>CM055753.1:3956794-4284294 GCA_029465975.1 Dallia pectoralis
AATACCAAGAAATCTTAGCTACCTATTATATTCCCATCCATAAAATAGGACAAATTCTGCAGCAGGATGTTGCACCATCACATACTTCCATCTCCACATCAAAGTTCCTCAAGGTGAAGAAGATCAAGATGCTCCAGGATTGGCCAGCCCAGTCACCAGACATAAACATCATTGAGCGTATGTGGGGTAGGATGAAAGAGGAAGCATGGAAGACGAAACCAAAGTATATTGATGAACTCTGGGAGGCATGCAAGACTGCTTTCTTTGCTATTCCTGATGACTTCATCAATAAATTGTATGCATCCTTGCCAAACCGCATGGATGCAGTCCTTCAAGCTCATGGAAGTCATACAAGATATTCAATTTGGACCTCACAGCACCACTACTTAATTTGCTGACATATTTTTGTATTTGCAGTAAATGTGTTCAATTTCTGTATAGGCGACAAAACTTTTGTCTTGCCAAAATTTGACCTTTCTGTCTTGATTAAATGATACATATTTTTTCAGTGAAACTAATTCATTTCTGTGCATTAAACATCATTTGGGAACGTTTTAGCTTTTTATATGAGCTATTTCTAACACCAATTGATTAATTAAAAGTCTGGTTAATAGCAGGTGTTTCTAGAAAATAGATAAGCGACAAGACTTTTGTCAGGGACTGTACATACATACATACACACATACATACATACATACATACATACATACACACATACACACACACATACACACACACATACACACACACATACACACATACATACACACATACATACACACATACACACATACATACATACATACATACATACATACATACATACACACATACATACATACATACATACACACATACACACACACATACACACACACATACACACATACACACACACATACACACATACACACATACATACACACATACATACATACACACATACACACATACACACATACATACATACATACATACATACATACATACATACATTTGATATGCAGCTGATACTCAACTTGCCAGACAATGCACCTTAACACCTGATCCTGTCTCCCCAGATGCGTAGCAGATCCTACAGCAGACACACACTGTTTGAGGTGGATGAGGAAGACGACATGAGCGCAGTGCTCCTGAGGAAGACGAAGATGGACATGGATAGAACAGTGAGCGTGTTGGAGAACAGAGTAAGTGTTTGGAGTGGACCTCCTTTGTCTTGACAAGTGTATGTTTCCAAATGTTGCTTCTTAACAATAATGAACCACAGCTTGACTATATTGATGTTATTTCTGCAGATGAGCCACTACCTGACTGTCCCAGCCAACCGTGAGTCACCCAGGATTGGTGTCAGGAGAGTCCGGTTTGAATCGGGTCAGTGGGTCTCTTTATTAGGGCACTGATAATACTCGGAGCCAGCTTACAGTTGTGTAACTTACATTTGTGGACGTTTTGGAGTTGTTTTGTGACGTTAATTCTCTCTACCTTTCACTTTCAGACAACCAGGTTTTCAGCACTGACAGTTTACATACTGTACGCTTTGACAAGCTTTCCCAACGAGGCATCCTAGATGCCGGCAGCCTAGAGGCGGGGAGAACCGACAGAGGGAAACTGAGAACAGACTCAGGAACCATGGGTTACAACCACCAGGGGGAGCTGGACTACCAGAGTCGAGCACGCTGCCTGAGTGACCCCGGTCCCAAAAAGGAACTGCAGCAGCCACTAGAGGAAGAGGACGATGAGATATTCATGTCTTGATGGAGCACAACTTTCAAACATTTACACTGCGTATCATAATAATAGGACTTGAAATAAATTAATATTTAAGTCAGCATTTCAAAGTAACATTTAACACTCTTCTCAGTGAGATTGTTGTTGCGTTTTTCATGTCTGGATGTGTTTTGGTGTCAGGTAATGTGAATTAATATGTCAGTATCATGAAAGCATATAATGTTTTGTTTTTAACATCAGGCCGCTACCTTTAAAGTGAGGATTGTAGGTGTTTGACAGCACTTGTGTCTTTCTAAGCTTTGCACGTGATGGTCATTGTCATTCACATCTCCCGCATGAACGAGTCATGTTTTCTCAGGGACTGGATTACAGGGCAGGTGCCCAACAAGCACACCTGTTGCAAGACAATACTCCCAATGACACACGCATTGCCTTGCTATCAGCGATGTGTCAATATGACACCTGACAGGGTAAACACGCCTGCCGGGCGATCGGGGATCCAAATCTTGAGCTCGGATGCTGCCATTTGGTGCGATTCAGCACGAACAGTGAGGCAGTTTTTAATCGTTTTGACCTAGATCTGCATGAACCTTTCCGGTAATTACTGAAGAAAGTACTTTTCGTAAGGAGCAGAATTGATCACATGTCACATGCTAAAGGAGAGCACAGCGGGGAGATTCCAACATATTTGTATGTGAAAAAAGTGCCAAATTGATATTGTTTTGTAAAAATACATTGTATTGAAAAAGTAATCTGTTGAACTGTTTGCTGTGGTTATGGTTAGGTAATTGTAGATTTCAATAAAAGTGTTCAGAAATCTAAATGTTATGTAGAGTAATGACTGATAATTGAGATAATGTAAGCAGGGTTCAGTTAACCAAAAGATTTTGGAAAACTACGCCTCAAATATATCGATCATCATTTGAATAAGTTCTCAACGCCATCTTCGTTGCTATATGATTTTTGAATCCTGCAACTAGAGATGTTCGGTAACCTCTCATCCTGGACCCTATCCCCTTCCCCAGACCATTTCTGGGACTCGTCATCATTTATTCTCTGACCACTGTCTCTGTCCCCTCTGTGAAATATGGCCAGTGCTGTTATCCCTGGGGCCTACTGCACAGCGTTTCATACTTCAGGATGATCCCTAACCTGTCACGCTTCCAGATGGGTTTCTCTGTGACCAAGGGGCTCTTCACACTGTCCGTGCTGCTTCCTCTGCTCTCATCCTAAATGTATCAGCTGCCTTCCACATAGTGAAGCATCAAATCCTCTTTTCCACTTTCTCAGGGCTGAGCATATTAAAGGTTTTTCACAATCCTGCTTTGCATCCAGCCAGGTTCACCTGCGAATGTGGAGAGGATCTGTGTGTCTGCTACATGGACTCCATTGTAAACCATACCTACACCAGGGCTTGGTCCTACAGATCTGTGTGTCTGCTATGGACTCCATAGTAAACCATACGTACCCCAGGAAGCTCAACCTTGACAAGATGAGCTGCTCTTTCTCAACGGGACAGCCTGTCCATTCCAGCTGACATGGTGTCCTCCCAGAGTGCGAAGACACTTGGCTTGAGTCTGGATGACAACCTGTAATTCTCTGCAGACATCAAGGTGGTTCAAATATTTATAAAATAGACCTTACATATTTACATATTCTAGTAATAGCTGTAATAGTAATTTATTGTTCATATTTGTTCATTAACTGTGCTAAGTGTTGCAGTAACGGGTCCGAACAAATTCCTTTTTTGTTGTAAAAACGCTTTCTGGTTCTTACTGCACAGGGAGTAGCACAATTGCTAATCTTGGCATTTTTTATTTTACATTTGGAGTGCTGCAACTGACTGTAGGTGTGAATCTCTGCTTATGGCATCTAACTGCTGCAACAGAAAGCTGCAGCCTGCAGGGGTGTTCAACCGACCCAACTGTGTTCATCACATCGGCTCCTCTGCACACGAAACTAGATGCCAGGTGAAGCTTGCATCCCCCAGATCAGTCCCTACCCCCACACACCACTGCTTCAACAGAGTACTGCTCTCTTTGTAGGTTATTCGGTACTTAGGACGAGCTGAAACTGTATCATTTCCTAAGAAGAAACTATTTTCAGTGATGTAGCGGCTGCAGAAACCGAGACGAGATGGTTCTCAAAATGCTCTCATGCAAAACATCAGTCCTGGGGTTTCGTTTATCGTCTCTTCAGGTGTTTATATTCTTGTTATTTCTCGGAGGTTTGAGATTTGGAGCTTTGCTGTTTTTCCCCGAGACGTCTCGTTTGAAAGGTATTTTTCAGGACATTAAAGGGATGCGAACTAAATCACAATTTGGGTATTTTAATGTAAAACACCAACTAAGCATCAACGCGAGGAATCGAGCCAAAGTTTCAACAGGACATTATGGTCAAGTGGACAACAAAGTTAATGCGGGAGCCGTGGACTCGATTCTGACTCGTTCACCGGTGAGAGTTAGGAATTGTGTTGTGAAATTCCCATATGGGGCCAATAATAATAATGGAAAACCCACAGATCCCAGATCCCAGGAGCGCCGGGAGAAAGTCAAAGAGGTAATTATATGCCTATATGGATGTTATCTGACTTAAGAAACCGCATTTTTATTTTACTGTTATTGCCTGAAACATATGCGTGGAGCCTTTAGCCATATCCAAGATATTTACACTTTTATATTAGTGTAATGTGAAGTTTATACTTAAACACATCCACTGTATTTAAACCCCAGAGTGCCCATCCATGACTGAATACAACTGGGCTTTTTGAATTCATAAATTAATCAGCATGTTGGGATATCTAGACAGGTGCAATCTGTCATTATGAGCAAGGCAGATAATGCGAATTATTCCAGGTCGTTGCTTGTCTCCCAGGCTAAAATAAGGGTATGGAAAGAGACTAGCACCTGCTCTAAACCTACTGCCTATGTTTTGACACTGGAAATATGACCCAAATGGAATCATATTCACAACAAAAGTTGTGTATCATAGAGTATGGATTAGGATGCGATTTGGGACGTACATTGGACTCATTGTTTTTGCCATGGCGAATCTTAATGAATGTTATGCAATCATAGAGGCAAAGAAACAATAGTTGTTTTTTCTCACACCAGTTTAAAAGCGCAAAAATGAATTAGTTTCAACTAAAATTATGATAATAATATCCAGCATACTATGTAAAGGAATGAAGGCTTGTTTTGAAGTAAGGTATAGGAATGGTTGTTATGTCCTGATGTGAGGGATTGGTTGGTTAAACTGGGGGTTAAAGGACAAGTCTGGTCAAAAAGAAAGATTATTGTACACCTTGGCAAAATCTTTATTTGAAATAAGATCCTGGGGAGGATGGTTGGCTATGTGGACATCACAGGTTTGGGATGAAGATTAGCTTGAATGTTCTTTATACTTTATGTTTTTTATTTTTATTTTGACACACAGATACATACGAACACATATAGACATTCTCTTTTTCCCCTTTGTTTTGATGGGGAGTATTACCTTTCATAAATAAATTACTTATGAGGGTACAGATACGGGGGAAAGGCAGCTGTTTCTTCTTTTGTCATGCTGCCTTTGTTTGGTTGTTAGGTTTATCTCAGTTGTGTTTAATCTGAATGTGAATTTTGTTAAGATGTCTTCTGCCAGCGATTGGTCTAGCCTGGGTTTCTTGTGTCAATCTCTTCTTAGCAGGGACAATATTGCTTGTATGTGTCTGATTAGGATATTTATGGTGTGAAAGATGCAGGTGCAAATGAGATGATCACCCCACACTCAAGAGTCAAAAGCCAATATGAATTTGTAAGCTTTTGCTAAAACCGACCTTCATCAGAGAGTACATACAAAGTCTAACATGACATCGACACCTTAACACCCTTCCATTATGCAAAGTTTTGCCTTTCTTCTTATCAATTCATGTCCTGTGTTGTTTTGTACTGTTGAAGGGGAAAATATGTGTAATCTGATACATTATTCTCAAATTTGATGATTCAAAGGCTACTATCCAAGGAACAATATATCCTGTGGATTGCGGAGCCAACCCCCAGGCTTTCCCTATGAAAGACCCATCTTTCTTCCTCACTGGCAATGTTTTTTGAATGAATAACGCAACACAATCTCTGTAGTTCATCTCTTGACATTCAGTCAGTCCACCTGTTTCACACATTGTTCAGGAATCATATAACTAGAGTTATGGAACTTCTGTCACTTATGTTTTTAACCAAACACTGAATCGATCCTTCAGACTTGGTAAAGTCTGCCTATTAATAATGACACTCCTGGACCTGGTTTGGGACTGGCAGTTAAATGCAGAGGCACTGAAGTATTTGATATTTGGTCATTTAACAGAAACTCCTATTCAGACTGACAAACTGTATGTGCGTACTAATAATATTTATTTCATAAATAATAATCAAAACTGCAACCTTGACTTTGCGTTGTAAGGACCATCATCTGCCAACTGGTCTACATGGCTTCTCATTGGCCGCGGCATGTGTTATCTCAGTTTACTCAGAACTAAGATATTGTATAATTGGACAGGAGTTCTGGGTTCACATGTGTTACAGGTGATACATAATCAGCTGATTCAAATTGTCCAGCTCCTCCACACTGTTCTATAAAAGGATGTCACTTTGTTTCAGACATCACCACCAATCACAATCTCAATTCAATTGACGTTAATTTGCTCAACGGTTAATCGGACAGGGATGCATTTCTCTCTGAGTAAATATGTTGGAATTGGATGTCACTCTGATTTTGTCTTTGAAAACAAGGAATTGTTTGAAAGGTTGGACTTTTTAGCTGGTAAATATAGAAATGGATGATCATAACTGGAGTGCACTTTCAATGCCAGGGATAGAACTGAAATAGAAAGAGCTCTTCCCTCTTTCAAAACTACATGGCCTCTTCATGGAAATAGCTGTTACATTTTGTAGAAGTTATTTAAAGGGTGAATGAATTTGTTTATTAACCATTGAATTGTGTATTACGAAACATATTCCACTGATGTTTTGGTTTTATTTCAGATGATGAAATTTGCTTGGGACAGCTATAAACGTTATGCCTGGGGGGAGAATGAGCTGCAACCACTCTCAAGGAACGGTAATGATGCCAGGACATTTGGTGAGTAACAGGGGAATCTATCATTTACCAATGTCTCTAGTGTATATACCAATGTCTCTAGTGTACCAATGTCTCTAGTGTACCAATGTCTCTAGTGTACCAATGTCTCTTGTTTATATACCACTGTCTCTAGTTTATATACCAATGGCTCTAGCGTACCAATGTCTCTAGTGTATATACCAATGTCTCTATTGTACCAATGTCTCTAGTGTATATACCAATGTCTCTAGTGTATATACCAATGTCTCTAGTGTATATACCAATGTCTCTAGTTTATATACCAATGGCTCTAGTGTACCAATGTCTCTAGTGCATATACCAATGTCTCTAGTGTATATACCAATGTCTCTAGTGTATATACCAATGTCTCTAGTGTATATACCAATGTCTCTAGTGTATATACCAATGTCTCTAGTGTATATACCAATGTCTCCAGTGTATATACCAATGTCTCTAGTGTATATACCAATGTCTCTAGTGTACCAATGTATCTAGTGTACCAATATCTCTAGTGTACCAATGTCTCTAGTTTATATACCAATGTCTCTAGTTTATATACCAATGGCTCTAGCGTACCAATGTCTCTAATGTATATACCCATGTTTCTAGTGTACCAATGTCTCTAGTGTACCAATGTCTCTAGTGTACCAATGTCTCTAGTGTATATACCAATGTCTATAGTGTATATACCAATGTCTCTAGTGTACCAATGTCTCTAGTGCATATACCAATGTCTCTAGTGCATATACCAATGTCTCTAGTGTATATACCAATGTCTCTAGTGTATATACCAATGTCTCTAGTGTATATACCAATGTCTCCAGGTTTAGATACCAATGTCTCCAGGTTATATACCAATGTCTCTAGTGTATATACCAATGTCTCTAGTGTATATACCAATGTCTCTAGTGTATATACCAATGTCTCCAGGTTATATACCAATGTCTCTAGTGTATATACCAATGTCTCTAGTGTATATACCAATGTTTCTAGTGTACATACCAATGTTTCTAGTGTATATACCAATGTCTCTAGTGTATATACCAATGTCTCTAGTGTATATACCAATGTTTCTAGTGTATATACCAATGTCTCTAGTGTATATTCCAATGTCTCCAGGTTATATACCAATGTCTCTAGTGTATATACCAATGTCTCTAATGTATATACCAATGTCTCTAGTGTATATACCAATGTCTCTAGTGTATATACCAATGTCTCTAGTGTACCAATGTATCTAGTGTACCAATATCTCTAGTGTATATACCCATGTTTCTAGTGTACCAATGTCTCTAGTGTACCAATGTCTCTAGTGTATATACCAATGTCTCTAGTGTACCAATGTCTCTAGTGTATATACCAATGTCTCTAGTGTATATACCAATGTCTCTAGTGTACCAATGTCTCTAGTGTATATACCAATGTCTCTAGTGTATATACCAATGTCTCTAGTGTACCAATGTCTCTAGTGCATATACCAATGTCTCTAGGGTATATACCAATGTCTCTAGTGTATATACCAATGTCTCTAGTGTATATACCAATGTCTCTAGTGTATATACCAATGTCTCTAGTGTATATACCAATGTCTCCAGGTTTATATACCAATGTCAATGTCTCCAGTTATATACCAATGTCTCTAGTGTATATACCAATGTCTCTCAATGTATATACCAATGTCTCTAGTGTATATACCAATGTCTCTAGTGTATATACCAATGTCTCTAGTGTATATACCAATGTCTCTAGTGTATCTTCCAATGTCTCCAGGTTATATACCAATGTATCTAGTGTATATACCAATGTCTTAAGTGTATATACCAATGTCTCCAGGTTATATACCAATGTCTCCAGGTTATATACCAATGTCTCTAGTATTTACCCCTTCTGCAGGGAATGTACCTGGTTTGCAGTTGCAGTCCATATGGATGTGTTTGGTGTGTTTGGTTGTACAGGTGGCTTACGAGGTGCTTCCATCGTGGACTCTCTGGATACCCTATTTATCATGGGGCTTGATGACGAGTACCAGGAAGCCAAGGAGTGGGTGGAAAACAGCCTGAATCTAAATGTAGTAAGTGAGTTATGTACTCAAATTATAACTGATTAAGATTACCTGGATATAATGTGCACTGGCCACTATAGCTGTCCGCAGTAAATTTCTAGTCCCAAACACCACGCAGACAGGGTGGAATTGGAACAGTGGAATTGGGCCGTCACACAGAGAACCCTGGACCTGCGTATAAATCATGTGACAGGCAGGGAGGTTATGCCACATTGAGACAAATGAAAAACATCCCTAAATCACCCTGGAAAGATTCTCTGCCCGAACCCCTTGACAGCTCGTCAGACAGAATAGAGAATCCTTTGTCAGTAATGAAATGAAATCTCTCTCACACAGGGCGGAGAGGCGTCTCTGTTTGAGGTGAATATCCGCTATGTGGGCGGCCTGCTTTCTGCCTACTACCTAACAGGAGAGGAGGTGAGGATTCATCCATCATAGTCTATTCATCACAGTTGTGCATTTCTCACCAGGGTTTTACTCAGGGGACAATGTTTTTCCAGCGTTAAGAGGCCAAATATAGATCTGTTCTCTGGGTGACCATACTACATCCTCTGGCCTGAGAATGTAGCCAATCCGTACATATATGTATCTAGAATTGGACCACAGACAGCACAGTGGTCAAAACAAACAGTATACATCCTTGAATTCATTGATTGCGGACATGTTAGAGTGTTCTATCAATACCGCACGCTACTGACAACAAAAGGTCGATTGAGTTTGAGAATGTACCCACGATCAATGTTCTGTTTCTCAGGTCTGGGTAGCCTCTGTCGTAGAATAAACCCTTTGAAGATGATTAATCTTGCTGAGTTAACGCAGCCGTAGACGCAGTGTAGTTAAAAGAGGAATGTTTCGGTTGCACGCTATTCTAATTAAGCAGTGGCTGAAATTATCTTGTCTGCATCAAGTTTATTAGAGGGTTAGGGCTGATTCAAGATCAGTTTTGAAGCCCAATTCTAAGACCATTGATACATAGCATGGTATCAATGTTTGGGTGATATTCAGTAACGTGTAAAGATCCTTACTAGCTGTGCTTCTATGGTGATGATGTACAGTGAGACAGCATACTGTAATTTCAGATAACCATGGCAACACGACCATCAGGTTCCTACCTGCGCATGGACTCTGCTCATTATGAGTTTATCTTCTCAGGTTTTGAAATAAATATGTCGTGTGTGCTCTCTAAATGACATGTTCAAGCTTTGTATAATGCAGAGAGAAAGTGTAACAGCTTGAGGACACTAGGTCCTCACTCCAGGTTTGTTTTTGTTGGCCATTGTTATCTTTCGTTTGGTTGTTGTTTGGGTAATGAGGAGGTGTATTTTCTTCGCTTGTTCGTTTATCACATTGCTTGGCATTATTTCTACGTAACGTTGCAGTTTAGGTGAGTGCGTTACATGTGTCCGTGTTGTATTTATTTAGTCGTTGCTACTTTAGCGCACTTTGATTTAAAACTTAGTTTAATAGTTTTTTACCATTCTCGCTTTTTTATTTTTTATTTAACTAAACTTCTTTAAGTGTCTGCACTTTACTTCCTCTGCACTTCACACCTAAGCATTTCGTGACAGAAATATTATTATTATTATTTTGCCTTATCATAAATAAAAGAAAAAAAACAATTATACTCATGATTACGGCCCCATTTTCATAATATATCAACTCATCTGAATTGACTCTACTCCACTGAATCATCTTTACTAAACTGTCTCAACTCATCTGAACTGACTCTATTCCACTGAATCATCTTTACTAAACTGTCTCAACTCATCTGAACTGACTCTACTCCACTGAATCATCTTTACTAAACTGTCTCAACTCATCTGAACTGACTCTACTCCACTGAATCATCTTTATTAAACTGTCTCAACTCATCTGAACTGTCTCTACTCAAATGAACAGCTGCCTTGTCTCTTCAGGTGTTTAAGAGGAAAGCTGTAGAGCTGGGGATGAAGCTGCTTCCTGCGTTCAACACATCCACCGGTATCCCACATGGAGTTGTAAACCTGGCTGGGTAGGCATTAATTATTTAATTGTTTTGAATCGGTTAAGTACCGACCGGACCGATCACAGCCAACAATATCTGCACTCTGAACAATATGTATAAAATGTCTTTCTGGTTTAAATTATGTTGAATAGGCAACATTTAATCTATTTGGGTACGTTTTCTTTTTCAATACAGGCAGACATGACGGGACACAATGTTGTTGGGTGAATAGATTATTAGAAGGTTAATAAAGTTTATGCAGTAATGCTATTTAAACCACAGAGGAGACAGTGGGTTCAGAGAATCATTTTCACTGCAGTAGTGAGAGTCATTCTAGACAGTTTTTCTCTTCTTGCCTCTCGGGTAAGTAGGTGTGAAGTGAGTAAAGCGAGAAGCTGTTGGCCCTGGCCTTTAAAACAAAGGGAAGCTAAAAAAGTGCTCTGACAGTTTGACAGCCTGTCAGTTTCTTATTCCCTAGCTGTTAGTCAATGCTTTTTCTGAGGTTGATATACCAATAGGTTCTGACTGGGTAAAGACAGCCTTTCTGTTAACGATTCCTGGCTCATTGAGAGCATCTAGTGGGTTAGACGGGTGTTGCAGTTCCCATAGTGTACCGGTATATAAATGTGAAGTCACCTGAATCAGATGTGGGGAATTTGAGTGGGCACAGCAGGTTTAGATTTGGTGATTATATTTGTTATAAAAGTCACTGGATCTTGGTGCATGGGGTTGGTTGGTTGGTTACACACTCTGCCTGGCTTTCCCCTGCACTACACCTAGATTATGTCACTCCCCTTCTCCCACCAGTTTTTAAATATGGAACATTAATAAAGTGAAAGAGGAATCTTAAAACTGAAAAAAAACTTAAATAATAGAAAATAATTATAAAAAATATATATATATATATATATATCATACTTGGTCGATCAAATATTGTAAGCGCTCATCATGTATAATTATTGCTGTCTCAAATAATTCAGATATATGCATATGAGACCACTACTATGATCCAACCGCTGATATGGATATTGGAGAGAATTTGTGTTGTGAAAAGTGCTTTAAATATAGTTGAATCGAGAATGACTTCTCAGGTTAAACATTTTTACCATTTAAAAGTTTCTCATTTTCCATTGTACAATTAATGACTTTCTGTTCCCGAGGTAGTGATTCCAGGAGGACATCCGCAGGGGACTTGCCAAGGAGCAGTGTTCTGGCAGAGATTGGTACCCTGCATCTGGAGTTTGTTCATCTGTCAGAACTCACCCAGGATTCCATATATACTGAGAAGGCAAATAATGCAACTGTAACCTATATTGTCATATGAATGTCACTTAGCAGTCGCTTAACACTGTCATCCAAAGCAACTTACCATAGTTATTCAATAACTTTTCTTTGTACTGGTCCCCACAACGCGGGCCAAGCAAGCTCAATGCTCTACCAACTGACTTACAATTTTTGACTGTCAGGTTATGAACATTCGAAAGCACCTAAACCATCTGGACAAACCACACGGCCTCTACCCAAATGCTCTTAATCCAGTCAGTGGAAACTGGGAGCAGCGTAAGTGTCAGTTTACCTGAAGTCGATTACATTATTTATTCATTTTACAAAGTGGATGCACTGTGATACAGTTGTGCCGTTATTGCGGCCCGGGTTCATATCCTTGTGGCAGAATTCTGATTGAGACCCAGGAGACCCACGAAAAGATTACGGTAATTTGGAATTTGCTGAACACCAACCGGGTTTAGGCTGGTGTGTTCTGGTATGTTTCCTGGCTAAACAAGCGGTTTAAAAACATGCAGAAGGTCCTAAACACATGTTGACTACTCACTGAATTCTGTCACATGTTGACTACTCACTAAATTCTGTCACATGTTGACTACTCACTAAATTCTGTCCTAAACACATGTTGACTACTCACTAAATTCTGTCACATGTTGACTACTCACTAAATTCTGTCCTAAACACATGTTGACTACTCACTAAATTCTGTCACATGTTGACTACTCACTAAATTCTGTCCTGAACACATGTTGACTACTCACTAAATTCTGTCACATGTTGACTACTCACTAAATTCTGTCCTAAACACATGTTGACTACTCACTAAATTCTGTCACATGTTGACTACTGTCACGCTGTGTAGGTGGACGGAAGGATGAAGCCAGGCAGAGTAGCAGGTAGCGTACTAAGTCTCTTTTAATACCGTACGGAAAACCCGTAGTATTGCTCAAAGCCCACAGGCAAAGTAGAGGATGCGACGCAGCGCACAAACTGTAACAACTCCTCGCACGGAGGTATAATAATCAAGAAGCCCCGAGCTCACAACGAGACTCGGGCTGCACATAACACACGTAACATGTAACAATTCCACACAAAGACAACCCGACACACAGGGAACTTAAATAGTCCTCTAATGAGGTAATGGACACCAGGTGTAGTGATGACGAAACTGAACCAGGTGTGCAGGGGGAGGAGATAACGATGATGGCTCAGAAGACCGGGGAGAACGACTGCCGAAGCCTGCCCGCAGGTGGCGGTAGATTGGCTTCTGAGGGAGTTCTCACAACTACTCACTAAATTCTGTCCTAAACACATGTTGACTACTCACTAAATTCTCTCCTAAACACATGTTGACTACTCACTTAATTCTGTACTAAACACATGTTGACTACTCACTGAATTCTGTCACATGTTGACTACTCACTAAATTCTGTACTAAACACATGTTGACTACTCACTGAATTCTGTTACATTCTGATGAACCGATCTATTTACTGGTTTGGACAGTACAGACATCAGGTGTAAAAAAGGGACAATTATGAGAGGAAAAGAACCATAAATTAGTAAAAAAGAAAAAGCCACATTTTTCATCACACATTTCTTCAATTTTTGCCTTCAGATTTGGTCTCCATTGGGGCCCTTGGCGACAGCTTTTATGAGTACCTAATCAAATCATATCTGATGTCAGACCGGACCGATGAAGAGGCGAGAGCGATGTACTATGATGCTCTGGAGGTACTCATGCATGTGGTCAGATTCACTATTAGCACTATAAACATGTAATTTCTCACAGTGGAAAAGCAAATCGTTAGAAATGTCCTCGATTCCCATCGTCTGGTCCGTGTCATCAGGCCATTGAGAAACACCTGGTCCAGAGGTCTCCTGGTGGCCTGACCTACATAGCTGAGTGGCGAGGGGGCGTCCTGGATCACAGGATGGATCATCTAGCCTGCTTCTCTGGAGGGATGATTGGGATTGGGGCTGAACACGGCAGGCCAGGGTCTAGGCAGCACCAGCTGGACCTGGCTGCTAACATCACCCATACATGCCACGAGTCCTACAGACGCACGCGTAAATAACAACGCTTTCAACTTCAATACGTCCTTTTAAACAAACTGGGTCTCTGCTATAAAAACATATAGCTCAGACATTGACCCGCTGTCTAACCTTAAATCCAACAGCTACAATGCTTGGCCCTGAGGTGTTCCGGTTCGATGAAGGAGCAGAGGCCACAGCTCCCAGGGTGAACGAGAGGCAATACCACCTGAGGCCAGAGGTTGTGGAGAGCTACATGTACATGTGGAGACTGACCCATGACCCTAAATACCGTGACTGGGGTTGGGAGGTTCTGGAGGTGAGTCCATACAGTTATGGAGAATTTTCCTCTCACCGTATTCTGTTGGCTACTATTTGTGATTAACTCAACTATCCTAACCTGTACACCTACCAACTTCATGAAGACTAGAAAATATGTTTGCATATAACGTACTTTTGGTGACTGATTGCTTTTATATTTTATTTTTAGGCTGTTGAGCGACATTGTAGACTAGCCACAGGTTTCTCTGGTGTTATCGATGTCTACGGCCATATGATGATACATGACAACTTGCAACAGAGTTTCTTTCTGGCTGAAACACTGAAGTAAGCAAAAAGAAACATACAGGCAAAATGAGCCGCTGCATGTCTGAAACGCAGCAGACACGCGTTGCCTGTGTGTTATCTGTTCATTCCAACCATTATCAACGCCCTGTCATCGATCTCTCATCACCATATCATCGATCTGTCATCAACCTACCATCAACCTTGCCTAAAACATTTTCCTGATATTATTTATTATTTATTTAGCAACAACCATAACTTAACAATATGATACAGTTGGCCAACTGTCAGTTTCAATTTTATTTTCAATCACTTTCTCACCTTTAATGTGTACAGACAGCATTTACAGTCATTACATCTCATCTTCAATGTGTACAGACAGCATAACACTTTTGTGAAGAGTAAATCAAGATTTCCTTTTGTCCTCTGTTGTCCTGTGATGTTTAACAGGTATCTGTACTTGCTGTTCTCTGAAGACGATCTCTTGTCTCTGGAGGACTGGGTGTTTAACACTGAAGCTCACCCCCTACCTGTCATACCCAGGAACTGCACCCAGGAGGCAGAAGACAAACTCCCAGTCAGCCTGCTGGCCAGACTTATAGGGCTTCTCTGAAAGAAAAACACTGTCTTAGGCCATCAAGTGTTGCCATTATGTTTTCATCCTAGTGGGCTGGCAAATAAAGCCATGGAAAAAAAACACAAACTCCCTTCTGACCGTAGTCACTTAAGTAAAGCTGGTGTAGATAGATATAAGAGAGATGCATATTCTCTGGAAACTGTTGAATTTATATGGGGCTGTCACTGGAAGAGCAGTTGTTGTTACATACATATTTACCTCTGTGAGGAAAAAATCACATAATTTCTGTCTGCCAAACATCTGCTGTCTAAGTATCAATATGTATTGGTAAAAGATATTTTCTGCTACGACTAAAAATAAAATTGATAATTTTGTTTAATCTACTTTTGTCTGTTACATTTCGGTTTATTTTCGTGTTTAAATTCCACCCTTGTCTGACACGTCGTCAAACAGCCCTCAATGATCAACATTCATGAACACAAGGCACAACTATGAAAAATGGCATTATATGTCTGGATTGTTTGGATGGTGTGTCTGAGAGAAACACTGTGATCTATTGGAGAACCCGAATGACCACTCAGGTATTGATTTACGGTGAGCAGTAGACCTTGGAAAGTGGAGGGAGGGCTTAGTTGAACACTGAACAGACAACAACGTCATAAATCTCACCTCAATCTCACTTTCTCAACATGAGCACAAATAAGATTTCCAAACATTAAAATGCTGAACAAGTACACAATTAATTCTCCGGTGTTTTTATCCTTTTCATACCAGCCTATCAAACATTTCAATGATTTATTAATTTCTCTACATATTGGAGCTATAGCATAAAATTGTTTCATGGTGTGTATATACACAGTTTCCCTTCACTCTGTGATCCAAACTATCTCAATTGGGTTTTCAGTAATTAGAAATATAGACTTATGTGATTAAATATGTTTGTTTGGCATCAATCTGCTTGGACTTGAAGACCTGTCGAGAGACTTGAAGGCAGCAGTTCACCAGCCTCAAGAGGATCTGCAAAAAGAAATTGGGAGACACACACACGCACACACACACGCATGTACGTACGTTACATCCCTCTCGCTCTCCCTGTCTCCTCTGTGTCCTCGTTCTTATTAGCAGATTGGAGAAATTTGGAGATGAGAGGGTCCTTTAGGTGTCTGGTTGCACCTGTGGGTGGAGCCAGTCAGGAGATAAAAGTTCCTGGTGCCCAGCCCGCTGTCTCTCTTTCTCCCCAAGCACCATTTTGTTGTGTACTATTTACACATGCATTTCCATTAAACTCCTCATATCTCTACTATCACACTTCACCACTTAATTCTTCTTTGTGAGTTCACATTTTGTTGATTATTCAATAAACATTTGTTATTCCTCTAAAGCCAACGCGTGGACTCCCGTGTTTGTCACTGTCTATGAGCCTGGTTGTGACACAGAGTTGATGGATTCAGAGGTGACGGTGTGTGAGGGTGTAAGCAGAGGACGTTAGCCTGAATGTCACCCTGATGTCTGGGCATTACTCTGGGTGAAGACCCGACATGGTTCTCATCCAGGATCTGTGTTTTCTTGTTGTTGTTGTAGGACTTTGAATGGTGCAGAAAGCAAATATTGCATAGAACCCAGACAATGGACTCTCCCACAGGTCACAGCCCTGTGGACATTCTAGAATAACAGGGAGGCCAAATCCCCAACATGGCAACAGTATGTGCAAAGGGGACAAAGGGAAAGTGAAGAAGAGGGCGGAGAGAGATACTCCTTTACAAAGACACATCACGCAACATACAGACCTACCATTGATTTGCCTAACTTTACATTGAGTTAGGACGACTGCCCAGCACCGCTCACAATACTGAGTTGCTTCTACCATTCAGATAGAAATGGCCTTCAATGGAAAATGGAAAATCCACAGTCAGGAGAACCATGAGGAGTTTCTTAAAGCGCTGGGTGAGGATTTACATGATTTATATGATTTAGAAGTCTTGCAGATGCTCTTATCCCGAGTGTCTTTGAGTAGTGAGTGCATTAATGCTTAGTTACTTGTCCTCTGTGGACGTCAAACCAAAACCCAGCCCTGCACTGTATAAACTATGCCAAACGAGACATCAGTAGAAGTGTATCACTCTAGAATGTCACTATGACTGTGCGGTTTCTGTTCCTCAGATGTACCTGAGATGCTTCTGAAGATGGTGAAGGGCGTCAAGCCAACAACGATAATTGAGCAGACGGGCGACAATTTCACCATCCGAGTTGAAACTCCCCTCCGCACAATCACCAACTCAATCACCATAGGGAAAGAATCAGAAATCACCGCCATGGACGGAAGAAGGTTTATGGTAATTCAACAATTGTGAATGTAAAATGTGTCATTTGGACGCTGTGGTGTGATTAAGGACTGTGAATTCGCTGTATGATAACGATGTGCCTATGGCCTTGACTTGGCATCGCCATGGTTGTTTGACGGAGCAAATTAGACTCAAGGGCCTTTAATTACATGATGGCTCAGGTTTTCCTCTGACCCGTTTATCTTTTAGTGCACTGCCAGATTGGAGGATGGGAAGCTTATCTGTGTTACTGACAAGTTCACGCACATCCGAGAAATACAAGGGGAGGATATGGTTGAGGTAAAGTACATTACTTTTATTAATGTGTTTTAGTTTTATAACAAGACACTTTATTTGATTCAATTTGTCCACATTTCATAATGCTTGATCTCCAAATACACTTGAAGTTGGATGTATACCGACACCTTAGACAAATGCATTTAAACAGAGTTTTTCACAATTCCTGACCTTTAATCCTAGTAAATATTCCTTGTTTTAGGTCAGTGGGGATCACTACTTTATGAATGTAAAATGTCAGAGTAATAGTAGAGAAATATTTATCTCAGCTTTTATTTATTTATCACATTCCCAGGTGTTCTTTTCTCCAGAAAGTATTTATCTTGGTCCCCATGTGGAGTTGCAAACCTAATCTGTCTTTTTTATGGCGGTTTTGGAGCAGTAGCCTCTTCCTTGCTGGGTGCACTTTCAGACTTGTTGATGAAGGACTCGTTTTGCTGTAGATACAGATGCTTTTGAACCTGTTTCCCTCAGCATCGTAACTTCACTCAGAGGTCTTGGTCGATTTCTTTTTAAAACCCTGATGTGATTTTCCCATGCAAAGAGCCACTGAGTTTGAAGTAATGTCTTGAAATACACCTCAAATTGACTCAAATGATAAATTAGATCAATTAGCCTGACCCATAGGTATTGTGATATGGTGGATTATAAGTGAAATTATCTGTCTGTATTATTAAGAATTGCTGTAAATCACTTGTGTTATGCTCAAAGTAGGTGTCCTAACCGACTTGCCATCATCACTATAGTTTGTTATTATTGAATCTGTGGAGTGGTTGAAAAAGTGTAGGTAAATTCTGACTTCCTCTGTGCATCCCAAATAGAGATGCTCCTCAAACTGAACACATAAATCATATTGGCAGATTATATCTGTTTGGTTGTTAATTTGTTTTGTCCTTTTTCCCAATTTTTCCAGACCATTACTGCAGCCTCTACCACCCTAACCCGGATATGCAAGAGAGTCTGACATCTTAAGCAGCAGAGACAAGGATTGAATTTACATTTGACATATTAATTTAATTAGAATACCTTTACTCTGAGGCAATGACTGCTAATACTATGTTATGTCAAAATAAAAAGATAAATGATTAACATCAGAATGAAAAAAACTGGTAATGTATTAATTTATTACGATTAAGTTTTCATTAATGTCCTTTACAGTCTCACCTGGCTCAGTCAGTTTAATATGGTAACCAAGCTCCAGAGCATCCTCGTCATTGATTTTGTCTGCAGTCATGTCTGGCTATCTTTACTCTGGTGCCTGTAGTAGGTGATGCAGAATTCAACTGGGAGACAGACACAAAAGGTTGTACAAAGTGGGGTTCATACATTAATAAGGGTTTTGTGCATGAAGTTGGTCCATTATTACCTGGAGTTTGCATAATAATAGGTAGTCCATGCAATAGGCAGGTTGGCAAACAAACCAACAAGTTGTGTTTAACTGTCAAAGATTATTATTCCTCCAGTACTAAACATAATGCTTTTTCTGCCCCTTACTCCATGTGCTGTGATATCACCCCTTACTAGTGAGTGGCGCTGTTGTTCCATTTATAATTTGTCTTGCCTCCAAAAAATTGCCAAGGCATTATATGCGCCTGCGCATTAGTCTCTTCCACATACCTGCACGTAGAGCCAGAAATACGTACGGTAATCCCAGAGTGAAAACATTGTATGTGAAGATACTTTTTTGCTGAATTTATTTAGCATGGCGCGATATTTGAGACCTCCGAATACGTCCCTTTTCATCAGAAACATTTCCGATGAATCAAGGTGAGTTAATTGCAGTGAAATAATGTCGAAACTCGAAGCCACAAGTTAGCCAGCTAACGTTAGCTTGTATTACTGTAGCGAGCCACGCGCTTTGGCCTGACCGAAGTAGGGTGTCGGTCTAGGCTTTGACCTTACATTCGTCGAAACCTCATGATGAATGGCTGGAATTCAAAGCCAGGTCATAAAACGTACATATTTACATTTGACCCTAGTTATGGACATTTTGACTCATGCGTTTGAATGTTTGAGAAGGGCTAACGAGCTAGGTAAAGGCTAACGCGTTCATTCCCGCTGGTCCTAACGGTGTTTTGGTTTGAAAAGTCACTTTTGTGCTACTGTATTCCAGCATTTAAAAAAAATCGGAAAAACAATATGGATTATATATGAATCTCTATATTCGTTAAAACAGAAATGTTAATATGTTGTAGTAGTAGGCCACAGCTGGTCCGTGTAGGCCTGATAAAACGGGTTCGGATTCAGGCTGGGCGGGGCTTTTCCTGTGACCGTCCCAGCCCGTTACCTGGACGTCATTACGTTACGTAATTTACAGATTTTTTTAACATTCACTGTGTGGTCTACATTCACTGTGTGGTCTACATTCACTGTGTGGTCTACATTCACTGTGTGGTCTACACTAGATTTCAGAGTGTGCATGGGTGAATATCAATTGTCAGTTTTCATGCAAGGTGGCTTCTTCATAATAGCCATTGGTCATGCATTGGCTTTGGTGGTGCCACTTCTTTTGGGACTAAGCTTTTCCTCCTGGTCACTGAAGTAAAATGTCTATCCTTTACGGTATTCAGGCCTGAGGATTTGCGCCGTGAGTTTGGTCGTTATGGGCCAGTAGTAGATGTCTACATTCCACTTGACTTCTATTCACGCCGACCAAGAGGATTTGCATATATTCAATATCCTTTCTGTACTGAAGTGAGAATTACAAAATGTTTATTCATGTTATTATTTTCATTTAAATGTTTTGTAAAATGATATCATGCTTTCAGGACATCAAATGTGGTAAGGTTTGGTTGTGATCAATTGTATTGACTTTGTGTAAGTACTTTTTTAAATATCTAACTTACATTTCTCTGTTGCCCCAGAAAATGTAAAGGCATCCAGTTGTTGTGGAGCCCGTCACAGAGAAAGAGTAAGAATGTCCGGTGTAGAGTAGATCTAAAGACATGCCACAAAAGACCGCCAGGATGCAAGAAACAGAGAGGGAAAGGTTGAAAAAGAGAATTTAAAGCAAGAAGAGACAAAGATGAAAAGAGGGGACAAAGATGAAAAGAGGGGACGGAGTCATGGCTCGGATATGTCGTCAAATGAAAGAGGAAAAGGAAAGAGGTTAAAGGGCAAAGACAAGCAGGAAACCCAAGTTCTTCTGGGAGGCGGTAAAAGAGCTTAAAGATCAAGATGAAAGTCAAAGTCAAGCATGTTTAAGGTAATAAAAAAAGCGGAATTCTTTTGTATCCTCACCAAAAACATGAATCGCCAAATATTACAAAAACATCGATCAATACATAACCCACGTGAGAATTCAATTCTAAAGCGTAACAATTTTTGTTCAATTATCAATATTTTGCATTCAGTCATATTTTAAATTGAATCAATATTGATTATTTGGTAAAGGCCAATCAAATTAGTGACATTGTTGAAACATGTTTGCCTCATCTTTAATCTTGAAGAACCAAACATTCTCTTAACAACTAAGCCAAAGGAATATGGTCAGTGGTTTTCACTTCAATTGAGTGAGAGATTAAGCATTATTTCCGAATAATGTATAGCTGAAAAAAATAAGACTTACATAAGACCTCAGGCAGGAACCTTAACAGCTCAGCAGGTTTGAAGATGTGCGGGACGCAGAAGACGCTCTACATAACCTGGACAGGAAGTGGGTGTGTGGTCGACAAATTGAAATCCAGTTTGCACAAGGAGACCGAAAGAGTAAGACATTTTCACAAACGGCTAGTGATTGAAATAACAATGTTCAAAATCTAGCGCACTTACATTTTTTGTCATGTAGCTTTTAGTATAATGTCAAAAACATATCGTTCTATGAATTCGACTAATGTCTGTACACTGTTGGCTCTGGGTTATTAGTTTCTCACCTGAATATATATATATATATATCGGTCTTTGAATCACAGCGCCCAATCAGATGAAAGGAAAGGAGGGAGGTTCTTCACGCAGCTCATCGCGGCATGATGATCGAGATTATGACCGAGACAGTCGACGTAGACGTTCTCGCAGCCGTAGCTATCAAAGACGCCGGTCACGCAGTCCGTCCTACGAGCGCCGCCCGCGACGCTCTGAGAGCCCCAGGGAGTAAGGGTCTTTCTGGTGTTCTCCAGTTAGCATGCTTAAAATATATTTAGCTGTTTTGTAAAATGTAATCCTGTATGAAATGTCACAGATCTGCTGAGTGTTCGTGTTGACATTGTCGTTTTGTCCCAAAGCTCCCGCGGACGAATGTACGGTGGTAGAGGACGAAGCAGGTCTCCAGAAAACGACAGGTTTGTCTCTAAGATAAACCACTGACTACACTGTTCAATGTGTCACTAATGGATCCATGGTTATGTGACAAGTCTCCCCAAACTCCACCTGTAGTATAATATTCTGTAAAATATCACCAATGTGTCTGTTTCCTGTGTTCTATCCACAGTTATTTATATTTAATACTACCACGGTTTTGTTCCTTACCTAGGCACAGACCCCCACCACGTGACCACCGAAGACCCCCTCCTGGCCACTCGCCTCACAGCCAGTCTCGCTCCCCATCCCCATCTCATTCCAGAGCCCGGCCCAGGGCCCAGCGTGAGTCCAGAGGAAAGTCTCGTTCCCGCTCCAAATCTCCGAGCCCCCGGGACGGTGAATTCCACCCTGCCCCTGCTGGCTACGAGCCTCCGGATGAAGCTTCATCGCGAATGCGCTCCCCGTCACGCTCGCGCTCTCGCTCCCTCTCACAGTCCCGTTCGCGCTCCCGGTCCTGGACCGGACGCAAGTCAGGAGGACACTGAAAACCTGGGGCGGGATTTTTTTAGCATAATTGTGTCCGAAGTGGCTTGCTGGAAATTTGAATGTTTATGGACATGAAATTGGTTGGTTTGTGAGAAATTATCTTATTATTTTTTTAAATAAGGTTGACATGCGAGAAAAAAACGTCTGTTTGAACATGAGTCCCATAGATGTCGGTTTTGTTTTTATATGACCAGTTTATATAGCCTATGTTTTTCTAGTCATTTTATCATGTGTTAGTGTTATGCCGTTTTTAGGAAACCCAGGATTAGAAGTACTGTCTGTGCTGAGATTGGCTACAATCTGTCACCGGTAGAACTTTTAAAATGGCATATTTGACTTTCAATGGTAATTTCCAAGTTTGTGTCCGCATGCAGTGTTTACTCTGATTGTGGTTTTTGATAACGCCCGAACATTGTTTTTTGAGAGGTGCATAGTAAGAATTTGGATTTGTTCCCTTTCCATCTGCATTTTAGTTGAATACCCATAAATTCACATTGTTTTTTATACTTTTCAATGAGGATGAATTAAAACTTTGCTTGCGTTCTGACTTTACTGAAATATAATTTGAATTGTACCTGTCCACCTTGATTAAAAATGTTATTTTTGATTGTTTTGTTAAGTTCATTCTGCACCAGCCGCTAGCCAGCATGGTAGCACAGTTATTCTCTACCAATGTTCTTGAAAATCTTCCGTGGTTAACATTTCCATTTTAGTGTCTTGTTTGTGATTTCATGCATTTCTTTAGCAATTTACCTGATCCCATGGAATCCTGAACTAATTTTGGTGGCGTCAACTTGAAGTTTATACATTTGAAAAAGTTGGTCATGGTTTGTGTATAGCCTGCTGTATGTTTCATTTCTAAAACTGGACATTGAGTATAATCTGGTAGTGCTTCATATTTTGCTTAACGGTACCAATCTCCCCGTCCATATATACCCTTAAACTGGTATTATTCTATATTCTAGCTTTTTTATATATATACGAGCATACTCTTAATTTCTTCTTCATATTTGTCAGTTGTGCTCTACTGTATAAGCAACTGTATTTTCTTGGACCGTAATAAAGCTTCAAAATCCATTATCTCTAGTTTGGATTGGTATGCGCTGACATAATTTAAAAAGTCTACTAGCATTTTTGCCTAAAAAAGTGAAACCATGTCATTTTCTTACTTTTTTATACTAGTTGGGATATCGAATTATTACCCTACATGGATTGGAGTGTGCTGGATAACTTATAATACATGAATTGCACCCACCTGATGTTTCAGGTCTAAATCTCTGATTGGATGGTTGCAATGAAAAATAACTGTATTGACAGTTTGTAGAACTCGTGCATTATATCTTGCAGAATATCTCCAGTAATAGTCGAAAGATAGATCTAGAGTCACTACAATTATTTTCCCGAAATGATTTTAATTCACACAAGACATCCACATAAAGCTTTTTTAAGCCGAAGGTGTATGATAGTGAGGTGTTGGTTGCTTTGAGTGCCAAATGGGGGTGCTGTAATTCAGCTAACTTCCACAATGTGGGAACAAATAAGGCATATATTTTCCTCACATGGTCAGGGGTACTGTATCAAAGGCCCAATGAGGCGATGCATTGGAGTTGCCCTGATGAAATTCAAGCAAGTTGGTACAGTCTGTCGTTTGCATCGTCTAATTTAGATTTTCAGTGTAAGTTTGAATCGGTTGGTAATTTTGGTCTCCACTGACCATTGTAACGTTAATTTGTTCTAAATATTTTGGTCTTTATTATATTTCGTTCATAAAAACCCCGATGTGTGATTTAAGTGTTTTTTGAGCAGTGTATATCTGGGAACGCCTCTAACAAACATTCCACGCCCTCTTTCATTATTAACCACGCCCAGTAGCTAGGTGGCGGTAACGGGTTACGGGCGAGTTGAGTGTACCACGCCCAGTAGCTAGGTGGCGGTAACGGATTACGGGCGAGTTGAGTGTACCACGCCCAGTAGCTAGGTGGCGGTAACGGGTTACGGGCGAGTTGAGTGTACCACGCCCAGTAGCTAGGTGGCGGTAACGGGTTACGGGCGAGTTGAGTGTACCACGCCCAGTAGCTAGGTGGCGGTAACGGGTTACGGGCGAGTTGAGTGTCAGCGAAGAAGACGCGGCTTGATTGTTTTTATTTAGCCGAAGCCTGTTAGCAAACCAGGGATCTAGCCTACACTAAATACAATCGCATAAGAAACTGAGAGCGTACATTCATATAGGGGTTGGTAGCGACTATATAACAGTTAAGAATATCGAACATCATTGTTTTCCTAAGAAAGATAGCTAAACTTCGCTAACATGGCGTGTGGAGCTACTTTAAAGCGTTCAATGGAGTTTGAGGCCCTTCACAGCCCTCAATCTCCCAAACGGCGGAGGTGCAACCCTTTGCCAGGGACTCCGGTCACGTCGTCACCTAAGCGGTGCAACATGCTCTCTGGCACCGGTGACAGTTCAATGACTTCCCAATCAATGTGTGGAGGAGAGCATAGACTTACCCCAGGTAGGTCGGGATACGTTACCCGAATAATAATGCAGTAGTAACGCGACATATGATCTATTAGACGTAAGTATCAAACGTAACCGGATCTCCTAGGCTGATTACAGACTAGCTTGGCACATTAGGTCTATTTTTAAGTACGTTAAGATGATAATAATCTAGGTATGGTAGATAAAGCGTTTGTTATAGTGCATTTGCAACTAAGTAGTCAGCTAGAATGAAACCAGAGCAGATTGTAACTTTGTCCTTACTCCTGTGTCACTACATAGTTTGTATATGACAACTCACAGGGTTGGTTGTTTTATGCAATATCACATCCAAGATAAACAAGTGAGGTCCTTGTGAGTAAACACCCTTTAAGTGACAAGCCGATCATGCTAAATTGTTTCTGCTGTTTCTCCCCTCCACAGAGCAGATTGTCCAGAATCTTAGGCAAGAATACAGCCGTTACCAGTGGAGGCGGCAGCTTGAGGGGGCCTTCAACCAAAGCGAATCCCAGGTTCCTAGTGATGGCCAAGGACAGAACCCTGGTTTTATGTCACCAAGCTCGCCACCAGGTCTGTTTTCATCCTTCAGCCTGCTAAAAGTCCTGCTAAAAGTCCTGCTAAAAAATAATTCCTTATTCAGATGAACAGTCAGTTGTCAGACCAAAGCTCATTCCTTGTTATGTGATGGTTTTGCCAGGGGCTTCCATGAAGAGGGACCAGCCTTGTTTTACTTTGCGCCAGGTTGAAACCCTTTGTCAACGTATCCTCAAGGACCATGAGGAAAATGTCCGTGAAGAGTATGAAGATATCCTGAACTCTAAGCTGGCAGGTATGCTGACCCATAGTTCCTTATTAACATTACGTGTCCTGTTCATAAAACATCACAAATATGACCGCTGTGTTCCAGGATCGATTTTGCCTTTTAGCAAGTTTATTTATATAGCACAATTCATACATAAAAGCTATTCAATCTGCTTTACAAAGGGGAAAAAAGAAGAAATAATATATATATTTATAGCAACCTGTTTACTGGCATTATGTTGTTATTTCTTTCTTTAAAAAGTCTTCAGAACATGTTCAGGTCTTTAAAACGTTTAGGTCTTAAGAACTTTATTCAAAATGTCTTTTAGATAAAACATAAAAATACTGTATTAAAATCCTACCAACACAAGTCATGCAGCAGAAACTCTCATCCAGGGATATTTAAGCGATAGATGTAGGTTAACTGTCTTGTTCAAGTGTTACAGATTGTCACCAAACCAAATATATTTTAGAAGAGTACACAGATATTACACTTGAGATTTGCTTCTTCTCAATCTAATACTCATTTTTTTGCCCTCCCAGAACAATATGAATCATTTGTGAAGTTTTCACATGATCAGATTATGCGACAGTACGGCGCTAGACCCTCAAGTTGTGAGTATCAACAATATCTAAACTCACACTCATTTCGATTTTTAGATTCTGTGCACATTTTAGATCAACATTTTGTCTTGTTTTTCAGATGTCTCATAAACTTGCTTGATAGTAAGGTATCTGCTCTCACTTCAAGACTGCTGCTGTTCAATCTCCTGCTCAAGTTTTTCTTCACTATTTCAGTGCCGTCATTTTCTTTGACTTTTATTGCTCAATATTTTAAGTCTTAGTTGTATTGTGTGGATGTGATCTTCTTTTGGGAGATGGAGGGTGGAATTGCCCTTTTAAGTGCTGTGGAAAGCTAGACTGACTGTTATATTTAACCTGCCAACTCACTGCTGCAGAATCTAACCCTACTTGCCTTTTAATAGATTTTCACAAAGCATATTTAGAAAATACTTTTTTTATTATTTTAGAAAAGGTGAAATTATGTTCTTTCTGTAAATGATTATTAGTTAATTTTACACAGTAGAAGCAGGGTGTTAGTTGTAGTTGAGTTTTATTTTGCTTTTGTATATAGTTTGGGCTGAGTCCCTTGTTTTACATATTTCAACTGATGTACCACTTTTTAAAAAACAATGCTAATGACAACCCCATATGAATCATTTTCTGATTTGCGAGTTATCTACCTGGTTCTGCTGATGCCAGTAAAGCATGTGTGTCTGTATACCAAGCACTTTGTAAGACCTGCAGGCTGTTACCCCAATAATACCAAAAATAATTGGTGAGGCAAGACTTTGTTTCCATTTCAGTGCTGTTAGAGGATGACACGTGCGCAAACCTCTGAAGGAAACATTTAGTTGTGTTTCTCATGTCTTTATTAATCGTGCTTTTGAGGTTTGTAATTTAACTGTATTCACTGTTTTTGCATGCCCAATGTTTTGGACCTATAGCTGGCCCTGTGGCCTTTATTTTACTATATTACCTACGTCAAATGTTTTCTGTATATAGTTTATAACAAGATTTAGGCTAAGCAAAACATACACTCTACTAAAGTGTTAGCGTTCCAGAGGCTGAAATCTGTATGCAAGACTAGCATTAGCATCCTTCAATATTTACATTTTTAACAGACTGTTAGGATTTTGTTATATTCTCTAATGAGTGTGGTTGTGGAATGCGTTGCTCTCATACCAGTTAATTTTTTACCCACATTACCCTTAATGTTTTACTAAAACCTTCAGTGTTGTTTTTGCAAACACACTTTTTGGCATTATTGTGGCATTGTTGAATAAAGACTTTATTTGAAGGGAAACCTAATTTATGTAGCTCTAGTGTGTTAGAATGTGTTTTCTCACACAGAACATATTTACTACAACTAAAGCCTGAAGTATTCTTTTTCATCAGCTCTCAAACTGATCACAATCTGCCTAATCAAAGTCCAAAATTGTGACAACTCCAGTTGTTAGATGTCTAGTACAGTAACTACAAAGCCTTCACTGAACAGTGTTCATTTGACTTAATTTCAGTAACAAAAGCCCTGTTTATTTTAAGTTCTAACATTTCCTTTGTCCTGAACGCCTGGATCATCTTGTCACAATGCAGACAGAAGAATGAGGAATATAGATACAATCAGGGTCGAACATAAGAGCCATGTTAGCACCAAGTATATAAAGTAAAAATTAATACATAGTAAATATTTTCACTCAAATGGGTTTCCAACATTGAAACTCAAATGTAAGTGATTGGCTGTTGCCTTTGGGAGTAGTAGTAGCCAGGCAGAGGCTTAAGTTAACACAACAATGCCTGTCAAGCCATGTGTCCAACAAGCCATACATATTGATTACCTGTAAATGGAATAAAAAGCATGTGACCGCTGGCGGGGACCTTAATTCAAGGGTTCATCCATGAATGAAATCGGACATGACCGATTGATCTGCAGTATAGAGAGAATGCATTGATGGAAATGTTTGCCACCGTGGAAACCCCCCAGGGCTCCTGCACAGATTCAAATGCATTCTCTTGCACTTGTATTTGTAAATCTGAAGATTTATATATATATGTGTGTGTATATATATTTATATATAGCCGGTGAATCCTGAACACAGGGTGACAGCTTGGGATAAGCCAAAAGGTCACATCCGTTAAATGAGTTTACATTCATGCAGGGGACTCATAGTAAACAAGTACATATATTCTCCTACTTTTTATATTGGCATGATGATCAAACCCACAATATTAGCTTTACAAGTGCTATGCTAACCTCCTGAGCTACACAGCACCCCTTTTTTAATGATCCACTATTTTAATAGGAATTCAAAGTGATAGAATCCACATAAGATAATTTTAAAATAAATATTTATAGACGTCCCATTGAGATTTTGATCCCTTTTTGAACTGGGCTTAGGTCAAAAATAGTGTGTACATTTTAAAACAACATACAAGCAAAACATGTAATTAATCCTGTGCAGGAAGGTTTAAAATAACAAATGTAATAATTTTAATTTTGTATATTACTCAACGTCATGCAGTATCCAAGCAGTCATAACATTAGCAGAGAATAAAACAGCTTCTGATCGATAAAACTGATGGAGGAGCAATAGGACATACACACCAATAAGCTATGGGACATACACACCAATAATTTATAGGACATACTCACCAATAAGCTATAGGACATACACACCAATAAGCTATGGGACATACACACCAATAAGCTATAGGACATACACACCAATAAGCTATAGGACATACACACCAATAAGCTATGGGACATACACACCAATAAGCTATGGGACATACACACCAATAAGCTATAGGACATACACACTAATAAGCTATAGGACATACACACCAATAAGCTATAGGACATACACACCAATAAGCTATAGGACATACACACCAATAAGCTATAGGACATACACACCAATAAGCTATAGGACATACACACCAATAAGCTATAGGACATACACACCAATAAGCTATGGGACATACACACCAATAAGCTATAGGACATACACACCAATAAGCTATAGGACATACACACCAATAAGCTATAGGACATACACACCAATAAGCTATGGGACATACACACCAATAAGCTATGGGACATACACACCAATAAGCTATAGGACATACACACTAATAAGCTATAGGACATACACACCAATAAGCTATAGGACATACACACCAATAAGCTATAGGACATACACACCAATAAGCTATAGGACATACACACCAATAAGCTATAGGACATACACACCAATAAGCTGTAGGACATACACACCAATAAGCTATAGGACATACACACCAATAAGCTATGGGACATACACACCAATAAGCTATAGGACATACACACCAATAAGCTATAGGATGTACACACCAATAAGCTATAGGACATACACACCAATAAGCTATGGGACATACACACCAATAAGCTATAGGACATACACACCAATAAGCTATAGGACATACACACCAATAAGCTATAGGACATACACACCAATAAGCTATAGGACATACACACCAATAAGCTATAAGGGACATACACACCAATAAGCTATAGGACATACACACCAATAAGCAATAGGACATACACACCAATAAGCTATAGGACATACACACCAATAAGCTATGGGACATACACACCAATAAGCTATAGGACATACACACCAATAACATACACACCAATAAGCTATAGGACATACACACCAATAAGCTATAGGACATACACACCAATAAGCTATAGGACATACACACCAATAAGCTATGGGACATACACACCAATAAGCTATAGGACATACACACCAATAAGCTATAGGACATACACACCAATAAGCTATAGGACATACACACCAATAAGCTATAGGACATACACACCAATAAGCTATAGGACATACACACCAATAAGCTATAGGACATACACACCAATAAGCTATGGGACATACACACCAATAAGCTATAGGACATACACACCAATAAGCTATGGGACATACACACCAATAAGCTATAGGACATACACACCAATAAGCTATAGGACATACACACCAATAAGCTATAGGACATACACACCAATAAGCTATAGGACATACACACAGTAGGTCAGTTTTTCCACCAGTAAGTGACCAGCAAAGGGTCTGTATTTATACCGTAAGCACTGGACATAGCAATTACTGGACAAGCTTTGATGTGTTCACTAATACAGCAGCTGCAGTACCAGGGACTTGATTGACTGCGGCTGGACACAATATGTAAAGATTATAGGGTTTTTGGTTTTGATGGTCACCCATAATAAAAAGAAAGATCTCTGGAGATGGCTGCTTTACTATCGATTTAGAAGAATATGGGAATAATTAAGAACAAGGTAAGATTTCTAAATATATCTGTAAAAATGTGATACTATTGTAAATAAATTACGTAGAAATCAGAGAGTGCATTTTATTGTAGTGCATTTTAATGTATGTTTGGGCAGGCTTGTAACCTGTAGCTTTAAGATCTCCCTGACTGGTAATAATTCAAAATATAAAGAAATATACTCCGCAATGATTTACCAAAATATTGTTTTGCTGGGTATTCACGTGGTCTTAACTGTAAACTCTTAACTGAAATTGATCACAATGGTTTTTCTTTATCAGGTGTCTGAAAAAATCGAATAAACTACAATTATAGTTGTAATTTAAAAAGAACTGTGAGCATTCAGAAAGATAATATTAAGACATTTTTTCCTACATTGTTTTTTGCTAATTGTTTTCTACTTATTCACACCAAGTTGACTACTTACTAACAATTGGCAGTGATATTAATCCAGTGCAGATATATTTTATAGATCGATTGGTGTCTGCTGTGAAATGAACAGGGGCCTGCAATTGCCCCGGCTCAGTCTCAGTATACCAGACACGGCCCATCATATTACACAGGCGTCACAGTTCAGAGCTCCACTGAGGGTCACAGAAGTTCGAGGTCCTCTGAGAGCAACCAGAAATATTGACAAATGAATTCATATTTTGGGCGGTCCCACATCAGCTGATGACCCACAGGACTAACCGCCACCGGCTGTCTGTTCCCACCGCTGCAAGGTAAATTAATAGTACAATTGATTACTCATGGCAGACTATATAGTTCTGACCAACACAGGACAACGGGCTGCTTTTTTTCTTTTCATTTCATCGGCTGTCGGGTACAGCGATGGTAGCCCTCGGTTACGGGGTTATTTGACAGTTTTGCGGAAGATTAGAAGAAGAGACAATGAGACCTGGATTATAACAAATTGCAGGATATTATATAAATAATGTATGAATATGCAGTTTATTTACATCTTATTTTAAAAATGAAAGGTAAGTTAACTTTGTGATTTGATTTGGGATATTAGTTTTAGCATAAAAATGTAAGAAAATGCTGGAAACGTTTTTTCACAACATGTTTTCCAATTTTAAAAAAGAAACTTGATGAAATACATTTGCATTAGCTAATAATTACTAATCACACTAACTGTTAATAGTTATCATTACTCAATGATTAGCACATGATATTATAGTGAGTCAAATTTATCCTAATCATTGCAATCTTTAGGGGTGATTTTCCATGTATTATGTAACATCTGAAACAATTACAAGGCCTAACCCGCCCATTTCGGAGAAAAGTTGAGTGATGGCGCTGGTTTAAACTTGGGGCTGGGGAAACATGGGGATGGGGAAACATGGGGATGGGGAAACACGGGGCTGGGGAAACACGGGGCTGGGGAAACATGGGGCTGGGGAAACACGGGGCTGGGCAAACACGGGGCTGGGCAAACACGGGGCTGGGGAAACACGGGGCTGGGGAAACAATGTAATCTCATGCTGTTTATAGACTATACATTTGTCAATATTTAATATAAAAATATTGTTATTTTTCAGGTCTCCAAAATGTATTTAGCCATTTAAGATCTCATACAATTGCATGATAAAAATGTAAATGTAATGTTTCAAATTCTATGCATTATATTTCTTCAGCCAAAAGCTTTTTTCTGTCCAGTACTAGATTAAATATTTGTTTGTGAAACTGGCCAGTAGAGTAACACACAATTTCCTGTCACTTTAGCAAATCCCGCGTGAAGATGGGAGACTGGAACTTTCTGGGTGGGATCTTGGAGGAAGTGCATATTCACTCTACCATGGTGGGGAAGATCTGGCTGACCATCCTGTTCATCTTCCGGATGCTGGTGCTGGGCGTGGCTGCGGAGGACGTGTGGAACGACGAGCAGGCAGACTTCATCTGCAACACAGAGCAGCCGGGATGCCGCAATGTCTGCTATGACTGGGCCTTCCCCATCTCACTCATACGCTACTGGGTCCTCCAGGTAATTTTCGTCTCCTCGCCTTCCCTGGTTTACATGGGCCACGCAATATACCAGCTCAGGGTTCTGGAGAAGACACGGCACACTAAAAAGGCGGCGTTACGTCGCGAGCTGGAGGCTGTGGACGCCGAGATGGTTGAGGTGCGGAGGCGTATTGAGAGGGAGATGAGACAACTGGACCTGGGCAAACTCAACAAGGCCCCGCTGAGAGGTCCTCTGCTGCGGACCTACGTCGCACACATCGTCACCCGCTCTGTTGTGGAGGTGTTTTTCATGTCAGTCCAATACCTCCTCTATGGCCATCGTCTTAACCCTCTATTTAAGTGTGAGAGGGAGCCCTGTCCGAACGTGGTGGACTGCTTCATCTCCCGGCCCACGGAGAAGACCATCTTCATGATGTTCATGCAGGGCATCGCCGCTGTTTCCCTGTTCCTCAGCCTGCTGGAGATAATGCACCTGAGCTACAAGAAGCTAAAGGAGGGCATCCTGGACTACTACCCCCATCTCAAGGATGACCTGGACGACTACTACGTCAGCAAGTCCAAAAGAAACTCTGCCGTGCAGCAGGTTTACGCCGGCGGCACCACTGTGGACCGCAAGCCCACTATCGCCACTGCACCGAGCGGTTACACACTCTTACTAGAGAAGCAGGGCAACGGACCCACGTACCCTCTCCTCAATGCCTCCACCGCATTCGTTCCCATTCAGGGGGACCCGGGTGTGCAGCCAGGCTCGGACAGCCACGGTACGGACAGCAAGGAGGGGGAGCTGCCAAGTCCTTCTGGGCACAACAGCAACTCAAACAACACCAGCAGCGAGACCACCCATTCTCCCACCGCCGACAAGCAGGACGAGCCGGAGGAGCTTGTAGTTCACCCTCTGCCACATCCCATGGATCGTTTCCCCCGCCACGGGGATCGCTTCCCCCGCCACACAGAACGTATACTCCACCATGTGGGCTTCAAGTCACAGGGCACAGAGTATCCCACACTCCCGGTGGCGGATGCCTCTTCCTGCCCGAGCCTTTCAGCCATTGCGCGGAAACCACGTAGGGTGAGTGCGCCATGGAACTGTTCCACAGTGGTGGAGGGGAATGGCTCAGACAGTGGGGACTCCTACCCTGGGAACATAAGCATGACGCCACATTGTAGCTTCACTGGCAGCCGAGCCAGGGCCTTCTCTAAGCCAGACGTCAAGAGGCTGAGCAGGCCCCAGACCCCAGACTCAATAGGAGAGCTGAGCTCAGAGTCTCGACACAGCCACGATGGCGAAAGCCCTCCTATCTGCTCTCCTAACCGCCGACTGTCATTGGCAAGTAGTGCCAGCAGCAGGCGTGCTCCAGGCGACCTGCAGATCTAAGCATTATTTAACGTTTGTCCTGAGAAACTGTGGTTACTTTTCAGGGCACACATTCCAAGCATACATTTTCAAATCAATGTGAAGTTTAGTCCACAGTAGGACCAAGGCAACTACCGGTACACTTTTAATTAGAGGTTGTTTAATACACCATGATTGCACCTGTTATTAAAGACTTGACTTGTTTTTTTATCCAAAAATCTACAGTAAGTATGTAACCAAAACAAAATGATTAAAGATAATTAAAAAGGGAGCCACACTGATAAATAGGGGCAAACTCTGAACGAGCACAAAAACCAAGTGGTTTTAACTTTCACTGTTAAAATTCACTGTTTTTTAGCTAGCCGGCTAATCAGATCGTATTCTGCCATCAATATAGCAACAAAATCTACTTTAGTATCAATCAAAATGAATTATTTTTTGTTGAACTGTAATTGGACACACAACCATCAACAATACCCCTGCTACTTGTATCACCACCCTTTCTACAATGTACACTCTGACTTAAGTGTTAAAAAGCAGTTACATAATAGTTTTTAAATTGTTTGTTTTTTAGTTTGGCACACTGCCAATTTCCTTTATCCTGAAAAAGTATTGATATTGCCGTGGACACAAAGACCACTGTTAATTAGAATATCAAATGGACATATATTTGGTGCAATTCTAAGAGATTAATTTTGGGTGATGGCCTTTATGCGTTTATCCGTTTTCAATTGATTTGTTGTTACAGTTGCTTTATAAACTACAAATACATTTGGAAATACTAAAGAAATTATAATATTTATAAATTGATTCATAGCTAACTTGAACAGCAAAAGAACAAACCAAACTTTAAGCAATGCCCTGTATGTCTGTTTTTTTTTTAAATAAAAAATGAGAATAAAGTTTAGTACAACAATCTTTATCTTGTTTTCCAGTCCCTCTAGCTCATGGCATGTGCTTAAAACAAGATAATTAAAATTTGAGTTACGGCTGATATAGGGAAGTTATTAGTCGGTTAGAATTTAGGTTAAAAAAATGCATAAATTAACATAAATTAGAAAACAACATTTGGTGCAAGTAGGTATTTATTGACCTATGAATTGGACAAAAGGAAAGGGCTTTATAGGGACAAAAGTTCTCTTACAAAATATATGACTATAAAGAAATAATAAATGTACATAACATAATCAATTTTCATTTAACATCACTTGAAATAAACCAACTACCCTACTCCGGCACTCCATCCTCAGGTTCTGGTTTATACTGCTGAAGCTGTAAAAGAAAGTAAAGACAATTCAGGTACAGTGCCTATAGAACGTCTAAAGCCCCTTTAACTCATTCACATTTGGTTGTCAAGGCCTGAGAACGTCATGTGTTTATATATATTTTTCCGCCCCACTTGTGCAAATACCACACCATACTGGACAGTTGTGATTTTGTGAAACTCAATTATACATTAAAAATATAAAACTGAAATATGTCAATTGAAAGTCTCTGCAACCTTTATGGGATTCAGTATGGGGTTTCCTGAGCAAAGCCTTCTTTTGTGCTACGCTACCATACGAGTAATACTGGTGACATGCTTGGGATGTTGATGTTACACGCACACTTTCACCAGTCTAGACATAAAACTCTGTAACTGTGTCAAAGTTGTCATTAGCCTTTTAGCTGTCTTTTTGATCAATGTCCTACGTACTCAATCAGCCATTTTGGAGAGATGCCCCGAGCCAGAATGGGTTGTGTTTGCGCCGTAGACTTATAATATATATTCAAGACCATTTAAATATTTTAGACTTATCCAGTGATTGATGTCTTTTAACTTAGCCTCTCGGTTTAGGCCTATTTGAAAGCTCCTAGGTGCACACGGTTAAGCACTTTGAATTTGAAATTCACTAGCCAACAGAAGGAACCTCTGGAAACAGTTAATGGGTGCAGAAATAATGTGATTCACTCCAATTTAACACTGGTGGAGGCCAATTAAAGTGGTTTGTGATTGGTTACTAGGCAAATTTAGGATGCAATTGCAAGAGGTTAGAGACTTATACAATAGTGATATTTTTGTTTTGTCTTTTAAATATAAATCATTACATTTCAAAATTATATGTGCGAAGAACCTCATTAAAATGCACGAAACTGTCATAGAAAATATGAAAAAGTTCAAAGGTGTGTACACTTTCTATATTCACTGTAGTAGCATGGTACTTTAGATCATATGTAGATTAAAACTAGTATGGGACTACACCAGGTCAATGATCACCCCTAACTAGGATTTGTTTTTCTGACCCGGTTTCTGAGTTCTCTGTTTTCTTCTGTAAGCAGATCAAACTTCTGCTGCAGCTCTGACAGCTCCAGGCGAAGAGCCTCAGTATCCGCAGGCTCTGCCCCGGCTACGCCAAGGTGATGCTTTAAAAAGCTGAGGTTTAGGTGAAGGTGGATTCCAACCCCTTTTTTTGGTTAATACAATTCAGACATTATTAAGACAGGGATATAGAAGAGAACTAACTGTTGGTGCATAAAATAGAAAGTAACATCATGAAAAACTACCTCAAGGCCCGGGATGATGTAGTAAGGCAGCACTATAAAAACAATTGAAGACTGATTAAAAAAAGTCAAATGCAATGAGCTCTTTAATCACACAGGTTATTCAGGCCGGTGTTAACATCAAAAAATGTAACCAAAAAGCAAAAGGATACTCCAAAGCATTATTAGGTTTCTCTGGTTCCTCGTATAGGGCCACCAACACTGCAAACATCGACAGTGGTTTTAGATTTTGAGGTTGTTGTATATGTCCTATGACGCTGTTAGGATTCACATTAATTGTTGTACAATATCAAAGTGTTTGATACAAAATGCGTTGTGTCTGACACAGAGACCTACCATTGGTGAGACTGTCCAGGACTCCAGCCTTCTCTAGATATCTACGAAATTGTTCTCTCTTGGATTCCGAAGCCTGAAACATTACGAAAATAGACAAAATGCTTTAAAAAAGGTTGCTGGCCTTTTTTGCTTCAACGAACTAACATGAACTAATGAACAGACAGGCAACTAAGCAAGCAGAATACAGTTTTCCACTGTCAGTGAGCGTTACAAGGTGACGTTAGTTCATGTTGCTACAAGCAAAGCTAGCTTACGTTGCTACAACGTGTGCATAGGACATGCACCGCATTATCTACACCTCTTGTTTGTTAACTGAAGAAAGGTCAGCACACTTACTCTGTAATGGGCCATTATGGTAGATATGCAGCCGGACCGATAGCTGAAGATATTTGATCGAGAGCTTGATATTTGCCCAGGAACTTCTCTGTCAAGGTTGCTATAGCGACACAACGAACAAACAATCAGGAACTTTTAAAGGGGAAACTCTGGCCTGGTAACATGTGATAATAATAATGAAATGTGTCACTTTTTATTGTTTTTTAAAATGCGACATATGCAAATATTCCCAGTAGTTTGGTTCCCATTGTCAACAACTTTGCGTGTGTTATAGCTCTTTAAAGCCCACTATAAAGTTGAAGAGTGAGTGAGTTGAGGAGTAAACTACTGAAGATGAAGCTAGATATATTTTGCATGGATAAACGGTGTCAAATCCCTTTCTGTGGGTGTCACTTGTCAGCGCTGTTATCTTTGCAAGGGAAGTGACTTGCAAACATGCAGGGGTAAAGGTAAGTAAAGGTTTGATATTTCCTATAATTTGAGTATAAATCAAGTTGATAAACCACAATTGCATAATAGACTGTAATGTAAGGGGGCAGATTGTGTAGCACATATTTGTGTGTTAAACTACTATTACAGACCTGTATACACAGTAGACTGCACTATAATTCTTGATATTAAACCAGTCAAAATTATTATTTGCTCTGACTTGTCAACTTGATGTTGTCAGTTAGATCACATAAAAGACAAAGCATTCTTTATTCTGTATATAACTATTGGCAAAGTGAAATGAGCAAGTACAAAAAACTGAGATTATTTGGGTCCCAAACCATGTTGGGCTCTAAGAAATTGAGGCAGCTGATGTACTGGCCAAACAAACCCCTTAGTAAAGAGGTAAATGCTGTTGTTTCCATAAGCCAGGCAAAGCATAATATAAATAGTAAAAATACTGAGATGGCACAGAAATGGTAGCATTGAGCCTTAAGGGATGTCCCCCTCTGATGCACCGCCGGGTGTCGGTAATTCACCAAAAAGGTTTTGATGCGAACAATTGAACACCACAGAAGAAGAAACCCGTCAGATTGAGGGGGCGGGGACATTGCAGTTTGTGCCGGAAATGAGTAGTTCTAGCTGGTGTAGCTAGTAGTAGCAGCTAGTAAGTAGTTCAAAAACCAACATTGAGGTTCTTGGGAAACAAAATTAACGATATAGGGTCAAACAATGACGTCAAAGCTGGTACTAACATGCGGGTTCTTACCGAGTAGGGAATACAGCTTATAGCGGAACTATCGTATATGTTTGAGTCACGACAATCCGAATACGCGCTACTTAGCCGTAGCTGGCTAGCTGTCTAAACGCTTGAATCTGACAAGTGAGTTTAATTAACTACAGCCGTCGTTGATTACCTTGAAGTTGGAGAAAATGTCTATTCAGTATGAGGAGCCTGCGTTGGCGGGTAGCTACAGTGTGGTAGACTCTTTCCCAAAGGATTTTGGATACGGAGTTGAAGAACCAGATATCGAGGAGGAGAGCGCAACGTCAGGTGACACTAAACCGAGGATCCTGCTGATGGGATTGCGGAGAAGTGGGAAGTCATCCATTCAGAAGGTTTGTTGCTACTAGTTTTCCAATAAGGCACTGTTTCCTTTGTGTGCATCCCTACTCGTTGTCTGTGGCTTATAGTCTCAGGTAGTTATTCAATTTCCGCTGTTATTGTGTTGTTCATGGCACACGATTGTTTTCAACGAGATTGAATGTATTATACATATTATGTATCACGTAATTTTTGCACTTTGTTTTTTGGAGATATTGTGGAAAAGATTGTGGGAGTAATTAGGCTAAAATTACCAATAATGTTCCATTCCGCGGTTCTAAATGTATGTGTGCCGGTGTTGTGCCGAATTCTTACTCCCTGCCAGAATCTGACTGCCCGGCGCCAGCACGCGCATGACGACAATTTGCGTCGCCTCGCCAGCTGCTAAACCAGACATGCGCAAGAAATTACATGATAGCGATTTAATTTGTGTCGTTATGGTAAAGTTTTTACTCCTAAACATGAACATCATTACTAAAGAGATTTGACTTTACTGCCTGCACATTTTCTTTATGAAAACAAAACAGTGCTGCCAAAATCATACTCCCCTATGTAAAACACTTATTATTGAATATAAACACTTGTGCTTTTTTGGATGTAGTCTTTAGGATGTGATGTGTCACCAGAATGAGTTATTTGGGTGTCTGACCCAGCTAATGTGATTAAGGGTGGGGGGTGTGAATTCGGCAATGCTGCCAAAATCATACTCCCCTATGTAAAGCACTTATTAATAATATTCAATAATAGGTGTTTTACATTGGGGAGTATGATTTTGGCAGCACTGCCGAATTCACACCCCCCACCCTGAGATCACTTTAGCTGGGTCAGACACCCAAAAATCTCATTCTGGTGACACATCACATCCTAAAGACTACCTACAAAAAAGCACAAGTGTTTATATTCAATAATAAGTGTTTTACATAGGGGAGTATGATTTTGGCAGCACTGTTTTGTTTTCATAAAGAAAATGTGCAGGCAGTAAAGTCAAATCTCTTTAGTAATGATGTTCATGTTTAGGAGTAAAAACTTTACCATAACGACACAAATTAAATCGCTATCATGTAATTTCTTGCGCATGTCTGGTTTAGCAGCTGGCGAGGCGACACATTGTCGTCATGCGCGGGCAGTCAGATTCTGGCAGGGAGTAAGAATTCGGCACAACACCAGAGCCTGCGTCTTAAACTGGTCGACCACCCTAGGGACCCATTTATTGCTCTTCTACACAGGTTGTTTTCCACAAGATGTCGCCAAACGAGACCTTGTTTTTGGAGAGTACTAACAAAATCTACAAAGATGACATCTCAAGCACCTCTTTTGTCAACTTCCAAATCTGGGACTTCCCTGGTCAGGTGGACTTCTTCGACCCTACCTTTGACTATGAGATGATCTTCAGGGGCACAGGGGCATTGATCTTTGTCATTGATGCTCAGGTGAGAATATAATTTGCTCTCATGCTGTCCATGCATTGAGAAGGCCCATTTTGTAAATCTTGTCAATCTATGTGATGGTAAATCCTTCAAAATATTTGTATAAGATTGAAAGTGATCTCGTTGTAATGTAATTTCGGTGGCTCACCTCTGGTTATGGGGCTGTCTGTTTTCTGTCTTGGTTTCATCAGGATGATTATGTAGAAGCCTTAGGACGGCTGCATCTTACAGTGTCTCGGGCCTACAGGATCAACCCAGAGATCAACTTTGAGGTGTTCATCCATAAAGTGGATGGCCTGTCAGACGATCACAAGATAGAAACTCAAAGAGACATCCATCAAAGAGCCAATGACGACCTGGCAGATGCCAGCCTGGAGAAGCTTCATCTTAGGTTAGTTGATTAAGACATGCCATATTGAACGTTAGATGTGCACTAAATGTCCAAAAACCCTGGTTATGAAACAGTTTTTAGCGTTTGTGGTACTGAAACTTTGGTAAAATGACAGTCTCATAAAATGTAAGTCCGATTTTGAATTTTGTCTCTTTATTTTCCAGCTTCTATTTGACCAGCATATATGACCACTCCATATTTGAGGCTTTCAGCAAAGTTGTTCAGAAGCTCATCCCTCAGCTACCGACATTGGAGAACCTTCTGAACATTTTCATCTCAGTATGTCGTTCTTTTAACCTATTATCCTATTGGTCGTTTTGCTGATGTTCTAATCTGTTATTAATGGTTTTCATGTAAATATTTCTCTCTTTCGGGACAGAACTCTGGAATTGAGAAGGCTTTCCTGTTTGACGTGGTCAGTAAGATCTACATTGCTACAGACAGCTCTCCTGTGGACATGCAGTCATACGAGCTTTGCTGTGACATGATCGACGTTGTCATTGATGTCTCTTGTATATATGGGTACGGGAAAGAGTTTATGTCGTGGAAATCAAGTGGTTTATACAATTATTCTTTACCTGCTCGGGGATTAAATGACCAAGTAATTGAAAGCAACAGCACTGTAAAAATGCATCACTGGCTAGCTTGTGTTAGATGATTTAGAGTCTGTAGAGGTCGATATGAAGTTGTAGATTGCTGTGGTTATGAAACGGGATACATAGAGTGGTTTTGCATTGAGACCATCCTTGTTTTTGGTAACTGCAGCCTGAGGGGAGATGGAAGTGGCAGTGCCTACGATAAGGAGTCATTGGCCATCATCAAACTGAACAACACTACCGTGCTCTACCTGAAAGAGGTCACCAAGTTCCTGGCCCTAGTCTGCATCCTCAGAGAGGAGAGCTTTGAAAAAAAAGGTGAGCGGATTGTCTGGCGCTTTCTAATTACATCTGTTCACTTGGATCCAAGGCTGAGACGAACTGCTAATCTCATAATCAATGAATGTGTTGATTACTGGGAACGTTTTGTGGGATACTAGATTAATGCAGGTGTTTCATTTTAAAATTGTGCACAATGATCTATTCAAAAGAATTTCAATGGCAGTTATATAGATTTTTTGTTTTACGAATGTGTATTTAATGTAATGCTGGCACTTTGTTCTCCACAGGTCTTAAGTAATGCGTCTTTAGGTGCAGAAATCTTCAGTTGTAAATGTTTCTCCACATTTGTAGTGGCATCATCCCACATTCTTCTTTTAAATCTTTATTTATTTTGTCCCTCATTGATCCAGCTAATAATTATAATCGATTTTTCTTTGCTTACTAATTATATGCGTTTTCTTCGCTCTCGATTAGTTGCTGGTGCCCTAGTCTCATCACTAGTTTTGGTGGATCCACTTTTCGTTGTGTCGACCAGATGTTTAGCTGGAAACCTGTGTTGAAAAAACATAAATGTATACAGGTCCCCTCAAGATCCATGCTACATCCAGTCAAGTTTTAAATAATGTGGTCATTATATAGGGCACAGACACAACATTTTTGGGGGCCCGTTTTGTCTCGACAGTGCCACTTACCACTGATGGGCAACGATAGCTTTAATCTTCCCATCAGTCATCTGCCTACGACCCCCTGATGTGTTTTGTTTTTATTTCAGGGTTGATAGACTATAACTTCCACTGTTTCCGGAAAGCCACCCAGGAAGTGTTTGAAGTGGGGTCCCTGACACAAAGGACAGGAATGCTGCAGTCTCAGTCAACATCCCCCAACAACAGCTTGTCCAACTTAAAGTTTGGTGCATTAAACGGAGGTGTGGTTTAGAGGAATGAAAGAAGAGCAGACTGTGTTTTGGAACGCCCTATTACACTGCACACAGACGGGGACCTACCGTCTGGTTTACTTCGAGTATCAGCTGTGAAAAACAGGAGAAAGAGAGTTGAGGATGACACTCGGGATGTCGTTTTGGATGAAGAATGGAAAATGTACATAAACGCTGGAGTGGAGGGTTGGAACCAGCAAGCACATCTACTGTAAACACCTAGAGGATAGGGACTTTCTAATCGCTATTGTTTTATGGTGATTTACAATAATTGTGTTTTACAGTTAGTCTGTCTGAGCACAAGTACTTTAAACAGATCTGACACCCCCATCACTATATTTGGCAACAATTGATTAGATATCGGGAGCTGTATCAACCAGAGGCACAGTTCCAAGCCTGCATTGATCCAGTTTTAATCTGTAGTTAAATCGCTTTAAAATTAGTTTAGCTGTAGACCAGTCCTCTGTGCTGTAGATAACATATAGATTGAATTATAATATTGACGAACTGTGTGAATGTTTGCTGAATGTTCGCCGTGTCAGAATATCCTGGGTCCAACTGTTTTTACTTGTTTATAATTTCTGGTCATTTAATATTTAACTTCCGCTTGCACTATTATGTCTGGTGTGTTTGAGGATATTATTATCTTAAGTGGAATGCTTTCTGAAAAGTCGATGCAGTAGTTTAAGTGTGTCCAAGTGGGTACCAACCACCACAACAAGGTCAATTGAGGTTATCACAGCCTACCCCTACGGCCTACTCTCTACATGATGCACTGTGTGTAGCCTGACTACCCATTATGTTCACTCTACTAGCATCTCTTGTATGACGCGATTGATAGCGAGCTGTGATATTACACCCTCTGGGTAGCCGGGCAACAATCGTAGTGCACTATGTATGAAACAAGAGTGCTATTTGGGACATCGACCACATCATACTGTGACAGGTTTACGGTACTGCTAGTTGTAATTGTTTGTGAGATTCACTATTTGCTAGGTTTCAAATGGAGTACTACAGCGTGTTGGTTTTACAGGTTTTGTGGCTTAGTAGTAAATAATTAGTATGCGTCAAAAAATTGAATCCTGTTCTCTAAACTGTGCACTACTTTTGTAGTTTACTATAGAGGACAACATATTTCTGTTTAAACTTTGTCACTTGATGATTCCATCACTGTGAGATGATTGCATCGGCCTTTGTTTTGCTTGAGTGCAAAGGGAGTGGAATCATCTAATCTAATGTGCCAGATGCCACAAGGTTGTATTTAAATATACTAATAGTGTTGAGTTAATTAAGCATTGGAATTAGAAGGGGAAAAATGTCTCCCGCTATTTTGTCTGAAGTTGTGAGATGCATTAAAGATATTTTTTCAGTTGAATATACATTATAGTTTATCCTTTCTTCATATCATTTTAAGAATAGGGGCCACTTTGGACCTTTTATAAAGCAAACGTGTATAGTCTTATATCAAAAAGTCTCACAGGTATGAAATACAAGTAGCTTGACTATTAAAAGCAGATGTGTCTCATTCCTTCCAGGTCTATCAGGCTCTACAACCTTTGTAAAATATGACCTCACACTGGCAGTGGTGTGAGATAAAGCTTGCATCCACTACTAATCCATGGTGGTTTTCTACAGAAAAGCAAAGAGAAACTTCTCTTGCTAAATCTTTACCAACACTCTTTCTGCCATCTCTGGTCTCTTTGCAATCACACTCCTAAAGGAACGCAACTCTCACCACAGTCCAAACTATTCACTGATGTTGCCCCACAATGGTTGACATAACTTCACTTTAAAGAGAAGACAGCACACATCCTTCGATCTTCAAATGGCATCCAAAAAGGATGTGAAATAGTTGTTGCAATATCTGTTATTTTTATACGTTGAGAAGGGTTTAGCAACTATTTGTTTTTGGTGGTAGATAGTATGTTGCTGTGCATATTAGGTATGCCATAAATAAAATGGTTAAATGTTAATCTCTGTATTTTTTACCCATTATGGGCAGTAGATGGTGCTGTTGATCAACTAAGTGACTTAAAATCATCAGACAATGTGGTCGGGATTGTGTTCATAGAAAATGCCTGCCCATCCCCAGGATCAAGCTTACTGGCCTAATTACAAACATGATGATATGTAGCACTGTACTCAACATTACAGCTTTTTTTCCCATGACCATCTCCACAAAAAAATGTACACACCCTCCCCACAAAACGTTTTGGCAATTGCAATAGCCAGCTACATTACATTTAACATAATGTATTAACAGGTTCTGGTTGTTAAAATCTGTACAGAAGGAGCCAAAATATAGGAACTATTTACCAATTAGGAATGTATTCACTGTCCTCATATTACATTAACACATTTCTTGTAGACAATTATTTTCTTTGGTCTTTCATTGCCCTGCAAACAAAGGTCTGATCAGAGTCATATTAGTACCTCATAATAGTTTTGTCTTTAGATTACACCTTCCACATTATTCAATTGATATGTATGTCACATAAAACTGCCGGCATTTTGGAAAAGATCAGGCCTGACCATTTTATTCCATTATTTAGCTTGATTGCATAATAGACCAGAAAGCTCCATTGTTTTTGCATAGTTCTATCATGACATAGGCAGTAGATTGTAGTATGCATGTCTGTTAAATATCTAAGATAAAGCTTAGTTCATGCTACATAATGTGCTCATTCACTATGTGGTGCAATATGGGCAGAGAAGCAGGATCGAGGCATAATGCAACTCTAATCAACTCCAGACCTCCAGTCTGGTCAAACTCAGCAGAGTCAAACACAGGAGAATTCAATCTCCATTTCCATGCTTTTCAGAAAGCTAGCAAATTTACCGTTACCGCAAATAATGTATACTGCTGTTTGAGTTTGTAGGGAAAACATCATTGAGTCTGATTGAAGGGCAACACAAGCTCTCTTATTGATACATTTGTTTTTAACCATTTCAGACCCACCCGCCCGATCTGTTTGTTCTCTTGCCAAAGTAGTCAAGTTATAGCCTATACAGTTATGCCATGCAGTTATATCATTTAATATGTTGTAAAAAAAAAAAACAATAACACAATTTAGATGTTAAATTGGCAAACATTGTAAATAGTTTAGTGACTGTGTTACTGTTTCGTTTTCTCTGAAGTTACCTGGCTGAGCCTCCGGATCAGAGGGACGTTTCTATTGGGCGTGTTGTATAGGAGGCGGTCTGGATCCCACTGTGTGCATTTCACTTGAGTTTGACTTCTAGCACCACTGTGTCGGATGATTGTGATTTAGTTTGCCACCATATCGAGTCTATCTGCCGGGAGAGAAGCTGCAGACAAACCCCCGGGTTGGCGACTGTCGTTGGTACATCCATAAGTTCCCTGTCGCCTAAAGAGCTCAGTTATTTGGTGGTAAGACAAGACTACCTTACTTTTTCGGGAGTGTTATAATTATTTGTAACTATTTTCATTCATTTGTTAACGTGCTGAATATATGAAAACAATTCAGAGGGGGTATATAATCAGGCAAATGTTTCCTCAGTTTTACAGTCATTTTATAAATGAGTCACTGTCACTGATTTATTGGAACTATTCTTAATTATTGGGTATCACATCGGTTGTGAGTGTGTAATACATTATTATTGGTCTCAGAACGTCTGGTTTCTTTACATGAATCAATTCATAATGTGTTTTGGCACTATTATGAACACCAGCCAGAGAAGATATCGAGCTGATATTGTATTTGATATAGTATTTTATTCTCATTTTCGTCACACGGGCCACAGTGATTGTTTCTTTTCTTTTGCTCTCATGTTTTTTTGTTTTTATCTCCCAGTGGAATTACTACATCATTGGCAATTACTTTTACAGGAGCCAGTGGCAAAAATGTGTTAGACTTTGCTTTTTGTTAGCAGAGGACAATGCAAAGATGTAGGCTGTATTGACTAGTATATACCCCACACCTGTGCTCTCACCCTGCCCTCACACCGGTCCTCCCTCCCCAGCGTATCTACTCTTATTCATCCTTATCTCTACTCAGTTTTTTGTATTTCCCAGCCAACAACTGTTTTCTTAAGCTGTTGCACAGATTTATATTGTCTTATGCCTCCTATTCTAGGCTATGGACAGACAGGATATAGCTTAGGATGTAGTTGAGTTTTCCTCTAGACTAAGGAACCTAACTCAGGGATGTTGGGGGTTGGGGTTAGCTTGGACAGAGGCACATATAGTTAGCCTAATGAACAGACCACAACAGGAGAGAGTTTTGAACAGATACCATTTAAGAGAGAAAACAAAAAGGCTTTTTGATAGGCTGAGTCTATAATGGTTGGACCAAGGTTTTCTCTCCGTTAGGATGACATAAATGGTAATCGCTAATGCAACTTATATTTAGTATTTTCTTACTTGTGTACTGAGTCACATACAGACGACGAAGACCACAGTTTAATATACTGTTGTATGAATTACCAGCATTTGTAACATCACATAATGTGCAGGATTTATAGCTATTTAAAGCTATTTGGACTAATACTGTGTAATAAGCAAATATCTCAATGAGCTAATATCGTCAAGGGTGATCTAATGTCTTTAAGTTAACATTGATAAGCATTTTATTCCCAGACACCAAAATCTACTGGCACCAAAAGGAATAGTTTCCACGTGTATTCAGCAAACTCTACTTTCATATCACCATATGATATGGGGCCACTTTGTGGGAAGTGTACATCGCTGGTTGTTCCCCTTTTGATATACCAACAGAAATGCGGTGGCGTCCAGTATGAACTCCTTCATTATTTTAAGGAAAACAGGAATGTGCTGTCTTTCTCCTTTTTCCCCGTTCTAACATTGGAGCCAACACATACTTCAGTCCCATACCTCTCATTTTCCAGTTAAGTCGGTTCAGTTTACATTACAATAAATGGAGGTGCTCCAGTCAGCAGGGTTTCTGGAGATGGAGAAGTATTTCCTGGTCCATTTTCCTGATGCAGGCTCCGGGCAGGATCACAATCTCCCCCACCATCACATGAAGCTGCTGGATATATCTTATCCTGTGTGTGAACTCTTCACAACCCTATAGTCCTTTATTTTTCATGGGTTTGGTAATCGATGGGTTTTTGGACATTTGCCTGAACACTCCTAAACTGCTTGAAAATGAAGAGGGGTAATGTTCCGGTGAGGTTAGATGAAAGGAGCAATCCAGAGTCAGGAATGCAGTTGAGTTGTTGCTCTTTTATTTAGCGACTAACTCCTAAACTGAGTACAACACATGTACCTAAAATAACAAAATAAGTGACGCAGCGCTATAGTCTCCAGCAACGTCTCACTTGGAGCACAGTAAGTAATGACTCCCTCAGGACAGGACACATAACACGTAACAATACCCCACAAAGACATGACCAAACACAGGAAGCCTATATACTAATGAGGGAATGGGCACCAGGTGTGTGCAAATGACAAGACATGACAATGGGTCTGACAAGATGTTACTTAAACAAAACACAAATAGATCTGACAGCAAGTGTGAAACTGAGGCGAAAGCCCGTAGGAACGCCAATGGCTCCGGAAAAATAAACGCAGTTAATGACATTAAAATGTGCCTGTAGTTGCATGGAGGTTACTCCGGTGGTTACCAACATCCGACGCTAGGGCAATATGTTTATATGCATACTTGTTTTGGATAAAAACCGACTGCTGATTGTGCAGGTCAAGCCGACTGCAGTTGTTTATGTTTATTTTGGTTGAATTCCCAAGTTATGAGGATCAAATGTATAATCAAGCCTGTGTCTTTTGGGGGTCTCGCTTATCCCAAGAATTGGCCCTGCATATAATGTTGACAAAAGCAAATCTGCAACGGAAGAAGATACTAGCAATATTTTTGCCATTCTTAACCTCTTTTACTTACTTGAGTTTGTGGAGATTTGTATTCCATACCCTTTGAAATATTTTACTTTTTTACGCACATTGTGTATTTACACAATTTGATTAAACGCAGATCTGCCACAGGCCACGAAGATGTTTTTAGCTTTGCTCTGTTCTTTGATCAGGAACATGGCAAACATACAGAGCACATAAGCTCTGGCAAAGGAACACTTTTATTTGCTGTCTGATTTGGCCTTTTTCTTTTTGTATACACCAGAAGTGAGGGAAGGAAACGGTTCTGAGGAGACTTAGTCGATACGTACCTTGAACCTACAGAGCTAAACCCAGCCAAACACGTACCCTCTCCCTAATTAAGGGTTTATCGGTCCTCAATCGGCAGGTGACCGATTGCAGAGACAGCGTTCCTGTTTTAGTGTCAGCAAGATATATTTTAATTACTACCAGACAAGCAGGTGGAAACGTTACTCAGGTCTTTTTTGTAATTTCATCCAGATAAGAGTTATCATTAGGAAATCAGGAAAGTTCACTGCCGTGAATGAATGCATCCACATCACACATCAGCCATACTGTGTATCCTGTAGTGATGTTCACTCAATTTGGAGAGAACTCAATTAAAGTGACCGTAGAAGGAAATCAGCAATGGAATGTTGGGCTTGGTTGATGTTCAAGAATCCCACTTTGGGAATGTTGAAACTAATAGAAATTCCATTTTTCGATTACGGCTGTCCCCTCGAAGAAAAAAACATGCATAAATGCTAGATAATTCGAGTGTCTCTGTGTGTGTGTGTGTGTGTGTGTGTGTGAGTGTGTGTGTGTGTGTGTGTGTGTGAGTCTGAGTATGTGCGTGCAGCTAACGGAACCTTGTGATCCAGCAGGAAGTCCCTCCACACCAGGTTTCATTGTACTTGGATAAGAGGGAGAGGACAAGCCTGTTTTCCACGGTCCAATTGTAGAGCAGTTACTTCCTATCAACGTTTGTGTTTCATAACAGGCAATGCTCACTATCCTGCCCTAGTGAGAGCTGTGTTGTGTGACCTGAAACATTCACACCAATAATGTTCACTATCCTGCCCTAGTGAGAGCTGTGTTGTGTGACCTGAAACATTCACACCAATAATGTTCACTATTCTGTGCAGAAACACAAAAAAACGTGGGGCAATCCGCTCACAGAGAATATTCAAACGGTGGCAGCTATCAAATGGCAATTGCCCTCTTATAGCCTGTAACTAATGTGTTTTAATGCTTCAGTTGTAGCTGTAGCATGTAGATACACCAGATAAGGAACAGATTTTGGTTCCAATTTTTTGCTATGATCGTAATTGCCAAGTGAAGATACCATACACAGTTTCTGACCTCACGCTTCTGTGGAGACTCAGTGTTCCGCACACCATCCTGAGAAAACAGACTGGGCCACATCACAAACACCCAGCTATTCCCTACATGGTGCACTACAGTAAACCTTCTGGGACATGTCAAATGTAGTGCACCTATTTAAGGAATAGTCTGCCGTTTAGGACGAAAACTAGTGAAAAACAACCCTGGTTCTCTGGATTTGACGATTTCTGTGGAATATATATGGAATATATATGTGGAATATATATGGAATATGTTATATATAAGAAACACCTTGGTTCCAGGAACGATAGATGTTGGTTCCTTCTGGTCAGAAGCACTGGTGTCTCACAGAAGAAACGGAACAGCCTTTGCGAAGACTAGGAGAGGATTGATGAATATCATTCAGACGATTATTTCGACGTAATGCTATCCAAATAAGGAGGCTGTAACACTGGTTCCATTGGCAGACAGAGGCTCCGTTCTCCGTTTCCTCACTCCCTAGGTGACATGGGTTTTCATCATGGAACATTCTGGTTGATGAAGCACAGGGAACAGTAAACCCCTCCGCTGGAAAACAATAAACAGACGGAGCTCTCGGCAGGAATAACACACACACACACATGCGCGCGGCTCTCGCAGGTCTGCGCTCTGAACGAAATGTTGGGTTGAAAGGAAAACAAACGTCAGTGCGCTCTGTAGGGAGAAACCCATGTTTGGGCCACGTGGGGGACGGAGCGGGAGAAAGTGTCTCTGTCTATGGAAGAAAATCTGTCTCACCAGATTCTGAAACTGAATTTCTAGCACTGAATTTATTTGCATACAAGATTCAGTGTCTAAAAATTCAGTGTTAGAAATTCAGTGCAAAAAAAATCAGTGTCAGAAATTCAGTGCAAAAAAATTCAGTGTCAGAAATTCAGAATCAACATGCAATCAATTCGGTTTCCACTACAACCAACATCCAGCTATCAAGTTCCGGGTTTACGTTTTAACTGGTGATCATGTTAACTGGTGACATTGCAGATGCGACGTGGGCGTGTCATTATAAACTCTGGCTGGGGAAGTTTAATGTAGTTGACCGTAACGATGTTCAAAATAATGCAAACGTCACGTTTGGTTTTCAAAATCCGGGATTTTTTACATTGCGATATCAATTGGGGGGGGGTCAACGATAACACAACTTCATTTGTTAACATTGTAGCGACCCTGGTCATGCTGCTACTCGCCTTCCCAATGCATATCCCTATATGGAGTGGTGGGTTGTGCGCTCGCCTGTGGAGCCGTAGTTCGCCGGCCACATCAATATTTTTTATTTGTGTAGAGAAACACTGCACCTGCCACTTATATTTTTACAAGCCACTTTTTCCGGAATTCATATTTTTTAAACAAAGTGCACTAGCATATTTAATTGCTTCAAATCTGTCTGTCCTTTCATTATGACAGATGCAATTGGCTGTGTGTTGTGCCTCTTCTGCGTGAAGGTGCGGCTGTGTGTTAATGTGCTGTGATATGTCATTTATTAAAATCAATGCGACAAACCTTACAAAAACCGTGGATGTTGTCGATTTGACTCTGTATGATACATGTCAATTGTTGCTTCCAACAATGTTGAAATGTACAGCTGTACTTTAATTTCTTTGCGGGAACACCTCCCATATTAATCACTCGCATGCGGGTCTGAATGAAGCTGCGCGGAGATCAACTGCGCAACTGACTTAAAGGTTGCCAGGGTGACAAACGCGCTGAACATTGTATGGTGTGGATGGTGTGGATACTTTATATACGAGATCTGGCAATGAGTCAACATTAGACAAACATATTGGTCCAAATATTTTTAAGGAGTTTTGGCCATGAAAATAACGGGAGTTTCCCGGGAGAAATAACAAACCGGGAGGGGTCCGGGGCTAAAAAACGGGAGAATCCCGGGAAAAACGGGAGTGTTGGCAGGTGTGACTAACTGAGGTCTGAGGTGTTTGTTTACGGCCCAGCACGAACGAGTACAGACCGCTACTATAACAGAGTGTAGTGCGCCCAGATTAATTTGTGATAGGCTACATATAAACCACTAGTATAACAGAGTGTAGTGCGCCCAGATTAACTTGTGATAGGCTACATATAAACCACTAGTATAACAGAGTGTAGTGCGCCCAGATTAACTTGTGATAGGCTACATATAAACCACTAGTATAACAGAGTGTAGTGCGCCCAGATTAACTTGTGATAGGCTACATATAAACCACTAGTATAACAGAGTGTAGTGCGCCCAGATTAACTTGTGATAGGCTACATATAAACCACTAGTATAACAGAGTGTAGTGCGCCCAGATTAACTTGTGATAGGCTACATATAAACCACTAGTATAACAGAGTGTAGTGCGCCTGTCACGGTCCGTCCAAGGTGTAGTGCGTGAAGCCATGTGCAGAGCCAATGTATCCGTTTTGAACAGGTTTATTAATACACCAACGTAAAACAAACCGATAACGGCGGAAAAAAGGCTAACTGGTTTAACTGAAATAAACAGTGCGCATATCGCGACTTACATACAAAACATTCCACAAACCACAATAGCACTCAAAATACACAAACACTCACCTCTAAAATAACGTGTGACATGTAACAATGCGAAGCAATGAGTGCACTGCTCGCGACCCTCTTATATCCCATTGATTACAAGCAGAAACAGCTGAGTGACAAAACATAAACAAGGAAGTGAATCACCGAAAGGTCTGTGTAGCCACGCCCCCACACCATTCGTGACAGTATCCCCCACTAAAAGGCTAGCTCCCCAGATAGCCGAACGGAAACACAAAAACCAAAACAAGGGAGCAACAGGGAGAGAACCCGCAGTCAAACCCAAAAGGGTCAGTCCAGGACCGCAGGTCCAGCCCTGAAAAGGCCTCGGTGGCTGAGAGGCCGCCATCTAGTGCGGCAGAGAGACCGCCATCTAGTGCGGCAGAGAGTCCGCCATCTTGTGCGGCTCAGAGTCCGCCATCTTGTGCGGCTCAGAGTCCGCCATCTTGTGCAGCTCAGAGTCCGCCGTCGTGGGCGACGTGGTGGCGGAGGCCGTCGTGGGCGACGTGGTGGCGGAGGCCATCGTGGGCGCCGTCGTGGCGGCGGCCATCGGGGGCGCAGTCGTGGCGGCGGCCATCGTGAGCGCAGTCGTGGCGGCGGCCATCGTGAGCGTAGTCGTGGCGCGGCCTTCGTGGGCGGCGATGCGGCAGCCGTTGTGGGCGGCGATGCGGCAGCCGTTGTGGGCGGCGATGCGGCAGCCAGTGTGGGCGGCGATGCGGCAGCCAGTGTGGGCGGCGATGCGGCAGCCAGTGTGGGCGGCGATGCGGCAGCCAGTGTGGGCGGCGATGCGGCAGCCAGTGTGGGCGGCGATGCGGCAGCCAGTGTGGGCGGCGTGCATGCGGCAGCCAGTGTGGGCGGCGATGCGGCAGCCAGTGTGGGCGGCGATGCGGCAGCCATTGTGGGGGCGTGCGGCAGCCATTGTGGGCGGCGTGCGGCAGCCATTGTGGGGCGATGCGGCAGCCAGTGTGGGCGGCGATGCGGCAGCCAGTGTGGGCGGCGATGCGGCAGCCAGTGTGGGCGGCGATGCGGCAGCCAGTGTGGGCGGCGATGCGGCAGCCAGTGTGGGCGGCGATGCAACAGCCATCTTGAGCGCTGGCGGCACGGCGGGAGCCATCGTGGACGCTGGCGTGACGGCGGCAGCCATCTTGGGCGCTGGCGGGACGACGGTAGCCATCTTGGACGCTGGCGTGACGGCGGGAGCCATCGTGGGCGCTGGCGTGACGGCAACAGCCATCTTGAGCGCCGGCGGGACGACGGCAGCCATCTTGAGCGCTGGCGTGGCGGCAACAGCCATCTTGAGCGCTGGCGGCACGGCGGGAGCCATCGTGGACGCTGGCGTGACGGCGGCAGCCATCTTGGGCGCTGGCGGGACGACGGTAGCCATCTTGGACGCTGGCGTGACGGCGGGAGCCATCGTGGGCGCTGGCGTGACGGCAACAGCCATCTTGAGCGCCGGTGGGGACGACGGCAGCCATCTTGAGCGCTGGCGGGACGACGGTAGCCATCTTGGGCGCTGGCGGGACGGCAGGAACCATCGTGAACGCTGGCGTGACGGCGACCATCTCAGGCGCAAGCGTGGTGGCGACCATCTCAGGCGCTGGCTCCTGTAAATCCAGCCATGTCCTCCACCACGTCCTAATAACAGCCGAGGGCTGATCATCCAACCCCTCCGGGGGTTTTTCTGTCCCTGACGTCGGTGGCCGAAAAGGGTCTTCCCACTGCGGGGTTTGTGGCTGTAGCTCCAGCCATGTCCTCCACCACGTCCTAATAACAGCTGAGGGCTGTTCATCCAACCCCCTCCGGGGGTTTTCTGTCCCTGTCGTCGGCGGCAGAAAAGGGTCTTCCCACGGCGGGGGTAGTGGCTGTAGCTCCAGGGGTTTCCCTCCCCCTGTCTGCAGCCCCGGAGCAGTGGGGGCCGTTCCTGCAGCACCAGGACCGTGGGTGCTCTCTCCGCGGTCCTCCCGGAACACCTCCTTAGCTCCCCCAAAAACCTTCTTGGGACGCCTTCGGGGTGCCCTCTTGCCTTCCTCCGGGAGGGACCGCGGACCCGATGTAATCGGCCCTGATAGCTGCATCGGTGGCTCATACCCGAAGTAAGCACGGAGGCGCCTATACTCCTCTTCGGGCGTCTCCGGCTTACCCCAGTCCCACTGCTCCGTGGTGCGACGGTGAGCTTCATCCTTCGGGCGCTATAGCTTGCCCCCGAGGAATCCACTCACCGTCTGCTGGCTCCGCTGGCTTCTTTGTGGGCTTCGCATTCTGTCACGGTCCGTCCAAGGTGTAGTGCGTGAAGCCATGTGCAGAGCCAATGTATCCGTTTTGAACAGGTTTATTAATACACCAACGTAAAACAAACCGATAACGGCGGAAAAAAAGGCTAACTGGTTTAACTGAAATAAACAGTGCGCATATCGCGACTTACATACAAAACATTCCACAAACCACAATAGCACTCAAAATACACAAACACTCACCTCTAAAATAACGTGTGACATGTAACAATGCGAAGCAATGAGTGCACTGCTCGCGACCCTCTTATATCCCATTGATTACAAGCAGAAACAGCTGAGTGACAAAACATAAACAAGGAAGTGAATCACCGAAAGGTCTGTGTAGCCACGCCCCCACACCATTCGTGACAGCGCCCAGATTAACTTGTGATAGGCTACATATAAACCACTAGTATAACAGAGTGTAGTGCGCCCAGATTAACTTGTGATAGGCTACATATAAACCACTAGTATAACAGAGTGTAGTGCGCCCAGATTAACTTGTGATAGGCTACATATAAACCACTAGTATAACAGAGTGTAGTGCGCCCAGATTAACTTGTGATAGGCTACATATAAACCACTAGTATAACAGAGTGTAGTGCGCCCAGATTAACTTGTGATAGGCTACATATAAACCACTAGTATAACAGAGTGTAGTGCGCCCAGATTAACTTGTGATAGGCTACATATAAACCACTAGTATAACAGAGTGTAGTGCGCCCAGATTAACTTGTGATAGGCTACATATAAACCACTAGTATAACAGAGTGTAGTGCGCCCAGATTAACTTGTGATAGGCTACATATAAACCACTAGTATAACAGAGTGTAGTGCGCCCAGATTAACTTGTGATAGGCTACATATAAACCACTAGTATAACAGAGTGTAGTGCGCCCAGATTAATTTGTGATACATATAGACCACTAGTATAACAGAGTGTAGTGCGCCCAGATTAACTTGTGATACATATAGACCACTAGTATAACAGAGTGTAGTGAGCCCAGGTTAACTAAAAGAATAAAATTACGAACATTTGAACGATTTATTGACGTTTACATTATTTTGAACATCGATACGGTCAACTACATTAAACTTCCCAGCCAGAGAGTTTCTAATGACACGCCCACGTCGCATCTGCAATGACACCAGTTAAACCCGAAACTTGATAGCTGTATGTTGGTTGGAGTTGAGACATACTTGATTGCTTTTCCTTGGTATCCCGGATGATTCTGAATTTCTGACACTGAATTTTTTTACACTGAATTTCTGACACAGAATTTTTTTGCACTGAATTTCTGACACTGAATTTTTTTGCACTGAATTTCTGACACTGAATTTCTTTGCACTGAATTTCTGACACTGAATTTTTTTGCACTGAATTTCTAACACTGAATTTTTAGACACTGAATCTTGTATGCAAATAAATTCAGTGCTAGAAATTCAGTTTCAGAATCTGGTGAGACAGATTTTCTTCCATATCTGTCCGCCTCAGAGTACAAAGTTCTGATTCCCCTTCGGCCAGCGTTCACGCTATATCACTGTGGAATGCCGTTCAGTAGCAGTTTTAATGGTATGGAGCTATAACAGCAGGATGCCCTGAGAGAGAATCTTCCAGCGCTGATTCATTTCTGTTTGACTGAACGTGTCACTGAGACACAGATCCGTTAATGTGGTTGGATGTGTGGGCGGAACCCGGCCGTGGAATGATGGGTGTCCTGTTCATCTGTCGCTACGGAAACAGGAACGCGAGTCATGTGGGCCACGATATGCGTTGTGTTTGTGTGCCTCAGCGTGCGTGTTCACGTGTGGTTTGGGCCCGTTCTCATTGTTCAGATATTTGTCTTGCCCTTCTCAATATGAAGCATTCCCCCTCTGCGTCGCTTCTCTATCCCGGCTACATTTATGTGTAACGCGACCACTCGTCATCGTCTTGTAAGGAACCACGGAGGAAGTGTTTCCAAGCCGACGTGGCTGCTTCCGGGTCAGTTTAGCTCTCTCACAACTGGAAGTGACGTGCAGTTCAGGAAGAGCTCTTTGATATTATAGTAGCTCTTACAACGGGAGTGTCTGTTGGGCACTGTGTAAATGTAGACAAAGAGAGAAATGTTCTGTGGGTGGGTTGACCCAACAAACTTTATTATTGGATTCACAGGAAGTATGTATTTGAGGCTCTCCGAGTTTAGACAAACAAAGCAGAACATAACCAGGTGGCGCTGGTTAACAATAACTTGTGGATAGACTAGGGCCTTGTCTGATCGCAACCACTGTGCTTAGATGAGAGTGTTCACGTCAATAAAGAGTCACAAGACAAGGAAACATCGTACTCCTCCACCGGAAATGACGCTGAATCAAGTTCTTCGGTCTTCAGGGACCTGTCAGTTTGCCACAGTCGGTATTAGAACTTCTGGTTGCATTGACGCAGCTATACTGTCTACATCAGTACGCCACTCTGAGCCCAGAAGTTAGCCTTTTAGAACGGGAGTAGCATGAGGCCAAAGTTCATTCCCGTTTAAACATTTGTGATAGGCCATCGCTCAAAAAAATCTAGAAACACTAATATTCCAAAATTTTGTATGTCTTTTTTTGCAAATGAATGTCCTAATCCCTACTACAATAACAAAACAACAGCTGGAGTACAGAACAATGTATTTGTAGACGTCGTAGTGAGCCATGTAGAACGGGGACCTCTCTCCGGAAGGAAGGCCATTGTTTCTTCCCAAAGCTGCGGTTCTAGAGTGAATGGAATAGAATAAAGGCTCAACCTCTTGAACGACATCTACAAAGGAAGTCAAGCAGATTTCCAACTCCCTGACAATAGACGGACACAAAACAGACATGGAGCGCGATGGCCAGGGCTTCTGTCTTTTTCGCGTTTTATCCATGTATTTCTGACCTTGAGTAACCTCTACACGGTGGACAGATGCAGCCCGGTTAATTACATGGAGGACATGGTGAATGTTCAAATGCTCTACTGTCATTACCATTTCCTAGTAGCTACTCAGACAAGTTTTCAGTGGCTTGATTATAAACAAAATAGATAAAACAAGAGTTGTTCTTTTGCCAGTTCTTTTTTTGTATGCTTGTCGGTTGTTTTTACAAGGTTCGTGGTGGTAAATAAACTGCCCGTGAACCCACTGTTGAGCCAAATACAAAATGGACCAGATGCAAATATGCTGTTGGTTCCAGTACATTTATCGCAATACCTGTAAAAAAACAATGCTTCATTTGGTGTGCGACTACTGCTTTATAAATGACACCCCTTTCCCTGTTTACAACCAAAGCCCTGTGGGGACATTCTAGGGAGTAGGGTTCAGGGTTCAGATCTGGGTTCCCTCAGTTTGACAGGGCCTTGTTGGCTCAGAAAGAGCTTCTGGGCAGTTCACACTTTCACTATATTTTATTTGATTAAACCACGGTCTGTTTCTAAGATGCACATCATTGTAATGGCCGCCGGGGCGCCCCCTCAAACTCACTCATCTCTTTTTGACATTCTAAAAGCATTTCAAGGGGTTCCTTTACCCTGAAAAGGGGTGAAATTCTAAACAAGATGGCTTCCAAGAGAAACATTTATGTATCTGTCTTTAGAGTCTCTGGAAAAATTCCACATTCATGACTCTGTGATCTTGAGCCTGTCATACCTAAATCCTTTAACCCTTTTGGCAGTCATGCCATTTCATTCTTTACTGCCCATTTTCCCAGTTTCCCAAATCTAAATCTTTTTAGATTTCCCATTTTGAGGAAAAGGGATGACTGCTATCCCATATTCAGACCCGTTTCCCAGAATTCTTTTTCATGCAGTGTTTAGTCGTGAAAAATTGAGTACATCCCCTGAGACATCTTGTGACATATTTGGACATATGAGTTATAATCTTCACCTGTTTATATCATCTGTTTATTTTATTTGCAAAACTACTTTCAAAGTAACAAATGATGGTGTGTGTGATTTGTTTTTACCTTTATCAATGAACGTGGAAGGAATTTAGCCCAAATATCCACATATGCAAATATAAAAAAGGAGAGACCTCAGTGCATTGGGTTTACGTGTTTTTTCACATGACTGTTACTGACCCGGAGTTACAGACTTACAGACATAAAACAACAGCCTGAGGAGAGAGCTGTCTGGGATGTTTCCACTCTCCAATATGACATGTCGGTCATGTGATCACCAGCATTCAGTCAGGAAGTGTTGATCAGGGCTCTGGTAGCCCGCGCGACTACGGCCAGACTGGTTCTGCTCCGTTGATTGGACAGTGACAACATAGTAGGCAGAGTGGCAGCTGGGTAGCCTAAGACTGCTCAGTCAGCAGTTCTGCCCCTGGGTACGGCCTCAAAATACCAATTGCATATTTGATCACCCGATCATTGCAGAAAATGGGAATCAGCTTTCAGAGTCAACGTACCTAACAGAAGGAGGAACAGAGAGAAGCAGAAAGCATTCTGAGAACAGGCCCGGGTCTTGGAGGTTAATGGCGTCTAAACAGCCGTAAATCAGACGGGGCTGTGTTATTGTCCTACTGACAGCAGATGTCTGTCGTTGTGTTGCAGTATGTATTTGTATAAAACCTGTATGACGTTGGTGCCTTGTGTGTTTAATGTTAGGTCTGTGTGGAACGCCGCCTGTTTATTTTGTATACAGTCGAGCTGTGTTTCATATTATGTCCCAGTCTGAGACATCAGTTCAGCATATCCTATGTTGTCTTATGGTGGCTGTTTACCCGAGTGACTTTCAGACAGTTCCCTCCAGCATCCTCCGTGAAATGGAGAAGCCGACACTAGTGCACCGCTACAGCAAACACTACGCAGCGGTTGTTTCTCAATGCCAGACTACCCGAATGCCCGTTTCAAATAAACGAGGACATGGTAGTAAGAGGACATCGTGTTTATGCATTTTCTGGAAAGACTTTTACGTTTTCTTTAATCGATTTTCTTAACTTGTTGGGGATGTATCATGTTGGGCTCACGGTGTTGGGGATGTATCATGTGGGGCTCACGGTGTTGGGGATGTATCGTGTGGGGCTCACGGTGTTGGGGATGTATCGTGTGGAGCTCACGGTGTTGGGGATGTATCATGTTAGGCTCACTGTAGCGTCCCCGGCTGAATAATGGTCTGGCCCTTTATTACTGATGATTCAGAAAGCTTTATTGTTACTTTGTAACATTCCTTATCTTGAACCACCGTAAGAGCTGAGAAAAACAAGGAACACAACACTCTTACCTTACATACAGTACATCATGAAGTGCCTCAATTAACAGTTCCCCCAACTCATTGACAATCTACACTTAAGTGGATTTATGCTGCAGCTATTTACCTTCCAGTATGTATTAACTCTATTAGCAGACATCTACATAAGTTATAATGAAACATTAAATTAATATAAAGTGCTGCTTCTTCAAAACATTCCTTTACATCCACTTCACTGTAATATCACTCAAACTAAACTGTTTCATGTAATGTTACACAACAGGCACATAACCAGGCAACGCCAACTACAGGACAGTATGGCAATACGTTAATGTTAACTTAACTTGCTAACTTCTCAAATCTCTGCAGAACCATAAAACGTCACACCACAAAGTAACCCAAGTTATAAACAGTTGTCAAAGAAATAAAATACAAACTAACATACCTTGTGCCTCTAACAGCCAGGTGCTAAAACAATATATATTTTTGCCGTTTTCCTTCGTTCGACCACTTTCTCTCTACTCGATTGCGATGGAATCTTTACTTCCGGGTTTGGAGTTTTTTCAAAATAAAAGCATTAGCGCCCAAAAAATAACTTAACCAAAGAAACAATATTTCGGTCATTTACACTCACGGTGTTGGGGATGTATCGTGTGGAGCTCACGGTGTTGGGGATGTATTGTGTGGAGCTCACGGTGTTGGGGATGTATCGTGTGGAGCTCACAGTGTTGGGGATGTATCGTGTGGGGCTCACGTCTTGGGGATGTATCATGTTAGGCTCACGGTGTTGGGGATGTATCGTGTGGAGCTCACAGTGTTGGGGATGTATCGTGTTGGGCTCACGTGTTGGGGATGTATCGTGTTGGGCTCACAGTGTTGGGGATGTATCGTGTGGGGCTCACGGTGTTGGGGATGTATCGTGTGGGGCTCACGGTGTTGGGGATGTATCGTGTGGGGCTCACGGTGTTGGGGATGTATCGTGCTGGGCTCACGGTGTTGGGGATGTATCGTGTGGGGCTCACGGTGTTGGGGATGTATCGTGTGGGGCTCACGGTGTTGGGGATGTATCGTGTGGGGCTCACGGTGTTGGGGATGTATCGTGCTGGGCTCACGGTGTTGGGTATGTATCGTTTCAGGTGGAGAATCGGGAGTGATCCGACATGAGTGACCGGTTTGACTGCGGGGAATGCAAGGAGTCCCTTTATGGCCGTAAATACATCCAAGTGGAGGACGTGCCCCACTGCATCCCCTGCTATGATCGGCTGTATGCCAACACCTGCCAGGAGTGTAAAGAGCTCATCGCACACAATGCTAGGGTACGTGTATATACGGGCCAATGTGTGTGTGTGTGTGTGTGTGTGTGTGTGTGTGTGTGTGTGTTTGTACGCATATTTCAAGCATATGTGATGTATGTGAACGTGTTTACTCCGTGGCAAGTAACTGTTTTGAGGTTTTTACTTTTATGTATCCGGGTGTTTTTTAAATTATACGAATGCATACACAAGAGTGTGAGTGTGTGTGTGTGTGTGTCTGTGTATTTGTTCTTGTCCACGTCTTCAAATACAGTGGCTTCTAAAGAAGGAAAACCTATCATTCAGGCTTTTTGGCAAAAACAAAGATGTCTGCAGAACCCCTATGAGCGACTCCAGACAGACATTAAGGCCTTTTGGTTAAAGCCAAATGAAAACAGAGGGTTAGAGGGAACACCCTTAGACGCCACGGGGCACTGGTGACCCCGGGGTCATGGACTCCCTTTGGATGGACTGGCAGTAAATCAAGGTCTTGTTAGCTTTGGCGCGCCTCCCTCTCCATGCTCCTTCGTCCTCCTCCACACAACACACACACTCATCCATCTCCATGCTCCTTCATCATCCTCCTCCACACAATACACACACTCATCCATCTCCATGCTCCTTCATCATCCTCCTCCACACAATACACACACTCATCCATCTCCATGCTCCTTCATCATCCTCCTCCACACAATACACACACTCATCCATCTCCATGCTCCTTCATCATCCTCCTCCACACAATACACACACTCATCCATCTCCATGCTCCTTCGTCCTCCTCCTCCACACAATACACACACTCATCCATCTCCATGCTCCTTCATCATCCTCCTCCACACAATACACACACTCATCCATCTCCATGCTCCTTCATCATCCTCCTCCACACAATACACACACTCATCCATCTCCATGCTCCTTCATCATCCTCCTCCACACAATACACACACTCATCCATCTCCATGCTCCTTCATCATCCTCCTCCACACAATACACACACTCATCCATCTCCATGCTCCTTCATCATCCTCCTCCACACAATACACACACTCATCCATCTCCATGCTCCTTCATCATCCTCCTCCACACAATACACACACTCATCCATCTCCATGCTCCTTCATCATCCTCCTCCACACAATACACACACTCATCCATCTCCATGCTCCTTCGTCCTCCTCCTCCACACAATACACACACTCATCCATCTCCATGCTCCTTCATCATCCTCCTCCACACAATACACACACTCATCCATCTCCATGCTCCTTCGTCCTCCTCCTCCACACAATACACACACTCATCCATCTCCATGCTCCTTCGTCCTCCTCCTCCACACAATACACACACTCATCCATCTCCATGCTCCTTCATCATCCTCCTCCACACAATACACACACTCATCCATCTCCATGCTCCTTCATCATCCTCCTCCACACAATACACACACTCATCCATCTCCATGCTCCTTCATCATCCTCCTCCACACAATACACACACTCATCCATCTCCATGCTCCTTCGTCCTCCTCCTCCACACAATACACACACTCATCCATCTCCATGCTCCTTCGTCCTCCTCCTCCACACAATACACACACTCATCCATCTCCATGCTCCTTCGTCCTCCTCCTCCACACAATACACACACTCATCCATCTCCATGCTCCTTCATCATCCTCCTCCACACAATACCCACACTCATCCATCTCCATGCTCCTTCGTCCTCCTCCACACAATACACACACTCATCCATCTCCATGCTCCTTCATCATCCTCCTCCACACAATACACACACTCATCCATCTCCATGCTCCTTCGTCCTCCTCCTCCACACAATACACACACTCATCCATCTCCATGCTCCTTCGTCCTCCTCCTCCACACAATACACACACTCATCCATCTCCATGCTCCTTCATCATCCTCCTCCACACAATACACACACTCATCCATCTCCATGCTCCTTCATCATCCTCCTCCACACAATACACACACTCATCCATCTCCATGCTCCTTCATCCATCCTCCTCCACACAATACACACACTCATCCATCTCCATGCTCCTTCATCCTCCTCCTCCACACAATACACACACTCATCCATCTCCATGCTCCTTCATCATCCTCCTCCACACAATACACACACTCATCCATCTCCATGCTCCTTCATCATCCTCCTCCACACAATACACACACTCATCCATCTCCATGCTCCTTCATCATCCTCCTCCACACAATACACACACTCATCCATCTCCATGCTCCTTCATCATCCTCCTCCACACAATACACACACTCATCCATCTCCATGCTCCTTCATCATCCTCCTCCACACAATACACACACTCATCCATCTCCATGCTCCTTCATCATCCTCCTCCACACAATACACACACTCATCCATCTCCATGCTCCTTCATCATCCTCCTCCACACAATACACACACTCATCCATCTCCATGCTCCTTCATCATCCTCCTCCACACAATACACACACTCATCCATCTCCATGCTCCTTCATCATCCTCCTCCACACAATACACACACCCATCCTTCATCTTTGTCCTCCTCCTCCACACAATACACACACACACACAGACTCATCCGTCTTCATTCGCTCTCCCCGCCTGACGGGTTCTGTAAGAGAAAAAACACGTACGCGTACTATGTCAAGTCAAACGGATTATTATTGTTTTCGCCCAGAACGTCGGGAGATATTCATCATGTGCTGCCTGGGAAGGGTTCTGCTGACGTTGCCATTAACCTGGAACATGCAGATGGTGGTGGGATTGTTCCGGGCACTGTTTCAATATTTACTAAAATGGTTTATAATGAAGTTAGATTTATGCTGTAAAACCTTGTAAACTGGTCCATTCGCAGTCACGGTCACAGAAAATGATGAACGTAAAAATGGCGAATGTGAACCAAAGCGTAGGGTGTTCGGACGTGTGGGTAGATTGGGGGAGATTGTACTGCGTCCAGGAAAATCGAGTGTCAAAAATGTTTAGTGACTAGAAATCAATGGTTAAGTTACGCTAAAGCCAAGGGCAGAAACTAGAAAAAACAGACAAGTATATATATTGTATGTAAATATGTTGTAAATCAATAAATTGGCAATAAATTGACCACACAACGTCCAATTTGAAAACAAGAACATTTTATGAACACATTTAACTTGTCGTCGTTAATGTGTCTCTCTTCATGGTCTAAACGAGCAGCATAGTTTTCATTTTTCGCATTTTATTACGTGTTACAATTCCATTTATTTATTTATCCGCCATAACAACCCACACATCCTCTAATATCTCTGCCCACCAGCTGATTTGAATGGTCTTTCCCAGGTTGTGTAACTCTGACCCTGTCCTTTCAACCTCTCCCTACCCAGGAGCTGTTCTACGAGGACAGGCACTACCACGAGCCGTGTTTTCGATGTTTCCGCTGCGACCGCTCCCTTGCGGACGAGCCCTTCACCAGCCAGGGGGAGGCGCTGCTGTGTAATGACTGCTATTGCAACGAGTTCTCCTCCAAGTGTGTGGCCTGTGACAAGACTGTCATGCCAGGTAGGACCGACTCCGGTCGCTGGTTGTTTTTTGAACAAGGAATTGGCAGTAGACAGTGAAGGAAGAATGTATTTGATGCCCTGCTGATATTGTACGTTTGCCCACTGACAAAGTCATGACCAGTCTATTATTTTAATGGTAGGTTTATTTGAACAGTCATAGACATGATAACAACAACATAATCCAGAGTACGGCATTTTAAAGACTTGATTTGCATTTTACTTCTCCAAATAAGTCTTTGACCCCTTTGCACAACATGACTTTATACTTGGTCGCAAAACCAATGTTGGCAATCACAGAGGTCCGACGTTTCTTGTAGTTGGCCACCAGGTTTGCACACTTCTCAGGAGGGATTTTGTCCCAGTCCTCAGATCCTCTCCAAGTCATTAAGGCTTTGAGGCTGATGTTTGGCAACTCAAACCTTCTGCTCCCTCCACAGATTTTCTATTGGATAAAGGTATTGAGACTGGCTAGGCCACTCCTGGACCTTAATTTGCTTCTTCTTGAGGCACTTGGTTGTTGCCTTGTCTGTTTTGGGTCATTGTCATGCGGTACATGGCACTTTCATCCATTGTCCTTTTGATGCGGTGAAGTTGTCCTGTCCCCTTAGCAGAAAAACATCCCCAAAGCATAATGTTTCCACCTTCATGTTTGACGGCAGGGATAGTGTTCGTAGACAGCATTCTTCCTCATCCAAACACAGCGAGTTCAGTTATTGCCAAATAGTTGGATTTTGGTCTCATCCGACCACACCACATTCACCCAGTTCTCCTCTGAATCATTCCGATGTTCAATGACAAACTTCAGAGGGGCCTGTACATGTGCTTTCTTGAGCAGACCTTGTGGGCGCTGCAGGATTTCAGTCCTTCGCGGCGTAGTGTGTTACCAATTGTTTTCCTGGTGACTATGGTCAGTTTCAGCTGAACACAGAGAACATTGAGCCCTGTTAACTGCTGCCAACCATAGAATTATCCACAGAATATATGTCATGTATTTATGTTATGTAGTGCTTCCCTTACCGTGCACCTGTGATTTTAAGTGAATAACTTTTTGTCACAGGGTTATTCTGCATAGGATTACCGTACATAGATTTCCCCGTCTTATCAATCACACATATTCTATCATAGAATATGATTGTGTGGACAGGTGTCTTCAATACAGGTAACAAGTGGAGATTAGGAGCACTCCATTTAAGGTTCTTGCTGATTGACAGGTGATCAAATACTTATTTAACTTAGTAAAATCTGAATCAATTTGTAACTGATTTGAAATGGGTTATTCTCATTGTTGTTGTTTGTTATTCTGTCTCTCACTGTCTCTCCCTCAGTTGAGAGTCTCTTTTTTAATGGTTAATGTATCTTGTGGTTTAGTTGCTAAGGTGTGACACACCTTCGATGTGACAGTGATTGTCTAGTCGCGACTCGCTTGACTGAATGTGCCTTTCAGCTGATCTCTGGCCCCGGGGCCTTGATGACGACATGACAGCATTATAAAACAAGCTGGGACCCGGATGTGTTTACTGCAGTTAAATGCTACACTATATATATAAAATGGCACACAATCCTGTAATTGCGGTGACTACGCTGACACAGATTATTAATCAAACCTGTCTGGTCTTCCATTTCTCAATCTTTCTTTCTTTGCCTCAATCTCTCCCTCCCTCCCTCGTTCTCACTCGGCCAGGCTCGAAGAAGTTGGAGTACGGGGGTTCTGCCTGGCACGAGAACTGCTTCGTGTGCCACGGCTGTGAGAAGCCCATCGGCGACCAGTCCTTCATCCCGGACAAAAACAACTACTTCTGTGTGCCTTGTTACGAGGGCAGATTCGCCCCACGATGCAGCCAATGCAAAAAGGTGAACAGTGGTCTTACGTACCCCGACAACCCGTCGCTCACCCGCCACCCTTACTGATGTTCTCGCCGCGTAAACCCGGGTTCCCCTCGAGAACCCGTTGGATCCGGCCAGTGTGGTTGACGGGTTTGTGTCCTCCGTAGGTGCTGGTGTCCGGCGGCGTGACCTATAAGGATGAGATCTGGCACAAGGAGTGTTTTGTGTGCCGGGGCTGTAAGGCGCAGCTGGCCGGTCAGCCGTTCACGTCTCAGGGAGACACGCCGTACTGTGTCAAGTGCTTCAGCAACCTCTATGCCCAGAAGTGTGCCGCCTGTAACTCGGCCATCACAGGTTACCTACTTCTCCTTACGACCAGATAACATGGGCCGCTGTGAAACCGGGTCTGTTACAAAGTACAAGGCATCCGGGCGACGTCCCTGGAGGACTCTCTATTGATCGATGTGCTTCTTTCACAAGCACCGTAGAGCCTCGGTCCAAATGAGTGCCTTCTGGGAAAAGAGTGGTTCTCGGTAGAAACACAATGGGTTCCCATTGTTCTACTCTGTAGCAGACCAGAACACAACGGCCTTGGTTACGGACCACAGACGTCCTGTAAACACCCTAAGAGAGCCAGTGGCTATGTTTAGAAAGCCAGTGTTTCAGCTGAACACAGAGAACATTGAGCCCTGTTAACTGCTGCCAACCATAGAATTATCCACAGAATATATGTCATGTATTTATGTTATGTAGTGCTTCCCTTACCGTGCACCTGTGATTTTAAGTGAATAACTTTTTGTCACAGCGTTATTCTGCATAGGATTACCATACATAGATTTTTATCAATCACAACACGATGCTCCAAAAATAAAGCAAAAACCAGGTTTCTAGAAAGTTCTGCAAATGAATAAAAACAACTAAAACAGAACTATTTTGACATAGAGAACCAACACATTTCTTCAGCATTGAACTTCCCCGACAACAAAGTGGCCTCCATCATTTTTAAACGGAAGAACTTTAGAACAAACCACACCAACTGAGCAATTGGGGGGAAAGGGCCTTGATCTGGGATGTGACCAAGAACCTGATGATGAAGGAGCTACAAAGATCCTTTATGGAGATGCCTTCCAGAAGGACAACTATCTTTGCAGCACTCCATAATCAGGTCTTTATGGTGGAGTGGCTAGAAGGAAGCCACACCTCAGTAAATGGCGCATGGCCGTCCAATGTATCTCAGACCAATGAGAAACAAGATTATATGGTTTGATGAAATTAAGATAGTCTGAATGCCAAGCCTCCAGACAGCCCTTATCACCTGACCGATACGCTTCCTACTGTGAAGCGTAATGCTGCGGTGATGTTTTCGGAAGAATAGGAGAAACCCTCTAAATACAGGTGTATTTTAAATACAGGTGAAGCTCGTAGCCTCATAACCAAAACTCAAAGCTTTAACCGCTGCCAAAGGTCCTAGAGTAGCGTACTGAGAAAAGTATCTGAATGCTTAAGTAATCGTGATATTCTTTTTAATAAATTAGCAAAAAAGGTTTTTGCTCGGTCATAATGAAAAGGCTGGAATTATAAAAGGTTGCAATGTGAAAAAGAAATGTAAAAGTGAACTGGTCTGAATACTTCACAAATGCAATGTAAGGAATATTATTATACAGATGCTAACAAGTCTTTTTCACCCCCAGGGTTTGGCGAGGGGAAATACATTTCCTTCCAGGACCGGCAGTGGCACCAGCCCTGCTTCAAGTGTTCCTGCTGCTCTGTCTCCCTGGTTGGTGCCGGATTCTTCCCCGACCGGGACCAAATCCTGTGTGCCGACTGCAACAACGACCAAGATAACTAATGAGCATCACTGTCTCTGTCCTTCAACTGCCTTTAAAACAAGCACAAAGTGTTTATTCCAGTTTAAAAGTTGAATTCTGCTTTTCAGAGAAAACACGGAGTCAACTCTAAACAACAGCAAATATATTTTGAAACGGAAATATTTTATACACTTTTTTGTTTTGCATGTCTGCCTCTGCTACTGGTTTTTCTTACATGCAAAAATCACAAGGATAATGTATTAGCAAATGCTTCGATTTTTATAATTGTATATAGAAATATATATATATGAAAGAATACATGGACTTTTCTTATTCCAAATACTTGTATTCCAAATACATGTATTAATTCACTTGGCATGCGTTCCCTGAAAACGTGGTTAATGGTGTGATTAGCTTAAAAGAAAAAACAGAATTACATTCTGGTCAGAGACCAGCTTGTCATTTTACTTACATTTTTACTATCACCTATGTTTGTATTCTTTAATAATGTAACAGAAAAAAACTACGTATTCCTCATGCCTTGTTTAGTTTAAGAACTTTAGCTAAAGTAATGCCATCTAAATTATGTATTGTAAACAATAAAACACACTGAGATCCGGATACAGTATCTTTGAGGACATCGGTATAATTACAAGATCCCTAAGGCAGTGTAGCGCTTAACACACAATTTAAAAACAGCCTTCTGTGATTTGATCTTTTTTTGGCTGTGCCAAGTTGTTTCTATGTGGTGTAAGACCAGGGTGGTGCCCAATACTCTGAAATACAGTGAGGGGGGGGTAGGCAGATCAACACAAAAAGCATTGAAGCCAAGAACAAAGACTCTTTACACAGAGTGGAATGTAGTTTCCCTCAACTCCATCACAAGCTCCATATGTGTGCCTATTGTGTTGGACAATATATTGATAAATAAAGGAATTGCTTCTTTTTTATAATGGCATGGTTATAATTCACTGTATTATCCTAATATCCTTTCAAGTCCACGTTCTGGGTCACATGGGGTTGAGAGCAAGACACAACACTGTTGATGCGTTAATAACATAATTAAATGTCCATATTAGTCTGTAGTTGGTAGAACGTCACCGGAAATGAGCACTGATGAACTCTGAAATCACAGGGCATCGACTTGTGACACATTCTCTCAGGCCAGCAGAGCTTCACACTCAGGCCAGTAGCAAGACTTACAACAACTACCCAGACAATATATAACTTACATATGGTTGCCTTTGTGTCCGTCATCTCGTAGGCTTTCAAATGCATGTTTCTAAAGTTTTGTGCACACTAAAATTGACCACCTTTGATTACCTTCCAGTCTGAACTATTACTTTCATGCGAGGGGCAGTTGTTGACGCATCGTGATTTCTTTAAGCTTTGTCGACGTTCCCACATTTAAAATAACAAAGACAACACACGTAGCTCGCCTCCTAACCCAACAGAAGTCTAATGACATCAACAATCCATAAAAAAACAGGAGTACGGTTGTGTTTAGAAGAAAGAAATAATTATAGCTTTTCCCATGACTCCTCCTAGGATACGGCTGACCTTGTAAAATCCCACAAGGAGTATCGTGGTCGTGTTTCCAGCACCTACTGACCACTCAGCAGAGTCAATATGCAGCCGTGTCCCAAACAGCTGTTTAAAGTACAAGTGTGTACTATGCGCGGGAAAGGACCCTTGACTGAAACCTATTTAGCGAAGTTGTGATCTGCCAATGGAAACAGCCAAACAAATTAGCCCTAACATGACGTGACCGCCCACCCATACATTACTGAATTACAGGCCTCGTAATGCAAAGGCTCTCAAACAGGATACAAAGACAAGCACCAATGTGTTGGATTTAAATGTGGTCACGTTTTGAGGAGAAAAATGTCACACCCTAAGTTTCCATTATGAAATGACCGAAATAAACCAGTCGCCCAACCCTGTCGTAAAAATGTTTGCATTTTTTAAGCCGTTATGCGCAGCCCTTTGTTCCAATCACAATGTTTCCATGGAGCATAAAACAACTCCAGGCCCACATTAAATTCCTTCAGTAGAAACACTGAATTAACGTTTTTACCTGTTACGCATTACTGACTCATGGGATGAATGTGACCAGGTCTAGCCACATGCTTGTAGCGTCAGATTCCAAGGCAGTCAGCAGACACTAGCAGAGACGACGAGGGGAGAACGTGTATTTCAACTAGACTCTGTGGTTTTGGCAGGGAAGGGAAATGAGTATGTCATATTGAAAACAACCCATCATTGTGCTTTATGTGGCATTTCTAGAGTGGAGGTTTTTAAAGGAAAACTATTCATATACACCACATGTTCTCATACAGGACACACCAACAAGAATACCTGATACGAGGGAAAGTAACCATGCGAAGAAGCAGCAGAGAAAGAAAGATGTAACATTATAATTCACTTAAATGGTGTGGCGAAAGTACTGCTAACCGAGGAATGCATTCCACTGAACTCACTTATTCCAGGCAGCTTCTCCATTCCTGTTTAACTATGTCTGGGTGTCTTCAGTGAGATGGCCCCTAGGACCATACAGACAGTGTCCTAAATGGCTGCCTATTCACACATACATACATACATATATATATACACACACACACACATATATATATATTACTTATTGTCAGTTGTGGGGTGTGCAATTACAGAATGTGACGCATGCCAAGAAATTCATTATTAATTGATATTTGGGCATTTATGTATTTGAAAACATGATATTGAATCCATCAATGGCCAGTGAACCCACTTTAGACATAAGCTTATTGAATTAGATTAGGACTATAAGACATGTAAGGCCTTGTTTTGAATACCGTCAGACTGGTATTATGAAGTAAAGCAACATAATGAACATGCGGTAACGCACATAACCATTACATTCACTAGTGAACATGTGGTAACGCACATAACCATTACATTCACTAGTGAACAGTGACATTCACTAGAGACCATGCGGTAACGCACATAACCATTAACGCACATAACCATTACATTCACTAGAGACCATGAGGTAACGCATATAACCTTCACACCACTAATCATCAAACCAATAGACAAACTGCCAACGTTCCATCAACACAACCAAAAAATATCTGAATCTAGCCACGATACCATGCACATTGTCCAATCAGAACAGCTCAATCACATGGAACATTTCACATAGAAATAGCTTAGAACAGGCTGTCATAAGGTTGACCTCAGACAAGCACAAACTGTATTCTTAAAAAAACAAACTCATCTGAACTGCCCCCCAAAGGAACAGTATAAAGAGATTCGGGTGTGGAAACAACAGTTGTTTTAACCATACTTGAGTGTCAGAATAATTCGGTCTGAACGCAGTAAAACGCAGTATCCAAACAACGTTAGCAGTTTCACATCTCCCTGGAATAGTGGAATTACTGACAGATGTGAACGTGTCCCAAATGTGACTGTATTCGCTATGTAGTGCAGAACATTTCACCAAAATCCTATGGGAGAACAGCGTGCATAATAGGGGCCAGAGAAGACGAAGACATGAGACATCGTAGGACTTGAAACAGGGTGCTGAGGTCAAAGGTCACAGGCATTTACAGGCAACAAGTCAGAGACACACAGAAACATAATTGTTTGCAGACATGAAGCACAATTTGTTTAGTCATTAACAGTTCTGGGAATTCGAGACTATTCATATCGGGAAACAATTATTTTTACAAGTGATTTGAATTGGAATGGAATAGAGCTCAACCCTGATCTCAAACTCTTACATTCACGGTTTCCCTCCATTCCAGAACAGCGGAGGGGAACTTAAGACGATAATTATTGGGACATACAACAGAGTAGATTCAGTGATGAATAACAAATTAATACTAGAGTAATTTCACCGTTTTATTACAATTTATGCACAGAAAAAATACAAAATAAACAGATACTCTACCCAATGATAATAAAAAGTAAATGGTTCCCAGATTAGGAGCGGGAATGGTGAGAGTTCTATAACAAATATAGAGGACTATACAATAAGGTGTTATCCAATCCACACCTCTGCGTGGAGCATCATGCAATAACGTACCATGTACTTGACTGCAGGGGAATAATAAAACAACCATCTCCCTACCAGGTGAAAAGGTTGTTTCATGCAATCTACACGAAAAACGCAGAAATAAAAGACGATAAACAAGAGCAAACAAAGTTCTCAAGGTCAGGAGAAGATGACTCTGCTTCACCCTAGACCTCTTCTGTCTGGGCTTTGGGTCTCAATTATACCGCTTCCGATCTCTTGTCATCAGGTCGAATAGTCCTGGGCAACAAACGGAAAAGAGAATAAAATCAGCAAAAATATTTAATAAAAAAACCTCAATGCAGGCAAAACATTTCAAACAACTTACCGCTCTGGGTTTTTTGTTAACCTTCATGTCAAATCTAAAAAACAAAAACAAGACTTGGGTTAGGTAGCACTGTACCAGGGTTTACTATATACACCAATAAGAACAAGCACCACCACAGTTACTCAAGCTAAGCTAAGAAACCAACCAACCCATAAAACCACTAGGGCACCGTATGAACTCATGTGGTGAAAGACATCTGTCTGTACTCAACCTGTGACCTTCCCATCTCACTTTGGCAGGAAGAGCAGCTTTTTTCATAACCGGATTAGGAGAACTTGACCTTTTGGAATGAAACCATGAAGGTGAGCTTCTTAAGAACTGTTCGTCCCGCTATGATTCATAAACACTTACATATATTGTGTTGAGTCTACACAAGTTAGGCGCTAGTACTCTGTAATAAACAATGCATGGTCTGATAAATGAATAGTGCGTTCCCAAATGGCACCATATTCCCTACATAAATTCTGGTCAAAAGTGGGGCCATAGGCCCTGAATAGGGTCGCATTTGGGACACTGGCATTATAATAACAAATGTGTCATGATGATGCACAAACCAACAGACGCAGACATGGAGCGGAGGGAGGGAGTGAGGGATGGCCAGGGTAGGATCACACAAGGTAGGACCCCTGTCCTAAATGGCACCCTATTCCCTACTAGCATAGCGTAAATGGGCCCTGGTTGAAGTAATAAATAGTGCACTTTACAGGGAATAAGGGGCCATTTGGGTTAAACACAGGATGAATCACCACAGGAAACAGGAAGTAAATTGGGGACTTACTCAAAGTCATAATCAAACATGGCAGAAGGGCTGAGGGCAGCATTGGGGAGGAAGAGAGTAGCATTAGTTAGTACACAGCCGGTCTCCCCCTCAGGAGACTCCTATGGATCTCCACAGGACTGATAATATGTAGCACACCATTTCATCCAGTTCACTTATTAACAGGTTTGGGTGCTCAGCAGGTGATGGTGAGTCAGGCCACCAACTCACAGGGGCCAAAATTGGAACCTCGTCCCTGAATTCCAACGCTTTCTGAACAGTATGCATTGCCAGTCAGCGGAGATGTTGCTAGCTACGCTAACAATGCACACAGACCAATCAATCAGAAAAAGGCAGCATGCACACAGACCAATCAATCAGAAAAAGGCAGCATGCACACAGACCAGGTGTGACAAGCTGACATTGTGATCATTAGTTGGCATCATTCCCAGCCGTTCCTCACTTCTACCAGCTCCAACACAGAGAGACTAAGCAACTTGCTATAAACCAAATGTTTATACACCAGCACAACTAATCAAACTGGCCGACAGCTTCAGAAACAGTGTGTGCTGCTGACCAAGAAAAACAAAAACAGTACAAGCCTAGCAACCTGGCCAAAAATGCGTCAAAGAAACAATCTTTAGGCCATCCATAGCGATGAGAAGACAACAGATAGACAGAACAAGACAAGATAGAGAACAGACAGAGAACAAGACAGAGAGAGAACAGACAGAGAACAAGACAGAGAGATAACAGACAGAGAACAAGACAGAGAGAGCAGACAGAAGAAATACATACAGCAACTCCAAAATTATTTTGGACAATGTCACATCTGTTGTCTTTTTGGTTTTGACTCAGTATTCCAGCCCATTGGATTTTAAATCATACACTGCTTATGGGGTAATACCCACGAGTCACAGGCATTAGACACTCAAGACACACAGAAAATATGGGAGATAACTCCTAAACATGACTACTTCAGTATACGTAATATCAATATATCCTTTTACTTTTGGTTCCTTACTCTACAAAGCAGGTCAGCGGCTGTACACAGCACGTAATTATATGAACACTTCCTGCTGAACACGCCCCCCTCAGTAGACAGCCTAGGTTATTGTGTTAAGGGCCTCTAGTACCTGTGTCTGTTTTTGTTCTTCCTCTTCTTGTGGCTCCCGTGGTGGCTCCCGGAGGAAGAGGATGCAGCCTTCTGGGGTTTGAGGTCCTGCAGGGCCCCGTCTCCCTCCTCCGTGTCCTCCTGACTCGGCTCGTTCTCCTGGTTCTGTAGGTCTGGTGATGCGTCGCTCTCTGTCCCGCTACCGGCCTCACCTGACCAGGCAAGAACCAAAAAAAACAACGCGGGACGTTAGAGCTCGCAATCTGGTACATGGCCAAAGTGGAGTGGCGACGAAACAAAAATGGCTTTGTTCGACTTCGACAAATACTTACGCTTTTCATTCATGTGATCTGGTAGCCCACCCAGAGCACAGACAGCCTGATGAAAACACACAAACAGTTTTGTATTTATTTTTATTTTTTTACAAACGTAACCCACGGCAACAGAGCTGATTAAAAATGACAGATGGTGAATAAGGATGAGTCACTCACCGCTACAGACGTGACAGAGGACTTGCTGAACAGACGCTCAGCCTCCTTGAACTTCCTGTTTCTCCTGTCTGTCTTGCTGTTGGAGTTTCTGCGATGGAACAATGTTAATATAAGTAAATGGAATGTAGGGCCTACACAGAGATTATTCACACCTTTCTCATGTGTATACTTATATGGCAAATATATGTTCCATGTCATACTTTTGGTTGGTGAGATATCTGTCCCATCCTCTTATGATGTTCCCATACATCTGGGTGTCTTCCAAGTAACTGCCTTCAAACGCATAGATTTGTCTCTCCAAGTTCACCAATGTCTCCTTCGGAAAATATGCAAAAGGAATTACACGGTGAAAAATGTTCATGCAACTTACAGAAAGTGATCCAAACCATTTATACCATCTTGACTTTGATGTATAGCAGGGGTGGGCAAACTATGGCCTGCGGGTTTTCAGGGGAAGTACAAAATCACTTGCCAGTCCAATTGTTATGTAACCGAATCTAAATAAAATGACCTACAGTATTAATGTTATGCACATATTTTTTATTTATCGCCCTTTCTCTGGCACACAAATCATTTATTATTTACAAATTACAAAACAAATGTGGCCCCCAATTCATTTTCAAAGTACAGATGTGGCCCCTGAGCTATATAAACGCCTAAGACAGATGTGGTGGGACTGCGAGTACGATAGGTTTCGACTACCCCTTGTGGACATAATAAGTTACTACATGCATTGCTAGTACTCGATTCCAGCAAAACATTGTATATACAAATTAATCTAGTTAGATTGGTGCAAAAAACGCATAACGTCGCACAATTAATTAATATACTGTTTTTTAGTAGTAATCGAGACAGAAATAACACCGGTGCAAGGCAGTCTGGGCCTAGTCGTACGGGCTAGCTGGCTATTGGGGCCTAGTTAGCCTGCTAACGGACTTCCAGATAAAAACTAAGACGAAGGAACACTCGCATTTAACAAAACACGTACCAAAATGGATGCGTGTGTAGATAATTAACTTACCGCAAGTTCTTGTTTCCTTTTGACTAGCTCAGAGAGCTCACGACGTGTGTCGGGGATCTGTGGCGGTGTCGCCTTTGCATGCATCGCCATGATGATGAATCCCCGAAAAACAAAACAGTGTCTGTGGCGCGGCGTCAACGACGGCGAGGGGACGGTAATTATGTGTTTCACCACACGTGGGCGCTAGAACACTGGTATTTTAGATGCAATGACCCAAATGCACTTTTTAAGAAGGTTTAACTGCCCCTTTATTCAGCTAAGCGTTCACTTGCTCCCATGGTAACACTGGGTTCACTTGCTCCCATGGTAACACTGGGTGCGGAAACTTTCCCTGTAACTAAATCCATCCCCTAAGCATAGTTGCTACAAGCTACAGTGGTTATTGTAATGTGGTAAGAAAACGCGTTTCATTCTGAAATTTTTATTAAAGTTACTTTAGTATGTGTAGGCCTATGTCATGATTTTTATTGCTAGTTATTTGCTAGTCGTTGGCATGTTTAATTATCTGTTATTATAGGTGGTTCACTGTGCGGTTTTTCTCTTCCCTTTTAAACAGTCATGATGCATTACTAATACTGTACATGTCAGCTAGATAAATATCCCTCTAGTTGTTTCTGAAGTCTCTGAGCAACAATGGGAGAAATACACAGAGAGTTGAATAACAGTAAGTTCACTTTTTGTATTTAGTTCCATGTCAATTAGAATGATGATTTATTTTTTTATTTAAACTGTTTATGTTCTGGTATTTCTTTTTACATGAAGGGGGCAAACTTGCTGGAACCACACCGTCAATACCCACCAAATACCAGACAGTTGTAATAAGCAATGAGGATAAGAAGGGCTTCTTGTCACAAACTAAAAGGTTCATTGCAGAAAACAGTCAGGTAGATATGTCAGCCAAAAATAAAATCAACTACAATCAATTAATAACCACATCTTTGTAATAATTTCATCAAATTCTTTCAGAATGAAAACCCAGGGCCAGGAACATACATATCCCATAGCCCGGCTGAAATCAGAAGCCCTTCTTTCTCCAAGAAAGGCACAGGAGGGTTAGCGTCCCAGGTCAGATTTACACGGTACACTAAACACACACTCTTTATGCCTTCTGATGTGGCCCTGTGGTCTAGCAGTCTAATATTATGCCATTGGTGCATTTGCCTCAGTGGGGATTCAAATCCACCTCACCGCCCTTTCCACAAATACACCATTTTATCTTGCTTGGGTCCGCTGTCATATTTAACACATTGCTAGGGCATCTTGTCTTCTTTAGTCTGCCAGAGTTCTCCGTAACCCTCAGAGAGGTATCCCAGGACCTAATACGTACAACCTACAGTCCTCTCTGATCCACAAACATAGCTTTGGCAAGAGAGGCTCGAGCACATTCCAACTGCCAATCGCGGTGCAACCTAAAGGCCCCAAAAGCCAGACTCCAGCCCCCAATCAATATCATGTAAGTACAGTATTTGAGGTTTTTCACATCTGAGGTTATAAGAGAACAGAGAATCTATTTTTTAGATGTATGAATGTGGATAGGGGAAGGGTTTTCCTGCCCACAATAGGGTACATGTTTGTGTACTGGCATTTTCTTAAGGTTTGTTTGACAAACAACGTTCGTGTGAAAGCATCGTTTCAGCTTGCACTTGCTTTCATCTTGGTGTTGTAGGTTTCCTTGAAAGGGATAAAGCCAAATACATTAGTGTCAGCTCAGTCAGTATTTCTATCAAGAACTGGGCGGAGTTCTTTTAACACTCTACAAGGACCGTCTCCATGTAAATATCATATTATTTATTCAAGCTGCATTTCTTTATAGGCTAGCACATTGCAAATTATTTTTCATCCATCCACACCTCAATACAATGTCCTATAGAATATGAATGACACTATTTATCCATGCTGGTTCAAGGTCACTACAATGTCAATGATGCCGTTACTCAGAAATGTCCCAAGGTTCCGTTTTCCTGCTTCAAGTCTAACTCCGCAAGAATCCAGTCCCCGGTGAACAACCATGGCCCAGGCCCAGACACCTACAGTCCCTATCAGGCCCCAGAACCAGCCAGGAGGGCGGTCCTACCGTGAGTATAAGCACAGGTCTAATATAAATAAACCACTCAATGTAAGAGTTCAGTTCTACAGAATATTCGGTTTAGCTTTTTCTTAAGATCACAATAAGTAAGGATCTATGGAACAGTGCAGACCTGATCTGTGATTATTAACATCTCAGTCATCATCTCTCGTGTCCTTTTACCCGTGTCTAAGGAGAAGACATTACCTGGGAATATCAGCTCATGCTCAGATTCTCCCAAAGGATCCCCCCATGCCTGGCCCTGGGCAGTATAATGTGGTCCATTATGGGGGCCCGTCCAAACACTTTATGTCCAGCGCTGCGTTTGTTTCCGGAACAAGCCGTTGGACCCAGGATGTGCGAGGTCAGGGACAGCCAGGGCCAGGTAATGTGTGTTAATGAGTAAAATCAGTGCATTGTATGTTATGATAGTATACGTTTTTTTTTCAGTCAGACTACAACAGTTAAACACGCCATTTATTAAGCGTAATTCAGCATTTCATGCTATTATTAATTTGAATAAAATATCTTCATTTGATTCTTCACATAATCCTTTTTTAATTTTCAATTTCAGTTAAGAGGATATTGATTTAACTTCACATCTGGTTTTACAGGTTACTATGAACCAGACATGTCATCATCAAAGCGGTCTTTCTTATACAATCACTCCAGGAACTGGATTCCAGCATAAAGCACTTAAGATATCTCCCGCTGCTTTCGCGTGGGTGTTTTTGGATGTGTTCACACCATACACTGGATAATACTGTATAGAATTGTAGCCTTGTGGAGTGGCTTGTGGGAAATTGTTTCTGTGGGCTAGGAAGGTTTTGTGTCATGCCTAAATTTTTTTTCTCACAATGATGACAGTAAAAAATTCAATATCACTCCTCAATTCAGTACGTTGTACATTTGTACATCTACTTTTTTCAATAAGGTTAAACCCATATGTAAAATCAGCACAGGTTTTGTGTACAATGATATAGAGATGACGCATAGTAACGGTTCAACAGTCCCTGGCAACTGCTGGCACTGTCGGCGGTTAGCCATAATGTCCCTGGTACGCTACAATAAAAGCTGGGCACACTAGACGACATAGTCACAGCAGCTGTTAGGCTTGTGCTAAAGGCCTGCGACACCAGGGACTGGGTCTGTATGTGAAAAATGTGACTGGACATGGGAGGAAAAATGGCATTCACGCAGTCACACCCTTATCTGCTTAGCCCATTTCTATTTTACTGACAAATTGGCACTAAACCCTGACACAGTCTTTCTTCTTAATTCCAGAAACACTAGCACGAACACTGCTAGCTATTCATTTGTGTCACTCTATTGTCAGTGTTGACATTAGCATTACGAGTCAGGTCTTTTAATGAGGGGTTCTTGTGTTCTAGGTATGTTGTCCAGAACCTCTCCGTGGACACTGATTTAATGGTACCCGACTGGCCTGGTTTAGGTTCTGCCAGCCAATGAGGTTTCAACCATCACTATAAGTTACACCTGTACCTGTTTGGTCTACCTTAAGTTAGTTAGGACACTACCACTGAACCAGTCTTTTAAGCCTTAAGAAAAAAAACTTTCAGGTATGAACCATAATTTAGACATCAGCCATGTCTCCTGGGGACGTCTGTTAAAGAGTTATCAGTTACGGATTTTAGCAGGCAGTCCTACTCAGTGTTCTGCTTTCCTGATACCACTACTACTATCTGCAGACATGGACGCCCACACAGCAACAGCTGCAGAAACATTCAGACACTATCTTTAATATCCCGTCCATAACACTCCATAACAGCTGTTAAACCATAACACATTTTAAAAAAAATAATAATGTTGTGGCCTTTGCTAACATGGAAGACTTCTGTGAGGCTATAACAGTTTTTTTTAACTTGGAAAGCAGAAATTTGGAAATCTCTGATCTCTTGATTTCTTTTGCCAGAGGCTTTATTTCCTGGCACTTAAACTATCGGCTAAGCTACTGTTGTCTGATGCCACATACGTATTGTGCTGATTTTAGTCCCACAAAAGGCAGGAACACTGGAATACACCTGTGTGGTTTTATGGGAGAGGTCTGAGCTTCAATTTGTTTCCATTCTTTGTGCAAGTTTGAACAAGTTTATTCAAAAGGCCCCTCTAAGATGGGCCTTTTGTTGCCTGAAAGGATAAGTGTGTGCAGCTTTTTCCATTTGTCTGTTCCTGTCAGATCCCCCACCACACTGGAACTGTAAGGTGAGTACTGCAGCTGTGAATTCAGCCTCCCTTCTGACTCGAAATCTAATTTAGATGTAACACTGATATCTGTAATCTTCTCAGCCAATGTAAATTCGCTTTAGTGCACAGAAAGGCACACTAAACAATCAATATTAGACAGTAATTATTTATTGATATGATGTACGGTAAATTGTTTATAAATTAACAATAGCCCATGCGTGCATACCTTTACTTAGAATTATTTGATAGCTGATAATTACAACAAAAATTAAAGAACATGAGATCCAATACGATGGAGGGGAATTCATATTTTGTATCATCCATCCACAGACCGATGTTAAACCCATTGGGTGGCTGAGGGCATCTTAAATCAAATTCATGGAAGAGCTATACGTCAACCGAATCTTATTTCTGTGGCTTGGCAGTACATCAGAGGATTACAGGCATAATATGGTGCTCTTATTTCATAGAAATTGCACAAGATGTAAAGAAACATCTCAAGACAGCAACCGAGAGGGCTAGGATTGTGTATGAATAGGTAGGACAGACAGTACCCCTGACCGACTGACAGACTTGCCATCTATAATGTAGGACATATACCAACAGTAACCTGACAGATTTTGCACCAACAGAACGTAGCAAAGTCATTACTTAACCTTTTTACATTTCTAAACAACGTCATTATCAGCACAACAAAGATCTTATAGTCTAGCTTTCTTAGCTGTAAAACATCAATGTGAGGATTCGCAGAAGAATAGCCTAACTAATGGCTGTATAAGCACCAGACTCAAGCCCTCAGGAATAAAGACTTCCAAATTCTATTTTCCTACAGAAAACCACTCAAATACAAAAACAAAATGACAAAAATGTGCCTGCTACAGTTTAAGCATTATTTTCGAGTAGTTATATTTCTATGGGCAGTATAGTAAACAAGAGTCAGGACACCCATTTAAAAAATGACACTTCACAAGGGCAATATCCCTTTTACTGCCCTGGGGCATTGGGATTTGATCTTAACACCCAGGAAATGAGTGCCCTGTAGCGGCCCTCCAACACAATTTTCAGCAGTGGCTGGTATCCCACCCAGGGACCAACTTGGACTGATTGCCTAGCTTCAATGGAAAAGACGCAGTTGGATGCTACCGGCATTCCCCTAGAGTTCTACACCGAAGATAGGGGTTTATATTCATGAGCATATTTCCTCAAGCTTTGTCTGAATGATCTAGCTTTGTCATTTAGCATGATTAAAATGTTAACATTATATTATTCGACCAACTGCAGTGTTTGGAAAGAAAGGACTTTAAATAAATAGTGTCAGCATAAAAAAATATTTGAGCAATCACACAGCAAATTGACAATCTCAAGGTTGTATTTACATTTGTGGTACATTATTTTGTATTCCTGTTTGTATAGGGGTCAATCTCAACACCTAGAAATACATTTTGTCTTTGTAATTTAAAGCATTGAGGTAGGATGTTACATTAAATCAGATTATTGGTGTTCTCAGAAATATAATGCGAGTCTATGATATTTATGACAAATTATTATTGTTTTAAACCATATGAAGCACTAAATCATTTGTACTTTTTATTGAAATGTCCATTGGAATAAGACATTATTTAATTATTAGTGTGTCGCAATACTGATTACTATTTTACTCTGGTCATTATATTCTGTCTCATTCCAGCCGAGCATTATAATTATTAATTTTTATGTTATGCACAAATATTCAACATATTGTACATCCAGCCCAAACCAGGAGGTTTAAAACGGTTTTGTTATTCGGGCCGACTGTGTCTTTAAGTATGCCTACTATTTGGTGCACACTTAATGCCACGTGTGAACTACGGCATACTAGGGCTTCAGACTCTGTTGTGACTGCAAGCTATAAATGTGTCCTGTACTTTGACAGGTTGGGCATACATCTCATCATCTGCACTGTTCTCACACAATGCCTCATTTAGGACTGATTTAATTAAACAATCAGTTCACCTAAAGCCTGTAGCTGATTGATTGCCCAATCAGATTAAGCAATGTCGGAAAGGAGGGGCTACACCTGGCAACGTGAAGGAGCGGTTCTAGACGACGATTCATGCTTAGCCTAGCTAGCCCTAACGCTAGTTGTTTATTTTGTTCTTTGGTTAATTAAGTAGTTCATTAATGTTCCACGAATTGCCTTTGAGACTCAGCTAAGAAGAGACAAATATGAGCTCAGTTTTGATGGCAGTATGTTTTGGGGACTTGCTCCTGCAAACAATCAGCTGGGTACTGAGAGAATGTAGGGGCGAGAGAAGAAATTTACAATATTCTGGTTGGGTTAAATAACCCATTGATTTTTGCTTTAACATCTGACAGCATGAGATCGAACAATCCACCTGAATCCACCTCCCATCTTCCATTGATGTTTCTAGCTAAAGGTCTAGTCCCTACCGAAACACTGCCTAAACACCAAGACAATGATGATGAGAGCAAGCATAATACTATTAATAATAATATAATAATCATATTAATAAATATTCTCATATCTTATTATATTTGCTAGGCTTTAGCGTTTGTTCAGTAAGGATTATTGCAGCTTTTATTTCTCTAATCAGATTTTTTGTCTGTTTTGAGCTCCCACTGAACTTTCAACATTGTCTCTGTTGGCAGTAAGATATTATTATCAATAGTAATATAATAATAATAATTATCTACCGTGGTTGCTTGCTAGGGGTATAGTTTCCACCAGCCATCCACGGATCGACTGCAATTATGTAGTTTATCTGCAGGCCTTTTTACAATATTATAATAACAGATCCGTGGATATTACTCACAGTGCTGCCAGCCAGTGTTCAATATGTGCAGATCTCTGATGGATGAAACCATTTCTAACATGGGGGGTGTCACTTTAGCAAAAGTCGATTAATTTGCATATTTCCCCTGTAAACACAAAAGATTGAACAAATAAATATACCGTTACGAATTATTCAAACGTATGTAACGTGGTAAGGTTCTTGGTCAAGTCATTTTGATTATAGATAGGATAGACTTCGGTTTGTTCACCCCTCTCGTAAGCGATGGCCTAGATGGTGCAGACCTACAGAGAAGCGACTGTCCAGCTGCACGGATATTGGACCACCAGATCTGAGCAACGGGCCAGCCCGGATTCTCCCTTATTCGGCTTTTTAACTTCCACTTTGTGTTAATATTTTCCGAATCGTAAGACCGACCGCTCTAGGATCAGATTGTGCGGCGTCTACATCCAGCGGAAATAAGAAACACATACTTGTCAGTGTGATTTTCCGCCCCGGTTTCACTGGATTTCTGTGTACTTTATTCTCTATTTTATTCGCATTCTCCCAGACGGTGTTCACTTGGATTTAGGAAGGGCGTGTTGGTGTTCTCCATATACCGGGGGCTGTCTCCTGTCCTTACAGTAAAGGAATGACTGCAACTGGAAAAGGACTGTGAGTCGCTTGAATGGAAAACATGGAATACAACGATCTTAATAACACATTTGAAGAAAAACTGACATTAACAGAGAAATGTAAGTTATTTCATTAGTGCATAAGATGCATATCACTGTTTGTTCGTGCTGCTAATTGATTATTAGACCAACCCTTGTGGTCTAATTCAGGGGGTGATCAAAGGTTTGGAATGAATGTATGGGTGTAAAGAAATATAGATGCCAATGCATACGGATTAATTGGCATCTGTCTCATCACTATCAACAGGCCACGAAAGGAAAAACATCACATTGATGACACTAACATTCAAGACCCTTCATGATATACTGTTAAAAGACAAAAGTTGCTGCCTTGGGGCAAATTGCCTTTTACATCAAGGCACTAAAAAGTAGTTTCATGATGAAATTCACTGAAAGAGTCATTTGACCGGGGAGCTCAAAATTTTCTTCCATGATAAGCCTGACCTATGTTCTGCATCGCCAATCCTTCACAGGGGACATCTGATGGCCACACAACTAGGCTGCACAAACATGGCACAAATCACATCCACCTCATGTTGGACATTGACTGGTGTCTCCACAGACTGTCCATTTGCTGTCAAAGCAAATCAAAATAGCTGACCATACAGACCTGCACCACGGTATCACCACAGTAATATTTAAACGGCAAAACTGACCATGCAGCTTTTCCGCCGCGCCAATCGAGTCATGAACCAGCTTATAACGGGGACTGCTGCTATCTGGGTCACCGTAATGCTGTGTAACAACACTTGTGTAGGAATGTGATCTGATGGTGTAAACAATAGGCTTAAACATCGGGTTGTTCAGTAATCCATTGCTGCAGTCCTCCCATGTGCCCCCTCCCCTACTGTCGTGTTGTCATGGTACGGTCAGTGGAGGCTGAGGACCCTCCCCCTCCCAGTGGAGACTGCAGGCGCTGGATGGAGGGAGAGACCCAGTGCCATATACTATACAGTGCTCTTCCACATGTCAAACAGTCTGGCTCAAGTACATACGATGGTGTGTGTGTGTATGTCTGTCTGTCTCTGTGTGTGTGTGTGTGTGTGTGTGTGTGTATGCAGGAGCTGAAGGTCATTTGCAGCAATGCGTTGTACATGCACAGTTTGTGTAGGAGGACTAATCAGCAGTACATGCTTGATGAAGGGGTCACAGTTGGATGTGTTTCACTGTACCTGTGGCTGATGTTTAAGATGACCCCAGACCAATCTCATCAATTTCTATCATGACCACTTGACAGTTATTGAATAGGTTTGCTCTGCCTTAGCACTTCCATAATAGAGACAGAGAAACAGACAGACAGACAGGCGTACATAACTGAACCTTCTCACTCCGGTACCAAAGTGGGCTCGACAGTGTCAGCCTGAACACAGTGTTGAGGAATGTCTGACAGCCAACCAGGCAGAGGCGCTGAATAAACAGATGCATTCCTTTTCTCTGACTTGTCAGAAGACGGAATCAGCCTTTTAAAGGTTTGTTTTCCTCTGACAGACATTCACGCCTGGCCTAGCCGGACAGGACTCCGTGAGGAGAGATTTTAATCGCAGATCTGTGTTTTCACATGTGTTTAGTGCAGATTGACATGATACGAGTTGAATCCCAAATGGGACTCTATATCCCATATAGTGCATTGCTTTAACCCTCATAGGAGTCTGGGGAACAGTAGTGCACTTAATTTGGGAAAAAATGTAGTTTGTTACGCATAATCATTGCAGTTACATTTTATACGCTAGGCGTTCAGTCATTCGGTATAATACCTTTGGAAACCAGTAGAGATGCTAGGAAGGCTGGAGACAGGCAACCTCAGAGATTAGCCTTCCCTTGTAGTGTCAAAGCCGCAGTAGCTACCGGTAGCTAGTGGGCCACCATGGAAGTTGGAATAAGAGAGAAAACATGTAGACCAACACAAGAAGCTTTGTAGTTGAGGCAGCCAAGAGACCAAGATAGAACATGTTCAAAGAGGCTTTGTTTGAAGCTTACAAATGGTCTGTGTCCTAAATGGCACTCTATTTTCTTTTAGTGCACTTGAATTGAAGTACCTTCGACAAGGGTCTAGGTTGGGAGGCATTCAAGAAAAGGCATTGAGTCCCTTACAGAACGGGACCTGTATTGTACTAGCTAGTCCAGGGTTTAGGGCTGGAAGAAAAGTTCTGCGAGTGTCTAAAGTATAAACAGCGAATAAGTCAGGTAATTTTGTAGAAAGTGGTGATTTGAAACATTAAATTAAAATATTAACTGCAGATGTATACTGGCAATTGTTGCTTGTTGTTATGCTAGTAGTGCTATACAAATCTTACACATAGCCCCTTTAAACAGATGTAATGATCACATGATTTGTAAACAACCGGGAAATTCTTACTTACGTCGCCTTTATAATAGTTCATAGATGAAACGAGCATGACAAAAATGAGAGAAAGAGATAACAAAAAGTAATACAGTCTCAATATACAGTATACCAAACTGATTTTCACCCTGGGCTACATCAGCAATATGGTGGCACTCAAATGGCTGCTTGTAACCCTAAGACTGTATAAATGTAACTACTCGTTAATATATTGTTAAATAACTGTCTATGCATTGGGTTATTATTTTTTCTAGTGTACAAATACTGTACATGCATTTACATACATGTTTAAATATATGTAAGCACATTGCTCTGTGTTATCAGGTTTAAAAACCCACATTACTCCATCAAACTTGTCACACAAAATCAACGTGCATCGTGGGAGATGTAGTTTATGATCACTGAAATGCTGTTGAGGAGCATGTACTTTTATTTGAAGACTTGTGTGAGTTTGACACGTAACACGTAGATAAACCAATTGTGAAATTCTGGGCTGATTTCCCTTATGCAATGGCACATTGATAATGTGTCCTGCCACACTGCACACGTTGTTAAGGATTGGTTTGAGGAATCTGACGAGGAGTTCAAGGTGTTGCCCGGCCTCCAAATTCCCCAGATCTGAATCCGTTTAAGCATCTCTGGGATGTTCTGGACCAACAAGTCCAATCCGCGGCAACTCCACCACGCAACGAACTTTATGGATCTGCTGCTAATGTCTTGGTGCCAGATATACCACAGAACACCTTCATAGGTCCATGCCTTGGGAGGTTGGTGCTGTTTTTGCGGCATGCGGAGGACCTAGAGCATGTTAGGGATAATGTTTGGGTTCATCAGTGTATACAAAGAATCCTGAACGCTGATTGGTTGAACGCTTTGTCATATGAGATTGTATACAGTTAGTATGACATCATATAAAATCGAATGTTATAATGGCACTTTTAACTGGTTCATAGTCGGTTTAAATATACCACAGTAAATGCTGCTTATAGGCTCTTCACAGCTCTTAGATATGCACTTGTGTGCCTTATATAATAAATAACAAACAAATATACATGGCTATAGTATATACAGGGAATACTAGTATCAAGTGTATGTGCAAGTGGGAAAGATATAGCAGAGGTTAACCTGTTAGTAATAGTGGACAGGCAACAGGTTAGGTACTAATCAGTGACAGCAGAGTATGTGATTTGTCTGTTAGTGTGTTGGTTGTCAGTACGCGTGTGTGTGTGTGTGTGTACGTGTTATGTGTGGACGGATGTGTGCTTATGTGTGTTGTGTTTACTACTGTATGTGTGAGTAAGTCTAGTCAGTGTGTGCACGTGGTCAGTACTCAGTACTAATGGAACGGTGCAGAAAAGGGGACACTTCGGGTTAACTGGGTAGCCATTTGATGAATCATTTGGACGTCTTGTTAAACATGGCTTGGGGGTAGAAGCTGAATTATGGTTTTTTTGGTTCTATGTTGGCATGCCATGCATGATTACAGGGCAGGGGTTCCCACCTCCCTCCTCTCTCCCAATGGCACCCCATATTTGTATGATGTGTTATTTTCTCATTGTGTACTGAGCTAGCCTACATGTAAATATATTAACTAACAGCTTGGTTTATTTCATTTTAGAATCTGTAGGAAAGGATTGGTTTTGAAGCTAATTTCATATAATTTATTCTACTTTAAAAACACATCAGGTTCTTTCGGTGTGCTATTTACACATAATAATATATCTGATTTCCATAAATGTTATTCCTTTACTAAATATGTTTTTTGATGATCATTTATTTGAAAGTTTATAGATGAACAGATTGCAGCAGTCATAAATACATCTGGTTGGTGAGAGGAGGCGTTGGGATGGGTGCGGACGGGCCAAGTTAGAATGTGAGGCGTTATTTTCCAGAGGCCCATATCTGCTGTGTCTGAGCAGGGAGGAGTAGGGAGTTTACTGGGGAGTAAGGCAGGCAGTTATTGTGCCGGTAGCTGGCCCACTGAACGTCAGTGAGAGGAGGGTGGCGTCTGCAGTGTTTCACAGACACACACACAGAGCTCTCCACAGCTCCACGTCAGCCAGCCTGCTGAGTATCCGCAAGACACACACGCACACACATCGGAGCAGTCTTACTTTGCTGCGTACAGATCCAGATGGTATAATTCTGGAGCCCGGCCACTGACCTCGCCGACAGGAACCAGAGGAAGTCCTCCATCCTGTAGTGCATAGAGACGGGCGACGCCATTGATTAAGGCTGAGTCCCAAACAGCACCCTATTCCCTGTGTACTTCTTTACTTGTAAGGGCTCAGGTCAATATAACTGCACCATATTGGGAATGTGGGGTTATTTAGGATTCAGGTTTAGTACTGATTGTTGCCCAGAGACTGAGTCACGTTTCCGTTCCCATCTCACATTGTTAGGCACTAAAGTCATTCACGCCTTAACTAACACGTAAGCGATAACTACTGGTTAATGTCTGTTTTCTGTTTGCAAACTAATGACAATCTGACTCATGTGTTTATTGCCTTTTAGATGTTCGACGGATCAGTTTTATTGTGATGCGAATTTTCCATTTCCACATGCATTTCTACATTACTGGAAGGGAGACACAATGGAATTCGGTTACAGTGGTATGACTCCCACAATCGCATCCACATTCATACTTTCCTGGCATCTAATGTATTCAAGCTAGAAGTTAAATGTGTTTCGAAATAAAAAGTCAAAGTAGGTCATTTTAGATTTTGATTTATAGTTAGGGAGTGTTTAATTTCAAATCACAGAGAAAAGGGGGTCACATTTTGAATAATTAAGATTAAATAATTAAAACGAGTCAACGCAATTCATCAGCTTCCTCTACTGAATTTATTTTTTGGTATTACATTATTTTAGAGGGGATACATGCTTATAAATGCAAATTCCTTTTTAATGAGTACAGTTAAACACTCATCATAGTTTAAAAATAGTTTTCTTTTATTAATGCAGAAGCATACTGCAAGTCCTAGGTCTAAATTTCGTTCAGTAACATATATTGCCATGTCTTTTGGTTCGTAAATGTTCTTTAATACAGTTCAATTTATACCTATTCTTCAATAATGCCCTGGTTTTGTATGTAGATATCAATCCAGAATGGATCGTACTGCTGTTATAGAGCCTGTAGAGTCTTTCAGATGGCGTCGTCCCTGTTGACGGGCTTTTATAACCAGAGGCACGTCTGCCTCTCTGTTTGTATTTTGCAGCTCATGCAGATTTACTCGACTCTGCCTCTGGCAAGACTGTCGTGCTATTAAAGTGTAATTAGGTACGATCCTTGTTATGCGTTTTCTTGCTGTGCTTTAGTGAGTGTGAACTAATGCTGCAGTGGGGTTCAATGGATATTTGTTTCTTTGTTGTGTCGGTGTGTTCGTACTGGCCCTTATTCAACTCACCTAACGGTACACACAGCTACTACAAAGATCCTACCATCCAATCACATGTATTATATATGTGTATATTGTTTAGTAATATATATATATATTTTTGTGTACAGTTCCATTCAGTTACATCTGCACATAGACTTGTTATTTAAAAACAATTATTCTCAAAAAATGTCTTTGGTGACCCTGACTCTGTATACTAATGATCGTACTAATAAATAAATACAGGTTTTTTTTCATGACTATGGTCTTAGTACACTTTTGTAGCGGTGCTATCTAGCTGTGAACCAGATTTCCTGTTGCTTCTTTTAGCCCGGTTGCATTTTGCTGTGCTTCTTGTTGTTTATGTGTTAGCGCCTTAGCCCCACCTACAGCTGCGGCCTCTGTAAGGGCCACTTTGAAATGAGGTGTGTGTGTTTTGAAAGTGTGTGTTGACTCTACATTTAGCCACCCATGGAGGATAATTTGTGGCACACACACCAACACCAACGCACACACAAAGGTTTTTCCCCATGCATCACCTTGGTCACAGGACTCAGATAACTAATATTAGAGCACAGCTACTGCTGCAGTTTTTTTTCCCGTGGCAGTCCGGCTACAGTTCTGTTCCCCATGACTATACAGGATAGTTTACTAGAGACTGGTTAACATGATAGCTCTCTTGACCTGTGACCTGTCCATTGAACACAATGTGTTTGATCTGTCCTCCCCCACTCTTTGTGTAGCCAGTCATCCATATTCTTTCAATAATGCTTATAAAACCAATGACTCTTGAATGTTATTGTTTTTGTTTCAGATATTGCAAACATTGATTTTATTTATATATCCATTATTTCTCATTTAGAACAACAGCAAATAACCAGCTGATGCACAGCTGTTGCACTGAAGGTTTTTTGGTTCTGTTCCTCAATAACTTACTTGCCTTTTCCCTAATGAGACCATGCTTTTTCCTCTGTTAGAGAGAATAATTTGTTACAGGCGTTCTGGAGAGCCTAGTTAGCCTACCGGTCCCTTAGTGTCCTTGCCAACACTAGTTTATTACTTAGGGTTAGGGTACTATTTGGGACCTGGGATTTGTTTAGTTTCTTCCTGGCACGTCTCTTACCTTGTGTAGTCTTCTCTGCCCTCCTTTCTATCTTACTTTGACCACCTCTGATCTCACCCTCTATCCTCTTCATGACCTCTTTTGTCTTCCACTATTCCCTCTCTCTGATCTCCTCTGACCTCTGGCCTTTGACCTCTGCTGTCTTCTCTGCCCTTCTCCCTCATCGATCGATCTCGAACCGCTCTCGCTTTCCTGCAATATAAAAGATTGTGAGGCAGACAAAATGTTTAAGACACTGCCTGTGTGTTTAGGTGCTTGTTAAACTCTGGAATTCATCAAAAATGAAGATGACTTTCACCCAGAATGCATTACTCAATATTGGAGACACATGATGGTATTTAGGTAGATTTTGACAGCTCTGCCCTGTGTGTTGTCTACCACTAGCGTCAACGTTACTGCATGAGAAATTCATTTGTAAATGTGCTTAGAGAGTCCAGGCCATTCGGTCCTGTTGAATTTGATTACCTCTCTACTTAGTTTATGTTGTGTTGTGTAGTGGTGTGTTGTTGTGTTGACCCCTGTATGACTTCCCCTCAGGCTTAACCTTCGTAGGCTACCCATCAACGTCAATGTCAAGCCACGGTTATGGCTTCAAACTGACACACTCACACACAAACGCGTAAACTAACATTGAATTCTTAGTCCTACATATGGGCCACTTGTGTGCCAAATTGTAAAATATGTAAGTCTACATTTTTAATAGGTCAGATACAATCCCCTTTTATAAATGCTGATGTAGTTATACTGTGGTGGATTTTCAGTTCATATACATGTTTAGAAAAGGAGTTTGCTTACATAATTCGGTTGTTACAGTCTTTGTTTACATTTGGGTATATATCTGTTAAACTTCATATAATTTTAGTATAATTAGTTATAAACACACAAGGTATTTGGTGAACTTAGGAGAAAGAACAGACATCTCCAGTGACACCCCTCCCCCATACATTCCAATGGGCCTTGGGGAAACAAAAGGTTCGACAGAGGTGTGATATTGGATCCTGCCTGGGTGGGGTTAACTGATAAGAATGACTAGGAATATATCGATTGGTCATGGGGGTGAACTGGGGGATGTGTCGATGTTTCTGACTGGTCAAAAGTTGGGGTATTAAAGCGGTTGAGGCCATGGAACTGTCTCTTCTTAGGCCTTCTCTTAGCGCTAACAGAACTCCAGAATTGCAAAAGTTTCAATTTGGCTGTAACAATATTGTAACGTCATTAAACATCTTAAAAACGTTATCTGTTCGATTCTTTTTCACTCTAAAACCACGACAATACGTTGGTCCACCGCAGCATTTCAGAAGGCAGGCTAGACAGCCGTGTTAAGCAGTGAGAATGGTCTGCCCTTTTGACTGACACGATATGGCTCTGCACTTGATACTATTGAACACGACCCATCACCACCAATTCCCTGCCAAGTCAATGTCTCTCTGCTGGCCCTGCTGGCTCTGCTGGCTAGCGTCTGCTGCCCTACTTAATGGCTCCAGAGAACAGCACAGCGGCACTACAATATCCAGCAGCTGTATGTAGTCTGGGCGAATCAAGCCGTCTGCTGTACTGTCCCGGCCTGAGATGAGAAACTATTTTAAGGACCCTGGGTCGTCACACCCGTCTCACAGGTTCTGTTGTTTATTGGACCAGACTGAGCTAGACCGGTTAACTGGAGGGAAGAGTATGTGTTGAATAGCAGTGGGCTGAGTTTAAACACAAGCTGCAGTTGATTATGTCATCTGATCTGAAGGCTGTGCCACTAAAGGCAATGTTTCGTTACTCTATGTTGGTCATTTACCAGAGGTTTGCTTCTCACATATGGTCTCTTCTGTAAGTCCAGACTTTGAAGTGGCAGTGATAAGCTCAGGCATGTGCTGGCTAAGTGTCACGTACAAAGCATCATGTAAACACATTTACGCAGCTAAATCTCACATGGTGTACTTGTAAGGCTGTACAGCACTGAACCATTATATGTGTTTTATTCACACACACACTCACATATAGTGAGGGCCGCAGATCTGGGCATTGAGACTTCGAGGTGCTGATGCTGCAAGACTAAACGCCAGACGACCAAACCCAAACGCCAGACGACCAAACCCAAACTCCAGACGACCAAACCCAAACACCAGACGACCAAACGCCAGGCGACCAAACCCAAACGCCAGACGATCAAACCCAAACGCCAGACGACCAAACCCAATTAAGAAATGTTGCTTCACAAAACACTGTAGCTTATTCTAAATTGATACAATATGACTTCCTTCTCAAAGCATGTTGTTATTATTATTATTTTAAACGCAACGGACAGTGTGTCACGACTCGTCGGGTGTAGTGTGGATGAAGCCATGTGCAGGAGCCGTATATCCGTTTCGATCAGGTTTATTACAGGACAGCAAACTCAAAACAAACCGTAAACGGCGACAAAAACACGTACTTGGTCGAATGAAAGGAAAATGCGCATATAGCGACTTAAAACAAGCACCTTCAAACAACAATTCTAACGTGTTACAAAAACACTCACCTCTACAAACAATGTGACATAGAACAATGCGAAGCAACGAGTGCACTGCTCGCGACCCTCTTATATCCCATTGATTACAAGCAGAAACAGCTGAGTGACAAAACATAAACAAGGAAGTGAATCACCGAAAGGTCTGTGTAGCCACGCCCCCACACCATTCGTGACACAGTGCCAGCAATGCTGGCGCCAGAAATGTCTTCTGCAAATTTGAATAGACAAATGTATCTACGTGTTATTTAAATATTCCTGTAAATGCTGTCCAGATTACTCTCGTTAATTTGAATACGCCATCTGTCTTTTCCTTTTCTCTCTCTCTCTCTCTCTCTCTCTCTCTCTCTCTCTGTGTGGATATTGTTGTGTGAGTTTTCCGTGTGTGTCTATGTGTGTTAGTAGGGTGGCAGACATATTTGGCATAATTGGCGGAAGACTTAGAGTATGTTCCCGATGCCTATTCTGAAGAAAATATCCAGTATCTGTCTCTCTCTTTTGTTGCTTCAGTCTTTCTTTTTTCTGTCTATTTCTTTCTCATTCTATTGCTCTCTGTCCATACTTCTCTTTTTAGCTCGTTCTCTTCAGTGTTATTATTAAGTTTTTTTTCATTCCCATCATGCACTGCACTAATGACACACTACGGAAGGGTGACACAGGAATGAGGTCATGCTCTCTGCAACTCCCGGCTTCTCCACAGTCACCACACTCGACCCCATCCACCTCTGCCGCGTCTGCCTTCCAAATGCCACGCAGCGCCATTTTAACACAGGCTCTGTTTTCTTTTTTAACGCTCCAAATGATTTTGTCAATTTCTGTCTTTCTTAGTGTTTACCAACTGTTCTTTTATCAATTTAAACTTTGTCTAGTCAGAGAGCAGAGTGAGAAAGTGCTGAATAATTGATGAATTCATTTCATTATTGATGTGTATTCTATCCTTCATCTGTGACTGTGTGACTTGGTAACCCACTTTACGCTGGATTTACATTGGCCTCCTTAGTCGCCCTCTGTTACCTTTCCTCCACTACATTTGCCTTTGGATTCCTGGGACCGTATATCCTTTGCACTCACAGGAGTCTCTGTAGGGCCTCTGGGCTCTAAGTGGCAGGTAATTGATGGGAGCTTTAGGTAGAGATCCGTGGCAGACTGACTTTAGTAGAGCACTCAGCTGATTCGCTGTGACCACTCTGTCCCGCTGCTTCTTAATGGCCAGTGGATGTCTGGTGTACTCCATGTGGGTCCCAGAGCGGCACGTCCACCTTGGATATACAAGGTCACATGATCCAGACAAGCAGTGATACAGACTGCATCCTTAGAGTTAACCTGTTACAAATGTAATGTGCTACCTTTTGATCTGGACCCAAGGATGTTTCTTTTTCGCGGTTTCACTTCGGTCCGAAAATACTATACACATTCCAAATAAGTTTGATTTAGGAAGTAGTCCCACAAATACGATAAGACATTAAGTAAATGTGTCAGTGTAATCTACATGTAGAATAAGTTATTGTAAACACATTTAGTTTCCCTTCCCGAAATACTGTATGTATGGCCCTGTATTGCTACAACAAATACTGTATGTATGGCCCTGTATTGCTACAACAAATACTGTATGTATGGCCCTGTATTGCTACAACAAATACTGTATGTATGGCCCTGTATTGCTACAACAAATACTGTATGTATGGCCCTGTATTGCTACAACAAATACAAATACTGTACTATGTATGGCCCTGTATTGCTACAACAAATACTGTATGTATGGCCCTGTATTGCTACAACAAATACTGTACGTATGGCCCTGTATTGCTACAACAAATACTGTATATATGGCCCTGTATTGCTACAACAAATACTGTACGTATGGCCCTGTATTGCTACAACAAATACTGTACGTATGGCCCTGTATTGCTACAAAGACTTCAAACAAATTCGGGAGAGTTCAAGATTGCTGCAGACTTTCCTTCTAGGCATTTATGCCATGAGTTTTGCTAAGTTTCTATACAATGCTTGTCCAACCAGGAAGCCATGTTGGTCAACACATGGGCTAACAAGTTCACTCAGCTGACAACCTCATCTTTGAAGGCGTCTTAGACGTCTATAGGAGGCGCCTAAAAATGCCTCCAGACGATTCCTCTCCATTACTGGATAATAATGGCCAATTTGCGTCGGCCATGAGGCTTTCCAGCCACTAAGCAGCACCTAGTTTCTGGTTGTCAGCCGGGCGCTATGGAAGCACACCAGCTGGAAGGCCCAAATTATTATACATCTCTTATACCTATTTAGGGTTTGGATTGGATTCCGTAATTATGACAAATTATGTTTCATCATTTGAATTGGCCATTGACTTAATCTAGCACTGTCCAACAGTGGGTGGTAGGCTAGCCATAACTACTAAACTAAAACCTAAACCTAGCCAACTAGCTTTTCTCACACCGATCGGACACAGGGTCTCCATATTCTCATACTTTACCTGGTTCACTAACTCTTCTTCTGGTAATGAAGTCTAGTCTTCAGTAGCAATGCGCTAGACATACAAAGTGTGAGGGGAAGAGCACATACCAGGAATGCCTGAGGTTGGCCTGACCCAGTACCCTCCCTCCACAGCTGAAAAACCCTCACACACACACACACACACACACACACACACACACACACACACACACAGACACACACACTAGCAGGCTCTGACCTGCTTCCATGCCCCCCCACTCCTCCCACATCCCTCTCCCAGACATTGTAGAGGAATCTCATTCGTATCATGTAACCACTGTCTTCCTCTCCCAGCCTGTACAGTGACAGTTACGATGAGATTGATCCTTTGCTGACTTCTGTTTTAAACAGCGGTTGTTGCAGTGTGCTTCCAGGCTCTGGGATTTTCCAAAGGCAGAAGCACAGTCCCATTTATGGTTGACACGTTAGGCAGGGGCCATCGCACTCTGAGCTGCCCTATTTATAACCGCCTGTGTGTCAGAGAGGAAGAGAAACCAGAGATGGCCGGTTGTGTTCGAGGGAAGCAGAGCGGAGGTGGGTGGAAGTGGGGTCACGGGGTTGGCGGGTGCGGGGGACGGGGAGCTGGATGTGTGGGACAATAATCAGGAGCCTGTCACATGGATACGCTTCAGTGATGTGACCTACACGTGTTCGGTGAAAAGGGAACGTATGAAAGTACACTTTGTTGTTCTCACCTCGCAGTTTGCACCTGTATTTTTTGCACCAGAATGCAAAGGCATGGCAATCGTAACAGTACCAGATGTGTTTGTACACTATGACATTGTAATGGGCAGTATTCTGTCACGTTCTGAGATAGTCATGTGAGTATATGACGCTGACCGAGATAAAGTTGACCATCTGAAACAAACTTTTCTGTTTAGACCTGCGTGTACGTCCACTATAAACTACTCTGAATTATCACAACTTAAATTTTACCAACAGAATGTTTCGCAAAGTCGGTTCTCTATTTTGGATCAGTTCATCCTGTTTATTTCGGTTCTCTTTCGGTCCTCTGTGGTTCCTCAGGTCCAAACCATGAGCTTTATTTAGGCCACACATCTGAAGAAATAATCCTCTCTCATACTTAAAATACTGTAGATATGTTGTGGCTGACTTTCTGTTCCAATGCTGACGAATAGGAAGGATAGGATAGTTTATATTGTAACATTTGTAAAAAAAAAACATTGTCAGTAGATGTATTTGCCAGTTTCTTCAGGGTGAACACATACAGGAGAGAGTTTGGCTTTTTGCACCTTTCTCTCATGACAATGCTAGCTGGGGGATCAAGCTGGTACTCAGCAAATAGGATTGGCTTGACACATGACTCATGATCGACCTCCCCTGAACCCCCCACATATATGACAATCACTTGGCTCAAACAGAGCACTATGAGCCCAGAGCACTATGAGCCCACAGCCCTATAAACATAGAGCTCTATAAGCCCAGAGCCCTATAAACATAGAGCTCTATAAGCCCAGAGCCCTATAAACATAGAGCTCTATAAGCCCAGAGCCCTATAAACATAGAGCTCTATAAGCCCAGAGCCCTATAAACATAGAGCTCTATAAGCCCAGAGCCCTATAAACATAGAGCTCTATAAGCCCAGAGCCCTATAAACATAGAGCTCTATAAGCCCAGAGCCTCATGAGCCCAGAGCCCTATAAACATAGAGCTCTATAAGCCCAGAGCCTCATGAGCCCAGAGCCCTATAAACATAGAGCTCTATAAGCCCAGAGCCTCATGAGCCCAGAGCCCTATAAACATAGAGCTCTATGAGCCCTATTCTTTAGTAGTGCACTATGTAGGGATTTAGCTACCATTTGAGATTCAGGCCTGGGAGGAGAAGAGATGGTTGTGTGCGTGTAACACAGATACCACACAATTTAATTTCCTTTGTATCTCTTTTTATTTATTTCTCTTCCTCTATTTCTTCTGTTCTCTTCCTCGTTTCTTTTTCTCTGTGAATCACGCGCTGTTTATCTCCCCCACTTTCTGTCTATATATCACAGTTTCTTTCTCCCCATTAGACTGTTCCAACAGGTCATTGTGGAGGTGGTCATTTTTCATCCCTTCCCCCCCATACACACTCTCCTCGCTCCTGCTGTCTCCCACGCTTTCTCTGTCCCCCTCCACTGCTGTGTGCGTCCTGAAGATTTAGTGCAGTTGGTATCTGTGAGTGCCATTGTGCCTCCTGACAGCCAAACTCAGACAGCAGCTGACCAGCCCACATAGACACAGGCTGCTGGGCTGTAGACACAGATAGAGACACAGGCTGCTGGGCTGTAGACACTGATAGAGACACAGGCTGCTGGGCTGTAGACACTGATAGAGACACAGGCTGCTGTGCTGTAGACACTGATAGAGACACAGGCTGCTGGGCTGTAGACACAGATAGAGACACAGGCTGCTGGGCTGTAGACACAGATAGAGACACAGGCTGCTGGGCTGTAGACACTGATAGAGACACAGGCTGCTGGGCTGTAGACACTGATAGAGACACAGGCTGCTGGGCTGTAGACACAGATAGAGACACAGGCTGCTGGGCTGTAGACACAGATAGAGACACAGGCTGCTGTGCTGTAGACACTGATAGAGACACAGGCTGCTGTGCTGTAGACACTGATAGAGACACAGGCTGCTGGGCTGTAGACACTGATAGAGACACAGGCTGCTGGGCTGTAGACACTGATAGAGACACAGGCTGCTGGGCTGTAGACACTGATAGAGACACAGGCTGCTGGGCTGTAGACACAGATAGAGACACAGGCTGCTGGGCTGTAGACACAGATAGAGACACAGGCTGCTGTGCTGTAGACACTGATAGAGACAAAGGCTGCTGTGCTGTAGACACTGATAGAGACACAGGCTGCTGGGCTGTAGACACAGATAGAGACACAGGCTGCTGGGCTGTAGACACTGATAGAGACACAGGCTGCTGGGCTGTAGACACTGATAGAGACACAGGCTGCTGGGCTGTAGACACTGATAGAGACACAGGCTGCTGGGCTGTAGACACAGATAGAGACACAGGCTGCTGGGCTGTAGACACAGATAGAGACACAGGCTGCTGTGCTGTAGACACTGATAGAGACACAGGCTGCTGTGCTGTAGACACTGATAGAGACACAGGCTGCTGGGCTGTAGACTCTGATTAGACACTGATAGACACTGATAGACACAGGTTGCCATAGAAACTGATAGAAACACAGGCTGCTGGGCGTTGGAACTGGATGATTGGAGTTGTCGACGGTTGCCTGGTGATGCATCAGATGGGCGGCGAAGTTCAAAAGCACAGTTTACGCGGGGAAACGATGAAACCAGGATGCACTGTGGGTTGATGACAAGGCGGTGGAGGGAGTGTGACACTCTGGTGAATGTTCTGCTGGGAAACGCAGTATCTACTCATTCATGTAGACGTCAATTTGACACGTGCCACAACCTGCCACCTATCTAAACATTGTTGCAGAACAGGTACACCCCTTAATTGTAATGGTATTCCCTGATGGCAGTGGCCTCCTTCAGCAGGACAGATAACCCGGCCACACTGCACACGTTATTTGGGAATAGTTTGAGAAACGTGAGTAAGGATTCGTAGTGTTTCCCTGGCCTCCAAACAACCCAGATCTCAATCTGATTGATCATCTGTGGGATGTAAACACGGTCGATCCCGATCCATGGGGCTTCCAGCCTGCAACTTGCAGGATTTGTGGGATCTGATGCCCTGGTGCCAGATATTAGTTACCAGATACCAGGTTTCCATCTCTTGGTGAACCAGCGCATGTTTTGGCTCATCAGTATAGACTGTGTGAAACAGAACAAATGAAAGCACACATAATAGATATTTAGAAGGATCGATATTGAAATACGTTTGGCTGCTTTGCTTCAAGTGTCTCGGTCTTCAACTCTGTCTCATTCTCTCTTTCTATTTCTCTTTCTCTCTTGGATATCGAGACCAGACTGGATTTCTGGTCTGTAAAAAAAAACCATGATGGCCGTAGCATTTTGGTGTGGTATACTTACCTGACAAGAATTTAGTAGGATTTTAAATTTGGTCTGAATGACTAATTGAAATGTTCAGATACTCTTACATCATTCATATTTGTATATTTTCTTCTGCAAATTGATGTCATTTGTGTGTTCCAGGTCTGCCCTCCAATCTGCACATCCAGACTGAAGACACAGGGCTGGTGAAGGACCTTCTAACGACAGATGACTCTGCCATCTCAGACCTGTCCCCAAACACAGAATCATGTCCCAAAACAGAGCCCTTGTCAAAGACAGAAGACCGATCAGGTACCCCTGGGTCTGGAACGAGCCCACCACCAAAAAAAGGAGGTATAGTTCAGATGACATTATCTAAAGACATACCGTGCAGTAACAATTCGGATGCCTTGCTCAATGGTACATACATTTCTACCGTTCAGATGCTGTTCAAAAATAGGGTTTCCATGTTGTCTGAGGGTAATCTAACAGCTCTTTAGTTGTTACCCACCAAGTCAAACATATAGCAGTGGCTGAATGTGCCATTTTTATATATTTGGGTTGGACAGACTGGGTAGTAGGGTGTGAGGTTCTGGGGGGAGTAGTGGTGTAGTGAGGTATTTGGGAGGGGGTCTGGGCTCAAGGCGGGGACGTTCCTGAAACCCTCTCCAGGTTTCTTATCATTGACGCAGTCCCCGACCCTGGCATATGAATTCAACCTTCCGTCGGAGAGGAAAGGGTGGTTGCTATAGCAACAGAGCTTCTTGGTACAGAGGGCCTCTCGGATTGGCAGAGGAAACCTGTCGGCGTACATATTACATAGGATTAATGTGGTGCTCCACACAACCGCCAAGCCTCATTTCCACTTAATCACAGCGCAGTTCCTCTGTTTCTGACAACATATAAATATACCTGTGCCGGGCAAACCGAATTTAATTTCCTATTACTTGAATGTGTGTTCAAATATCTGAACGACAATACTGCATATATTCTCACGCAACAAGGAAAAGCTGCAGGGAAAGCCACACGCGGAGCCAGATAATCGCGTGCGTGGATATTTTATTTCCAAAATAAAACGCGCAACAACACATTCAACGGGAGAGGACTATTAAACTCAAACACTCACCAAATGGGCGTGACGTTAAATAATGAGGAGCAAAACAGTGACACTAACAAGCAGCCTAAATACCCCCACAATTACCTTAACTATGCCCTGGTGTGTGTAATCAAAAAAAACTAGCCACCCCATCGGAACTAGCCGTGTGCACCCCACTAAAGGCCTGGAGTGGAAACAAAAGGTTCACCACTCGTGACACATTCTGTAGTTCGTTTGCATTCTGAAAAAAAATAAATATATATATATATTCTAACTAGAACATTGCCACATTTAATTGAATTAACTACATAATCTCTACAACCGTAAAAATACTTCACGGGTGTGATCAGCTGTTCCTGTGCACTGACACTGTATATGTAATTCTCTTTTAATTTCATTGCTTAGATGGGCTGACTACAGAACAACGACAGAAACAGGCCAAGGAGCGAAGAGAGGAGAGGGCCAAATACATTGGTAAGCCCTACAGTAATCTATACACAACTGGGGATTCTATTATCCTGTCAGACATGCTTTCCTGTTGTCGCGGGCAAACAGCCGTATACATGTGCCTAATTTCAGACAATTACACTAGACAACACTGTAGTATAGATACCATCGTCAATCTGTAGTAATACACAACTCTTAACCGACTTCTGATCCTTAACTATGAGTCTGCCTTACGTCTGCACTATTTCATTTGTCCCACTTTGGGTTCTGGGCTCTGGGTTTTGGGCTCTGGGTTCTGGACTCAGCTTAGGTGTGATTAATGGATGTTGACACTTTCTGTTGTCTTTTCTCATACTGCTGCTTCAGAACAGCAAACTCAGCTTCAAGGTAAGCCTGTAGAAGCCACGCTGGTGACCACATGTCGTCCTCCATACCTCCGCCCTGTCATGGTGATGCAACTTGTTTTTATTCCCCTCTTTCTGCCTCAAAAAAATCCCTTTCTTTCTGCGCCTCCTCCATGACTCAGATGTGTTGTTGGCAGCTTTCAACCCTGATCTGTTTCTCTGGAATCTTTACAAGATTCAGTTTTTCTAGGAAACGGTTGGAAATAGCTTGGTTATATGAGCCATCATTTTTATCTATGTTGCTTTGTTCCAGTGATTTTGTATTTTGCATTATTCGCTCATATCCCTAAAGAACTCATGCATGAATATTTTTTTCTCCCTTAGTCAAAATATTATAATGTCTTGAATAAAAAAAGTGGATTTGTTTTCGCTTTTTGTATATGCAGCATTAGAACACAGAACATTGCCCTAAACCTCGCTCTGCTGTGAAGTCGAACACTAAGCAAACAGCCAATCAGAGGAACCCTTGGCGGGTGACTCCCACTGCGCCAGCCCATAATGCCCCTGGGGTGCTCATGGGAACAGTCATTACCGTGAACTGCATACGACGTGTCTCAGAGACAGATAAGGTGTAATTACGTATTTCATTAGTCCCGTTATAATCGCTACGCCAAATAGACGTTTTTCGCAGCCAATGGATGGAGCCTTTCTTATTGATAACAGCAAACCCATGCGGCTGTCCCAGATGGTACCCTCTTCCCTACAGAGGGCACTACTTTTGTCCAAAGCCCTAAGAACACTGTTCAGATGTTGTGCACTATATCTGCCACCATTATGGAACACACACTGACTGTACAGATATATATCTTCTATAGTGATCGCCTACTGGACGATCACTAAGTGTTTGCATCTCTCTGGTCACTACTTTATAGTTTGATGATAGATATAGAGTATGACGAAGAAATACCATGTAATTAAATATATGTTTACGTTCATGGTCTGTCTGTTATGTGAGGGACATTGTATTTATATACACATTTATTCCATTACATTGTTAAAGTGCGTTCACTTGACATATTCAGATCACATATTTATGGCAGTCAGAGCCTGTACGTTTATTGAATTTGATTATTCCCAAGGATGATGAAATATAGAGTTGCTTGAAGATATGTAAAGGATCGCAGGTGGACTAGAGTATTTGAACTTTTTACATATTTTTGAGAAGCGGCAACAGAGTAGTGCACAGAATACAAATTAGGACCTTTTCCTACATCAAACACCTATGACCTTTGAACCCCCCCAAAACGATCAAACGTATCCTGCCTCCCACTCGGCTAACAACATGTGAGGTAGTAAAAGGCCTACATTCAGGGGACAGCAAAAACAGGAAATACCACTCTGAGCAGTGCACATGTGTCTCTCTCAGGGGACGCCCAATGAGCTGAGGGCACACAGCTGGTGCACAGCATGCTGGGAGTTTAAATAAAGCTGGGTGATTGCGTTTTAATTGTGGCTTTCAGAAATAAGCTCCAGACTTGTGGTGTGCCTCCTAGAGCTAAGCACAGTGGGAGACGACTACTGGTTTACTGTCAATAGAGTTCTACTGTAAGATTTGAACTGTTGGAGGACGTAAACAACGTTTTTGCGTCTTCTTTTCGAGTGCTGTACTTTTTCCAAACGACCGCTTTTAAAACCCCAAACTCTTGAAGACCCCCTCCTCCTGTAGGTAAACATCTAATGATGTGTGTTTGGTTATTTACAGTTATTCATTAGTACCAGGTAGTGCAAGGAGAGATAGTGGCCCAGATAATACGAAAGATGGAGATCCAGGTAGTTGGTTTGGAAATAATACGTCTGTATGTAGCTGTGATGTTTCTTGTGCTCATCAGCCACAGAATAGCAACGACCTGGAACTGGGTTCCTCTTATTGTTCATAAAGAAAATAATCACAGCTCAATGTAAACATAACATTTGTTTTGTTTATTTTGTTTTCTGATTCCCCTTTTAGACGCTGCACATTAATTGAACTGAAATGTATAATGTGCAACTGAAACGTAACTGAACACGTAGCCGTTTCCTCCCCTTAGCGACTAAGAAGGCCCAGTGGCTAGAGAAAGAGGAAAAGGCGAGGCGTCTGAGGGAGAGCCAGCTGGAGGTGCGCAGGAGGAAACTGGAGGAGCAGAGACTGAAGCTGGAGAAACGCAGAGCCCTCCTGGAAGAGAAGCAGAGGCAGAAGCTAGAGAAGAACAAGGTGGGACGTTCATGATCGCTCACTGGGCCTGAGTGTTATGTTCAGCTGTTTAGCTTGGCTATCGGCAACCTAATCCACCGTCTTAACAAGCTTTAGGCGCACCTCACACCACAGGATCTAGCGTTTCATTTACCTCAGGTTAAACATTTATACGATTACACGCCGTGTCTCATGTGATGTTCAATTTTGCGATTAAGACATCGCTTCATCGGCGGAAACTCTCCGCAAAATTCAGGGCGTTGATGTCTGTATAGATGTATGTTTTCCCAAAACTAAAGAAAATGCAGATGACTTTTTCCTGCTCGCTTTACAACAAAATGTATACCAGAATCCTTATGTGCCAGAAAGAAAGCACTCTCCGGCCTTTACACCCGATTGAGCTCACAGGAGCCCAACCCAATGAAATTACTCACCACCCCAAACAGTTGCACCGCCCTCCATGAGGCCCCGGGCTAATCCAAGAACAGGACTCCAAACCCGGTCTCGCAATGACACAGCTGACCGCGAGGCAGTGACCTCACCGCTGCGCCAGCCACCAGAGGCCCGTTGAAAATGACATCAGGCGCCATGAACGTTACGTAACGCCCCATCACTGTTTGGCCTGTCTTTGTCCCCGCCACAGGAGCGGTACGAGGCAGCCATCAAGAAGTCGACCAAAAAGACATGGGCCGAGATCCGTCAGCAGAGATGGTCCTGGGCTGGAGGTCTCAACCAAACGTCCCGCAGACAAAGTGAGTGTCACTGTAATAACCTGGTAGAGTCACATTTTACTACATTGACCCGAACCAAAGATGACCTCATAACGTAGAACTGCTGGTACAGTTTTCTCATAGAGCATAGCTAAAAAAAGGTACGGGGGCTTTTCTTTTTTTAACTGATATATTTATTTATTCCTTTACGGTGTCTATAGGTGTCACCTGGGTAGGATAATACGGCCATTACGCCTGGCTAACAGAATAGATTGGTCAGTGCTTATATAATTCTGGATGAATAAAACAACTACGCTGGTGCAGTATTTCGACTAAATCGTTACCTGTCGTTATGATTCATCCTCAAAATTTGCATTGATCTCATAATTATTTCTCCCATTCCAGATTCTGTCTGTTTGGTAGAATCCAGAAATGGGAGGCAGAGGGGTTGAGGCGGTGTTTGTGTGTATCGTTCATTCATTAGAGCTCCTGTGTCAACTGCAATGTGTTAAGTTTATCAGACAGTCGTGAGGAATCAACTGTGTGTTCACTGCATCAACTCTTTCCTATTCTGCTGGAGATGTAAGCTTGTAAATGGCTGGACGTCTTTTTTGATTGTGACATTGAGGTCAAGGAACTTCTCCCCTCGAAGAAGTGGTTAAGAAGAAGTGTGTTTGAGTGTATGGACATGTGTGTCGATGCAGTTCTTGGAGTAAGCAGCTATTTACGCCCTTTTATCCACTTGCTGGTGATCTCTAAAACGATTTGACATTCATGATTTAGCCCGATTACCTCAGTTATTGAAATTTCCCAAATTTACCCCGAACTTTTCCAAACCTTCTTCCCCGTTTTGAAAGAACCATGACAGCGTACCTGTCAGGGTGGACCGAATACGAACGAATGAGATGACTCAGAGTTTCCGTAGGCCTGATTGAACAGAACCAAACAGGTGTGTCTGACCAGATCCCCAGACAGACACAGACGGGCAGAGACAGACTCAGGATCTGTCTTGATCCGGGCTGAGCGGGACAAGCGGATGGACCGGGCTGGGTCCACCACCCGGTTGAACAGTTGTTGTCTGTTGCATTCTCTCCGGTGCAGGCAGATGCTCGGCTTCCACTGTCAACTTGCCGAGACAGGTGGACCCTGTCATTAACAACAGGCTGTCCAAGTCCTCTGCCACCCTCTGGAACTCCCCCAACAGAAGTAAGGACAACCGACCCGCGTCAATGTCCGCCAGGCCTCTATACCAACCCTTCCCTCTCCCTACCCACCCCGTCTCAGATCCCCTCCCCCCCACCTTACCCACCCAATCTGGTTTTTGTTTTTTCTTTAACTGTTGTGACTGGTGGCCTGCCTGCCTGCCTGTTGCCTGGTGACCGGTCATTTCCTGTCCCCACAGCACTGCATCAGCCTTCTCACGTGTGCATCATGGTTTATGTTGATTTGGTGTTGTTCATTGGTTTAGCTCCTCCGCTTGCATTTCTTTCGTTTTTTTTGTAATCAGCCCGGACATCTCTGCTACCTACACATTTTGTGGTGATCTCTATAATGGTGTTTGTGGGACCACGCCCTCCTGTTCACCACACATGTTGGTCGTCCCCTTCACTCTGCTCATGGTATGCTGTGTTGGTGGTGGTGGTGGTGATCGGATACCTACCTTTTGGATCAGAAGAAGAGATAATCTCTGGGTTCTAGTGCATGGTTAGAAACGTTTAATCTGCGTACTGTTTTGTTTTAATTTCATATTATGACAACATGAGTGCATATATAAATAATATCTGATAAAGGTCATCGGGTTCAGTTGCTACGGTAGCTTATCAGTCTTTTGAGTGTTGTCGTGTCACTCATAACCAACTTCATGCATTAGGCTTTAATTGTTCTCGAATACCCCACCCCTGTGATAGTCTGACTAGTGAAATATTCCAAACCGAATACTTAGTCCAAACTGAATACTTGAATAAGAATACACAGAATTCCTCCTTCAGGCAGTCTTTTTTTCCGGAAGCTTCCTTGTAAAATCCATTTGTCGTTGAAGCTAGTATGTCTGGCTTCAGGCCTTGTGGCTTTAATAGCCAGATGGGTTTCTTAGATCAAGAAAACCAGGTGTACATCATATCAGACTGAAGCAGGACATTTCTTGCCGCATTGAAAAAGTAAAAAAAATCCACCTCACTGTTGCTTAGCAACAGCCCGGGCCTAGTTGGAAAAAACAATATGGACAAAAAACAACCACGGTGACCCCTGGACCATTAGATAATTTGAACCAAACAGAGGCGCTAGCTTGTGTGTTTGTCTGTGTCTATCTGTTTTGCCATCCCACATTTTGCATTACATGTGAAACGACGTGCTAATCAGTAGCTCCTGGCTGCTGCAATAGTGTAGCTCACCAACGGTGAAGGTGTGTGTGGCTATGAGTGCGTATCATAATGTCTGTGTGTGTGATCCACTCTGATGTGTGCATGTTGGGACATTCAGCCCCCTCAAATAGTGAAACACGACAAATATGTCCTCACTAGGTTTTTTTTTAGGTCCACTAGGGTTTAGATTGGAGATGCAGTTTAGATTAGGGGTGCATGTTCACTAAGACATTTGATATGTATTCACGTATATCACCAGTTAGTGTTAGACGTATGGTCTGGTTAAGTTTAGGCATAACATTTTGGTTATTGAGGTACTGTCAGGTTAAGGATATGTTGAGGGGCTTAGTTTAATAGGGCTAGGAAATTGGGAATTCTGGGTCAGGGTTTGGTATCGGGTCCACACAAGGATTAAAGGACAAACATCTAGGTGTGTATGTGAATGTCATCAGAAAGTAGTGCTTAAAGATTCAAGCTAGAGTTGCTGCTTGAAGTAAATCATACTTTTCACATTATTGAAAAATCAAACGTACAAATGCCGCATTGGCCTAGTTAAAATATTTTATAAACGTGTTGTAAAATGTAATTTAACCCAACCTTCTGCAGCCGTACAACATGATTCAAACTATTATTGTGAAGAATGGCCAGGCCTCCATGGCACTGTGTACGCGTTTCAGAGAGATGACATTCCGCCAGGCCAACCCTCTCAGCTTTTTACAGAAACAGGGGCGGGGAGAATGCTTTGTCGTTATTCCGCCTGCTGATGGCTACTTTGAAAGACGTGTTCAGATGTTTCTCTACAGTGAGCTTCTCTCGGTTACCAGGCTGTTTCCATTGCTATGTCAATGTGGCATCATGTTGTGTGTGTGGCATTTCATAAGTTACTGCAACACAGACAGCTGAGTGGGTGTTCAAAAAGAAAGGATAGCGTCCAGAATAACACTCTGTTTGCTATAAAGTGCACTGGTTTGGATGAGAGCCTCTACAGGGAATGGAGTGCCATTCAGGGCACAGATTAGCACATCTTTAACCAGTGGAATAGCCTTTTACGTGTTGTCTCTCTTCATGCGGGCATTGACTGTCTGTATTCCTTTAGACTTTTCCTCATCCCAGTCTGCTTTTACTGTGTACATTCTCTACATTCCGCTGTCGATCAAATCCTTGTGACGGAGTTGAACCTGTCAACATTCCATTGTAAGACACATTGAATGTGCCACTGGAAATCTTTATTCATACATGCCTAATTGTCCGTTATTTAGACGTAAGCTTGCTTAAGGGACAGCATTTAAACAGTAATTCCATGGTTCTGGGCCAGTGGGTATAACATTGTGGCTGTTGAGTCTAAATGGGTCCCGGAAACTTTGAAACTAAATTTAATGGCAATGTGAGGTATGGTAGTGTTTCTACTGATATAGTATCCACGACGTATTACTTATTCAGACCAAATGTGTGAAGTTTAAAAAAAGCAGTTTGTTATTTGTTCCAGAAGGCATTTGTAAGATTAGGGTAGCGGGTGAGCCTCTATCAGAGTGAGAATAAAATTTTCTGTATTGGGTATGGTACAGTAGTATTATGTAAAACTCGTACATTCATTTAGTCACCTTCCGATGGTTTGGAATATTTATCTTCTATTTTCCTGCACTCTTAACGAGGAATATCACAATTCCACCAGGCTGGTTCTTACTCAACAGAGTTCCAATGTTTATTTGTCTCAGCTGATGTTTTCTAATATTTCCGCTAGTTAGGATGGTTATTAAGAACTTCAGAACTGTTTTTATAACCATGAAGTGTGAAACGGCTTTAAAACATCATATGACAAACAAACATGGCACTAAACAAATGGCAAACAAGTTAGCGTTACCCTTGGCAACTGATCTAACCACAGAGTCACCATACCTGTGCATAGCCATAGGTCATAGGTGAACCGCCTACTAGGGAACCCCCTAAAGGGAATAAGGGCCTACTGTATAAATAGCCCTGGCTTTTGGGTGTGGTGTTTTTTGCAATGGTAAGTAATAAAACAACTATCTCTCTGAGAGTTGTGTAGTTCACACATTTCTCATATATTACTAAAATGTCTGTGTCCACTTGTTCCAGCCAGTTGTATGCTGGGGGAGAAGAGGTGTGTTCTGCTGTGTTGTCAGTGATTGGCTGGGGTTCAGTGTCTTAGTCTGGCGCTGGTGCAGTACTGGTGTGTGTTTCCGGGGGTATCTGCAGTGCGTGTGTGTGTGTGCATGAGAGTGTGCGTGAGAGTGTGCGCGTGCGTGAGAGTGTCGTGGTACTGACAGCGCCCTCTTGTGTCTGGCAGCTCGCAGCCTGCGTCTGAGCGCTTGGGAGAGCCGGATCGTGGAGCGGCTCATGACTCCCACGTTGTCCTTCCTGGCCCGCAGCCGGAGTGCCGTGACCCTGCTCAACGCCAGTGACTCCCGGGACCCACGTGAGTTTTAACCCCGACGATCCGCCCCTCTGTCTCTTTAATAACGACTCATCGCTGTCAATCAAGAATGGACGTGAATAGCGCGATCTGTTAAACATGGAAGCTTCGAGAGATGAACGTTTAATACACTTTGTGACACATTAGTCTGTCTTTCACCCTAAGGGTGAAATCCCCCTTAAAATGAATTCTAAACTATGAAATGAACATCATATCAACAACACAATCTGATGGCTAATTGGTGTGGTTAATTCTCCCCTGTAATACCGGGCTGCGGAACTAAACACCACAGAAACGGCTGAGTTCTCTCTCGGTTTCTTTCATAGATTAGATGCGGTGTGGTTCCTAATTTCACGCGGTGCAAGTAAATAAGTGCTCATCCAAACCGTGACCAGTTAAATCCTGTGGAGCCTACAGCAGCTCTCCCTTAAGGTTTACGGTCACCCAGACGACCACCCAGGATAAATGTATCTGCAGCCATTACGTCCTCAGGAAGTGGTTGGAGTGGCATATCATCATCATCAGGACTAATTATTAGGGGTTGAGACCTGACCTGGTCCGTCTCGCCTGTTCTTTTTTCTCTCCGTCTTCCGCTTCACCTCAGACTCTCGCCACTGTTCCCGCTCAGCCTCGGCCAGTCCGCTGGACTCCTGCTCCCGCCCACACACACACCGGGACTCCTCGGAGCGCTGGAGGGGCGGAGTGTCGGCCAGCACGCCGGATATAACGCAGCGCCAACGCCGACGGAACTCGACGCCGGTTAGCTCACCTCCTCACCACACACACACACACACACCACACACACACCACACACACACCACACACACACACACACACCACACACACACACACACCACACACACCACAAACACACACAACACACACACACACACACACACACACACACACCACACACACAACACACACACACCACACACACACCACACACACAACACACACACACACACACACACACACCACACACACACCACACACACACACCACACACACCAAACACACACACACCACACACACACACACCACACACAACACACCACACACACACACACACCACACACACACACACCACACACACACACACACACACACACACACCACACACACACACACCACACACACACCACACACACACCACACACACACACCACACACACCAAACACACACACACCACACACACACACACCACACACCACACACCACACACACACACACACCACACACACACACACAACACACACACACACACACCACACACACACACCACACACACACACACCACACACACACACCACACACACACACACCACACACACCACACACACACACCACACACACACACACACACACACACACCACACACACACCACACACACCACACACACACACCACACACACACACCACACACACACCACACACACACCACACACACACCACACACACACCACACACACACACACACACACCACACACACACACACACACACACACACACCACACACCACACACACACACCACACACACACCACACACACACCACACACACACCACACACACACCACACACCACACACACACCACACACACACACACCTTAACGACTCACATCGCTTTCTCTGTGTTCTCGAAGTTTGATAAGAAGAAGAAGGAGAAGAAAGACAAGGAGAGGGAGAATGAGAAGGAGAAGAACGCTCTGTCCAATGAGAAAGTGCCGAAGAAGACGACGCCAGCCTCAACATCCGCCGCTCCCAGATCCAGGAGGGAATCAAGGTGTGGTTGAACTTGGAGCTCAAGAACAAAAGATGGAGTTGAACCCAGACTCAGTCTTGATCTGAACAATCAATCAACTTAACACTATGTGTCCCTATAGTGCAACTCTACCTATCTAGAACTCTTTTAACAAATCCTATTTTCAACTTTCAAAGAAGCTATCGATCTGCTACAGAAGTAGAGTAAATGTGCACATACAATACATAGTGACACAGTTTTGTCTTATCCTCTGGTACATAATCTCTCTATATAATCATAGATTTTGAACTATTTCACGTCGGCCATCTTGTCTCTGATCTTATCTTATCCGCTCCCAGGGTGCGTTAGAGGTAAGGGGTCTTTACTGGGCGGGCTTCGTGCTGAGCGTAGGGGGGTTTCTTCTGCTTCGGGCGAGGTTAAATGGCCTGTCTCCCTGACAGATGGTCCAGACTGTTCTAACTGGGCCCAGAGAGACGCTGAACACTGAGGAGGTCTGTAAAGAGGGGGGTGAAGGGGGCAGTCCTCAGGATAAATGGTGTTTGCTGGGTGATGCTGCTCATTGCTGGGAAAACAGTGAAACCATGTCTGTGTCATGAATGCCACCCTAACTCATTTATAGTGTGCTACTTTTGACAGTACACAGTGAATAGGGTGCTACTGGAGGCTTAGACACGGTCTTCTCTTACGTCAGACAATGGCTCATATTCTAGAGGTCTAGAAAACACTGAGTCGTGTGTCGTAAGACTATTATTACTCAGCGAAGACATTCAGAATAGATACTGAATCACAGCATCTGTCCGACTTTTTTATTTAACTTCTATTTTATTATCAGCCATTTTGTATTGGTTAGCGACAGTGGGGGGGCTGAAAGAGCAGTAATGGTAGTGTACCTGTGAACCAGAGACTGACCACAGGACAGCCCCAGATCACTACAGTTGGCCTGACATGTGAAAATGTGATGTTACACAACCTGCAACTTGTCAATGAACACATTTAAATAATGATATTTACCTCCTCTTTTCCTCGCTCTATCCCTCTCTTCCTCTTCTCTCCCCTTCTTCTATCCTTTTTTCTCCCAATTCCTCGGTTCTCATCCGTTTTCCTGCAGCAATGCCCCAAAACACATAAACAGACCAGTGTCACCTGTGGCTCCCAAAAGCAGACCACTGTCCCCCTGCCCCCCATCAACGTGTAAGACCCCCTCCACAGGCAAGAAGACCCCGACAGGCACCAAACCACGACCCAAACGGGCCCAGACACCTGCCAGGGTACAGTCTCAGCCCGTTGCCGCAGTTGCTGTGGGAACAAACAGCGAGCCACAAAATCCTGTCACCCCTGTGGAGACGAAGAGTAAGTGTACTTGCCATGGTTACTGTATCAACGCACCAGGTTTTGTTAAAGAGGCCCTGGGCTCCAGTTATCCCAGTAGTGTAACTGAAAGACACATTGTGTGGTCATCAGCTGTGTTCTGGGACATTTACATAATTCGATATATCTAGACTTCACGCTCTACATTTATCTTTTATTATGAAAATCTGCTCTACTGTGAAGGCAGTACACAGTAGACAGGACGGTGCATCAGGTTCCACAGGCCAGGATCTCCTTTACAGTAAAGGCCATACAGTAAATCAGGTTCCACTGGCCATGATCTCCTTTACTCTAAAGGCAGTACAGTAAATCAGGTTCCACTGGCCAGGATCTCCTTTACTGTAACACCATACAGTAAATCAGGTTCCACTGGCCAGGATCTCCTTTACTCTAAAGGCTGTACAGTAAATCAGGTTCCACAGGCCAGGATCAGCTCTAATGTTGTTTGTCTTCAGCTGCTACTGAGACCTGGATTTAATGCCTTATCCTGCTGGGGTTTTCTGGGTCCACGACCGGTCATTGATCTGAACCAAGGCCTCACCACTCTCACCTTCTCCAGCAGACCCTGGTGATGTTCCTGCCATAACGGTGTCTTCAGCTCCGGTGACACCACCATCCCATGCTGCCCCAGTCCCCACCTGCAGCCCTGCCTCCGCCCTCGAGCCGGCTTCCACTCCGGCCTCCACTCCGGCCTCCACTCCATCCACTCCCTCCTCCGCCTCAAACACCCCGTCTACCCCTGCAACTCCAGCAGCTCCAGCCTCCAGGCCCTCAGCCGGCACTAACAACCCAGAGGAAGCGGCACGAATCATGGCTGAGAAACGCAGACAGGCTCGGGAGCAGCGGGAGCGAGAGGAGCAGGAACGCCTAGAGCAGGAGCAGAGGATACGGTGAGTCAACAGACTGAGTCAACAGACTGTCAGTTAGTCAGTCAGTCAAATTACTAGCTGTTGTTGATAAGACATGTACATAGATTTGGGTGAATGAGTTTATCTGTTTGTGGCGACATCATGGCTGTGAAGGGTTTCCTGTATTAATCGTGCACAATATAATGTGGGTACTTAATCCTATGTCACCTGAAAGAGTTGGCTCGTTTAAGCACAGGCCTAACAGATATGGATCCCTCTGCAGGATTGCTCGCGAGGAGGGCATGGCTCGGGAGGCAGAGGAAAGGAGGCGCAGGGAAGAGGAGGCGCGCCTCATGGCAGAAGAACAGCGGCTGAGAGATGAGGCCCAACGTCTGGAGGACGAGAAGGAGGCGCAGGACAAAGCCAAGGCTGAACGGGAGGAAAGCAAACGCCTGATGAAACAGGTGAGCTATATGGGCATTGTGGGTAATGTAGTTTTGACATACTGCAAGTAAAAACGGTATCTTAGAAATGTGTGTGACACAGGCAGCCGTTATTCTGCATATATTCGCAGGCTTTCTAACGATGACACAACAGGAAAATGGGTTAAAGTGGGATTTGCCAGGTGGGGGAACCCTCAAATTTTGTGTAGATACAAGAGGGAAAAAGACAGTCAGAGACTAAGAGCCACATTTTTTTACTCTGTTACCGCAAAGAGACACATCTTGCACATGGACAAAAATAATATTCTGAAAATAAAAGTTTAAAAACTATTTCAATAGACATATTGCAGCAACTGGTGGGGGGAATCGAACCAGCAACCTCTGGTTCTTAGGCCAAGTACTACCCACTGCACCAAACAGGCATATATTGGTAGGGGCGAGTAGTAGCTATTTGTTATAAGTCGCGCAATTTTAGTTAATTACAACGCTGTAATTCCCAGAATATGACGTAATTACGTCGGTTAACGTGTTAGTGAAGGCGCGGCCACGGGGTGATATTACGTTTTGATTGGTCGTTAAGCGTGTTTGTGAAGGCGGGGCCACGGGGTGATATTACGTTTGGATTGCGGAAAAACTCATTCAAAAGGAACACCAGGCTTGCTGCATTCTGCATTTTGCATTTTTTTTAACAATAGCCTTCCATCACCACATCATTGATATTAATGAATCTATTTATTTAATAATTTATCTGAGGTGCCGGAACGCAGTTCCGGACCGTTCCGGCCCACTTTAACCCCTGACTGCAACCATATTCAAGCAATACATAACGGACGTAATAGTGCCTGTCCGAAAATCACAGCTATATTGCCTTTTTATTAAACCTTTATTTTGTCAGAGTCGTACTGTGAAGGCTGCCTTCCATTAGCCTCTCAGATCCTCATAGCCCTGTCCAGACAGACACCAGCTGTGACCTTCATATTACTGTTGGTCCAGATCCAGGATGTCGTAGAGCTCAGAGAGCCATTGTGACTGAGATCGTGGTCACTCTGTCCTTCCCATCACCCCTGCTGCCGTGGAGCCTAAACAGGGACAGGGAGTGACCAATACTCACCTCCTGCTGCCGTGGGGCCTAAACGGGGACAGGGAGTGACCAATACTCACCTCCTGCTGCCGTGAAGCCTAAACGGGGACAGGGAGTGACCAATACTCACCTCCTGCTGCCGTGGAGCCTAAACGGGGACAGGGAGTGACCAATACTCACCTCCTGCGGCCTTGGAGCCTAAACAGGGACAGGGAGTGACCAATACTCACCTCCTACTGCCGTGGAGCCTAAACGGGGACAGGGAGTGACCAATACTCAACTCCTGCTGCCGTGGAGCCTAAACGGGGACAGGGAGTGACCAATACTCACCTCCTGCTGCCGTGGAGCCTAAACGGGGACAGGGAGTGACCAATACTCACCTCCTGCTGCCGTGGAGCCTAAACGGGGACAGGGAGTGACCAATACTCACCACTTGCTGCCGTGGGGCCTAAACGGGGACAGGGAGCGACCAATACTCATCTCCTGCTGCCATGGAGCCTAAAGTGACCAATAATCTTTGTCTGGAGCATTCAGTCACATGGAAGTGTCATGGAAGTGAGGCATTATAAAGTATTTTAGGCTGCGTTGTTATGACAAAGCAAGTGTTATCTTTCAGGCAACTTTGGATATTCAAACATCATTGCAGACATAGTACTTGCTAACTCTTGTGTTTGGCAGTCTTAAACATAATATTGTTTACTATACAATGCCCTTTGTATTGTACAACCATAGATTTTACTTAGACAAAGGTGAATCCAGACATGTTATAGTGTTGTTTTTAGCACTCTATTCAACACATCTGTTTCATTAACGGTGACTCAATCTTGCCATTGAACTACGTGAGAAGGATTTTTTAATACATGCCAGGCCTTGTCATTGAGCGGACTGTTGTCCAGATTGGATTTATACTGCCACCATGTGTTTGAAATATGGAATTTATTCAACAATCTACTAATTATAAACTCAGTATTCAAAGTGAATTTCCGTGTAGTTTCCTATTGTTCATTCATTTGTTTCGGAAGTCTACTTTATATGATTTTAGGTTCATGATTTATTAATTGGATTTCCAATTGTAATTTCCCTGATGTTATAATAAAATTATATCTCTATATATGTGCATGTGCAATATTCGGTCATAAGTCCAGGTTTGATAATAATATACTGTCCTGTCTGTATCAGAGAGAGGACGCCGAGGCCAAAGCCTGTGAGGCGGAGCGTCAGCGTCTGGAGAGAGAGAAACACTTCCAGCAAGAGGAACAGGCTCGTCTGGAGAGGAAGAAGGTAGAGACCGGAGGGATGCGGGAAGGAGAGATGGAGGGGTGACAGGAAGAAGGATGTGGTCAGGAGAGATTAAGGGAGTGGCGGAGCGATGGGGGAAGAAGTGGTGGAGGAATGAGTTGAGTAGAGCAGAGATGGTGGGGAGATTATGGAGGAGTTTGGAAGAGGGGTGAGGTGGTGATCAACTCAATGAATCCAACCATCTGACCTTCACAGAACAACCTCGAGATCTCTAGATAACATGTTAAAGATACGGTACATTAACTTATGAAGTGGAACTAATCATCTGATGACTTGGTTTGCCTCTGATCTTTGACAGCGTCTTGATGAGATCATGAAAAGGACACGTAAGAGTGATGCTGGAGAAAAGGTATGTATTGTAATGTAGCAGAGTCTATATGCGTAAAGCACTCCCTGATAACCAGTCCTCGTAATTTGTAAACACCCGTGTTGCGCCCTTGGGTGACGAACAGCAAGCATTGAAACCACGTCCGTTTTTTTAATGTGAATACTTTTTTAAATAGCTGTAAATGACAACCTGTTGTCCGATGAGAAAATACATTTGTCCTCATACATACGGCCTCGTCTCTTGTTTTGGACTTTCTTATAACATGACATATTCGTGTTCTCCCAGCCTACACTGCCAAAGGATTCCAGTTCCCCAGCACAAGTCAATGGCAAGGACACTATGGAGCATCATAAAGGTGAGGGGAAATTAGGGTGGTGTTTGTCTACTGTCTTCACAATAACATACATATAATAACATATTTCCCAAGTGGACTTGGATGGTTAAAACGGTCATTTCGTTAAAAGAGAGAGGACAAAGACAAGAACATTTTCCCATAAAATAATATTCAAGCATTCAGTGCAAACAATAACAGTCCAGCCAAGGACATATACTGGTTGATTAATGAATTACCGGGACCCTTTTTTTTCAGCAGTTCCTGAGAGACAGCAAATTGCAGCAGAGTTCACCCCTACACTGAATGGTGTCCAACCAGCCAATCACCAAAATGGCCTCTCGGCCAATGGGAACGTTTCTGACTTCAAGCAGATTATTCAGCTGTCCAATCACAGCGGGAGCAACTGTGGGCCGGGGCAAACGGTGAGCGGTAATGTTAGCGCTTCAATCCTGGCCTTGGAGGAAGCAGAACCCTTCCGGATGAAAACAGGATCCATGAAGCCTCAGCATGTTGCAGGTAGCTAAGACGATAACCGACATATTTAATGTCTGAGAATTTATTTTCTTCTGCCTGTCGAAGATATCTGAGATATTTCATGCGTTAATATTTATTGTTCAGTGCATAACCAATCGTTGCCAGCAGGGGGCTCTAAGTCCATCTTAGCCTTTGGGCACACTGTCTTAGTTAGTGAGCAGAGCATAGATCCAAAATTGGAAATAGGAGCCTGGTCTTGTTTGGTTGCCTATAAGTTAGACAGCCAACCCAAGCACCAATTCTTTTGGCAAAGCAAACAAAAAAGCAATCGGATAGAAAGAAATGGTTCGGTTATAGTAATACATTACATATTCTTGTGCCAAAAAATCCAGTGTGCTATAACGGGCTTGTGAAATACAATTTCCAGAACTAGAGCTTGTAATTATGAGGTTGCAAGTATTTGCAATGCATCAGGCTTTGTGCGCTATAGGCCTGAATAATGTCTAATGTTCACAGTTAAAGTCTAAAGCAATGCTGATTAACTATTTATTGTTAATTTTTATGTTTCCTCTTTCTCACACTCTGTTCCCTCTGTCTTGCGCTGTTCCCTCTCACTCTGTGTTCCCTGTGTCTCACCTGTGTACCGTGTCTCTCACCCTGTGTTCTCTCTCACTCTGTATTCCCCGTCTCTCACCCTGTGTTCTCTCTCACTCTGTATTCCCCGTCTCTCACCCTGTGTTCTCTCTCACTCTGTATTCCCCGTCTCTCACCCTGTGTTCTCTCTCACTCTGTATTCCCCGTCACTCACCCTGTGTTCTCTCTCACTCTGTATTCCCCGTCTCTCACCCTGTGTTCTCTCTCACTCTGTATTCCCCGTCTCTCACCCTGTGTTCTCTCTCACTCTGTATTCCCCGTCTCTCACCCTGTGTTCTCTCTCACTCTGTATTCCCCGTCTCTCACCCTGTGTTCTCTCTCACTCTGTGTTCCCCGTCTCTCACTCTGTGTTCCCTCTACGTTCTTTTTTACCTTGTCCGTTTTCCTGCAGAAGTCCTTTGAATCTTCCGATGAGACGTGTCTTACACCACAAGTTGAGTAAATCGATTTCTGCCACACACCGTGGAAGCTTATAAAGGAAGTGTGCCAAACTAAGAAACAAACCATGGACTGCTTTAAATTGATAGCATCTATTTAATAGGTCGAGGAGAGGTCAACATTTGTTAAAAAAAATTCTAAATTGAAAATGCTGAAAATGTTAACCGTCTTCTTCCGAGCGTGCTACGGTGCAACATGTATGTTCTTGAATTTTACTGAAAATGTCACATGTCGACTTTATGGTGCACCTTAAACAACTTTAAGATGGAATATTATGAATTTTAGAGTGTTATACGAGATCTGGAATTATACATTTTTTGACTATGGTTGTCATCATCATGGCTACTACCGCTGTTGTTATTCAATTGCTATTGTTAAGTTGAACCAAGTGTGTTAGCTCTTTTTGTCTTGAATCACTGTCATTTAACTAGGGGTGAAACTGTGTGAGGATTCTCTATGACATCACACAGTGTATGTAAATGAACCTGGCTGTCTAGGCCTCCTGCCATTGGGGTAGATGTGGAATAAAGTTATATGAAAGGGAGACTGACTGTTTTTCTTTCCACATCTGTCTGGGTTTCTTAGCCACTTTCCCCGATGTTTTTCCCTTAAGAACACCCCCTCTTTCCCTGTCTCTGGTCTGTTATAGGAGTATGGTACGACTAAAGGCTACATTTGATCTATGTGTGTTCTCGAGTTTTACATTTGACTCTAACTTTAGCCTGTCGCTGCTTAGAACACTGCAAAGCTATATATAAGGAAACAAAGCATATGTAGTATGTTACTATATAACATGACTCCTTTATCTATAAGCGTACAGTATCAGCTTTGAGTAGTTGTTTATAATATAATCAGTGAAAGGAGGCTATTGCAATATGATCGAAAACACCAAGAATGCTTTACTTTAAAGTCAATAACTGTATTTTGCTCTGTAACATGAACATACAATGCAGACCAAACATTGAGGTACTAAAGGAGCTAAGACTCCCTTGTCTGTTGCTGAATAATAATGACAGACCATGGTTCCTATTGGGCAGGTTCAGTGGACAAATAAAGAAAATGTTATATCACCCTTCCAATTAGTGCAAACTGCAAAACAACACATTGTAGCTAAATGCTACAGTGTTAAAACACTACAGTTCACTACCTTATGATTAAGAATCATCTATTATTTGTCATTTACTATGCACTGTATCTACAACTAATGACAACTTATAAACTACTGTAGGTCAAAACATACCAGGTACTCTCAAACACAGTGTAACGTTAACTAACTAAAATATTAGTATAAGTATAGTAGTAAACAAACGCTCATTCATCTTTTCATAATATCCAGCAAACGACCGTAAAAAGTGAATCTCCCTAAAGCGAGGAGCAAACTAACGTTAGATAACAAATACTGAGATGAACATGTTTGCTAACCAATCAGAGTGCGTCTTCAGATGCCTGATAAACATGTTTGCTGACCAATCAGAGTGCGTCTTCAGATGCCTGATAAACATTTTTGCTGACCAATCAGAGTGCGTCTTCAGATGCCTGATAAACATGTATGTTCTCCTAACTCACGTGAGTCCGCGCGCAGCAGGTACGTTACGTATTACATAGGTTACGGAGGGAGGGGAATAACATTCAGCTCATCAGACATTACAGCCACTCTCTGATCATAACCCAATTCTCCACTGAAGTAAAATGGCCAGCCAGTTAACCCAGATTAGCAGCTGGTGATATGAAACATCCCTGTTAGGTGGTCATTCATTTCTTAAATTTTATTGGGTTAGTCGTGTAGCTCTTATTGCCTAAAGGTTAATACACCCGGTTAACAAGCCAAAAAATATTATTTAACTGCTCAAATTACTCTTGATGATCTTTAATAATAATGGCGTCCACTATAATCTTTATTATAAATAGAATATTGATAGTCCGGACAGGATTAAATTACCAAAAAACGAATTGTGGTATATGATATGGTATCTGCACCTTTTCAATCTTTCTTTGCCAACACTACCAAACTATCTCCTGCATAGAAGGTCATGCTCTGTCAATGTACTACTATCATCTGAAGAATCTGTCTCCTGAGTCTGCCTCCTCCACACTGCTCCCCCCTCCTCATTCTATTACTCTTTTATCGTCTCCTTTCCTCTGGGTTCACACGGCCCTGTTCTTCTGCTCTGTGACCACGTGACTCACTGTGAGAAAACAGAAGACAGCTGGGGGCAGCTGAGCAAAAATGGCCCAAAACAAAACTTCTGAAAACTATCCCTTTTTTTTAGAAAGTTAATCTTTGAGATTTGGGGTTACTCTAATTATGACAATTTTAAAACACTGTGTCTGATCTGTTTTAATATAATTACCGATATAACATATCATTTTGTATGTAGTTCTGAAGGAATATTCTTTTGAGCTACATTGTACAACATTGTACAGGTGAAGTTTTTATGCTTTTAAATGGGTTATCATCTTTTACACAATTTCTGTTTGGGGTTTTTTCACTTTAATTACAGGTCTGTTTTGGCCTAGCTTATCTCTTTGCGGCAAGGCATGGTGTCACATTTTTGGAACAGCGAATTGCAATAAAATGTAAATACAAAATAACAATTGACATAGAAGTTCAATTGACATTCGAATTGTCAACATCGAAACAGCGTTCAAGTGATAGGTTAACGTTCTACTGCAATTCCTAGTCCTAGTTTTTAGTACGGGTGAAATCTAACTTTATCATTGAACATCTAGGACACATATGGATTTGATGCATCTGACAAATTTACTGTTGATAGGTTTCAAAGGACTAATAATGGCCACCATCTAAAGGTCAGAAACCTGATGTATGTGCAGGAGAGGCTGTGTTTGTTTTCATGTTGCCCCGGGTTGCAGCCACACGAGGAGTAGCCTCATAGTGAAGGCAGACAATATGTGTGTGTGTGTGTGTGTGTGTGTGTGTGTGTGGTGTAATGTACAGGCCTCTGTTCTCCCACCAACCTGTAATAGAACCCTTTATTACAACACGATCCCCTCAGCTAAGGTCACAGGGCTAATTTAGTGCCCTGGCAAGCATATTGAAAATCTATTAAAATAAACTGGGCCTAGTGAGCTAGGCAGCCATGACAGCTTTCTGGCACTGAGAAGTAATTCCCTACAAGAAGGTCCAGGAAAAGGCACCTGGTGTATCAGCTCGCTCTTCAACATTGGAAAGCTTTTTCTGTCATTTGGGAAGCAGAGGAGCTACAAAATATTAAATTTATCGGATAAATAAAACCACTCTGCCAGTAGACACAAATCTGCAATAAAATTATTTAACATACATTGGCACATACATTGGCAAATAAAAATATTCATGTTAAAACACAATAAGGCCTAAAAGCTTCTTTCGTTGTACTTACTTTGTTGTAAGTGAGATACACAAAGGCTTCAAGTCTCCTCAGGGATCTGTTTAAACAGGTTGTTGTCTACCTGGGTGCTCATACTGGAACCAGTCGGTTCCAATTTACTAAGTGATGTAATCGAGCTACTCTTTATGAGTGTTCTCTAATGTGAGATCAAGTCAGTTGTGGTTAAACTACAATCATCAACTAACCATCAATGTATTTGCTTAAAACATTTATGCTATCTCGTTTCATGATCTGTCTGATGTATAATCTGTCTTGTTTTAGTTCCAAATTCCGCCTATATAATTAGGGAATAATTTTATAATAATTTCCTCATATGCCACCATTATTGTCTCTCAATGTTCAAGTTATTTTAATGCCAGCTGGTGCTTACAATTCCTGGATTGTGGGTTTGATTGTGATAGAATGCCAGTATTCAAACAGTATGAAAATGTATACTGTAATTCACTTGGGACTTCTGTCTAAAAATGGTCCCCATAAAATATGTGCAACCGTCAGGCCAAAATTGGGCCATCAGGCCAGTAGTTTTGTCCACCTCTATCAGTTAAAGTTGTTGATGTGGGGGATGGTACTGAAGCTAAGTGAAGATCTGCTGCACATACCATGATACCACACAGTCCTACTTCCTGCTGTTTCTTAGAAAGCTTGGTCCATTGGCTTTTTGCATAACTGTCATTCATTGAGACGTGGTATTGAGATATTATCTAAGGGACTGTTTGGATATTAAAATACATATTTAAACCTACAAACCAGTGGCCCTACCACATCGGCCATATTGTTATGATGTACATTGACTTCTGCTTAACTTTACTTTGATAAAACAAAATAATATATTTTTTGCATATATTCTCAAAAACGGTATAAATAGTACTATGATGGGTCCCTTCAGATAACCCGTCTTTTTCCTTTGATGACGGTACATTGTTTTTTACTGTGAAAAACAAAGAACAACAGGCCTGATTTTTGTAAGATCTCCTTGTCTGCTTTAATTTGTTTGGGAAAAGAAATGAAACCAAAATGAACTAGTTTCACTGGCCCTCGTTGGGAAATCAAACATTACCCTAAAAACCATGTTGAACTGAAACCTATTGTATCCGTCCTCCCTAAATGCCATAGGACTATAGACAGGATTTGAATATAATACCACTCAAATGATGACTGGGTAAAAACAACGAACTTCATGTAAATAATGTGTGGATGTACATAACATCACAGCAAACACGGTATCTTATATGTAGAGGTTTTGAACAAGCACATGTCAGTTTAGAATGAGGAAGTCATGGTGTACACCACACCCACTAATGAATGGGCTTGCTCGTCTTCTTTTTACTTTCTCTTTATGCTGTCAGACTCAAGGTGAGCTTTTTCTTTCTTTGTTAAAATGTTTTACTTTAACCAACTTGCCTAGCCTTTGATTTTAGACAAATATGTTGTGTCGTGTTAAGCATGCATGTCCGAAACTAAGTATTTTAAGAGAACAGCCTATTCAGTTTAAAATTAACGTCTAATGTACTCTAGCCCAACTATTTATGCTAGTACAGAAGTCATAATAGCTGTGTGAAATGTTGGAAGTGAATAGTCTTGTGACAGAGGCACTGGAATCAATGAAATGTCCTCACTGTTGTTGATTGTGTGTGGTATTCATACATCTGTGAGCAGGTTGGACATACAGTTCATTTCTTCAATCCATTATGTCCACCAGAAGAATAATGGCAGTAGACTGTTGAAATGTATCCAAGGTAGAGAATAGAAAGAGTGTCGTTGTGAAGGGGCTTATTCATCACTGAGTAAGAACACTGCATCTCGGCAGACTGCAGAATTAACCTCAAACTTGACAGTGTGTTGTTGTGTGTTCCACATGACATCATATTACCACCATAGTATACTAATTTTGACCAAAGACCTATAGGTCCATTAGGGACCATAGGATGCCATTGGGGATGTGTGCATGCTGTGGACTGTTTTTAGCTACGTTGTACAAGCAGGAAATGGGTCACTTCATCAGAGCCATGTTATTACCACAGTATATCCGCTCTTGTATAGAATTAAATGGCAAGATGAACCGGACTGCATAAAATAGAGAACAGGCACTGACAAAATACAGTATCTACTTCTACATACATTGTGTTGTTTAAGGTTAAAGCAGCAAGCCTGCTAATTAACACAATATGATTTTTTGAAATGACATTTCCCCAAAAGGTCAACCACACAGAGAAAACCACAAAAGTAATTCATAGGCAAAATATTTTAATTAGTTGCAAGTGCCTTGCAGCGTTTTGTAAGTTGGTAAATTATTTGTTTCCCCGTGGTTGTTTTTTTTGGTCTTAAAATTGTTGACTTTATTAATTTATTTATTTACTTCATCCAATGTGCCATGGACATATTTTTTGTCATGTGCTTGGTTTTGCCATTTGGTGGGATGAGTGCTGGATTGCAAGTACAATTCTTGTAGCCTGGAAGCCCTTTGACTAGATTATTCAAGTCTTGGCATAGGAACTCTACAACTTCTCTTTACATGCATTCAATTGTGGTGTGCAACAATTTCATGAACATAAAAGCAAAGGGTGGAGAATTTTTCAACCTAGAGAGTCATTCTGTGATTTTTCCTACGGTGGTCCCGCAAATGTTAACAAAACCACTTGGAATTTCATAACAAATTGAGTTATGACAGCGATTCAACTTATAGAGTAAACAACATAGAACCCAGCCAAATGTTTGTTTGAACAAATATTGTATTGATCGCAAAAGTCCCAGACTGCATTTCATGGCCCCAGTTGTTTCTCCTGGGCTCTCTACTTACTTTCAACAGAAAATACACACTATCAGGTACTTTTTTGGGACTTATCTGATCTGCTAGCAGTGATTATCTATAACACTGAGCAGTGAGCACACTATCAAATGGTGACGATTCACAGTCGGAAGATATGAAAAACACCCAAAACAGCATTTAGACAAGTTTGGATGCACAGATGCTTTTATCTACAGTCTCAATAGTTATCTATTTGTGCGTGGTCTTTGCCTTAATAGAGCAAAAACCTTGCTTAACACTTTCATTGCAAAAGTACAAAAACTACTTCCACTTAAATAAAAAAAGATTTGTCAAGTCACAGAACACCTATTAAAGGTTTTACTGAATTGTCTCACTGTGCCTTCACTGTGGATGAAGATTGTTACAGTATTACAATGAATCTCCACTTTAGGTGAGAGCAACATGTCCAACTAAGCAACAGAAATATCTGAGATATACAAGACTCATGAACATTCTACAGGAAAGCTCTGACACCAACAAGTAGTTGACTTTCTCTTCAACAACACAAATGTCCCAATTAGTTGCCTTAAATAAAATAATCAATTTGCAAGTTTTGAACTGTTATGTCTGTTTACCATTTGAACGGTTATACAATAGGCTATGTCAGTATACCATTTGTTCAAGTGGGACTAAAGTTATTTCTATTTTTATGAGACCATGCCTGAGGTAATTAGATGAACATGTCTTCCCTGCTACAACCTTGTAAACGTTCAATTTGTCCAGCCTTACTAATTGATATGGTCAAAACCATGAGTGTGTGAATTGAATCTAAATGTCCATCTTTGTAGGAAGGCTATCACATCCTTTGCTTTCATCTCGTATGTTGTGAGCTTGTTATTTAGGTTGACAACAGTAAATGCATTAGGTCATGTCCAGAATGCAGAACATCCATGTTTCTACGAATCACAGCCAGTTAAACAGCCTCCGTAATTACCGCAAGGCGGTTCCGCAATGGGCGCATGCACGAGCTCAGTGAACTGTGCACCCTGTACATTCACAGCGAGGCAGTTCCGCGCGCAACAAATCCTGTTTCACCAGTCAGGTAAGGACATTCCACAGCATGTTTTCAGATCATATCTAATATGAATACAACCTTAAGCAGATATTTGCTGTAACTATGTTGACTGCACGGCCGTTTGTCCCTTTAATCAAATAAAATGCGGGGTGCCAGGCTTCGAGATTTTACAGTAAAATACAGGAAGGAAATATGACCACTACATGGCTACACTACTGACTGCGTAATTTAGCTATCGGAGCGCATATGCGAGGAGCTGGCGAGGCGAACAGATGACAATTTAAGTAGCCTGTCTACGGCTGTAGCGCATGTCAATCTTAAATTAATTTAGTTTCCGAAATATAAATGTATTATTTTTAAAACAAATGCACCGATTGAGTGAGCACTGCGTCATTGACTCACTCTGTCAGACACGTTCAGCAGCTCGAGCGCCTTGCTACTAGCTCTCACGTAGTAGCTCGAGCGCCTTGCTAGCTCTTACATAGCCGGACTTGCTAACTGTTGTCAGCTAGCTTGTCGTTGCAATTTCAAACGTAGCTATCTACACCAGTTATAACTAGCGTTAGCTAATAAACAATTTAGCTAACCGTCTCTGTCGTGTGAAACCAGTTTAAGGTGAGTGATTATTTGGGAAAGGGTTTGAGCTAGTTTGTTATTGTGGTGTGTGTGTGTGTGTATGTAAGTCAAGGAAGCTAACGTTATCTACCTCTCCTACGACGAAGCTACTGCTTGTGGTATACCAGAATATTGTTGCTGTGTTGTTAGCCAACATGACTTGATACCATTAGCTCAACTGAAATCTAAGATTACTAACTTATTTTCTTTAATTGTGTAATGTTGGTCATTATCTGGGCATTGCCGTTTTGTCTGTTTTTGTTTATATATCTAGTTACATTGCCATCCACTTTAACAGCTGTGTTATTTTTAAACATACTTGAAATAAATTGCTGAAAATACCAACTGTTAAAAACGATGGTTTACCAGAAAATGTAAGCAAGTTCTGTTTATACCCGTGCGGTGGTCATCTGAATTAAACCAGAGGCTATGTTATCGCCAGCTGAATCATTAGTATCTGTTACTGAACAGTGGACATGTTCGCTGGTTATGTATGTTTGGATTAAAACGGAGGTGAGTTTAGTTATTTAGAGTCAACAAACCTTAGATAGGCCTGATCACACGTGTTATTGTCACTTTTAAATCACACATTTTTGGCAGTTTGATGTATCATAATGCATGATATTGAGTGAATTTTGTTCTTTAATAGTTTTTTTGATTATGTCTGTGACTCACATTCAGAGTACTAGGTTATAATCAATATTATCAGGGGATATAATATCAAGAAATGGAGGCTAACTGACATGGTTCATGGTTTCGGTATAGGCTATTCATCAAGTTTTTTTATTACTTTGCCTTTCCTTTCTGTATGCTATCTAGTTACTTAAATTATTAGTTTGGAGTAACCAGTCTTCCGTTAAGATAGAAACTTGGTCTGATTCGTCTAAACCGTATAAGGTTGATGTAATCAATCATGCAATATCTAAAGATTGATTCAAAGCGCTTATAAGAGATATTACTGTTGCCCATGAGTGGGGATAAGGTTTAGAAAGCTAATTGAAATGCATCCTTTCACCTTACGACGAATTATTTGCATATTGAGAAAATCCCAGACCACTGGCAATTTACATTTCGAAGGTCATCCCAAACAGGTTGAGCGAAGCATGTTCTTTAACGTCTTTAAGGATACTAGGAAAACCATTTAAATTGTCTATTCCTGAGTCCAAATTTGTAACTACAAAGACAACCTTTCCTGTGGGTGTAAACACCTTTTCACATGGCTATTGTTAGTATAGGTGTGAAAGACAAGTAGAGCACGTACATTGTGGTACCTTTAAGCTGATTGAAAATTGGGCTTTATAGCGACATTCACATTCTTCAGTATTGTAGCAACTCATACACTAACCTCATCGTGAGCCTTTTTCCTATTATCGACCAAATGGAACATGACCTTGTGAAATATTTGTCTGCTGTTCTGCTTGAAAGTGGAAATCCAGAGAAATGCTTGCTTACTTGTTATGCATCCAGAGAACATGTATTGGCTATTGTGGTTGATTATGCAGGCCAATGAGTGAGGAAATGCAGTGAGCCATTGGCAGTAATGGTCATTTAGCATGTGCAGCACTGCAGCACCAATGCATTGGACATGCTTGAGAATAAGGGATAAAACGTAAGAGAGTGGCGGTCCACGCATAAACCATACAATGCTAGTTCTTAACCTGCTCACATTTGACAGTCAATGACTAGTTTAAACATGCATGTGCTCAGCAGTGGTGGTGACTACAAAACATATAAATTGCCAAACCCAGTGAGTATTCTGTTAAAAATTACTGGGGTGTAGGAAAATATAGTGACTATTATAGTAATTTTCAATTTTGTCGTCTTCTAGTTTTTAATGTAAGCAGGAATCTACACACTCTAAACTATGAAATCAAAGTGAAAATATGATTTAGGAAATTTGTTCCATTTGAAAATGAAAAAAATACTGGTACATGGGGACAGATACAATCCACATTGAGCTCTGATGCATTCCGTGTCCATTGATCTTTCTTAAGATGTCTCTTGAGATTGTTTGTCCACCATTGGCAAGTTCAATCACTTGGACATGATTTAAAAAGCCAGGCACTACACAGAGCATGTCAGAGTAAACAGGCCAAGTGATAAAGTCTGAGGAACTCTGTACATTTCCAGAATTTGTTTCGGGAATTGTGTTGAGTCATGGGATCTCAGATCGTCGTTGTTATTTGACTATTAAACCCCCCCAGCCACAGCTATTGTTGAGCCTACTTCCTGCTGTGCTGTCCCAGATAAGATGACAGGGATGAATGTATTGAAGTACTTGAGGCCCGTTGGTGTTTGACTTGTTAATTGTGTACCCTTGTGAAGTGAAGCTAAACCGTTATGAGGGACAATATGGAACATCCCACCGTCTGTCATTTCAGGTGGAGGGTAAACAGACATGTTGCTTGATTTCTTACAGGCTTTTCAATGTCACATTCATATTATCAGGGTTTTGTGGGAGACCTCAAATTCCTTCTAGCGGCTCTGATGTAGTTTGGTTGTGACACAGTGATGCCCGACATTTATCCCAGAAGCCACTGGTTATGTACTATATGTAATGTCCAGAATGAGGCTGCAGTGCTGCACTCACTCCACTGCTCTCGCCTGACGCATCTTAATCAAACTACATATTAATGTGTCCACGGAGAAAAGGATGCTTTTTATAGCTCATGACAGACAAGTTTGTGGCTTTTATTTTTAGCCATAGTGGGGCTTTGCCTTTCCCACCTGCCCTATGGAAGTTGTGATAGGCTTTGGGGATTTTGGTGATGGCAGGTGTTAGGCTGTTGAGGGATGCCAGGCAACTGATATTGTTGGAGAAGGATGTGTCAAGTAGTAGTAGTTTCAGACCTGAGATCCCAAATGTTCTGGAAATAGAATGTGTCACTCTATTTAGTGCACTACTATTGACCCAGGACTGTAGGTTAAACTGCAGTGAGTGCACTACTATTTACACAGGACTGTAGGTTAATCTGCAGTGCACTATTATTGACCCAGGACTGTAGGTTAAACTGCAATGCAAACTTGATAAAACATTGGTTATTGTGAGTTTAACAGTGCAATGTTATTCTTGCATTTTGGACAGGTACATCTAAATAAACCTGTCTGCAGAGATGTCCAAGGTTCCAGATTCACCCGCACGGACCCGCTCACGATCAAAGTCTCGATCCAGGTCATACACACGGTCTCGCTCTAGAAGCCGCTCCCGTTCCAGATCCAGGAAGCATCGCTACAGGTGAAATTCATTTCTCTCACTTCTCACCTGTAGGAAGTTATTTTTTGGTTCTGTTTTTTTGTGAAACGTATGGGAATGTACAGCTAGCAGGTTAGTTTGGACGGCCCAGTACATAACTGGTGCATAGTTGCCGTCTGCAGGATTTTCAAGGACACTACACACACGCAATATTCATCTACTTAATGATGAACTGATCGAGTCTGTGTTGGAGCACAAGATCTTACACCAATCAACCAAAAGGCTTCTGTTTGCAAGATGTTGATCTGCTCAACACCTGACTGTTGACCACAATGTGCGCGCGCACACGCACACACACACACACACGTAGCACACATAATGAAAGTACTGTACTCACTTCACTGTGTACTCATTGTTACTTGCTTGACAATAATCTTTATCATTATTTTGTAGTAATTACTAAGTATAGTATTATTTATTTACCCTTTTTCTTCTATTGTTGTCTTGTTATCATGAAGGTACCAGAAAGGAAGCATTGGTTAAAACGTTTTTGGTTTAATAGAAGTGGAACTTATATCCTCCTTTATATTAGTTTTCTGGATGGAGTTATAGATTTGTCCTGGTTAGGGCTATTCATTACATTTTTCGATTTCAGTTAAAATTATGGTCTCCGACAATTATAAAAACAAAGTCATCGAACTAAGCGATTATTGTGCTGCATTCAGTTTTGTCTTTTAAAAAAACGCGTGCCCTTTTTCTTGTGCTTTCGCCCAACCCTAAAATGCCAAATTCACTCACCCCGGGCTGTGGCATTTTTAGTCCAGCTTGAGCCAAGATGACAGAAAGAGAGCTTTGGTCAACTAGAAAGCTAAAGACGACAGATTCAAGAAACTGGTAAATACTTTGGACAACCGTTATGTGATTCCATCGTGACACCATTTTACCAGAGTTGCACTGCCTGCCCTGTACAATAAGCGCCGTGCAGAAGTTGCACATGACCCGCTATAACGGTCATGTGGTCAAGCCGCACCATGGAGCCGTATATCAGTCTAGTAACTAATTTTATCAAGGCAATTTCTATCTGAAGACTATGTGTCCCCTAACTGCGTTTTCTTTTAAAGAGATGACAGTTACTGTCATGAAATGCTAGGTGAAGTGCAGGGACATGAGCCACATGCAGGGCCGGATTCACGTTATATGGTATTTATTAAACAAAACAAGATGAAACACTGAATGGAAAATGGAGTGCGCACTATTGCGACTACTAAATTAAACAAAACAGCGATATAGTATGAACAAACAACACTTACGAGATAGACACATAACGTTAAATAATGCAAAGCAATGTGAGAAACAAACTAGTGGATTCAATAGACCTGATTACCCAAACGAATACTGCTGTGCATCATGAAACCTAAACTAAACGAATGTTAACAGGTCAGGGTAAAAAAAACAACACACAAAGTCAGGGTCAAAGGTCCAAAACCCTGGGACAGTTACTGACTGGAATATGTTGAATGTAGGCCTAGTTTAGCAAATTGTTAAACATTAAGGAGTTTTCATTAGGCTGTGGCAGTGCACTACATCATAGTTGATATCATGGAATAAATGTTTAATGGTTTTCTGTTGGTTGTGGAAGTGCACTTAGTGGATCTTATTTATTTTGATGCAATGTATTTATATTATTTACTTTTTTCTTCAGTTAAATTATGTTCTGGGAAATCTACTGTTAAAATACAATTAAGTGAATGGTGTTTCCAAAGTCAATTAGTAATTGTGCTTAATAATCATAATCGTGATTATGATTTTTGGCATAATCGAGCAGCCCTAGTCGTGGTACATATTTCTTGTTGGATGTCTCTATTAATTAACTTTATTCTTTTGCTGCTTAAAGATTCCCCCCCCAGATATAAGGTAATAACCCTAACCCAACCCTAACCCTTATAAACCAATTGCTTCAAATCCTGAATGGTTAATAGCTGTGGTATATGAGATGGTGTACCACGGGTATGACACCACATCACCTTTTACTGTTATAATTGCATTGCATGACCTGTTTATTATAGCAATGAGCCATTGTAGGGGTTTGTGGAACAGGCCTCAGATGTGGTATATTGGCAGTATACAACACCTTGTTGTGCCTAATTCCTTAATTATATAGTCTATGTGCTGATTAAAATGTGCATAACATGCAGCCAGTGACTACATAACGTAATTATAAATTATTGATCCACACTTTCCAGGGGAATACTTGAATCTTTTCAATTTGGATGGATCATGTCTATTGAAAATCAAGGATTTGTCCAAAAGAAAAGTAAATGTCTGGAAGTGCATATTTTCATAAATGGGAGAAAGAAGCCCAGGCCACATCTTCCCCATTTTATTTTTCTCAGTGGATTAAACGGGGGGAAAAAATCTCTCAATTTTGGCCTAATGTACCACCTCTATCCTCTCCTGCTTGCGCAGGAACATGCTCTCACTCTACAACAGTTCCTTACTACTGTGTGTGTTGCTCACTGCATAGGATCTCACCTCCAGACTTCAAATGAATAAGCACCTGTTGTAAGATCAGGATTTTTTCTTTCAGAAGCCATATTCAGCCCCCCCCATGTTTTGCGGTACATGGGTAGAATACAATTTCCTGTTTGCTTTCTGCTTGAGTTCTCGTTAGGGTTTTTAGTCTGCTGTTTGCCTTTGTCCTTTTTCAAATTTGCCTGCTGCTTTGTGTTTTCCTAGATTTGTGGACGTAGTGTTCCGCTGTGCTGTTGGTTCAATAGTATCAATGTTGTTATTGTTCTACTGCTGCTGGTCTATTTGGTTTTTATTTCATCATCCGTGTATTATTTACATTGCTTTAAGGTTAGACTTTTGACCCTCCTGTTAGCCATTTCACCAAATGTATTAGATAGCGTAACATTGGTGTGAATGTAGGCTAGAGATTCCAGGATAAAAGCAATTATGCAGTAGGTTTCATGTCATGTTCTAATAATACCAGAGGTGTTATAAAAAAAGGAAATATAAATGTATTTTGGTCCGATGGAGTTTTTATTGCTGATTTCTTTTTTGATTATGTAACATGTGAGAAATATTTTCCTATGTCAAATGGCACTTAGAACTGAAGTTGTTGAGTATTGAGAGGTTTTGGTACAAAAGGGCTGCAGAAGGATCTGTGCTGTTCTGATCCCTGGGTTTCAATTGGTACTGCGAATGTGGTTCTGTAGCTCCCCCAGGAGTTCAGATACTATTTTAAACAGTATCACTCTCTGTCCCACCCACTTTTGACTACTAACAACTTGAAGCTAACAACAGTGACAAGAAGCTTCATGTCTGGGTTTTGTAGGTTGCTTGTTTCGCCTGTTTGTATCTTGTTATTAAGACAATGCTTTGTTTTTTGATCTGTGTCACGTCTGTGCTAATGTGGCCAAACATTTGCTAGCTTGATACCCGTTACTCATGTGTTTGCAAGACCAGTGCACATAGAATTTGATTTTAATCAACATTAACCGATTCATTCTAGTTAACTCGTCAACATGGCCCCACTTTACATGGGCTACATTGAAACATTTCTGATTTTTTCACATGCACTCAAAAAAAATGTCTAGTGTACCAATTAGTTATAATGACTTTATTTCAGTCTATAGATTATGTTAAACAATAAACTGTCCCTAATTAAATCCTTTAAAATTGATGCGCTCATATTTTTGTTTAGTGTTTAAGTTAACCAAATTACCAGTGCAGCAATTGGCACATCTGGCAACCATTGGGTTGTGTATTTCACGGTGTAACCCGATCCCTTTTGCACACTTAACAACAATTGGTACAAAAGACTTGTTGTTCTTGTAAATAAACAATGCTTGGCTGGAGACTACTGAAAAATTAAGTGGCCGGTAAATGGAAGACAGTTTACATGGCAGTTTTAAAAAGTAACTATGAAACAAATTGTTTCAATGGATAGTACAACAATTGTTTTATTAAAACTGACATGCTGGTTAATTGCTTCTTCCAGAAATGTGTTTTCTTTTCCAATGAACATCTCAGACATTTAGCTCTTATTTAGAGAACGCTGGTGTTTGCATGTGCCACCAACTAATCTACAGAGAATCCACAGCGTCTGGTGAATCGTATGTTAGTGCGAGGACTGCTTTCACATTATCTTTAAAACATGTCTTCATTTCACTTTTCTACTCCTAGTTCCAGGTCTCGTTCCCGCTCCAGATCTCACTCACCATCCCACGGAAGGAACTACCCAACCAGAGACTACCAGAACAACCGGGGTTACCAACGGGGCTACAACCGAGGCTACCGTAGACCCTTTGTCTTCCGCGGCAGAGCCCGGGGCTTCTATCCTCGCCGCGGCTACCAGAGAGGAGGCAACAGCTACGGATACAGAGCCAACAACTGGCAGGGGGGCTACCGAGACGGACCGTACCACGACCAGGAACACCACGCCCCGCACAGCCCCAGGAGAGGACGTTCCCGTACCCCCCGGAAACGCTCTGCCAGCCGCAGCCACTCCCGCTACTCCGACCGCTCCTCCTCCAGGGGTTCCCGACGGTCTCGGGGGAGACACAGCTCCTCGTCCCGCTCCTCGTCGCCACACAATCACCACAGCAGCCCCGGCTCAGGGAAGCCCAGCTCCAAAGACGTAAAGGACAGCAGGCTCCCTGTCCCAGAGGCCAAACAGGAGAGGGCACCAGGGGATGAAGATCAAGCAACGGGAAAGACGGGAGAAGCCAGCGGCCATGATAAGGTCCCTGCTCGGAAATGGCAGGGTCTGAGTGACTATGAGGCCAGTCCCAAACGGGGCAGTCCAGCTGTTGGTGCCAACCTGGGAAAGTCTGACACCAAAGGGCCGTTGTGGAGAACCGTTGGAAGCACTGGCAGTGCTAACTCAACCAAGAGCCCACCGGACTCTGCCAAGGCTGGGCCGACCGCCTCCTTCAGCGGGTTCGGCTACTTTGGCAAGGACGATCCGACCGGGGCAGATGATAAGACTGCCATTTCTTCTGCTTTCAAAAAGTATGTTGAGTTCATCTGTTTCAACTCTTTTTTTTATATCTTCTTCTTTGAACTATGTCGTCTTTTCGGTGTGTGACGGTAGGCTAATTATGCTTTTAAATTTCTTCAGTCGGAACCCTGCTGCAAAGGTCCTTCGAAGAATTCAGTTTAAAATGGATACCGTTGCCAATAGCACTCTTCTAATTTCAAATGCAAATATCAAAATTGAAAAAGTTGCCTGCGGTTGATCTCAGCTATGTATTAAAAGGAGGTTGTATGAAATTCCCCTAATTTAGAAGGTGGTGGTTAAGTAAGTATATTTATTACAATACCAGTTCTGGTGTTACATTTCATTCTCTGACATGATTGCCTTTATCATTGTGGTATGTTTGTTTGTTTTCTCAGATGCCTTGTAGGTGTTAAAATTAAATGTGCCCTGAATTTAAACCAACACTTGTTGGTATAGGTCATATTTTGATATTTCCTGTTGTTATGGTCACGTTAATAGTATAACCCAGTGGAGGGCAAACTTTTCAGCTCAGGGCCCTCATGACCCTGAAATTAAAGGGCAACATTTGTTTTGTAATTTGTTAATAATAAATTATTTGTGGACTAGTAAAGGGCAATAATTAAAATGTATACACATAACATTTATACAGTAGGTCTATTTTTGTATCTAACAAACTTTAATTCTGATTCATATACATAACAATTGGACTGGCAACTTGTTTTTTTACATCCCCTCCCCATCGGCCAGATGGAATGGCCTTGGGGGCCGGTTTCGGCCCATGGGTCTTAGTTTGCCCACCGCTGGTAAAAAAATCGCTACAGTCATGTTAATGGTGTAACCCGTCGTTAAGGTCATGTATTTCTCTGTCTATTGTCCAGGTTCCTAGCAGAGAACAAGAGCAAAAAGCAGGCGGAGGCCGATTGGGAGAATGGCCCAGACAGGGACCAGTGCCCCATTAATGCAGAAGCCAGAGAAAAGGCCACCAGTAAAACTAGCAGTGGCCTCTTTAATATAACTGCTGCCTCCTTTAGCTCCAAAGCAGACACCTCCCTGCCCTTCCTCGATAGAGCCGAAGAGGCTTTCCTCAAGTCAAAGGCTGCCGGCCGAGAACGAGAACGAGAGAGGGAGGTGGGCGACAATGCCAAGCCCAAGGGAGCCACCCTGACCACAAGGGACGTGTTTGGGAAGTGGGAAGACGAGACCCATTTTTTTCCCTCCGCTGGGAAAGACAAGGAGCGACGGAGGGACCAAGACGTGGAGGACGACCTGGAGCACATGGCGGAGGAGCTGTACCGCAGCCGCAAGCATGCCTCTAAGAAAGAGGAGAAGTCCAAGAGGAAGAAGGAGAAGGTCAGCAGGAGTAGTCCATCCCTTGTTACAGTGCCCTCTACGGGGTCAGGTAGCAGGGAGAAAGACAGGCCCCTGGCCCTGTTTCCTGTCAGCATGGAAGAGCCACCGCTGTCAAGGCCCCCTGGAAAAAGGGAGGACTTTGAGCTCAGTATCAACTCCTTTGATGAGCTGCCCAGGTGAGTAAAAGCGCCACAATTGTCCACTCAACAGGCCACTTTTGGTTTTTCATTTTTTCTGTCAACGTAGTAATAACACTATCTGAGCACAACCATTTCGGATTGGCTCGACATCCATCCAAATGCTTACCTCGCGGTCACTGTTTTTAACAAGAGTTTAGTTTGTGCGTGATGATCTGTATTGCTGTCTCTTCTCAGCTCCTCCTTGGGTCCGACCAAGGAGCGTCGTTTGTCCCGGGATCAGGTTCATTCCACTAAGAAAGATCATGGAGAGTTCCGCTCCATCTTCCAGCACATTCAGGCTGCTCAGCTCCAGCGCAGCCCATCAGAGCTGTTTGCACAACACATAGTCACCATTGTGCACTACATCAAAGGTAAGGCCTTGGTCCCAAATGCCAGCCTATGTCTTAGTAGCACTGTACCGTCTGGCCAATACCCACAGGGCTCCGGAAAAAGTAGTCCACTACGTAGTGTAGCGATGGATGCCACTGAACAACGGCTGTTGGGTTTGGAACGTCGTTAGTCCTTTTGTATAGTTTTATGTTTATCCGCCATTGTAAGGGACATTTAATCGTTCAAATACCCAATGACCAGACGGGCGTGTATAAACGTTGCATCTGTCCTCCATTTGCAGCCCAACACTTCCGCTCTTCAGGCATGACTCTTAGTGAGCGATTTGCCATGTACCAAAGAAAAGCTGCTGAGATGGAATTGATGAAGCCGAGGAAGAGTCCAGAAATCCACAGGTTGGTCTTCCTGTAAACAGAGGACGGGACATTTTTATAGATATTTCCGTTCTTCGGGGGCATTTTGTGGTTTTAGTACATTCTTTGGTGCACCCAAATCTAACTGGCCATTTTCCTTTTTCTTGTGTTCTCCTCCAGGAGAATCGATGTCTCCCCCAGTGCCTTTAAGAGGCACTCTCGTCTGTTTGAGGAGATGGACGAGAGCAGCTACAAGGTGACCTGGCCTTTTTTGCATTTCCTGTAAAATGTGAAGGAAACGGAGACGATCCGAATCAGCAGTGTTCAGCTTGTGCTTTTCTTTTAAAGGAGATGCATAAGTCTAAATCAAAAGAGCCCAATTGTGTTTTGTAATGCCAAGCAAGCCCCTCCCCTCGCAGCCTATGAGATATCATGGTAATTGAGTGGGTATGTGTACGTACCCAAGCAAAGGCTAACAGGAGGTGACTTAAGATGCCCAAGTCTCACAAGGAAATCCTTTGCAATGCCATTGTAAGTATTTCTTCTCAAACAAGCAAGCAAAAAATGTATTCGATTCAGTGAAATTATTCCGTTTTTTAAAGCATGCTGCTATTTGCCCATGTGTAGGTAGTGTTTTTCCTTGTCTGTAGATTTGTATGTTTCACACTTTGTCAAGCTACTTTTTTTTGTTAAGTTCATATGAGGACATGATTGTTGACTTTATGGATAATACTTTTTCCATACACAGTTTTTGTAGACTTTTGCAAGAAAAGCAGATGACCATTTCAGGGGCATGCATTATGTGTCGTCACCAGCAGATGGTGTGCTATACTACAGAATTTTCACAAGTTCCTTTTTATTTTGCATGTTCTTAATAACTTGTAATACTCAATGTGTAAAGTTTTTACTCATGTAATTGCTTTATGATATGTCAATTTATGATGCAATGAGGCATAGTTATTAAGTTTTAAGTGCTAACATGCACAGTCCTTTCATATCTCTGTAGGATCAGGGTAAAAAACCTAAAGCTGACCCAATGGACCTGCGTCAGGATATAGAGCGACGCAAAAGGTTTTCTGGGAAGGAGCCCGGGCAGAGCAAACAAGACCGGGACAAGAGCTCCGGGGGTTCCCGAGGACACAGCCAGGAGAGGTCCTCTGAGAAATCTGCCAAACACCACAAGAAATCCAAGTAGGAGTTATTATACTTTAAGTGTTTCTTATAAATATTGGTTGAATAAGTTGTTGAATAAGGTCTATGTTTAGTTACCCCTTAGATCATTCTTGACAAATTATTTTTACATCCCTGAAATGTGTTCTGACTTTCCTGTTCCACGCCTGTCCCTCGCAGAAAAACCAAGAAGAAGCGTGGACGCTCTCCGTCCTCCTCCTCTTCCTCCTCTTCACCCTCCCCCTTCCGCGGAGGGTTCAGAGGTCGAGAGCCCATGATGGGGGAGGACATTGAGCATATGGATGAGGGCTACGGTAAGCCCCGTTTTGGGCCTCGGGACTACGGAGGCCCCATGGATAGAGGTGGCCCTCGGGACTACGAGGGCCAGATGGAGAGGGGTCGAGGACGTGGAGGAGGATTTGTAAGTGCTAATAGTATAGTGTTTAATGTCGGCTGTGAGACATGGGGGTTGTATGACGCTGTCGTTACGCTGCTCAAACTAATTGTAGAACTAAAACTCTGGGCAATATTTTATGCGTTACACACTGGGAGATTATTTTATTGGGTTAGGGACAAAGTGTTTAAACAGGGTGCACATTTATTTGTATTACTGGCTCCCCTTTTTCCAATCCTCCTTCTGTGAGGATAATATCTGGTCCTTATACAGCTCAGTGAAACCCTCCACCAGTGTGACAATCTAGCTCCACGGAGAAGGTCCTTATTTACAGACCTATGATCAGTTCCCTCTGCCTTTATTGGGAGAAACTTGAAACAGACCTGAGACCAGTCTGTAGGCCCAACATCAGTCAACCCACCCGGGCACCAATTTGACCCTGTTTGTTGTGGTTTCAGTTCCCAAGGGTAAGAGGTGGAGGAAGGGGCTGGAACAGGGGCGGTTACCCAGGCAACAACAACAGCAACAACGGCAACCGGGAACCCCCTCCTAATATGAACAACGCCCCCCCAGAGCGCCCCCCAGATGAAGAATGGGACCCAGAGTACACCCCTAAGAGTAGGAAATACTACCTTGTGAGTTTCACCACTTTTACTTTCAGTGTGTTAGGGTCGAATCCCAAATGGCACCCTTTGCTACATATCGGGGCATACAAGGGCATTTAGGAAACTAACGGGCTGACATTAAACTATCAAAGTCACTTGCCCATAGAGAAAGTCAGGGCTGTAATACATCACAACTTTATTTTGGTAAATGCGTCTTTTGGAATTGAAATGTAGTGTCTGTGTATGTACAACATCAATTAGATATTTATTTCTGTAGACCCTGCAGGCATGTTTAGATAGTGGTTGGAAAAGTTATTAAGCAACTCGGAGAATTTAGGGAGAGGAACTTAAAATGTTTTTGTCCGTTAATAATGCTTATTTGTTTTGTGCATCACTAATGCAAATGAACATATATGATCATACAGTTAAGTTGGATAAACAACACGTTGTGTTAAGGATAAAAATGTACAGATATTAACTTTTAGGTTGACATATAGATACCACAATGTCAAAACAGGATTTAGATTTTATCATAGTCATTTGGTGATGATTATGATCTGATGTTGTAAAACATCTTCCAGGAGGAAAGATGCAATATAACACACCTCCTATGGCCTTTTTGGTCAGCTACACAATACATACCAGTAATTGTTTTAATTGCTGGGTTTGTCTTGGAATTCGTTCTCTAATCAAATCTCTTTCTGGTGTGATCTATTACATTTGTTTCTTTGAAGTCATATAATACAAACTCTGCAGTTTATATCCTGAATGCTGATAGCTTTGGCATATGAGCCCAAATACCACCGGAATTACATATACCATATGAGCCTATATACCACCGGAATTACATATACCATATGAGCCTATATACCACCGGAATTACATATACCATATGAGCCTATATAACACCGGAATTACATATACCACCGGAATTACGTATACCACCAGAATTACATATACCACCAGAATTACATATACCATATGAGCCTATATACCACCGGAATTACATATACCATATGAGCCCATATACCACAGGCCTGACATACCATATGAGCCCATATACCACCGGAATGACATATACTATATGAGCCCATATACCACCGGAATTACATATACCATATGAGCCTATATAACACCGGAATTACATATACCACCGGAATTATATACCACCAGAATTACATATACCACCGGAATTACATATACCATATGAGCCCATATACCACAGGCCTGACATACCATATGAGCCCATATACCACCGGAATGACATATACTATATGAGCCCATATACCACCGGAATTACATATACCATATGAGCCCATATACCACAGGCATGCCATATACCATATGAGCCCATATACCACCGGAATGACATATACCATATGAGCCCATATACCACCGGAATTACATATACCATATGAGCCCATATACCACAGGCATGACATATACCATATGAGCCCATATACCACCGGAATGACATATACCATATGAGCCCATATACCACCGGAATTACATATACCACCAGAATTACATATACCACAGGCATGACATATACCATATGAGCCCATATACCCCCAGAATTACATATACCATATGAGCCCTTATACCACAGGCATGACATAAACCATATGAGCCCATATACCACCGGAATGACATATACCATATGAGCCCTTATACCACAGGCATGACATATACCATATGAGCCCATATACCACCGGAATGACATATACCATATGAGCCCTTATACCACAGGCATGAAATATACCATATGAGCCCATATACCACAGCCATGAAATATATCATATGAGCCCATATACCACAGGCATGACATATACCATATGAGCCCATATACCCCCAGAATTACATATACCATATGAGCCCTTATACCACAGGCATGACATAAACCATATGAGCCCATATACCACCGGAATGACATATACCATATGAGCCCTTATACCACAGGCATGACATATACCATATGAGCCCATATACCACCGGAATGACATATACCATATGAGCCCTTATACCACAGGCATGAAATATACCATGGTATGATAATATATCATACCATCTATATATGTACCACCTGAATTACATATACCATATGAGCCCATATACCACAGGCATGAAATACCATATGAGCCCATATACCACAGGCATGACATATATCATATGAGCCCATATACCACCGGAATGACACATACCATATGAGCCCATATACCACAGGCATGACATCACATCACTTTGTGCTGCACGGCATTGGTTATCAGTTTATAAAAACCATAAGCAAGCACGTTTATTTAAATTGCACAATTCATACATAGAATCAATTAAATGTGCTTTAGAAAGGAAAAAATAAATAATAAAATGCATGCAGTTTAACCAGTTTACTGGCATGATGAACATTTCAAACATAAGGCATCTCATTTGCCATATACCACACCTCTTGTCCTATTGCTTATCAGCCGGTCACTATTTACACTACCTGGTGTAATAATCCATGCTGGTGTCTTTCACTAAACTGCCATTCCATCCTCTCTTGCAGCATGATGACCGGGAGGGAGAGAAAACATGGCTGGAGAGCCGTGGGCGAGGCAGAGGAGCCTTCCCACGCAGCAGGGGGCGCTCTATCTACCGCAAGGGGGGCAGCAGCCCCAACAAGTGGACCCATGACATGTTCCAGGGAGGTGGGGGGGAAGGGGGAGATCATGGAGATGAGGACCGCACAGAAATGGAACATAAAGATGAGAACCAGCCTGGAGATGAGTCCGTGTCCACCAAGCTGCAGTAGTGCTTCCTTCACATCATTCTTCTCTGTCCTCCTTCTCGTCCATCCTCTGCCACCAGGATGTTCTGTGTGTTAGTAAGAAGCCAGCTGATTGTGTATTTGTGTCCGTTTGTTTATGTGTGTGTTACACTGGTTACACTGCACAGCGTCAGAATGCTCATGACACGGTTGTTTTATTCTTGTGCAAGAATACCCCCTCCTTCAGTCAAGGTTTGAAGAGTAAATTGACCCAAGCCACTTTCACTTAAGGGTTTTGGAAGTTTTTTATTTTATGGAATTTGATATTAGAGCATGATACTTTTAATTTAATTTTAATTTCTTTGTTTCTGGGTGTTTTTATACTAAATTTTTTGTTTGTATTGTGTCTGTATGTGGTGGTTATTTTTTGCAAACAACAGGAGCCTGGTTTGCAGTCTCCTGGGTCCTCTGGAATAGTGATAATTTGATCACTGTTTGATTTGAAATAGGAATTTCCCTCAAGACATTGAAATGACAAATGCATTTGTGCCTTAACTGATTCATAGTCATGTATGTGTGCATTCCTCTCTTTATTTTTCTTTGACACATGCCTTTAGCCAAAAAGTTGTGGGTTTTCTCAGTGTATTTGCATAGATTAACTCCCCGCCCCATGGGACCAACTGTAACTGTTGATACTGGGCTTGATCACTATCACATTTTTTTTTTTACACACAAGTAAACATGACCATTATTGGTGCATTTAAGACGACTCATAACAAAAAAAGATCCCGAGATAAAGCCCGAATTTTGTCTGGATACTGGCAGGTATCAGAATTAAACCAACATTAGCTATACACTAAGAAGTATAGCGTCTGACTGGATATGAATGCACCAGATGTCCTTACTCTGTTGGGTTATTTTCAGCAATGCACTTGAGCCCAACTTCTAGTCATCACCAAAACTGTTCTACTATTTGAATGGTTGAGGCTGTGATCTGTTACCCCATTAGTCGTTTTTTTGTTTTAAAGCGTCAAAAAGATATTCACAGTTTCAAATGAAACGACTACAACGAACACAGTTTGTTTCAGAGCTGACGAATCATAGATGTGCTTTTGAATGTCATATCATTTTCGGTTTATCATTAGATTTTAAGTGAATATAATAACAGAGAAAAAAATGTTATGTTGTAAGAAAAGTTTGAGGATATTGATGTTTAAATAAAATAGGGATGATCTTATGGTTTTTCTAAAATGTTAAAAACAAACATGCAGTTTTATGAGTTTAATTTATCCTTCTGTAATGTTACATGCAAATGTAAACCTAGTGAGATAATGGCATATAATAAGTGAAGTAAAGAACATTTCCCTCTGTGGTAGAATTGATGGTGTGAGCTAAGGTGAGGTACAAGTAAACTATATATGCAGGTTTTTTGTTTGCTACAGTGCGGTCCACTTTGTGGTCTACCAATGACTGGAATGTGTTCATACTGTATGACTCAAACAGAACTGTAGGACTGTGACTCTTTTGTTTCTGTTTATCGCTTGGAAAAAAAACAAATTACATTTTCTACTCTTCTCCAAGTGTTGAAACTAATTCTTTAATTTTCAATAAATTCAAAAAAATCTTTGGTTTACTTGAATCGTTGCATATCAGTTTCTTTTTTCTTTAGCACTTTGAAAGTTCAGTTGGAAGCGTAGACCAGAATATTATGCATGACCTGTGACCGCAGTACTCTGACATTATATTTGGTAATACATTGACCTGTGACCGCAGTACCCTGACATTCTATTTGGTAATACATTGACCTTTGGCCACAGTACCCAGCCATTCTATTTCGGTAATACATTGACCTGTGACCGCAGTACTCTGGGTTTACCTTAAATTATTTGTCACTGAGCATATATTGTCTACACAACTGAAGTTACAATACAGAGAAAGAAAATGCTAAAGCGGGGATTTATTGAAATCTGCCACAGCAGTGTTGCCTTGACAACTGTTATTACACAAGATTATGAGTGTCTGAGAAACATCAGCCCTATTTTCTTGTGAAAGTTGTTATGCATTCGACTGCTTAATGAACAAAAAGTCAAATATTTAGGGTGTGATTTCTCTAAAAGGAAATTTACTGTCACTTAACATGTGCACTCAAGTAGAATAACAAACAACCTTTTCATCCGGTATAACATGTTTTGGGTTTGGAGGGGAAAAACTGTGCAGCATAAATACTGGGATTCACTGGAACCTTGCTAGGATTCACTGGACTCTGTACAAAGGAAGCAGTGCCGTGGTAAAATCTATAATGTCCCAAATAAAATCCTATTACCTATGTAGTCCACTCATTTGGATTAAAGTTCAGGTCAAAAGTGGTGCACTAAATGGAAAATAGGGTGCAATTTGAATGAGTAAAGACTTGGGAACAAGTAGCCTTTTCATAGGTCCTAAACAACCTCCTAAGGAGTTAACGGCCACATTGCTGCTGCTGCAGCAGAGACTGCTGTGATTGGAAAGGGAAACTGTAGGTGACGGGGTCAGAGATGGAGGAAAACACTGGCCTAAATGCTGGGGAATTCTGTGGGAAGACTTGTAGTGAGCTAAGATTAGTCTGCCTGGAGAAATGTGCTTTAGATTGCCTGTAAGAGCAGCCTGAAAAACAGAATAGAAGAGTCCCTAAGCAAATGTTGATATACACAGCAAGGCAATAATGTTGTTTGTTCTGCGAGATGTTAGAATATTAAATCAATATGTCATCATGTACCCAATAATATACTCTATATTTTAAAATGTATTTACGAAAAACCTGTTTACCTGGATCTTCATTTGAATTCTCAATGTCCAATACATAAATGACAATGAGACAGAAAACACGGAATGAAGGTGCTGTCCCAAACCTTTCAGTCTTCGAAGTGAGGAGAACCCCGTCGCTGCCCGTTGGAAAGGTTCCTCACCTGAAGGACCCACATCCAATGCATGTGTATGATGTGGATGTGACGTTAACTTGTTGGTTAATCATCAAACCCCGTAATAAGAGAATCAGATTGTGAGATTCTGAAATGTCTGGGGTCCAGGAAGAGAGTGTGGGATCCCGAGTCTTCACGTTATTAAGTCTAGATTATTCAGTGATAATGGACCCGTCCAATAGTTCCTGTCCCAGTGGCCAGTATATCCGGCTGTCCGTTCCTCCAGATCTCCCTCACGATTCGCTCCCGCTCCTCCAGACGCCTGGCTCTCTCCAGCTCCTCTGCCGACGAGAACACGCTTGTGCTCCTCAAGGTGCCGTTCGATTGGCTGCTGCGTTCGCTCATAGCTGCAACTGTCACTTTAGCGACGTCTGCTTCCTCGCCGTCTTCCACGTCTACGCTCTCCTCTTCCTCCTCTTCTTCACTGGAGTCTTTCATCTTTCGTCTCTCTGGCGACGGGGTCGTGGCAGCCTTCTTGGTGCGAACGTGTCGGGTTCGGCAGGTGATACCGGTGACCAGGAGGCACAGGGCCAGGAGAAGGCCAAAACAAACACCCATCATGAAGTACAGAGCAAAGCTCTCAGGGTTGGCTGGGTTTAGGAAATAAATCCAATGTCAGATCACTCATCTCCACACAGACATCAATTTGTAGTCAGAAGCAATTTTAATTGTTTGTGCGTAGAGAATTACAGTTTTATTGTGCAAATCAATTCACAATGAGTATTAATAGAATGCAAATCAGTGTTTTTACTGCATGAGCCACAATCGTCTGTAATGTGCGTACGAGAAAAGAGGAACTTCAGACAACATTTATAAAAGGCAAGCAAGCAGATATTTTTACGGCAGAGGGGTGTCTAGTCAAAAGCAAACGGAACACACAAGTCCCTGGAGCGAACGAAGATTCCAAAGAGGTTTTGGTTCTTTCAGAGAACATGATCAAAGCATAAGAGGAATCAACAAGGTGGTCTTACCTTTGATGTGAGCGTAGGTAGCCATGCTGTTACTCAAAAGCTCCATGTCTCTTGGGATTGGTTCCATTCTGATCACACAAGTTGATTGAAAACCAAAGTCAACGTTCTCGTCTTGTTTAGCTGGATTCACAACTTCTCCGGCTGTCACATCTCTGAGGTGCTCTCGATGAAGCAATGCCCGGCCTCTTTTTCAAAAACAAGGTCCAGTGGTCATAAAAATAAAGTACCATCAAAGTGCCCGCAAGAATGAATCATAAGGTCCTCCAGTGTACCAGCATAACCTCCAATGAGTGGAGTGAGTCATGTGTCTTGGTGTGTTATTCTGTGGTTCTTAACCGTCTAAAAAGGACTCTGCAACAGGAATACCAGCTCTTGCATCTCATCCCCATTCTCTTAACAGTACAATCAGGGTTCAGACGTCACTGTGATAGTGACACAGTGTTCCTGTCTGCTGTGATTCTTCACTAGGGAGAGCCACTGAGGACACCATCGAGGCCTGACTTGCTGGGCTTTCTTTCCTAAACTGAGGATGTGTCCACTACATCTGTTTGTATTTAAACTATGACTGTGGCAGTGACCCGATCGTCCCTTTCCTGTGTACTCAGAGCAGAGGTTGCGTTTTTCCCACAGAAACACGACATGTTACGCTTCACATGCATGCTAGCAGCCTGCGTGGGTTCTCATATGATGAAAGGAGATTTTGAAGTGTATGTTGTTTCCTGAGAGGAGACAACTAAACGGCATTAAAGTAGCAGACAGAGACTGGGGGAGGGAGTACGACAACCATTACAAACTCCCACGGTTTAAGTTAAAAATCCAACATGAATGCTGATTTATTATTAGTCGGTAACTCGCAACTGAGTAACATGTAGGGCACTGGAAGAATGTTTTTATTTTCCCGTCTGCTTTCTCTGGGGAGTTTAAACATGTTCAGTTATCATCCGTCCATCAACATCCTGTGTTTTCCCACCCTGATCTTTATCTGCCTGACTCTTGGCTGCACATCCTGACCTGGTTCACCCTCAGAAGACCATTTTGCTAATTAAATACTGGTTGCCATGGCGCATTGTTACTTTGGTAGCCCACAGATTCATGGGAAATAGCGGAACCATGCCGTTGCAGGGTTACATTTTTGTGAATATATAATTATTTACACTTTTGAGGGGAAATATATCTCACCAACAACAATATTCTTAATTTTTTAGGCATTATGTTGTCTGTTTTTGGAAATATTCATATATTCCCTCCAAATTGAATTAGGCCATGCAAATCTGACAAATCACCATGACAGGTTAAAAAAGTTTAAAAAAAAAAATATATATATATATATTATTTGTACATTTTACAAAACACATTTCTTTAGTGTTACTGTTTGCATTGTCGGAATTTCAAAATGAAATCTGTTTTATGTACATTTCCTTCTCTACCTGTTCATTGGACAAACCCTCCCCTCCTGTCTCTGAATACCCATGTGCGCCCGTCCTGTGGCTTCATCACAAACAGCCATAAAACTTTATTACTGCCGACAAGAAACATTTTCTCAGTGTCTGAAAATATCTAGAGGCAACATACCGGTGGTAACATATGGCCTTTAAAGTTACACAGTTTTGGTCGACAGATTCTACGGCAGACATGGCAGACGGCTTTAACACCTAGCAATTCAAGACAAATCCAATAACTTCTGGAATTAAGCACGGACATATGTAACGCCAGCAGCTGTGACTGTTTATGTACCTCGTGAAACGCTTTCAACTCACGCACATATCCTGCTCAGATAACCCAATCAGATACGAACAATAAAACCATAACCCTTTTTAACACGTCTATCATACTTGTTAGTTGCACTTGGAAAAAGACAACAGTCACTTGGAGGGCTGTGGTTGTTCTGTTGTCATTATAAAACGTCTACAATATATGGTTTAAGACCATTATGTGAAGACATGGGGACAAACAGATCTGATCCTGTTACAGTGTTGAGTGTCTATAGGGAACACAAAGGCGACACAAACTTATCCCTACACTTTGTCTCTTATAGTTACATTCTTATGATCGTTGGAAATAGACAAGTGCAGACATCATTACGAGGACCAGTCCCATATAATACATGTACATGACATCACATCCAGTGTAAAGACTTGTTTTGGTACTCAAGTTACAAAATCTTTCATGGAAAACATAAAAAAGGTAGAGATTCATATAACGTGGAGAAATCAACAGTAGGGTCTACAGAAGGATATACAGTGGCAACATAGTTCTATAACACAAGTCCAACGAAAATAACGTACATCTCCAACTTACCTTATATGTGAAGTCAGATGCGTCCGTCCGGCATTACTTGAACATACATCTACAGACCCAACAAGCAATCCAAGAGCAGAGAACCGCAATCTACAGTGTTTGTAAAGACATTTCGTCAAAGGGTGCACATTAATGTGAAGCAGAGGCCCAGAGGATCTGGGAGATATTGATGAGTTACGGCCCAGTGACCTGTTGGTTAAAATAGGGACCCATCCATGCTGAGTAGACCATCAGGAGACTAGATGAAGCATCTGTAGAGCTTGAGGAGACGGTCATACGGAGAACAACCTTCACACCTGATGCTGAGTTGAAGAGACCGGGCCAAACCCGGCTGAGACGCTGTCAAATGGGATGAGAGGGTAAAACACTTTTACCGTTATCAAGTTTACGTGACCCAACACCCCTAAACGACATGACAGGACCCGTAATAAGAAACACACCCTGGTTAGCGCATTCCCATACTCACGCGTAGCACTTCCCTTGTCCGACTGCTATCGTTAAACTTCAATGTGCCCTGTGAACCTGGCCTCTGTCCGCTGGACCCACACGCTGCTCACAGCTCTGGGCCGTGTGTCACAGTGAGGCAGCTCTGTTCACTGTTCTGCCGGGAGGCGCAACAGGAAATAGCTAGCAGACCGGCGTGGCACAGGGCCCTGGTGGAGCGCTGCGATGGGAGGGACTGACTGGAGGTGCATTGAGCTTTTTGTGTTGTCATCTTGAAGGGGGTTTATAGCCAAATGACGCCCGTTTTCTATTCGGTTTACTGCTGTTGATCAGAGACCTGAGTAATGCATGTTTTAGCAGGGATGAGGAGGGCCATTGGGAACACACAAAAGTCTGAGTGAATAGAGTTTAACAATATGTGAATGGCATATTGTTAAACTTAATAGTTTCACACCCCAGGAAGACAGTAGCAGGTGTGGTCCGAGTGGGAAAAAAAAGAACTGCAAGTTGTGTAAAGAATGAAAGGTAGTTCTGCAGTACAATGTTATTTAAAACATAAAGACATGCACCAAATATGCAGAGATCAGTGGCGTAAACAAACACAGCTTATTGTTGTTCCAGGCATATTTTAGAAACTGTTAAAACATAGTGTTTCTGTAGTGTCTCCATAGAGAGCTATTTAAAATGTGTTGATGTGGCAGTCTGTCTGGTGGTTTTCAAAGGCTGTTATTATGTGGTTGTTGTCACCAAGAGGTTTTTCAAGGTTTGTTTTAGAGAAAACATTTGTTTTTAAAAAGAAGCCCTCAAAACCAAAATCACCCCCCAGCTCCTTGACTAAGGATAATAAAACTGCATAGGGAAATTCCAGTTATTATTCCTTTTATACCACATTTGTCAGGAACAAATTAACCCAAGTCGTATTGAACCAGCGTTTGTCTTAGTATTTCACTGGGCATGGATGAACCATGTTTTCTCACAGCTGCCACCACCACCGTGTTATGTCAAGCCTGTCCTCTTCTTGACACTGCAAAGGAATAACATACCCCTTCAGACATTCTTGCAATTCCCCAAAACTCACACATCCTCCTCTATCAGAACTGGAACCTCTACGACAACCAATTCCAAGAAAAACACTTTCTCCCTGTTATGGTTCAATTCGGCCTAAGCGCCATTTGCCCTAAGATGGTCCATCCTGGTTCCATGGCTGCCAACCCACCCAACCACAGACGAGAGTGGAACAGAAGGTTTGCACAAGCAAGCTCTGTTTGTGAGATGGAGGGTGAAGCCATGGAAACCACCCTGTTTGTTTTGCCTTCCACCACCAGCCTGTTATAAATGCTGACTGCGCCCCAATTGTGCCCTCTTCGAATAAGTAGAGTCCCATAGGGTTCTGGTCGAAACCAGTTCACTACAGAGAATAGGGGACTATTTAAGATGTGCTAGTGTTTTACTTGGCTAGCCATTGGAGTGGGCAAGGAGATAAACCAGTCCAGTTGTGAATTTATAAGCTGGTCCCATGGACAGGTTGCCATTGTGGTCTATGCTAAGCAACAGAGGTGGGCAATATACAGTGTCCCAAAAGGCACCCCGATACCCTACATAGAATCAGAATCAGCTTGTATTGCCAAGTAGGTGCACAACTTTCACACACCCGGGCTGTAGTGCTCTGCATGTCACCGGACCGGAATACCGTCAGTTTAACAGGAGTTTCATTTTAATGAGACAGATAGGTGAAAGCAAGGACTCTGGAGCGCAAGTACAAAAGTTGACCTTGGTCAATAAAGTACATTAAATGCACCACACAAACACATCTAAACAACAACTGGCTAAATATGGGCCACTGTCAACTGAACAGACAGCTCCAGAACCATATGGCTAAACAAGGCCTAAGAGAGATTAAAGCAGAAGCAGAGTATTAAACGAACGATATTTATTCACAAAACAAGGCATTTATGTCAAGTACTGACATTCTTAAACGTCTGTGGTTTCTGTAGCTTGAGTCAGATTGGACTAAACTCACAAAAACATATAAACAAAAAGGTCAGTTCCTTATCTTTAAATACTCCTTCCTGCCCCCTCGTTAAGGGCAGTTGAAACGTGTCATATCCTGGCGTTGTGTCCTTGCCGCCAATCATCTGTCAAAGTTCATATATTTTCTTGTCCATTTCAGTTCCTTCTTAACTCCCCCCAGGCTCAACTGATTGCTATTGGATAAGACAGCCACCCTTCGAACTCATTTCTTCTTCTTGAAATACTCCTTCCGGCCTCCTTTCTCACCCGCAAAGTTGCGTACGCGCCGTATCCTGGCCAGCTGCGTCTCTATGGTTTTCATGATGTCCACGTGATCAGGGATGTGGACGTATCGCACGTTCCTGCCTGTGATGAACAGATCGGCCAGCTGAGAGAGTCTGCCACGACGGTCCCGGTACAAAACCTGCAGTCGGGTCAACCAAAATACTTGCATTTAACACTTCCGCACTCGAACCTCTAGATTTATCAATCAATCAAGACATCAATCACCTCCTCCAGGCGGACATTCATGAAGGCGTCTACGTTGACCACACGTCCCCGCGCTGTGCTCTCATCCCTCAGGTCCACAGTGGTCACCTCACCCTGCAGTCCCTGGAGAAGGATTACCAGACTGTTCTCTGCTATTGTGCGCTCACGGATGGAGTGGGACACTTCCATTGCTTATGCCAGGGGTACAGCCACTTGCACCTACGAAAGGGCAGAAATGTGTATGCAGATGATAACAGATGGTCTGACTCAGTAGAAGACCTATGACCAATTCTAAAATGGCAGCAGTGGTAATTATCAGCATCGTGCCAAAAGATGGTGTCAGTCTAGTGGTTAGCCAGTAGGGGTGTGGTCTAGAATTTTTGGTCAACGGGGTCAAAACCTTCTGTTGTTGAACTTTTGAGCGAGGCACTTAACTCCAACTGCAGCTATATGAGATTCACCTAAATAAAACCCGTTTTTGTGAGTAAAGTTTCGCCCATGCAATATTAATGGATTTTCAATTATACGCAAAGCAAAATCTGAGGAAAAAATGGCGGTTTCAATATTATCTTGGATTGGCCCATACTAGTTAAATGTACATTAGATTACATTTACTCGAGGCCGGTGGTCAAGCACAAGGACTAATTTGTCTGCGATACCGGCTCTAGTTTTCTGTAGATACAAAAAAGCAGTACTCTAAAAATGTGTAATAGACAAACTCGTAGTACATCTGTACCAACTTATGAATTTGAAATAATTTATCCCTAAAAACTCACTGGGGTTTCTGTAGTCGGGACAGATTTGTGCAAGTGAACTCTCTTGCGTCGCCTGTATCAAGAAATAACACCCATATCATCCACGAACGTTACACAAAGCTTGCGAATGCCCACAAAAATGTAAGTAAATTCAGTTATTTACTCCAATCAGAAATTACAGTAAACTGTTCTTAGGGAAGAGAACATGTCAACAAACTCTGGTAAACGCAACCGGAAACGCAGACGCGTGGGAGCAGTTTGATGACGTTTCACAGCGGGTGGGGCTCACCTCAACCTTAAATGGTGCAACTACGCCCTCTGCTGTGGACATAAGGATCTTCATACATATGTTTTCCATAATGTGTTTTTAAAGAGAACAAATAGGCTGGTGGTTATGACTGGTTGCGTGGTTGTAACTATCCTATTTATAATATGTCTTAATACATTTATTACATTGCACTTGTGAGATGTCACCGCTTACTGAACCTGAATAAAAACATTTTGAATTTATAGATTCAATGTTTAAATATATTTTCTTACTAAAATCATCCTTATTACAAATATAAGATACACATACAGTATAACTCTTAGCATCTACATAGATTTTCTTTAACCACATTTCACTTTTGGTTATGCAAACTATATATTAGTATACTGTAAAAGTATGGTATTATTTAGATACCAGAATAGCAGCTTCAAACTAATATGAAGTCCAACAATCGATCAAAGAGGTATTGTTTGTTAGATGTGTGAGCATCAAGTGAAGACCAGCATTTAAATGGGCATAACCACAGGAAATATTGATTGTAGCAACAGCTTCATCCTGCCGTTGAAATGACATCTCAGTTAAATAAGTTCATCAATCATGGTCAACAGGTTGTCTCCTTTGTTGCTTGGTCCGTCTGGTGGTTCTGACTCTTCAATTTCATTTGTAAACTCTCCAGCAATCTTTGCCAGTTCTTTGTTCACCCGTATGTCCTTAAAAAAAGAAAATGCATTACTTATCACTTATTATTATTATTAATAAGAACGATAATAATTAACTATACTTTTAATCTTGTTTAGTTGGCACAGTTTAGGGTATTCAAGGGCATCTAATGTTAAAATTAGGCCTAGAAAAGATCTAGTGCATTACACATGAGCTGAACGAAATACACACTTATGAAGCATTGGTTTATTTAACCTGGCTTCCACAACACTAGCAATTAGTTCTTTAAACCTCTGCACTAATCGGGAGTTCCGCACACAGCTGTCCATCACTCAGCTACCATGTTTTGTTTACATTATTGCCGGGTTAGTGTGTGTGTACTGAAACCGGTTGCCAGTCATTAAAAGCAAATAAATCACAACAAAACCGCCAGACCTGCGTAGCTTGAATATGAATCACTTCGAATGACGGATCGCCACTCCCATCTGAAACCACACTGCAGATGACAATGATCATACCTTCACATACCAACTAGTCGCTTTGATCAAGGTGCTGAGATGTTTATCAGAGTGACTCTTAAAGAACAGAATTCAAACTCACGCATCCTTCTCCTCTTGTTCTTTGCTAAAGAGGCTGACCCGAAATCCTGTTTCAGAGTCCTTGTTTTGCACCCCCATTCGACCCATCAATCGAGCCAGCAGGTTCAGTTCCTCTTTAGCTAATGGATTGGGTTCTGAGTTTTTCTGTTGACCAATGGGAATATAGTAGGAATGTGTCAACAAATTGTACATATTACACATATAATGGACTATTTCTACGAAAGATTAAGTTTAACCAACTACAAGTTGTTTTTGAGACTGCTAAATTACTTATATATTACTTATAAATATAAATGATCTGAAGTATGTTCAGGCATCTACCTTTTTAGAGTAGTTCTTGGATGTATAGGTTCCTTCTGGTGGGGCTGCACTGTACCTGTTCAATTCAAAACACACATTGTTTTTATAACAAAAAGTCAATCCATTCAGTCCTGAGCGTTCTTGATGGCTCACTACTTACATATTTGTCCCAAATCTAGTAACTCTGTCTCCGAACAGCTCAAAGGAGCCCACTTGGATGGAGCTGGTGTACCTGCCTCCAGTATTAAACTCCGATCTCTTCATCTCCCTCCCACAGCTACTAAACACCCTGTGACAAAAAATACAGAGATTTAATTGGTTACTTCATTTTCTTGTAAAGGAATGGGCGCATATGTCGCTCGCAACAAAGAAAACTTATAATATATTTATACTATTTTACAAATATTAACTTATCAACTACATCAACATGGCTGATAAGTTACATTCTGTCTGTCTAGAAACCAATTAAACTGTGAGCAACAGAATATTACAGACCAGCAAAATTCTTCTAACTGGGGCATTTTATGACAGACAATATAATTCCTCATTGACTTTCTAATGAAGTGCTATATGACCCATCTCAGCGGTTATCCAGGCAATGCCAGTCTAATAGTGCTGATCGGCTAACTAGCGGCCTTTGCTAACACCTCCCCATCAGTTGTGATACTGCCAAATAGATTACCTGATTAACCCTGGGACTTCTGTACCATGGGGCACTGGGCCCGTGGTCGAGAGGACAAAACGTCCGTTGGGATTCTGCACTTTATCAACGAGGAAATGTGACACCTGGGCGACAGAGTTATTCATATCAAGTATACGCATTTAGATTAGCGTTAGTGTTCAAAGTGACAAACAAAATTCTGTGACTTGTAAAAATGTTCAAATTAAGATAATTTCACTGCAACATCTTACCCTAACATGCATGTCTTGTAGGAATATGAGCAACGTTTGTCGGAGGAGTTGAAATTCCCCGTCAGACAACAGTGTGTACACCTTTAACAGAGGAGTAGAAAAAAACATGTATCAGATTGTAGCAGACATAAGCCTTCAGTTTTGGGTAAGCATTCATGTAAACTGAAACAATATGTCCCAATTGGCACTTCATTCCCTAACTAATGTAGGGACCTTTTCAGGAGAAGTCTACTATGTAGAATAGCATGCTAGCGTGGGGACCATACCTCAATGATCTTCCGATGTGTCTCGTCCACTTGGTTGAGCACACTAGGGGTGTTTCTCACAAACTCCCGGATGGCGTCAATGTGGTTGTATGAAATAAGCAGCAAGTCTCTTGGGCGTGCACAGAGCAGGAGTTGATATTTAAAAGCCATCGCCGTCAACTCATAGAGCTACACAGAAAACAGCAGACAACCCAGATGGACAGCATGTAAAATGATAATGCATGCCTGAAACGAGATCACATCACTCCTCTGTCCAGCTCACTAACTTTGAGAAGGGGATTTCTGTGAGGGCCTGGTGGTCCATTAAGGGATTAGAGTGGGTAGCAGTGATTCACATACTCTGCCCTGGGAAACCCAAGGAATGAACCGATGTATTTCTTACCCTACACAGCTGATTGAAAGCTTGTGTTAAGCTTTTGTTGTTCGAATTAGCTGTGTAGTCGTGCTAGGGAAAATAAAATAAAAAACACTGACTAGTGTCCTCACTTGTTGATGTGTGTGCTTTGTCGGGACAACGTTTTTCTAAAAAGGGCTTTATAAAATACATTTGATTGATTGAGCTTGATTCTTTAGTCCAGCACTAGGCTACATCTGGGTCTGGAAAAGTCCCTAGGACAGAGTTTGTGAAATGCTTAGGCTTCTAGTCTAGTCTGTATATTTCATACTCTATCCATGCTGGCTGTGTTGAGCCTCATCATGGAGGCATGGGCTAGCCTGGTTAGCACCGTTTTCAAAGCTCTATGACTGTAGACATCCTGGGGCTTGAGCAATTCCTCCATAAAGGCTTTGTTGAACATGGTGGCAATGATGTCATTCATAACTATAGACATGATTGGACAGACAGAAACACAGTTTATTTTGGAAAGACAGAAAAACATGTTCATTGTCTTTTTGGATGCATCTAGTGTAATTGAATGTCAGTGAGACAATGGAAGTAGAGAAATAAATCTAAAACATGACACATATGTAAATGCATATCCAATATAATTTGTATAAAAACAAGAAATGATTGAACTTTGAATGAGTATTTTGCAGTGCAGTCAAGTAAGACAAAGAAATGGGTCATGGTACATAGCCAAATAAAACGTGATAATTTTTGCTATAACAATTTGCAAGAAACTTGTGACCAAAATGCCTAAATTAATTGGCTGATCCTTTCTAAATGTGTTGATAAATTATCGTACGTCCAACCGGCTAATCAAGTAATATAAGCCAATTATTTATTCTGAAATGTGGTAGGCTACTTTAACATGAATATATCTTCGATAATGCCTTTATTGGCAACACAGACGCAATAACGGCGTGTATCTACAGATGAGTCCTCTACCGATCTCCATGAGGTTACATTCACTACGGATATATCCAGGCGACAAAAAAACAATAGGTTGGGTGTTATGACTGGCAAGGATAAGTATACCTCTTTTCCTGTCATCCTCGGACCAAGAACCTGGAACGAAGTGATGTTGAGGCATAACACATTTGTCAATTGGAATATGATAAAAGGTCCAAGACAAATTGACTCACGCCTGAGCAACAGGCTAAAGGAGTGGGATTAATTAGTGGCTGACTTCATCGCATGGGCAAACAGCTAACTAGTTAGCATTGCTGTAATACCAATTTATTAATTACCATTCTGTATCTTATCTTCAGCGGTCCTCTGAGCTCGAAGACGTTGGTCCAGAACATAAAGCATCTCTCCGCCCATGTTAATAATAACCAAGGGAAGTGTCCTCATAGACATCTTGTTGATGAAGGGATTTCGCAAAATAAACACTTGCAGGATAGGCGTGTCGTGCGACGGATTGGAGTGTAACGCCACGCCCCCGCATCCTGTAATAATCCACCAAATGCCCAAGGGCATTTTTACCCCTTTATGGTTGAAAATATATTGGTATTCTGCTGAAATTTAACATTATATACGTAACCTAGATACAGTATTCTTGTAAAATATGTGAGAAGGCATAGTCTAATATAACAGTTTTTGTTTAATAAATAGTTTACCTGAGCTAAATTAGCACCTTATGTTATAAGACTATCAATTGACACCAATTGGATAATTATTGAATTGTATTACTGAATTGATGTTTTTAAATTATAACATTTGCATGGTTAACTAAAATAATAAGTAATATGATATTGTAATAAAGGTTCTACATATTTTTAGATTAACAGGCCAGGCTTCAGGATGAAATTACAAGGGAATATTTTTTAATCAGTTGGGTGCATATCTAATTAAAACCATTTGCATAAACACTTATGGGGAACAAAAATTAGAGGCTTTTTGCCTTATATTGGGGTAAAATACCCTCTTTCCCTAGTTTGGGATTGATTAATTGCAAAAGAAAATAAATAATAATTCCTAATACATTTTATGTAAGTGCGTTTGTCTGACCGGAGACAATATGTACATATTGTAGCAACCTTATATGTTATTGTAGGGTGCATTCCTTTAGGTGTTGTTCTTGGGTGTTCATGTTCATGCATTTCTATACACATTAAATAGGGAGAACACAAGAGTGAAAATAGAATTGGGACATAACAAGGCAATACAGGTTCAAGTGGAGAGTCAATATACAGATAATAGGACGAGGTATATGTAGGTCAGTTGAGCAGCATTGATATATCAATAACAACTATATAAAATACAAAGGCGTGTCTGTGTATACAGAATGTAAAACGGTTGACATGTTTCTAGCAGGTAGGTCATTAGTGTGCACAGATTATATGAGAGATTAGGGAGGAAGAGCCTTTTAACATGCCTGAGCAAATAGAATGATTCAAGAATGTAAACAGTTATGACAGCAGTGTAGGTGAGATAGATCCACTCTGCAAAATGGGCATGGCATAAGTGAGAAGAAGGGGTGGGTGAAAACCAGATGACAGTTAACAGGTACAGTGATCAGACAAGAGTTCAGACAGGAGGGTTTAGGGTTCTTTGTAAGAACCTTAGACATTTGCAGCTGAAAAGTGGAAGGATTGGCGGCCAAATGACGTGCAGGCTTTCACTGTGACTATAAGGCAATGTAGCTGCTTGAGCTTAGACTGCGGTCGGGTGGGTCAAGCAATGGTGACTTAGGTACAGCGCGACTATGCCTAGCAGAGACTTGTAAATGAGTTGGTACCAATGAGTTAAACGCTGAGTGTTTAACGACGGCCAGCCGACTAATGCGTAAAGGTTGCAGTGGTGGGTGTTGTATGGGGCATTGGCAACAAAACATATAACACTGTGGTAAGTGTACAACCAAAACGTATAGAAATGCGAGAGAGAACTTTTCTGTGTTGGCTTGAAATGAGTAGTGATAGACACAGAACACCGCAATGGCAGGTTCTGGGTGTTCTTGGTGTTTTTTAAAATTGCTGGTGATTAAAATAATATGTTAAAAGTGTCTTTACTCGTTTTTGTATTCTCTGATAGCTATTTTGTTAGGGAGGCGGTATATCCATTTCCATGAATTCTGTATTCGTCACGAGGCATAACTCGTCTCGGTTTTGCTAACATAAATCATACCAACAATCAATCTGCAGCAAAATTGCAGCACTCGCATAACGTCGAACAATGATCCACAAAACCGAGAAACAAAGCAACACTTAATTACAAGTATGAATTAACTAAAAAGGATTAGTTAAAAATTATAATAAAACAATAATCCAAAATGTAGCATGAAACACTGGGTTTTGTGATGTTAAACATAAAATAGAAAATGGAGGGCAGAGATGCTCAGGGCAACAGAGATAAAGTAGATTCTACTGTGAAATTCAAATATGTATCTAGTTTGTGTTGAGGCGATCTTATAACTGTTATAATTCCTGGCTCCTTGAGAGCATCTAGTGGGCTAAGAGGGTGTTGCAGTTCCCTTAGGGCAATTGCGAAGTCACCTGAATCAGATGTGGGTAATTAGAGTGGGCACAGCAGGCTTAGATTTGTTGATTATGTTTGTCATAAAAGTCACTGTGTCTTGGTGCACGGTGTTGGATATTGTTTCTAAGTCAAATCAAGGTATAGATGGAGTGTTGTGTTTGAGTGCTGTTTGAATGGTATTAGTAGGGTGCATTCCTTTAGGTGTTGTTCTTGGGTGTTCATGTTCATGCATTTCTCTATTAAGAGGGCTGGGTTTTACAGTTAGGTGGGGCTGTTTATCTGTCTGGGCCTGTTGGGACAGCAGGTGTGTTTTTAGGGTTCCAGGGTCATATCTTGTGTTTTTTATTAAATCTTTTTTTAATGAGGTAGGTCAATTGAGAACAAATTCTTATTTGCAACGGCGACCTGGCCAAGATAAGGCGAGAAATGTGCAAGACAACAAACATTTACATATTAAACAGGCAGAACACAAGAGTGAAAATAGAATTGGGACCTAACAAGCAATACAGGTTCAATTGGAGATAAATACAGATAATAGGACGAGGTGTTTGTAGGTCCGTTGATTATTGAGGAAGAGCCTTTTAACATGCCTGAGCAAATAGAATGATTCAAGAATGTAAACAGTTATGCAGTGCAGGTGAGAAAGATCCACTGTGCAAAATGGGCATAAATGAAAAATAGGGATGAGTGAAAACCAGATGACAGTTAACATGACTGTATATGTGCAATTTCATTTGTACAGTGTTTCGTTTTTTTGCAGTTTACGGTTTGTTTTGAAAAACAGATTTTTTTAATGGAAACACACGCTCTGTGCCTGGCTTTCCTCTGCACTACAATTAGATTGTGACAATGACACAAATTTATCTTTGCTAACATCAGAAATTAATAACTACTTTAAGTATTTGTGCTATGGTCAAAAGTTTCTTTAATAATGGCAAAAAGTACCCAAATATATTAATTTAAATACAAATGTAATAAAAACGTTAGTTTTTCCCCAAACAGCTATGCCCAATTGCTATTCCCAAATGCCCATACAGTGTAGAAGATTTTAGTACGTATGAGAAAAACATAGATGTAGCCATTATGTTTTTAAACATCAACTTATTAACAGTTTCTTTAATGTTAAAAGGAACAATTCCAAGTTTATGGTATCCCTTGAACTAAACTATAATGCTGTGCATTATTTCAAATATGAGTGTTGTTCTAATGATTCAATTCAGGAATTGGATAGGTATTATTTGGATGGGAATACAAGGGTGCGTAACTTATGGCAGGACAAGTAGTTTAAAATGCAAATTCCCATTACTATCTATTATGTACTGTCGAGAGCCACTGAGCAGAGCCTGTTAACTCCGAAAGCAGTCATAGTTATCCAACAGAAAGTTCCACGAAAAAATGGCAACCTTTTTAACTGGGGAATAAAACGAGTATATGACTTCTAAGGTAAGATATCATGCTAATATGAATTATATTAAGTTGTTTTCTGTGGCAGTTTTTAACTGTTTATGGCTGACAACATTTGATGTCACTATTACTCTTACAGGTGTTATTTTCTTTCCTAGACTAGCTTCACTGGAAGAACAGTCATGGGTTTTATTTGGTGCCCTTTGCTTCTGTCCTTGTAAGTAAGAATAATCTGTTTGCGTTTGACTTATTTGCCATATCGAAATATTTATCAATGTATATATAATGGACATGTGATATATGTACAATGGTTAGTAGACATGTGATTTTTTTATTTTCGTTTTCAGTTTGTTCACAACTGCGTGTGGCTCCGGTACAGGTTTTAGCGATGACTCAAAGCTTAATGAAAACTCCTATAAGGAAAAGTGGATGCAGTCCATAGCCGATGACAAACTCCTTTCTGCTGTCACCATCCCTGGAACCCATGAGAGCTTAACTCTTTATGGTGGACCACTTATACAATGTCAGGCTTGGACCTTGGAGAACCAGCTAAATGCAGGGTTGCGGTACTTTAATATTCGAGTAGAGGCCAGTATGTTCCACGACATACTTGATGTCATGGACGGACATATACAACATATAAAGTTCCATGATGTCTTGAACACTTTGTGGGAGTTTGTGGAAAAACATCCAAGTGAGACTGTGATTTTAAAGGTCACACTGCAAGGAATGAACATGAAGAAAGCTGGAAAATTGATCAAAACAATGATTGAAAACGCTCAAGCTAAAGTGTGGACCAAAATAAGTGTTCCCAAAATGAAAGAGGCAAGAGGGAAGATCGTCTTTGTGCAGAGCACTAATCTCAATGTTGGGACTCTGAACCATGACACGTATTTCTTTGGCGATGACACTTTTAAAAATGTCGAAAACCTAATAAAAAAAATTAGAAAACATCTTGCTGAAGCAAAAGAGAATTGTGCTCATACAATGGTACTGACCGATTCCACAGCGACTGCTATATTTAAAGGCCCTAAATCTGTAGCCAAATTAGTAAATGATCCGCTCAATAAGATCATTGTAACACTAAAGACAGGCCCTGACAAGAGTGACTGCTTAGGAATAATTAGCATGGATTTCCCCAGTCCAGACCTTATCCAGAACATAATTGAGGTCAATGGAAACTCATTGAGTAATTTATCGGAACACTTAGTAAAGCCTGGACCAGAAAAGCTTTCACCAGTAGAACCTGTACCTGTAGAGCCTGCACCAACAGAGCCGGGACAAGCAGTGCCTCCAACAGTAGAGCCTGCACCAACAGAGCCTGCACAAGAACCTGTACCAGAAGAGCCGTCACCGGTAGAGCCTGCACCAACAGAACCTGCACAAGAAGAATCTGTACCAGAAGAGCCGTCACCAGTAGAGCCTGCACAAGAAGAACCTGTACCAGAAGAGCCGTCACCGGTAGAGCCTGCACCAACAGAACCTGCACAAGAAGAACCTGTACCAGAAGAGCCGTCACCGGTAGAGCCTACACCAACAGAACCTGCACAAGTAGAACCTGTACCAGAAGAGCTGTCACCGGTAGAGCCTGCACCAACAGAACCTGCACAAGTAGAACCTGTACCAGAAGAGCCGTCACCAGTAGAGCCTGCACAAGAAGAACCTGTACCTGTAGAGCCGTCTCCAGTAGAGCCTGCACCAACAGAGCCTGCAGAGTCTGCAACAGTAGGGTTTGTCCCAGTAAAGCCTGAACCATCAGGTTTTAGCGATGACTCAAAGCTTAATGAAAACTCCTATAAGGAAAAGTGGATGCAGTCCATAGCCGATGACAAACTCCTTTCTGCTGTCACCATCCCTGGAACCCATGAGAGCTTAACTCTTTATGGTGGACCACTTATACAATGTCAGGCTTGGACCTTGGAGAACCAGCTAAATGCAGGGTTGCGGTACTTTAATATTCGAGTAGAGGCCAGTATGTTCCACGACATGCTTGATGTCATGGACGGACATATACAACATATAAAGTTCCATGATGTCTTGAACACTTTGTGGGAGTTTGTGGAAAAACATCCAAGTGAGACTGTGATTTTAAAGGTCACACTGCAAGGAATGAACATGAAGAAAGCTGGAAAATTGATCAAAACAATGATTGAAAACGCTCAAGCTAAAGTATGGACGAAAATAAGTGTTCCCAAAATGAAAGAGGCAAGAGGGAAGATCGTCTTTGTGCAGAGCACTAATCTCAATGTTGGGACTCTGAACCATGACACGTATTTCTTTGGCGATGACACTTTTAAAAATGTCGAAAACCTAATAAAAAAAATTAGAAAACATCTTGCTGAAGCAAAAGAGAATTGTGCTCATACAATGGTACTGACCGATTCCACAGCGACTGCTATATTTAAAGGCCCTAAATCTGTAGCCAAATTAGTAAATGATCCGCTCAATAAGATCATTGTAACACTAAAGACAGGCCCTGACAAGAGTGACTGCTTAGGAATAATTAGCATGGATTTCCCCAGTCCAGACCTTATCCAGAACATAATTGAGATAAACATCGAAACGAAAAGTGGTTCATTTGAAGAGCCTGGAAATGTAAAAGATCCGGACCCAGAAGATTGTGAAACAGACCCAGAAGATCCTGAACTAGAGCCTGAATAGGCAAAGCCTGAACCTGATGATCTGGAATCAGTACAGGTGAATCAGTAGCTGATGCACCAACAGAACCCAATGAGTCCAAATGAGCAGAGTCTCAATCAGCAGAAAATGAATATCAAGAAAACCAGAGGACCTAGTAAAGCCCGAACTAGCAGAGACTGACCCTGTAAAACCAGAAGTCCTTTAGATACCAGAGGAACCTAATGAATATAATAGGAAGGTGACATGCCTTAAATATACTGATTTGATTACAAAACATGATTATTTGTCATCTTGTTCATTAAACGTCAATTAACGATGGGAGTCACATCATTAAAACAATATCACGAAATTCCATAACAATGTATATCATTTCTAAATCTGCTCTGGTTACTTCATTAAGCTGGTATTTATTATATCAACTCCATGTTTAATTAGGAAAGCACAGCTTGCACATTATGTTCACATTCAAGTAACCATATATGCTTTTATATCATTTTGAAGATCTGTGAACAGCTGTTTCTGAGGCTCTTGTTTCTCTTCACTGATAAATTGTAATAAAAATCTAAAGAAACTTCAAGACATGCATTAATAATTTATGATTATTATAACAGCTTTTCATTATAAAATAATAATCACCATGAATTCAGAGTAGATGTTTTTGAAACAGCGCGTGACCGTGTTAGAAGTGTTCAGGATCTTGCCTGTACACTTTGTTACTCTGGAATCATTCCAATCCGAATTGTGTTAATTTGTTGAATACATGTACACAGTTTTAATTGGTGTTTAAATGTCTGCTAGTGGTAGACAGCATGTGGACAGAATACACAACACCTACTTAAAAGTTAACAAATATTTAATATATATATATACAATACATATACAATACACAGAAAAGTGAGCAAAAGAGACTCCAGGTAATGACCCCAAATATGGGCAACATTTGATGATGCTTTCTGCAGGCACACAATGTGTTGCTGTATTTACTGGTTGCATAATATAGGATATGCTCTAAAAGGGTACAATATATTTCAGACGTTAGAGACATCAAACCACACCCTGAATCTCAATAACTGCCTTTGTTGCTTACTTTCATTAAGGTGGATTGAAAGTTAGGTGCGTGTTGTTGTGAAGTTGACTGTATTAACAAAAGAGTACACAAGAAGATCCTGCACCAGTAGAACCTGGACCAGAAAAGCCTGTATCTGTACAGCCATCACCTGTAGAGCCTGCACCAACATACTTGGCACAAGCAGAGCCTCCATCAGTAGAACCTGGACCAGTGGAATCTGCACAAGCAGAGCCTCCATCAGTAGAACCTGGACCAGTGGAATCTGCACAAGCAGAGCCTCCATCAGTAGAACCTGGACCAGTGGAATCTGCACAAGCAGAGCCTCCATCAGCAGAACCTGGACCAGTGGAATCTGCACAAGCAGAGCCTCCATCAGTAGAACCTCGACCAGTGGAATCTGCACAAGCAGAGCCTCCATCAGTAGAACCTGGACCAGTGGAATCAGTGGAATCTGCACAAGCAGAGCCTCCATCAGTAGAACCTCGACCAGTGGAATCCACAAGCAGAGCCTCCATCAGTAGAACCTGGACCAGTGGAATCTGCACAAGCAGAGCCTCCATCAGTAGAACCTGGACCAGTGGAATCTGCACAAGCAGAGCCTCCATCAGTAGAACCTCGACCAGTGGAATCTGCACAAGTAGTTAGTAATGAGCCACATCAGTTAGTACAGATTAGTCTAGTTGGCCGTTGCGCTATCTGGCTCAAGACAATGTGGATGTAATGTGTGCAAGGGTTAGAGTTTGGGCATGTAAATTATGGAAATGTATTTTATCTTGTATGCACCATGTGAGCCTTGTAGACGTGTCCTACATTCTTACACTCAAATCTAAGAGATGGTTCCAAGAACACCTTCATTGTCAACCTCTCCTACAGCCTGGAAAATTACAGGATGCGACTTTACAGGTTAGGAAATATGTTAAGTTAATGTCTAACTAAGCTGACTAAAATATTCAGATAAAACCCAACTTATTTAGTTGTTATGTTGTACGGCTATTCATCCAATGTAGCTTCGAATGGGGTAAAAAAACAGCTAGCACAGCTAAGTTTGCATTTCATGGTTTAGTAAGTTTAATAAAAAAAACATTTAAAATTCTCTTTCACAGGCCGGCTTTTTTAAACAGAACCCTGGTCGCCCCTCTGTACCTATGTCTCCTCTTTTTGTAAGTACAAAAAGTAGGTTTATCGTAAAAACAATGTATTGCAGTATAATCTAATGAATGTAGACTAATATAAATGTTTGCTTTTTTATGTATTCTCCTTTACAGGATGTTCACTAATGTCTATTGTTCGGGATTTAATGATGACCCAATGCTTGCTGTCAAACAATACAAGGAGAACTGGATGCAGTCTATACCTGATGGTAAACTCCTCTCAGCTGTCACCGTCCCTGGGACCCATGAGAGCTTAACTAATTGGGCACTTTTTAAATGTCAGGCTTGGACCTTGGAGAAACAGCTGAAAGCAGGTGTGCGTTTTTTTGATATACGCGTTAGAAAGGGTCACTCTAACACCCTATATGTTCTGAATTGGAGCATAATGAATCCCAAGTTCCATGACATGTTGAAAATAATGAGGGATTTCCTGGACGAACACTCAAGTGAGACGATCATTTTGAGAGTGACACTGCGAACGAATGAGTCCAAGGAAGCTCGAAAAATCATTTATAGTCTGACTGAAAAATTTAAAGACACATTATGGCGCAAGACAAACGTTCCTTACATGAGAGATGCAAGAAAAAAAATTGTCTTCTTACAGACTAAAAATTTAAACATCGGAACACTTAACCATAACACTTTTATCAACGGCGACGAAAAGTTCAGAAACATTCAACACACAATGATGAAGATCGAACAGCATTTGACAGAAGCTGAAGAGAACTGTGCTCATGCAATCACACTGACCAGCACCTTCTCCACTGGCTTTCTTAAGACCCCTAAATCTCTGGCCAAAGTGGTTAATGATCGTCTTAATGACCTCATAGTTAAACTAAAGACAGACAGTGACCAACAAAACTGCTATGGAATAATCAGCATGGACTTCCCCAGTTCTGAGCTCATCCAGAACATCATTGAGCTCAATGGAGAACTACGGAATGTACCAGCACAACCTCAACACAAGTCTGAACCAACGGAGACTGAATCAGAAGAACATAAACCAGGAGAAGAGTCTGAACCAACAGAACCCGAACTAGAAGAAGCTGACCCAAGAGAGCCAAAACCAACAGAGCCAGTAGGGCCTGAACCAGAGCCTGAACCAGCAGAGACTGAACCAGATCCTGAACCAGCATCTGGACCAAAGGAGTCTGAACCAGAAGAGCCTGAACTAGCAAAGCCTGAACCAGCAGAGCCTGAACCTGAGCCTGAACCACAGCCTAAACCAGCAGAGCCGGAACCAGCTGCTGAACCAGCAGAACCTGAACCAGCAGAGCATGAACCAGCAGGGCCTGGTCCAGCAGCTGAACCAGCAGAGCCTGAACCAGAGCCGGAACCAGCTCCTGATCCAGCAGCGCCTGAACCAGCAGAGCCGGAACCAGCTCCTGATCCAGCAGAACCTGAACCAGCAGAGCCTGAACCAGAGCCTGAAACAGAGCCTGAACCACAGCCTGAACCAGCAGAGCCTGAACCAGCAGAGCCTGAACCTGAGCCTGAACCACAGCCTAAACCAGCAGAGCCGGAACCAGCTGCTGAACCAGCAGAACCTGAACCAGCAGAGCCTGAACCAGAAGTGCCTGAACCTGAGCCTGAACCACAGCCTGAACCAGCAGAACCTGAAACAGCAGAACCTGAGCTTGAACCAGCAGAGCCTGAACCAGCTCCTGAACCAGCAGAACCTGAACCAGCAGAACCTGAACCAGCAGGGCCTGAGCCTGAACCAGAACCGGAACCAGCCCCTGAACCAGCGGAACCTGAACCAGCAGAGCCTGAACCAGAGCCGGAACCAGCAGAGCCTGAACCAGCAGAGCATGAGCCTGAACCAGCAGAGCCTGAGCCTGAACCAGCAGAGCCTGAACCAGAACCGGAACCAGCTCCTGAACCAGCGGAACCTGAACCAGCAGAGCCTGAACCAGCAGAGCCTGAACCTGAGCCTGAACAACAGCCAGAACCAGGAGAGCCTGAACCTGAGCCTGAACCAGCAGAACCTGAACCAGTAGAGCCTGAACCAGAGCCTGAACCAGCAGATCCTGAACCAGCAGAGCCGGAACCAGAGCCTGAACCAGCAGAGCCGGAACCAGAGCCTGAACCAGCAGAACATGAACCAGCAGAACCTGAACCAGCAGAGCGTGAGCCTGAACCAGCAGAGCCTGAACCAGCACCGGAACCAGCTCCTGAACCAGTGGAACCTGAACCAGCAGAGCCTGAACCAGCAGAACCTGAACCTGAGCCTGAACCACAGCCAGAACCAGCAGAGCCTGAACCAGCAGAGCCTGAACCAGAGCCTGAACCAGCAGAGCCTGAACCAGAGCCGGAACCAGCTCCTGAACCAGCAGATCCTGAACCAGCAGAGCCTGAACCAGCAGAGCCTGAACCAGAGCCGGAACAAGTTCCTGAAACAGCACCTGAACCAGCAGAGCCTGACCCAGATCCGGAACAAGCTCCTGACCCAGCTGTGCCTGAACCAACAAAAGAACCAAAGAAAAAAATAAAAAATAAAAAATGCCACCACAAGAAACCACCACAGCCTGAACTAGAACCGGAACCAGATCCTGAACCAATAGAGCCTGAACCACAGCCTGAACCAGCAGATCCTGAACCCGAGCCGGAACCAGTTCCTGAACCAGCAGAACCTGAACCACAGCCTGAACCAGCAGAGCCTGAACCAGCGCGAGAACCGTCGCCGGAACCAGCAGAGCCTGAACCAGCAGAACCAGCAGAGCCTGAACCAGCAGAACCTGAACCAGCAGAGCCTGAACCACAGCCTGAACCAGCAGAGCCTGAATCAGAGCCGGAACCAGCTCCTGAACCAGCAGAGCCTGAACCAGAGCCGGAACCTGAACCACAGCCTGAACCCGCAGAACCTGAACCAGCAGAGCCTGAACCTGAACCTGAACCAGCAGAGCCTGAACCAGCAGAACCTGAACCAGCAGAGCCTGAACCAGCAGAACCTGAACCAGCAGAGCCTGCACCTGAGCCTGAACCACAGCCTGAACCAGCAGAGCCTAAACCAGCAGAGCCTGAACCAGCAGAACCTGAACCAGCAGAGCCTGAACCACAGCCTGAAACAGCAGAGCCTGAACCAGAGCCGGAACCAGCAGAGCCTGAACTACAGCCTGAACCAGCAGAGTCTGAACCAGCAGAGCCTGAATCACAGCCTGAACCAGCAGAGCCTGAACCAGCAGAGCCTGAACCAGCAGAACCTGAACCAGCAGAGCCTGAACCACAGCCTGAACCAGCAGAGCCTGAACCAGCAGAGCCTGAACCAGTAGAGCCTGAACCAGAGCCGGAACCTGAACCACAGCCTGAACCAGCAGAGCCTGCAGAGCCTGAACCAGTAGAGCCTGAACCAGAGCCGGAACCTGAACCACAGCCTGAACCAGCAGAACCTGAACCAGCAGAGCCTGAACCAGTAGAGCCTGAACCAGATCCGGAACCTGAACCACAGCCTGAACCAGCAGAACCTGAACCAGCAGAGCCTGCACCAGCCTGAACCAGCAGAGCCTGAACCAGCAGAGCCTGAACCAGCAGAACCTGAACCAGCAGAGCCTGAACCACAGCCTGAAACAGCAGAGCCTGAACCAGAGCCGGAACCAGCAGAGCCTGAACTACAGCCTGCAAGCCTGAACCAGCAGAACCTGAACCAGCAGAGCCTGAACCAGCCAACCTGAACAGCAGAACCACAGCCTGAACCAGCAGAGCCTGAACCAGCAGAGACCTGAACCAGCAGAGCCTGAACCACAGCCTGAACCAGCAGAGCCTGAACCAGAGCCTGAACCAGCAGAGCCTGAACCAGCAGAGCCTGAACCAGCAGAACCTGAACCAGCAGAGCCTGAACCAGCAGAGCCTGAACCAGAGCCTGAACCAGCAGAGCCTGAACCAGCAGAGCCTGAACCAGCAGAGCCTGAACCACAGCCTGAACCAGCAGAGAGCCTGAACCAGAGCCGGAACCAGCAGAGCCTGAACCACAGCCTGAACCAGCAGAGCCTGAACCAGCAGAGCCTGAACCAGCAGAACCTGAACCAGCAGAGCCTGAACCACAGCCTGAACCAGCAGAGCCTGAACCAGAGCCGGAACCAGCAGAGCCTGAACCAGCAGAACCTGAACCCAGAGCCTGAACCAGCCTGAACCAGAGCCTGAACCAGAACCCAGCCTGAACCAGCAGAGCCTGAACCAGCAGAGCCTGAACCAGCAGAGCCTGAACCAGAGCCGGAACCAGCAGAGCCTGAACCAGAACCAGCAGAACCTGAACCACAGCCTGAACCAGCGGAGCCTGAACCAGCAGAGCTTGAACCACTAGAGCCTGAACCAGAGCCGGAACCTGAACCACAGCCTGAACCAGCAGAGCCTGAACCAGCAGAACCTGAACCAGCAGCAGAGCCTGAACCACAGCCTGAACCAGCTGAGCCTGAACCACAGCCGGAACCTGAACCAGCAGAATCTGAACCAGCAGAGCCTGAACCAGCAGAGCCTGAACCAGAGTCGGAACATGAACCAGAGCCGGAACCTGAACCAGCAGAGCCTGAACCAGCAGTGCCTGAAACCAAGCCGGAACCAGTTCCTGAACCAGCACCTGAACCAGCAGAGCCTGTACCAGCACCTAAACCAGCTCCTGAACCGGCAGAGCCTGATCCAGATCCGGAACATGTAGTACCTGAACCAACAAAAGAACCAAAGAAAAAAATACAAAAGAAAAAATGCCACCACAAGAAACCACCACAGCCTGAACCAGAACCGGATCCAGAGCCTGGACCAATAGAGCCGGAACCAGCTCCTGAACCAGCTGTGCCTGAACCAGCAGAGCCGGAACCAGCTCCTGAACCAGCTGTGCCTGAACCAGCAGAGCCGGAACCAGCTCCTGAACCAGCAGAGCCTGAACCACAGCCGGAACCTGAACCAGCAGAGCCTGAACCAGCAGTGCCTGAAACAGAGCCGGAACCAGTTCCTGAACCAGCACCAGAACCAGCTCCTGAACCGGCAGAGCCTGACCCAGATCCGGAACATGTAGTACCCGAACCAACAAAAGAACCAAAGAAAAGAAAGAAAGATTGCCATAAAAAACACAAGACTACAAAATATTCTGTTCTACCCAACACACAATAAAGACAGGAAACTTAACAGGAAACTCTATTTCACAGGTATCTAATGCCAGAGTATCTAAACTGTATAAAAACCTAAATAAAATATAACACCTTGAAAATATAACACCTTGAAAAAATGTAAAATATGATTTACATTATTTATTTTTTCTATACTTCCATTTAAGACCATGGTGGGAGGTGCCTAAATAAACCGTCACTATGTACAACCAACATGCTGCTTATTTGCCATTTTGATCAGGCGTGTTTTAGAGAAAGGAGATTATGAATGTAGGTTTATTGAATTCTCCACATTTGTCTCGCTTCTTTAATATATTTTTTCACCCAATGTATATTAATAATGTGTTATCTAAAACCAAACTGAGCTTGAGAGGAAGAGACATCTAACTGAAACAACACAACTGTGATACCATGGCACAGGCTGGTGTGTGTTTATCGTTTCATGTGTGTGCTGTTTATGGTGGCAGTGATGGTTCAATACTTTTTTGGGCAGTGCATCTAAGGTGCAAACCTTTAGCTTCTCAGAACTTCATGAACATCATCTGCTTGAAACGCTAGGAATACATTGGCAATGCTAGAGACATCAATGGAGTACCTATATACCTATATGTATATATATATATATAATATGTAATATGTAATATGTGGCATTTGACATAAAACACACCCCTGTTGTATGTTGATTGCTAATGATCTTTGTTTAAAATGGCTAATACTAAGTTAGCAACCTGCTGTGTGTGTGCAACATTTAACTAAGACTTTAAAAGACCCAACGTCCAGATGCCTGGGTCAGAAAAAACGCTAAATGGCAAGGCTTGTGGGCTGCTCCAAACTATGACGGGTGTCAGCTGTTTTGGCCGCACACTGGAACAACAACAACATAACATATAGTGGTCATAATGTTTGTGCTTATCAGGGCATATTGAAACCAGGTAAGAGCTCGGCAAACTGGAAGAGACCAGACATGTCATCAAACCACACAAGTGACCACTGCAGTTTCATTACACATTTTTTATTTACCATTACACGTCTCAGTGTTTAGAAGGACCTGGGCTTCATCCTCTGTCTGTGGTGTGCAACAATGAATAGTAGGTGTTTTCCAGATGTAATCTTACACGCATATTTCCTGTACTTATTGTGTCTTGTGTAGTATAGTGCATTTGGATGTTATCATGTGTGTATAATCATGTGTCGCACAGTGTCATTTTCTATGTTTTCAGGAGCCCCGAAAGAGCAGTTGCGGTTGTTTGCCATAGCTGATCAATGTCCTTATTAAATTAGATATCCTTAATCCTACTGCAAAAGGAACTGGGAAACCTCTCTGATAGTGTAAGCCTTGTCTTTCACATCATTCACAACCCTGTGGGTTACTTCTATGGGCAGGAATATATATAAAGTAGTGGTTCCCTGTGGGTACTTGGCCTCTCCGTGGGAGGTACACGAACACATTCATGACACCGTAGGCTTACTAGTGAATTTAACATTAGAGGTACTTCAGGGAGATTCCGAACAAAGTAAAATTATGTTAGTGATACAGTAACTAAACAAAAATCTGAAACGGCTGATCTATAAGTTGTACACATTTCGTCTGATTCACGTATAGGCTACTAGCCAATATGCTTTTTCAAACTTTGATTTAATCTGTTGATTTAATCTGTATGTCGATTTAAATCCAGAACTAATTTTTGTGGCTTGGTGCATTATTTATAAGCCTTTTAGTGTTATATTATATACATTCATCATGATAATCAGACTTGGTCAGGCTTAAAAAGTACAGTGTGTATAGCACAGCAGCTCTACATGTGACTGTTTAGTCTGAAAAACAATAAGACTATTATAAAGAAGTGGATTGTTAAATAAAAGGTGTGAGTAGGACATAATATGTGAACCTAATAAAACGAGCCTTTTAATTATACTCAATAAATGCCGAACTGCGGTCGCCTTGTTTCTTGACCAATGAAAGAAGACCAGGAAAGCCCCATTTCCTCATGACGAGATAAAGCGCATGACTATGTAATATAGCCTAGAATAATGCTCGACAGTGAAACTGCTCACACACATAGAGCTGCATTTGTAGATTACACGAACACGAAGATGATATCCCGAAACTGTTGAAGGAAAACTTACTGGTGAGTTATTACTTTTAAGGACTTAATTTTTTCATTTTGCTGACATTTACGTTTATAGAGAGGTATATATATATATATATATATATCGTAATCACGGTGTCTAACGTGTTCAGGAAGTTCAGAATAATAAGAGCATGCCTTTGTAGTTTGGTGGTTTTCCGAAACTTCTCAGACAATGAACACCGGCAATTATTTGAATGTAATTTGATTTATTTCCTTAACTTCCCACTGATGGCTTAATTGCATCTGAAGAAGCAGTAAAAAATTGATTTGGTCCTGGGTAATGGATGTTGGGAAGTTTATATAACTCTGATTAAATCATATGTGTTTCTTTAATGCACTTATTTACTGTCTTGTTGACATTTTGAAATAAATGATACAAAGGGAAGATACAGCAGGTTTGTGGTGTATGTAAAACTGTTGTGTTTATTATTTTAATCACATATCATTAAATTACGTAGCCAGAAAATGTAAGTGAAAGATTTTCGGGGGAAGCATCCTCTACATTTCTCTTTTATATATTGATGTACTGACTTGGCCATTTCTTTTTAATCAGTTTGTATGATGCCAGCCTTCCATAATGATCCTCCACAACATTCCATCTATGAGAGAAGACACCTCAGTGACCCCCACTGTCCAGCCAGAGAGGAGAGCGGCAATACCTCCCCGGACCATGGAGAGGCTCAGCTGGACTTCTACCGTAAACTGGGCTACTCCCCTGCGCAGGTCTGGACCGTGCTGCAGAAGTTTGGCCTAAACATAGACACTAACAGTGTCCTTGGGGAGTTGGTACGGACAGGAGCTAGCCCTGGTGGGACGGAGGAGAGTGAGAAGGTGGGAGGCTTGGATGCCACCCAAGGGGAGGCTGTCGATAGCCCGCCTGTCACACCCGCCGGTCGGGAGGATACAGTCCGTCGGGAAAGAGATGCCCTGAGACCCATAGTGATCGACGGGAGCAACGTGGCCATGAGGTGGGAACAACGCAACTCCATTTTCCTTTGTTTCTCTGTAAATATATGCTGCTTTGACTCTAGTTTGGTAGACAACTTGAAACCACCCGTCCACCATTTTGGCCCAGTCACTAATAGGAATATGGAATTTCAATTAAATGTCCCTAACGCACATTAACAAGTGTTTTTTTTCTATTACGCACATTAACAAGTGTTTTTTTTCAATCAAGTGTGATTGTCACCTGAGGTGTCGACCTGGTTCTTTAACGAACCAGGTCGACACCTCAGCGATTCCTTGTTGGCATTTCCTACAACACTCATGTTGATACAGGCATAACTCTACCACGTCGCTCTTATATGCAAATTTTAACATGCAAATCAGTGCACAGTAAAAATGGAAAAGGCCTCACTGGATTGTATGCTCTGCCTGATCCCTTGGGCATATTAGGCATGGGGGGGGCAGACAAAAAAATAGTAATAGCCCATCTTTAAGTGCATTCCAAATGACACCCTTCCTCTACACAGTAAAAACTCCACTGGTTTATACTCACACACTATTATCTAAATCAAGAGATTTCACTAAGAGTCACGGTGAATAATGGCTTCGAGAGTTTAATTCAAAACATTTACCTTTTCAGCAGTCATGTTTACTGACATGTGCTCCATGAATGGAACTAGTGCTGTATGTAGTGACGTAGTGAAAGGCAATTTCCCATTTTATTTCTGTGTACACAGTTAAAACATTTGCAATGCAAATGCTGTGAAATTGTGAGTAGTTAAGTGCTTTCAATGGAAGGGAACAGCTATCAGTGTAGTTCCTATCCAACTAAGCTGTCATTTATAAAGCCTTTGCGGAACAGTCCAACACTCAAATGGTTCACTCTATTTCATTTATGGGGCACTTATGGACTCTGTATGGTCTCTGGTGAAAAGTAATGCTCTTATCTAGGAAAATGGGCTACATATTGGACTCGGCCAACAAAGTCAGTGTAGCAGGAATACCCCCTTAAACACAGATAGACAACTAGCTTGCTTGGTCAACATAATTTGTTGATATTGCTCATATTTTGCAGCCATGGCAACAACGAATTGTACAAGCAAGGATATGGTTAACTTGCTTGTTGACCAATATTTATATCGCTCCTCTGTTGCAGCCACGGGAACAAGGAAGTGTTTTCCTGTCTGGGAATCCAGCTGGCTGTGAACTTCTTCCTGGACAGGGGTCACAATGATATTACAGTCTTTGTTCCTTCATGGAGGAAAGAGCAGGCGAGACCAGATGCTCTAATCTCAGGTAAAGATGTCAGGAATACACCTCCCAGGGTCCAATGTCTACTTCCTTTTCTGTATCACAAAAGCCCTTTATAGCATGTTATCCAGTGGATTTCCTTCTCATATATACAGTGCCCTTCCACAATTATGGATATGGATACAGGTAAAGATTAGTAAATTAGTGGGTCATAAAAAGTTACCTTTTGGAGAATTTGCTTAATATCACCCTGTAGTAAATTTATCCAGAGAATTTAAAAAAAATCAAAAACACGTGCCACAATTATTGGCACCCCTGCATCAAATACATTTGACAACCTCCCTAACAGAGTCTTTTCCTGTAACATCTTATAAGGTTGTAGAATACAGTGCATAGAACCTGAGACCATTCACCCCCGACCGTCAGTGTTGGTTGCCAAAGAGCTCAATTCGTTTTCATCTGTCCATGGCATTATGTTCCATTTCCAGTGTCAGTAGCGTTTATACTCCAGGCACCACTCATGTTTGCTGTGGCGTATGATAGTATTTATTTTTTATTTTGCCTCTCTTACCATCCTCTTCACTGTGCCTGGGTGCAAAATCTACTTGGGTCGTCAATTAGGCAAGTTTGTAACAGTTCCAGTTGCCTGGAACTTCTTCAGTATTCACCTTTTTATCCATCTTTACTTCGGGTCCAATAATTGTGGAAGGCACTTTATACAGTAAGTATGCAGACATGTTTTCAAAGTGGGTTCATTGCTATATTAATAGAAATGACACATTGTATATTATGTAATCTGTGATATCTGCATACATGGACAATGTTTGAATAGAGAGCTGATCTATTTGTCTGTTTTTGAATGTATGAGCAAGTAGCCAGTCGCCAAATGGCCTTGTTTGTCATTTGTCAGTTTCTGAACCTGAGGCAGAGGCAAAAATGTTTTCAGAGAAAAACAGATTAGTGTTTAAGTTGTTGCCACTCCCCCAGCTACACTGACAGTGAGAGTAGTGGAGGGAAAAACCCAACACGGATATGTTTCTGTTTTTATATGTCAACCAAGGCTAAACTTTATCTTCTTAATCGTTTTTTCTTGCCCAGTGGGGACTTTTCGAAACATTTCTATTACTTCCTGCACTCTGTTACTTCCTTTCATACATATTGCCTTCTGTTGGTCCGATGATAGGAGGTTTGGCTAGCTTACAGTGATCCTAATTGCGCAAAGCTTACGTTCCTTAATGTTATTGTGAAAAACAGCATATTGTAGTCAGTGTTTACAAGATTCTGTATTTGGGATTTACATACTGTATAGGTAAAGATTGCAAAGTGTCACGAGATAGCAGGTGGACGGAAGGATGAAGCCAGGCACATGAACAGATGGCCTTCTTCTGTATTCTTTATTAATAATAGAACAATGTCCAAAGCAACGCTGTAGAGCGATGAAACACTCTGCTAGCCTTTTAATGAGGAGAATGGACACCAGGTGTAGTGATGACGAGACTGAATGTGCTGGGGGTGGAGATGCGGTGGCAGCTAGACCGCCGGAACCTGCCCGCAGGTGGGGGTAGAACACCATTAGAAGGAGCTCTGACACAAAAGGCACATTTTATATGTCTGAGACTGCTAAATTAAACGTTATCCTTCCGTATGTGCCTGGGAAATGTCATTTTATTGTTTGTTGCCCTAGTAACAAAACAGGTTTTGCAACCAAATATGACGACAGTAAAAACATATATCAGCGAAAACATTATCCATTTTTTAGTCTTTAGAAGGTTCTAATTGAATGCACTCACTACTTTATGTCACTTTCAATAGGGGCGTGAGCCAAATGACTATAATGTTAAAAAAAAGAATGTAAAAACAAATGGTTCTAATGTTGCTGTCTTCCACTGTTCTTAAGGTCAATTAATTTTACGTGAGCTGGAGAGGAAGAAGATTGTGGTGTTCACCCCTTCGCGTCGGGTCGCTGGCAAACGTGTGGTCTGCTATGATGATCGCTTCATCGTCAAGCTGGCACACGAGTCGGGCGGTATCATTGTGTCCAATGACACCTACCGTGACCTTCAGGGGGAAAGGCCAGAGTGGAAGCGCTACATAGAGGAGAGGCTGCTCATGTTCTCGTTCGTCAATGACAAGTGAGTTTTCTGGCATATTATTGTGCAACCCGAAATCTACTTGGACAGTCACCAATGACTGTTTTGATCGACTGTTGATCAAATTATTCAGATAAAAATGTGAAAACCCATTGAAAGGTATAACTGCTGACATACACTACACACTAATTGTATTTTCTGTTGTTAAGAAAAACATAATTTGACTTATTATTACTACAGGAATATATATTCAGTTCACGTTCGGTTAGAATCTGCTCTCCTTGATGTTAGAATATAGAGTTTCATTAGAGGCTATACTTGTCTCGTCATTGTCGTTGATGCTGGGAGACTGTACTATCAAGGCTTCCAAAATCACATTGCTAATGACAACAGTGGTCAAATAAATGTTTTACTAATAACGTGTACTTGTTTTATTTCTATAACTGTAATGACTGAACCATAATACCATACCGTTGTGGTATCCAAATGGTTAGCCATTGTTGTGTATTGTATACTTTAGCCACAGTGTAGTGTGAATCTAACCTTTACCTTTCCCCTCTGCCAGGTTCATGCCCCCAGATGACCCGCTGGGTCGCCATGGTCCCACTCTGGATAATTTTCTCCGGAAGGTTCCTCGGTTACCACAGAAACAGCCATGCCCTTATGGTGAGTTTATCTGCCATTGTAATCCTGCGGTTGACCTTACCACAAACACTGTGTGTTCGAGAAACCCAACAGAAGTCTTTTTTATATTTCACTAATTCAGGAAAGAAATGTACTTATGGGATAAAGTGTAAATACGACCACCCGGAGAGAGCCAACCAATCCAATCGCTCTGTGGCTGACGAGTTGCGGGAGAAGGCTAAGCTGCCTTCATCATTGTCACAGAAATACTCCACCAAAGGAACCGGACCTGATATCGGCTTGTCTCAGGAGGAGATGGCTCAGAGGCTGACCTTTGAACAGAACAATGTCTCTGTAAAGAACGGCCACGCCAGTGAGAATGTGCTTCTGCTCCAGGGAGGCCGTTGTGCCAGCTGGAGATCCCTGGTTAAGAAGGACAAGGCCAGCCGACACACCCTGACCAGCCTGGACCTGACCCCGTCCTGTGGCTCTCAGGACCAGCTAGACTCCGGACTGGGCTCCTTTGACTGCCTGGCGTCTGATCCCTCCAGAGACTACTGTGATCGCTATGGTAATGCTGGGAATGGTAACGGCCAGTCACAGCCCACCCTCTGCACGAGACCACATTGCACATCCCTGCCAAGCAGCAACCCGTCTTGTAGCTGCTGTTGCCAGGCTCAACCACCACCGGGGGTCAACACGGGTTACCACCAAAACCACAGCACACGACATAGCATGGATTCAGCAGGCACGTACAGCACTCACAACTGTCCAGACGTGACGACGTACTGCTCCCCTTGTTACCTCAACTATGTCCGCCCTGTGTTTCCCGTCGATATACATCATTACAGCCACCCCAATGACCTCCGGCAGCAGGGCATGGTCCAACCACCACAGCAGACGTACTGGTCGGATCCGTTCAAGGCTTATCCTCAGACTGTTCATAGCTCCTGTCAGGCGGAGCCACAGAAACACTGGTCGCCTACTCTGACCCAGAAGAGTCCCTGTGGCTGGGAGAGGGAAGAGGTGAGGAAGAAGCTGTTGGCCATCTTTAACGGACATCTGGTGGACAAAGCCATGGACATGTTTCCACAGCTCATGGACCCACAGAGATTGGCTGCAGAGATCCTCACCCTGCAGTCACGGCGCCTGTGATTGGCTGTTGAGATTCTCACCCAGCAGTCAATGGGGGCTTTGATTGGCTACAGGAATTTATAGTTTATTGTAGTTTATTCTCCACCCAGTACTTTTATCTTAAACAGTCTTACATAGCAACCCACTACTTTTACCCTAAACAGTCTGACCAGCCACCCAGTACTTTTACCCTAAACAGTCTTAGCCACCCAGTACTTTATCCCTAAACAGTCGATTGGCTGCAGAGATCCTCACCCTGCAGTCACGGCGCCTGTGATTGGCTGTTGAGATTCTCACCCAGCAGTCAATGGGGGCTTTGATTGGCTACAGGAATTTATAGTTTATTGTAGTTTATTCTCCACCCAGTACTTTTATCTTAAACAGTCTTACATAGCAACCCACTACTTTTACCCTAAACAGTCTGACCAGCCACCCAGTACTTTTACCCTAAACAGTCTTAGCCACCCAGTACTTTATCCCTAAACAGTCTTAGCCACCCAATACTTTATCCCTAAACAGTCTTAGCCCCCCAGTACTTATATGAAGGGTTGTATTGAGACCCCAGAGACACTGTAGCCCCTTATTATGAATTTAGTCGTGTCCTTGTTTATCAAAGTCGTCCTGGTCCAGAATCAACATGCGCGGCAACAGAATCCAGTGCACCTGCCAGCCATTCTGCTAATGTTATTCAACAACATGAATCACCTAGCTTTTAGGATAGGAATGATTTGATTTAGTAAGTCAATGTTTGACATTTATGTTTTTGCTAAAGTGCAGGTGGGGTGCGTTATGTTGATGTTGTGACTATTGTAGCTGGAAACGGCTAAATCGTAGTCAAGTTTAGGCAGGATATCTAATATTAGGACCAAAAGCCGAATAACAACAAGGGCTAGAGGACTAATTACAGATGGTAGACAGAAGTTATGATGCTATGCTTCGATGATGTTGACTTTAATGATGGATGACATGACAGTTATGTTATGGTTGGAACTTCAGAATTACTGGTCAAACATCATGTTGTACAAAAGCTAATAGCTGTCATGACAACAAAGCTATGTCACTGCACTGTCATAAACTAGGAGCCAAAAATAAAACACATTGAAAACTCTGTCGTATCATATAACACATAAAATAGAAGAAAATACACAGGACAGCCAAAATATGTGCATATAGCGCATCCTGCTCGACAGATGAGTGAGTGACTGAAAGGACCAGCTCCTAGCACTAGTATCCACATGTATTTATTTATTTATTTCAGTCAAAAAAGATGACAAAAAATAGGAATAATGTACTAGATCTTCAATTATTTCCCAGCTAATAATATTGTCACTATGTAGTTGAAAATTATTGGATTGCAATAAAGTGACTGTCCCTTTGAATTGAACTAATTGGTAATATGTTGCAAGTGCATTGAATGTAAAAATAATTAACTGACTGAGTGCAATTTACAAAAAAATATATACGACACCAATCAACTTAAAAAATACCAACTTACACAAAATTCAGCCTTGAAAGAAACCCTGAGGGTCAGTGATATTTTAAGTTTGCTTTGCTGCCCCCCGGTGGATGCAGGTGTATATTGCATCAAGACATTAAGAGGACCCCAAGGAAAAAGTCAAGCTACGGGAGCCAAGTGTTTTAACAGCCTACTAAATTGTTTTCTGTCATGTCATTTTGTATAAGCATAACTTTAAACTGATATCAGACTGAGTCAGGTGTGGTCTGGGTTCCCCAGCCTTTACAGTGTCTGCTAGGTTCCCACTGCACGCCACAGTCCTGAGTTGTGACACTTAGTGGACTGGAGTTGCAGTGTATATGTACATTTTGGTGTGCCAAATTCAATGCCTATTAACACGATACGCTGTGTCACTACGTGCTCTAACCCCTAGTTTGTGTCGAATGGTGCCTTTCTCTGTCTTTGGTTCCACAACATGCACTGACTCGTTTCACCGTTTTCCTGGTTGAACACGCTGCATTATGATATTCTATGAATGTATTGTATTTATCGCTCGCTGAGTGTTGTATTGTAATCGTTATGCCTTTGGCCAGCTCGTCATTGTAAATCGATTTTTGAGTGTTTAAAGTTGGAATAAAAAAATAGTTCTACCAACAGATACTATTTTGGTAATGCTATACTTGCGTTGGATTTGTATAACAAATTAACGTTTCTGGATATAATTATTTAACCCATGTCAGGGGGAATTTGAACGCTTAATTGAGCCATGGACTACATTACCCATAATGCACCTGGACCGTTAGCTTACAGCCTAGCCTCATTTTGAGACCACCAATTTTGTGGTCCCTCTTGTACGATTTAGTTTTTTAAATTAAATCTACTTGTATAGGTTGCAATAATGTAGAGCGTAACGATATTTATCCGTCACCGATTCTGTTCTTTAATTTGTCTAACTGCCGTTGTTGGCATTTTTGCAGGCGGCTAGAATAACACGGCTAACCGCATCACGACACCAGCCCCCCGACAACATGCAATGTCTGAGTGGTTTGTTTTCCTTCACCGGATAACAACTAGTAGGTATTCTCCACCCATGTCTGGGCTTAGAGTTGTGTTGTACACAGATTTATGAGACAGAGAATCAATTTAGGGAGCCGCTGTAGCGAATTACAACGTCCGACGTCGATTTACTGTCACTTGAGTACGTTAGCTACCTAGCTAGCAGTAGCACTGACAAGAGGACAAATGTGGCAGAGCGTCGGTCTCACTGTGCTAGTAATAGTGGCCACCCTGGTGTTCGCGTTACTCTTCATGCTGTTCGGTAAGTCGTGTTAACAAGACGTATACACTACCACAGTATTGGTGTATAATTGCTTTAGATTGACTAGAATTGCCCGTAACATTTAATATCATGTACATATACTGCTATGCATTAAATCACTTGAAGTGATTCGTTGGTCTTGTGTTTACAGCTAGCTAGCTACTGTACTAGTTAATGCAACATCATGGCAAGCATTAGGTAGTTACTGTACTAGTTCATGCAACATCATGGCAAACACTAGCTAGCTACTGTACTAGTTAATGCAACAGCATGGCAAGCACTAGCTAGCTGCTGTACTAGTTAATGCAACATCATGGCAGGCACTAGTTAGCTACTGTACTAGTTAATGCAACAGCATGGCAAGCACTAGTTAGCTACTGTACTAGTTAATGCAACAGCATGGCAAGCACTAGTTAGCTACTGTACTAGTTAATACAACATCATGGCAGGCACTAGTTAGCTACTGTACTAGTTTATACAACATCATGGCAGGTACTAGTTAGCTTGAAGGTCTAGCTTTCTTGCGTTAGTGAGCAGTGACAAAGCTTGTCCTAATTCCCCCTGTTTACGAACAGTCAGTATTAAGTTGGGTAGTTACTCTTTAAGATCAGACTTTGTCTGACATAATAATAATCTCCCAACTTCAAGAGGTTAAAACAGCCTATTGTTTGTAGATTTTACTGTCCTGAATGTAAGACCCTTAGTTACAGCTCTTATTTATTTGATACATTTTTATAGTTGATGAATGTCTATCGGTTCAACGTTTTTCTGGTTATTATGTAGGGTAATGTTTAAAGGTATCTTTTACAATGGGAGGAGCTTCTACAAAGTCTTGACGTAGACATTCATTTGATTGATTGAGTTTTTTTGGCTAGATTTTGACCTTTAATTTCCCTTTCTGACTTGGAGTATCCCAAATGCAATTGTACGTTTATTAAACTTTAGTGAATGTACCCTAGATATATAAAAATATTGCCATTAATTTTAGAATAATGCTTTATCATAATTTTTTTTGGAAAAAGTGATTGGGTCTAGTGCACCATAGCTGAATTATCAATCACTAAGGAGATACAGTTGATGTCCTTTTCATTGGGCCAATAAAGTATCTCCCCATCTTGCATCCTACTGTTACAAGTAAAAACACAAAACAGTTAGGTCAATTTCTCAGCAAATGACAAAGTAGTCATTGTTTTATTACACCTACAATCAATACAGCACTCGATTCAGTGATGGTCTGTTTGGCCCCTTAGGTTGGTATGTAGTCTGGCAGCTCTTCCTGTCCAAGTTCAAATTCCTGCGTGAGATGGTGGGCGACGCCGGTTCCCCGCAGGCCGAGTCCCAGCCGTCCCAAGACAAGAGCGAGCGTACCTCACCTCCAACCCCACGCCAGAGGCCCAAGACGGCCCGCCAGAGGGTCATTCCTATTGATAGCACTTTGTAGACAAACCCACACCCACCCTCTTTCTGCCACACACCCTTTTGTTCACAGGCAGGTATTTGTGTTCCTCTGGAACGCCCAGGTGCGGTCTTGTACGGATAGAATGAATAGAACATACTTGGAACCACTAATCCTGGAAATCTGACTGGTAGAAATGTAGTTGCGCATGCAATGGCTGCCTGGTATTGTGACGGACGACTTAATGATTATGTAGAATGTTCATTCAAAAAAACGCCTACTGATGTGACTCAGGCGATGCAATGTATTTGTTGTAATGATACTTGAGGCAATTCACAAATCACAGAACTAATTAATGGGTGAACATGGGTAAAAGCTGCTTCAACATCGCCGGTTTTACTTCCTGCTTTGCTCCTATTGGTGTTCAACGGCCACCGGTCCGCCCAGTTGGCCATCAAGTCGAGCAGGACACGCCCGTTCTATTCTTTCTATTTTTATGTGCGCATCATTGTCTGTGATGAACATGAGGGCAGTCATCTTTCCCTCCCCATTTACCACGCTCCTGTTCTGTCCCACCTCGAACCAGTGGTGATCGGAATACAACAGACTGTCCATCTAGTATGTAGGATCAGTGGGCCCTGATAAAATCCACCCATCCACACTGCATCTACTGACCTCCTTTGGGTCGACACTTGATACTATAGGCTTGTTTCATGCTTTGTTTTACCTTGTACATTGTAGACATTTATGAGCATTTGGAACTGGGACCTCTCTGGGGGCTTTTCTTTTGGCGCTGTATGGGAAATTGCATCTGGGACATAGCCCTTATCTGGTCCTGGACCAGATCACTAAACTAGGTGTAGCTACCGATGTAATAAAGGGACAAGCCATCAGATCACAGGACATTCGGTATGTCAGTTATTCAAGTTCCAAATATATATTTTGTAAATTTTTTGTGTACTGGGCAGCATGGCGGGTCTCTTCCCCTGGTCTTCCCTGACACTCTGCAACATGGTCAGCTCTGACTGGCTGACACCATACCATGGTCAGCTCTGACTGGCTGACACCATGTACCATGGTCAGCTCTGACTGGCTGACACACTGCCACATGGTTGGCTGACAGTGTTGTTTTGCTGCTGCCACCTACCTAGGGATTTCTGTCTCTGTTATCACTAAACATTGTGTATTCTCTGTGTGTGTGTTTATAAATGTGGGTACACTATCACATACGTGAGTTTGTAGCAAAGCTTATTTTTGACAAATAACTGACAACTGTGGTATCATGGACTCGTAACGTTTACGCTCACAGGCAAACGAAAACGGCTGTTTTCAAGAGGAAAAAAACAGAATACATTTTATATGAACTGAAAACCGAAGTACTTCGATGCATGCTAATGTCACAATTTCTAACAAGTGCAATGAGAAGAATGATTTATTACTTGGGTATTGTCTGTCAGGCCGGGCATACATATGTTAAATTGATAAAGTTATCATTACAACGTCAAGACAATCTCTAGAAGCTGTCTGCATCAGGGGGTCTCCATGAAGTGTAGATATAGGGTCACCCATTAAATCCCAATGGACATGATATTATGAACACTAGGCACCGAGCGCTGGGAGGAGCCCTCACAAATGGGGTAATCCATTGCTCTGGCTGTTTCAAGGATGCCTACTAGGATGCGTTAACTAGGAACCATTTGTAAGAGGAGAAATGCAGGGAAGTCCTAACCTGAACTTGTCTAGTACGTGACATGTCTTTTTTCCGTGACATAATGTCGGTCTTTGTCAAGCACTAATGAATACACCATTAGGTTTTAAGCTTCAGCTACGTGGGATGTGGAGAAATCTGACTGGATATTTTGCCTTCACATGATATAATGGTGTACATATTGTCCTCTGCACATTAATTGTCCCAGAGAATGATGGATAGAAAATGCGTTTGATTGCTCTGGATAGCTGGCCTCTGAGATATGCTAGCTGGGTCGTCTTCATTAGGGCGTAAACGTATGGATGGAAATGGGACGAGGCTTTATGTTGAAAAACATGTATACTGTGTGTACTAACAATCATGACCCTCCTCCACATTGGTATTTACCCTTTTGCCGGTCTGGATGCCATCCTTTCAGTTTGCTACATGGCCTTTGATCCAGTTGTTTGCCTGTAGCTGGACAACATTTTAAAACAAATAATTTCTGTATTGGTTTTACATGTACCGGTCCAAATTCTGTTTTGGTTTATTGCAGTAACTTACCTTCAATAATAAATGCATTTCTTAAACTCAATTGAAATATATTGGTCTTCTGTGTGTGATGTTTTAATGCCCTTATTTTACCAGGTAAGTGACAGAATGACAAAGAAATCCAGAATAACACATTTCAAATACGTTTTTGACCCTTTTCTAAACAACATTATAAACATATATGTAAATGACTAGGCCAAACTGTTGCCCATGTATTTTGTCTTGTATACACTGATGAGCCAAAACTACAAAAGTGTGGATGAGTGCCCCCTACTGGCCATCCGAGCACCACTTCCAGCAGCATCTGGTCTCCCATCTTGCAACCAAACTGGACCTTCAATCTTTTGAATCCAAAGTCAAATCCTATTTGTCCAGACTCCCCTTTCACTTCCAAAAGGCGCTGCTGTTTGCTAAACCTTCGAATATAATGGTATTTTTGGCTTCATGCTCTCATACTTTAAAATTGACGCTAGTGATTATACCATGCTTAAATCTTTGGCAGTGTGTTTTGAGGGCAACTATACTGCCTGCAGCTGGGCTATTTTAAAGAGCACCAAGACCCATGCTGAGTAGTTAAGAAGCTGTAATTTCAGAGTCTGCAAATACCTTACAGGAAATGGTTGTGGTAAGCCAAGGAAATGACATCGACTCTCAGTCCCTGCTCTTCAAATTGGTATGTAGAGCTGAACCGGAGCTTGTATTCTTCAGTGCTACACTTGCCCGTGTGCTTGGTCTGGTAGCAGCCTAGCAAGTCAATTTCTTTGTATTCTAGTGATTCTTTACTCAACAGGCTCGTATACTTATTACTCGTATACTTATTACTCATACACCAACCAACTGAACCTACTGGAGATGCTGATGTTTCCCATCAGAATTAGACAGTTTTTAATTGCGAAGCAAAAACAACTAGTCACAGAGGAAATCTTAAAATATGTAATTTCCTGAGTAACACCCCGTGTCTATATACCACCTGTAAGAACATGAGTTCCGGGAACAGTGCCACTACAACTCCTGACCAACTGTCCTGAAATAGCATGTTGATTTATCCAGTTCTCTCAAGTCTGCACCATAAACTGCTTGTTCCAGAACCAGTCATGAGATGTTCCTGGGTGCCACTATTAGCTACGGATAAATCAGCCCAGAATCCTGTCTGCCGGGACCTGAGACGGGGACGGAGGAGGGGGGTTCGGGGTGCTGGGGCGGTCTAGGCATCCTAGTAATTTACAGTGTCAATCTGCAGCCAAAAACCATTCCAGAGCTGATTGCTTTTCTCTCCTTGTCCCCCTGGGATAGCAGTGAATGGAATGCAGTGGGCCATAAAACCACTGATGGCTTGTAAAGTGCCTGGTTCTGTGTCCGGAGCCCTGTTAATGAGGTTTTCTTATTGTTTGCCGAGTTTGGCTTGATATTCTCACCTGTATCTGGTCAGGAGGACTATGGCCATTTCTCATAGACTTTTACAACATTGTAGCCACAGGCTTTATGCAGTTTATTTCAGTGCGACCGTAATATGGGAGTAACAGGAGGCGGTTTCTGAGCTGTATTTTAAGGCCTGCCGAGCGCATGCAAACCACCGTGCCTATCATTAGATGCAGAGTTGTGTTATAATACATGGATTAACTTACTGTTGATCAATAGCTGACCTGAGGCCTGACCCTTAACCATGTGTTTTCTAGATGATTGGTTCCCGAACAGGGGAACTTTGGCCCCTGTGCTCTCAGCTCTGTCTACATGAGGACCTTTGACCCCTAAGGATCAATGGCCCTTAATAAAGATGGCGCTAGGACCACTGGGAGCACATGCAAACATTTGTGGGCTATAATCTTATTGGTAAATGCCCAAACCAGAGGTATTCTGGGGACCTCTTGACCACAGGACGTGTGGAACTTTCTGTCCTCTGTTGCCAACCCCACTTGCTCTCCTCTAATCATCCCATAAAGGATGTGTTGGGGCTGATACGCTAACGGGGACAGGAATACTTTCGACTTGATCTTTTTAGAACTTCTATTATTTAACCCACCACCCATTTGGCTTACGTGGTTTGTCAAATACTTCTTAATAAAGACGTGGAATGAAACAATTTAATGAGGATATATAAATATTAGGAAGAGGTAATGATGGGATGCTAACGTATTTGGCACAAGTTGTATTTATGTTTAGTAATGAGTTTTATACAGTACCTCAGACCCACCTGGTTATAGTTGTATGTTTCACACAGTACCTCAGACCCACCTGGTTATAGTTGTATGTTTCACACAGTACCTCAGACCCGCCTGGTAATAGTTGTATGTTTCACACAGTACCTCAGACCCGCCTGGTAATAGTTGTATGTTTCACACAGTACCTCAGACCCACCTGGTAATAGTTGTATGTTTCACACACTACCTCAGACCCACCTGGTAATAGTTGTATGTTTCACACAGTACCTCAGACCCACCTGGTAATAGTTGTATGTTTCACACACTACCTCAGACCCACCTGGTAATAGTTGTATGTTTCACACACTACCTCAGACCCACCTGGTAATAGTTGTATGTTTCACACAGTACCTCAGACCCACCTGGTAATAGTTGTATGTTTCACACAGTACCTCAGACCCGCCTGGTAATAGTTGTATGTTTCACACAGTACCTCAGACCCGCCTGGTAATAGTTGTATGTTTCACACAGTACCTCAGACCCACCTGGTAATAGTTGTATGTTTCACACAGTACCTCAGACCCACCTGGTAATAGTTGTATGTTTCACACAGTACCTCAGACCCGCCTGGTAATAGTTGTATGTTTCATCCAGTATATAGAAAACAGTCTCAAGAGTAAAATGTAGGTTTTCTTGAATCAGTTATATTCGCCATAGAAGGTCAGACATGACTTGAACTGATGGGTTTGTCATCCTGCTGTGATAATACTGAGTTTGAATTTACCACATACAGTAAGACAAATAGCTAGGCTTATGTTGTGCGGTTTTATACGAACTGCCAATACACGCTACAAGGAAGACATTTTGCTCTCAATTTACAGCATCTTTTTTTCTTGACATAAGTCAAGAGCGTTTTTTTAAAATCCAGCTGGTGTGGGTGTGTGTGTGTGTGTGTCTCTCTGTGTGTGTAAAAACAGGTAAGCTTTAAGAAGGCTTTGTCATTTCATGGTTCATGCCATGGAAACAAAGTGGCACCCACACGTCTTCTAGCAGAAACTTTATCAAAAGACGCATTCATATGGTTACGAACAGTCCTTCCCTTTGTCAGAGAGCCCTATTCCGTTCAACAAACCATTTACACAAAGCACTACTTTCATTTCCAGCAGTAGTGTGTGTCAATATTGTCCAGGTGAAAATGAATAAAAACAACAACGGACATGTTATTATAATAAGGTGCTTTATAATACATGAAACGGAATGTTACGAAATGTTCAAGTTACCCTAAAAAGTCACTGATATCACGTCTACATATTCATATCATAATTAATTATATAAAACAATCTACACAAAAATAGAGCAGAGTATTTACAGGACAGAAAAAAACAAATACTATTTACAAAAGCCATAAACTCTTAGGGTTAACAATGAGAAATATATATATATATATACGGTATATACACACACACACGCAGCACGCACGCGCACACATGGTGAAATGGGCAAGACCAGGAAGTAACACGGACCTCATAATGTGGCCATCTGCAGCAGTTGTTCTTTGAACTGCTGGGCCTGATGTGAGAGGTCTGTGACTCTGTCCACCATGTCCTGTACAGTAGCTGTGTTGGGGTAGTGCAGAGCGGCCGTTTTGGTGGCACCCACCACCGTTTTCAACAGGTCGCACAGTACGTTGCTCGAGTTCATCACCCGGTTCGCCACGTCGGGCGTCGCCGCCTGCCTGGACAGGGTGTCCCCGATGAACACCAGCTTGTGGGCGCTGAGGATGACGAACTTGCTGTGCGCCACGAAGATGCGCGGCGGTTGCCCGGCGCCCACGCAGCTGAAGAAGGCGTCCACGGCGTTGAGTAGCGTGACGAAGTGCTGCTGACACTGCTCGCCGTAGAAGCCCAGCAGCTGGCGATCCCGCCCGCAAATCTTGGCCCCGCCTCCTGTCGACGTCAGGGAGGAGGAGGTGGGGCCTGTTGTGGCGTGCTGGAGGGAGATCCACTGTGTGATGTCGTTCTCCACTGGTTGGATCACTTCCTGTTCCAACTGCTTGAACTGGTTGATCTGGGATGGGTAAACCAGGAAAATATTAAATTACAAACAAAATAACATGATGTAAATAGAACTAACATGTCAATTCCGTCAAGTTAGTGATGTTATTTTCCAAATATGTCCACAAAGAGCCCAATATAATTGGTACAGGAGTTCAAAGGTTAATCCCCTTTTCTGTGTGTGAGCTGCTCTGCTCACTGTCCTCCTGTCTGTTTGATTCTAGCCCATGTCTTTGGCCCATGCTAGAAAGGTCACCCACTGTGAAGGTTTAACTAAATATTGTTGTAAAGGTTTCAGAAAGATAAACAACCCTCCTCAAGACTGGTTACATTTCTCTATACTCGTCTCTCAGCAAAAACAACAACACAGTTATTTTTGAGTGCACCTTGTAATACTTAGGTTAGCTCATGGACAAAATAGCATTACATCAACATGATCAAACTATTGTGGCCAAGTCTGGCTGAGACGAGCTGTTACCTGTTCCTGTCCCAGTTGAACTTTGCTCTGCTTGATTATGTTCTCCTTCTCAAGAAGCTCCTTCTGCTGTCTCTCAAAGTCTTCTTTGCCCTTTTGAGAAAGAAAAGTGTGAGAACCAACCAGGGCAGATAGTGTATACTGCAAACATAGTTATTTAGAAGGTATAGTATATACTGCAAACATAGTTATTTAGAAGGTATATTATATACTGCAATAAATAATAGTTATTGAGAAGGTATATTATATACTGCATATATAGTCATTTAGAAGGTATATTATATACTGCATATATAGTCATTTAGAAGGTATATTATATACTGCATATATAGTCATTTAGAAGGTATATTATATACTGCATATAGTCATTTAGAAGGTATATTATATACTGCATATATAGTCATTTAGAAGGTATATTATATTCTGCATATATAGTAATTTAGTAGGTATATTATATACTGCATATATAGTCATTTAGAAGGTATATTATATACTGCATATATAGTCATTTAGAAGGTATATTATATACTGCATATATAGTCATTTAGAAGGTATATTATATACTGTGTATATAGTCATTTAGAAGGTATATTATATACTGCATATATAGTCATTTAGAAGGTATATTATATACTGTGTATATATAGTCATTCAGAAGGTATATTATATACTGTGTATATATAGTAATTCAGAAGGTATATTATATACTGCATATATAGTCATTTAGAAGGTATATTATATACTGCATATATAGTCATTTAGAAGGTATATTATATACTGTGTATATAGTCATTTAGAAGGTATATTATATACTGCATATATAGTCATTTAGAAGGTATATTATATACTGCATATATAGTCATTCAGAAGGTATATTATATACTGCATATATAGTCATTTAGAAGGTATATTATATACTGCATATATAGTCATTTAGAAGGTATATTATATACTGTGTATATATAGTCATTCAGAAGGTATATTATATACTGCATATATAGTCATTCAGAAGGTATATTATATACTGTGTATATATAGTCATTCAGAAGGTATATTATATACTGCATATATAGTCATTTAGAAGGTATATTATATACTGCATATATAGTCATTTAGAAGGTATATTATATACTGCATATATAGTCATTCAGAAGGTATATTATATACTGCATATATAGTCATTTAGAAGGTATATTATATACTGCATATATAGTCATTTAGAAGGTATATTATATACTGTGTATATATAGTCATTCAGAAGGTATAGTATATACTGCATATATAGTCATTCAGAAGGTATAGTATGTATGTACACTGTAATCTGAAAAGATGTCTCACAATTTAGGGGTTTTCCACATCCAAGCTCTTAGAGATCGGGGATGATGTTTAAATTCACCCGGCTCCCTTTTTATTTCCTTAAATTCCGAAGCATTTAAGCAGAAGGTGCCCAAATATAATGTAAATGTGTGCAGGTTAGTCAGGAGACTAGGGGTCAAACACACCTGCAGATGGACATAGTCGTAGTCTTCCATCCAGCTCTTCACACATTTCTCCCTGTTGTTCATGTTGCCCTTTTCTTGACCAGCGGGAACAGGAAATGGCTTGGTGTGGCCCCCATAGCTGTCGCTGTTGTCTGAGGGTGGGGACATTACGGGGTGGATGACGGCCTCCTCTGGAGTACCTCCCCTGGGGTAGACGGGCCCGTCCGTGCTGGACGTCCGTCTGAAGAGAAGCTCCGCATTTCCCCTGACCGAGGAGGCCAGCTGCTTGACGTCGTCGGGAACCGTCCGGGATACCATGACGAAGCGATCCAGGTCGTCGCTTTTGATCTGGTGCTTGGCTCCGCTGGAGGTGGCCAGGGCGTTGATCGCCCAGCCGCAGTTCTCCAGGCTCTGAAAGGTCTGCAGGATGATCTGCTGAGAATCCTCCAGACGTCCCAGCTGCCTCCTCAGCTTACTGTGCAGGCTGGGGTCCGACAAGGCAGTGGCGTTGGCTGCGGCGCCCCTGCCGAACACCACAAAATCCGCCAGGGCCGCCCGTACCCTGTCCAGCACGGTGCGCACCTCGTTGCCACGGCGCTCCATAAAGGGGAACGTCCGCCAGTGGGGGGAGGAGGCCAAGCTCTGGAGGGCCCCCACCGAGGCCTCGACCCCATGCTGCAGGCGGCACAGCCTCTGGACCGCCTGGTCCACGTCCAGAACCAGCCGGCCCTCTGCGCTGGACACGGTGGATGTGGACGAGGTGGACATGGAGCTGCGCGTGGAGCCCGTGCTGGAGAAGGACAGGCGGTTCACGCCGTCCGTCACGTCGCCCAGAGCGCGGCCTTCCTGCTGCGGGACGTCGTACACCCCCTGGCCCTTGCACCGGTCCCTCTCCTGGGGTGTGGAGCGCTGATGGCAGGGCGGCTGCTGCTGCTGCACCCCTCTGGGGATGTCATAAATATCGCCCGGATGTCCCGCCCCAGAGAACTGCTGGGCGGGGGGCGGCACGTCATATATGCCTTCGTTTCCGTTGGCGACGGGGCGCTGGAGGTGGTGGGGTCCGATCGGCTCGGAGCTGGGGGGAAAGTCATAATTGGACTGGGTGGGTTTGGCGAGGGTGGACGGGGGCACGTCGTAGATGCCCTCCTGCTGTTTGTGTTGTTTGAGGGGCTGCGGGAAATCGTAGTTCCCCTCCTGGGGGGCAGGGGTGGTCCGGGAAGGAGGCACAGAGTACACCTGGAAGACAAACTAGTGTCAGAGAGGAGTAGAGAGGAGGTGTAGTATCAGAGGAGGTGTAGACATGTAACGATAAGTCATATCAAACTAGTGTCAGGAGGTGTAGAGAGGAGGAGTGAAGAGGAGGTGTGGACATGTAACGATAAGTCATATCAAACTAGTGTCAGAGGAGGAGTAGACATGTAACAATAAGTCATATATAACTAGTGTCAGAGGAGGAGTAGACATGTAATGATTATTCATATCCACAGACATGCGGCTGAATCGATTCCACTGGACAATAAGCAGAGCAACAAACAGATCGGCACCACGTTATTTTTAGTCGGATATTGAGGAACTGAAAAGACTCTGTTTCTGTCGATGCAATATTTTCAAACCTCCCTTCCCCCGTCAGTCATTATAAACCTGAATTTGCATATATCCAAGCCTTTAAAAAACAGCACCCTGACAGCGTGGAATATATGGATTGTGACGTACACGGCGGGCTGCTTGAAAAAAGCTGAATAAATAAAACTAGTGGGCTGTAATTGATTTCAGTCAGCCTTGAAATCCTCACTGCAGGACGGGCCAACTCTAGACTGTAATTATAAGCGAGGCAAATTATGGGTTCCTACATATTTTCGTGGCATTGCCAACAGTGATGGTTTTAAAACGAGTTCCAGGGTGTAATGGAAGCAGGCCCAAGCAGTGTCCCAAGCACTGTCCCTAATGGGCTCAATGATTATTTTCTCTGGGACATCATCCCAAATGGCATCCTATGCCCTACATAGCGAACTTGCTTTAATCAGAGCCCGATGGGGCATTTATGTGGGGCTTAAAAGTAGTGTACTACAGTTAGCAACATTCCTTTCCCTGCTATAGGGTTTACAGAGAAAGTGTTTTAGCGTGTTTTGCTCTTTAAACGCCACTGGCAAGCAATGCTTTCATTTAGAAAACCACTCATTCCAGTCATACATATTATAATAACACATATTATTCACTTATTATGAAGCAATTAAAATGTACTGGGGCTTGTGTAAATAAACACATCAGAACAGCTACCACTTGCTTAATGCAACTTGATAAGAGCGTTAAAGGAAACGTCAATGAAGACCAGACTATGAGGACCTGAATATGTGTGTAGTTAGTTCTGTGTGTAGTTAGTTCTGTGTGTAGTTAGTTCTGTGTGTTTCTGTGTGTAGTTAGTTCTGTGTGTAGTTAGTTCTGTGTGTAGTTAGTTCTGTGTGTTTCTGTGTGTAGTTAGTTCTGTGTGTAGTTAGTTCTGTGTGTAGTTAGTTCTGTGTGTAGTTAGTTCTGTGTGTAGTTAGTTCTGTGTATAGTTAGTTCTGTGTGTAGTTAGTTCTGTGTGTAGTTAGTTCTGTGTGTAGTTAGTTCTGTGTGTTTCTGTGTGTAGTTAGTTCTGTTCTGTGTAGTTAGTTCTGTGTGTAGTTAGTTCTGTGTGTAGTTCTGTGTGTAGTTAGTTCTGTGTGTAGTTAGTTCTGTGTGTTTCTGTGTGTAGTTGTTCTGTGTAGTTAGTTCTGTGTGTAGTTAGTTCTGTGTGTTTTCTGTGTGTAGTTAGTTCTGTGTGTAGTTAGTAGTTAGTTCTGTGTAGTTAGTTAGTTCTGTGTGTAGTTAGTTCTGTGTAGTTAGTTCTGTGTGTAGTTAGTTCTGTGTGTAGTTAGTTCTGTGTGTAGTTAGTTCTGTGTATAGTTAGTTCTGTGTGTAGTTAGTTCTGTGTAGTTAGTTCTGTGTGTAGTTAGTTCTGTGTAGTTAGTTAGTTCTGTGTATAGTTAGTTCTGTGTATAGTTAGTTAGTTCTGTGTGTAGTTAGTTCTGTGTGTAGTTAGTTCTGTGTGTAGTTAGTTCTGTGTGTAGTTAGTTCTGTGTGTAGTTAATTCTGTGTGTTTCTGTGTATAGTTAGTTCTGTGTATAGTTAGTTCTGTGTGTAGTTAGTTCTGTGTACAGTTAGTTCTGTGTATAGTTAGTTCTGTGTATAGTTAGTTCTGTGTGTAGTTAGTTCTGTGTGTAGTTAGTTCTGTGTGTAGTTAGTTCTGTGTGTAGTTAGTTCTGTGTGTAGTTAGTTCTGTGTGTAGTTAGTTCTGTGTGTAGTTAGTTCTGTGTGTAGTTAGTTCTGTGTGTAGTTAGTTCTGTGTGAAGTTAGTTCTGTGTGTAGTTAGTTCTGTGTGTAGTGAGTTCTGTGTGTAGTTAGTTCTGTGTGTAGTTAGTTCTGTGTGTAGTTAGTTCTGTGTGTAGTTAGTTCTGTGTGTAGTTAGTTCTGTGTGTAGTTAGTCTCATACACACCCCTTGAGCAGGAGGAGGGATATCGTAAACCCCTTGTGACTGTGTGTCCATTGGAGTGGACAGAGGAACACCGTAGACTAATTCTTGAGGGCGAGCATTCCCGAGTTGTCCAGGATAGGGCGATCCCATCTTTTTCCCAGGGGGAATGTCATAAACCTGAAAGACACCATGAAACTCACAAATAAGGACACCACAACTGACAATGCATGGCAGAATTAAACAAGGGAATAATGCTCCTGTAGTCCTATATAGTTTACAGCCTTTACCCAATTGTGGCTTCAGGGATATATACAGCAATAATGCCGAACGAGGTGTGTTTTATAATCCATATACTTTGGCTAAAGGGCATAAGCTGAAGTATATTCTCCATACAACACAAACCCTCAAGGTGCTGAAAAAAAATGTCAGCCTAGTAACTATTACTACTAGTATTTATTTTTGCCATTTGACCATTTAAAGGTTACAATCTCATGTTTTGTATCATGCCAATACAGACATCTGACAGCCTTTGAGCCAATCAGAGTCAGCCAGTGTGGTGGAGATACCTACCCCCTGTGGTCTGATTGGAGGGACATCATACAGATCATGTTGGTTATGCTGCCCGGGGCTGTAGGCGTACGACTGTCCCACCCGTATTGGAGTCACCACCTGTCCACACCAGACGGGACAGAACAAACAACTATGAGAAACATGACAACTGGTCCTGTTGTAAAGGTGACCGGCCAGAACCAGTAGCCTATGGTCACCTACACGTATCAGTCACTCTGAGAGGCCAGTGGCCGGCTTATGATCGCAAGCGCACATCGCGGTTAGAGAAATGACAACTGTTCCTCATTGGAAACGTCCGGGTGCTTCTGTCCATTTTCTCTGACCCTATTCCGAGTCCACTCCCTGTCATAAACATACACAAGTAAGGAGGCTGGGAGGAGAGAGACGACCAATGGCAACGGGACTCGTGCCACAACTGTCACATTGAATTTATAGGCCCCACTACAAGGAAAGAATGTTCCTTGGGATTATGAGATAATGAGAGACGTTCCAGAGCATTGTATCACTTTGGATTGTCTGGAAAAAAGCTAGACAAGAAACCGTTCAAAATGGAAAAAAGGCACAGTGACAGCTTTGGTCCATTATTTTCAGTGGTGGGTGTCAAATTCCTCCACCTCTCTGACTCTCTCTCTCTCTCTCTCTCTCAGTACAGTTAGTCACCCTCTCTCTCAGTACAGTTAGTCACCCTCTCTCTCACTACAGTTGGTCTCTCTCTCTCTCAGTACAGTTGGTCACCCCTCTCTCTCAGTACAGTTGGTCACAGTACAGTTGGTCACCCTCTCTCTCAGTACAGTTGGTCACCCTCTCTCTCAGTACAGTTGGTCTCTCTCTCTCAGTACAGTTGGTCTCTCTCTCTCAGTACAGTTGGTCATCCTCTCTCTCACTACAGTTGGTCTCTCTCTCTCAGTACAGTTGGTCACCCTCTCTCTCAGTACAGTTGGTCATCCTCTCTCTCACTACAGTTGGTCTCTCTCTCTCAGTACAGTTGGTCACCCTCTCTCTCAGTACAGTTGGTCACCTCTCTCTCAGTACAGTTGGTCACCCTCTCTCTCAGTACAGTTGGTCTCTCTCTCTCAGTACAGTTGGTCTCTCTCTCTCAGTACAGTTGGTCACCCTCTCCATCTCTCTTTCAGCCTCTCATAATGCCCTCCCCCTTTTCTTAACCCTGTACATCCCGGGATGCTGAACTCCTGACTGTCTCCCTGCATCAGACAGACAGAAGAATGAATGGAATGCTCTCTCTCTCTCTCTCTCTCTCTCTCTCTCTCTTCTTCAAAAAACCACCTCCGTCCCAGAAGAACAAGCAGGGTTCACCGACAGTCCTGGGGACAAACAGACAAACGGACCAAGGGAACGATCGGATCTGGACAGACAGAAGAAACGACAGACGGGCAGAGAGAGAGAGAAAACGAGACACTGGAGAAAAAAACGAGAGTAGCGATGAGGAATGTCATTCAAGACAGAGCTGGAGTTAAAACAGAAGAACACCAACGGCCGGGACATATGGTTCTCATCAGGTCTGATCTCTGCTCCCCCGTCTGTGATTTAAAGTGCTCATTGTTGGCATTCCTTTCCATACATAGATCCTCCCCCCTAAGACCCAGAAGTCCACAGACCAAACGTTGACTCACTCCAAGTGACGCAAGCTAGGTTTGATATAAGCCGAGTCTGCTAGTGAGATAGGGAACAAATAGCACGAGGACAAACAGCCTGGGTGCGTTCTATTGTTCTGACGCGAGCACCCGATTACCTTTGTTTGAGTGAAAGCTTCAATTGGGCGATGTGGTGTTACGGAACACACTAGCTAGCGGCCCCTGGGAAAACAACAAACGGAAAGTCTGGGAGTGAAAAAGGTTCTTGTATTCTCTCTGCTTCTTTACAAATACTTCACATGACGTCACTGTGTGGGCAACATTACAGCGAATGCACACTGGACACAAGGAGATCTTTGTCTTTGAAGTTCGCCTCCCTCACCTTCAGTCCACAAATATGGCTCATGTGACCCTATTAAAAGCCACCGGGGCCAGACTGACAGATATGTTTCAGGGTCTGTGCTGCAAATATCTCCACAGCCCTTTCAGCATCTGTCAAAGTGAGCGCATGTATGAAATCTGGTACCGTTTGGGACAAAGTACACATAATTAGGTCCTCTTTGCCACGACCAGACACACACACACACACACGCGCACACACACACTGGTTATTTACTTCCCGTCGACACCCTCCGTTTAACCCAGCAGGCTTTGCTGTAGCGGTGGGCCCGGCCAGGGTGCTTGGCATAACTAATGGTTCCTGGGCAAATATGGAACAGATGGGTTCCTTTAACGAGGTGGGCAGACAGAGAATAGAAGGGGGCGGGGTTTGGGGTTAGTGATGACATCATAAGTGTGAAGGCACCGAGTGGTGATGATATCATGAGATCATATGGGACCGGTCTGACCCCTAATCCCAAATGGTCCCCTATTCCGGATTCAACTGGATTCCATCATGGAGGAGTGGTTCTAAATGCCCTGTGGTGCAAAAGGTGCTGCATGAATTGTGATTCATATGTAGTGTTATACCACACTAACTATTGGTTCTCTTTGCACACACCACATTTACTTTAAGTTAGTATTACTGAGAGATTCCAGTAGAGACAGGTTCGTTGTGTTTCTGTAAAAGCTTTATTTCAGTATGACACCAGTCATCTGGTCATCCTCTTGCGCCCCACAATGACAGGAGGGTTTGAGTGTGAATGTTTGTGGCTTCAGTGTGTGTGTGAGAGATGAGTGTGTGACATGGCCCTGCGTTTTTTGAGTGTAGGTGCCGGATTGAGGCACCTGGCTGTCATTTCACACCCTTTGATTGGGGAACTTGTGTCTTAATGACTCGATGACATGTGTCAGCGGCTCCATCCAGCGAATAGTGACTTGCTGCTAACTGAAAACCGACGTTTGAACCGGGCTGATTCCATCTGCTCGCAGTTTCAGTGTCCTCATTCGTCCCCGTCGCTCTCGCTGTGTGCGAGTGCTTCTACTGTGGACACGGTTAAGCCACATTTCTCTCATATTACCAACGCACCCACACACACGCACACACACACACAAACATGCACGCCTCCTACTTTTCATCTTATTGTTAACCTTTTAACACAATGCTGTTGTTTCCGCTCTCCAACGCAGTGATGTTGTCACACAGTGATGTTGTCATGTGGGTATCAAGGAAATTCAGCCCACTGTCACTTCAGCAGACATTATTCATGAGGTGGCTGTATCTTGGTTTGCGTAATAATTATACGGACGTTTGAATTTACACCGGCGTGTGACAGACTTACCAAGCTGGATTGTGCCTGGCAATCATGGTACAGGCCATTCACGGGACAGGTCAATCATGGTACAGGCCAATCAGAGAACAGGTCGGTCACAGGACACGTCAGTCACGGTACACGTCACACTACATGCGTGTGCACTGAGGATACACCCGCGGCCTGATAGCTTCAGTGTTATTATAGGTTATATCTGAGCTCCCATGTTCCCTTCCACTGCTTGAAGCCACCGTGGCCTATTAACGAGCCAAACTAATTAACCCAGGTAATTATCTGGCCAATCCCACGAGGCCTGGATCAGCCGTCTCCATGACAACCACATGTGACCAAAGCCAAGGGAAGAGCACGACGACAGGCGGGCGTTATGAACATGCAGACGTACACACGGAGGTTCCATTACTAATTAGGATAATCTTCTGGTCCTCCTGATCAAAGCATTCGTTCATCTCAAGACAGGCCGAGATTCAATGTGATACTAATAGGATGAGTTTTCTCGACGCCACACGTTTTCTGTTTCATTTTGAAGAATTAAACGATCCAGTACGATCGACTTCTTGACTTCTGAGGAAGGGAATAACAGATGAAGAAAAGTATCCTAGCTGCCAACTGGCCCCTGCCAGCATACAATTTAAGTAGGGAAAATGAAAATGACAGCCACCTCTCCAGTTTTCCCCCTCGGACTCCATCGTTCATGCTCCTTTCAGCTCCGGACATATTGGGGAGCTCTCTCTCTCTCTCTCTGTCTGTCGGTATGCTGGGCCAAATGCGTTTCGAATACCATTCGATTTATGACCTTGCCCTGGGTCAAATCACATAGGCCAGTGATTTGTCACCGCGGTAACAAAGGACAGCAGACAGGTGTCTGACGGACTGGAGCACCACAGGAAGGAATTATTCATCCGCTGCTGGGACGTCTTCAGAAACAGAATTAAAAGGAGAGAATGCATTGTGAAGCTCACAAACAGGACCATTCATTAATGCTTAACCTAGTTACCTCCCCCAGGAGAAGAAACGTATCATCCAGATCAATGATTGCACACTTACGGTCAACTCAGTTACCCAAACAGTGACCTTCCTCAATCCTTTGTGATTTGTTGGGAGTTTATTAACTAGGTTCCTTCAAGTTTCTGTTTACCTATGTTATGGCCATAGAGGTGAATAGCAGGATAATTATATGATTATGGGTTTATCACAAAGACCAATAGTCAGGAAGTGCCAATATTAGGAGTGCCCATATTAGGAGGAAGTGCCCATATTAGGAGGAAGTGCCCATATTAGGAGGAAGTGCCCATATTAGGAGTGCCCATATTAGGAGGAAGTGCCCATATTAGGAGTGGGCTTTGCCTTGTGCCACAGGATGTGAGAACGAGTACGCCGCCCAGCATGGCAGGAGGAGATAAGTCTTGGCAAGGCCTTTGAACTTTGACCTGGCCCAGTCTCTGAGATCTGTAACTTCACTGTTTGACTCACACAGAGGGAATTACAGAACTGGGACGTCAAAGAAAAAAAATGTAACGGAGAAAGAAAGAAGAAAGGAAGAAAGAGACACACAGGCGGGGAGAAAGAGAGAGCAAAAAAGAACCAGGACCAGTGTTGGCCGTCTAACGCCCGTGTGAGAAGAGCTGTTGGAGGCCTGCTGCTGGGCTCCATGTGAAGGGCTCTTTGTGTGGCCGAGTGCCCCAGGGATGGCCCCCAGCTCAGGGCCGGCTTCAGGCCAGCCCTGGGGCCTTGAATGGGAACTGTGGCTAGGGCGCTTTAGCTCACCCCCCCCGAAGGGTCACACAAGGACAGGCAGGCAAGGCGGCAGCATGAAATGCCTGAGTGAGCCATCTAAAAGCTGTACCAAACCCCAGTGTGCATTTATATAGCAAAGCCAAACGCCACAGAAACTAACCAGTCGCCAATCTGGAATCGCAAAGCACAGTTGGAACACTGGCGTCACACACACACACACACACACACACACACACACATTCATAAACACTTACAGATGACACTGTGTCTTTAGTAGAATATAAAAGTGGATTATCAGTGTGGATAGCTGCCTCTGTACCCTTAATCATGTCTGTCTCACTGTGTGTGTGTGTGTGTGTGTGTGTGTCCGCTTTGTAACCATGAAAACCCCTAACCTCCGTTTCATGAGCCAGAACACCATACCTGAGAAATGGTGACCTTTCTAAACAGCTTTGTCATTCAACAACTGGAACGGCTGTCATTTTTCATCATCAACCTAGAAGTTGTCCGTGACCCAAATCCTAGTATTTTCCTTAAGAAGTGAACTCATTTTGAACTGGGCTTATAAGGCAAACAACGTAGACACAAAGATCTTGGCAACAACAACATGTCTGTCTGGTCCTCCGCTGTGGCATCTCCTGCTAATTTGGGTGTAACCGAGCTGAAACTGGCACTAGGGCTCAGCGTTTCTCAAGCTTGATATACCAAACTTTGTGCTATTTTATTTCTGGTTTCCCCCTCAGGTGTTGTGTGTTGTGTGTCATTTCCTGGCACCGTACTACATTGGTCACAGTCTGGGCGCATAAAGGATGTATCCTCAAATCCAATTCCAATGGAGAGTTTTCCCCATCTAAGACAACCATAAGATAACCATTAGATAACCATAAAGCCGGTCAATTTAAAAAGGAACGGCATAATGTGAAGATTAGCGCCGACGTCCGCCCCGTTATATCGAGGCGGTTTCATAGAGATCAGAGGAAGTCGTTATATATTAAGCCTCTGAACAAGAGTGAGATGTTACGTTTTGAACAACATCGCCCAGCGCTAACCTGACATCTCCACACGCATTATGTGCTTAGAGGTCAATGCGGACTCAATTCAATGCCAGCCAAGGTGATCGTACACTAGTTTGAAGAGACCAGGTCAGAAGTAGTGCACTTCCAGGAAAATAGGGTGCTTAGATGCTGAATGTGTGGAGTTCTTGGTGCACATGGGAGTGATTGACAAGCCTTCCTGTTTCTCTGTTCTCTTGATACCCTCAGCCGTCTGGTGCCTGACTGGCTTATCTCAGCTCCGCTCCGTTCCTGCTAGGTGAATCACTGTTTCCTCCACCGAGTCCCAAATGGCAACCCGTGACCCCTGATCGAAAGAAGCGCCCTTCATTACAGAGGGATTAGGAAACTCTTCGGGACACACGGGTAAGCTCTCAGCGCCTGCTCCCTGCTTACCCTACAAACACACACCTTAGTTGGCTAATGTCTCTGCCAACTCAGAGCCATCCTGTTGAAAGTACCCCGCGGATAGAATAAACACCCCAATCTTATAATTATTGGCACTTTCCTAAAGAGCTGGAACCGACTAGCGTATCCAGGTGAGCATCTAAACAAACACTGGTATTTCGCAGTTCTTTGTCATTTTCTTTGATAATTTCCATTGATGTTCCTCCGCTTTCCGCGGACTTCGTTCCCCTTCGGAAAAAACATCCTCGTAAACAACCTCCCACCACTGAGAAACATGTCTGCGACGGCTCAATATTCATTTGCAGTATGGGTCTGACAAGCTTATTATGCCACAGAAATACACGGCTTTGAAGCTCTCGTAACATCAAACAGACGCTAATGTCAATGACTGGCGAACACATTTACGCTTGGTTTGGCTGTTGTCTGTAACCCGGGGTTAAAATGAGATCTAAATACCGCCAGCTGCTGCTGGACCCGGCCAACCAACCAACCCCTAAACACGGCTCTGCCCTGTTCGCTTCTCCATGAGTTGTGGCCCTGTTCAGTGCCTTCTAAGCCCAGCATACATCTCGCCAACACACAAATAAGCCCAAATGGTTGCCTCTCCCTCCCCTTCTGTGTGTGTGTGTGTGTGTGTGTGCATAAAAACTTTGCTGCGGTGAACTAACATCAGGGCACACCCTGTTCACATTTCATTTCACATCGCGGCCTGCAACCCCTACAGCCCGTGACCATGTGGTCCAAAAGGCACACTGTTCCCTATATGCCAGGTGCTATGGTCAAAGGAAGTGCACACGTTGTCGGGGACAGGGTACCGTTCAGAACTCAGCCTGTGTAATGACTGTTAGAGCTGGCCTGAGTTGTGGCAGTGGTGCCCTACAAGGGCAGGACATAACAACAAGCCTCCCTGTCCTGTAGCTTGTCTGAAACTGTCCCCCCCCCCGTTTTTAGGACATCTCACGATCCCCTGTTATCACCTGAGGGCGCTCTGCCTCCCGAGGACTCCTGAGGTCTCTCTCTGTGTCTCTCTGTGTCTGTCTCTCTTTTGTATCTCTCCCTGTCTATCTCTCCAGATGTCTCACCTTGTTCGGGGTGTTGTCGGCAGCCAGGCCATTCCTCTGTGGTGGTACCTGGTACACATCCTGCCCTGGTGGGACCTGGTAGATGCCCTGTTGCCCCGGGCTGTGGAGGGAGGGGGGCACTTGGTACAGCCCCTGAGAACCCCCTGAGACGCCCTTCGGCTGATAGGCCGATCCTGTAGGCGACGATTGGGCGGCTGGGGACTGTGCGTCAAACATGGGACCAATCAGCAACTTGAGTCTGTTGCCGGGGGCGATGCCCTGGCGCCCATGCAGAGAGCATAGCCACCAGCCTTCCAGACCGCCAGTGTTCTGCTCGATGACGGTCAGGATGTCGCCCTTACGGAAGGCCAGCTCCTCCGGAGACTCCGGGAGGTTGTCGTACAATGCCTTGGCCATCAGGTTCTACAGAAAGAAGAGAGAACCCTGTTAGCAACACGTAGAACACGGGTTTACAACCCTTTCCCCCGAAGGGACCCGTATTCATAAGTGTAATAATACACCCTAATGATTTATAAAACCTAATCAGTATTACAATGAAAATAGTTAGAATGAAAATCAAGTCATTATTTCGATAGAAGTTCCATGAGCCCATATCGCCCAGTTCAAATTTGTATGATGTCTTCTAGTTTTAGTTGGCTTTATGCACATTGTGTACTATGGAGAGAAAAAATTTAATTACCACACAAATGGTATTAGCTTACATGCTAAATGTCGGATTTGACTGATTTGAACTTGACACGATTTGTCTTCTAGCGCTCAGGGGCCTAGTAACCCATGGTTACTCAAGCGTTCAGTTTGTGTGTCGTGGTTAATGATAATGGATCTAAACCACAGCCCTGGAGAACCCCCTACGGGAGGGTGCTATTGTGTCTAAACGGAACAGGCACTTATCCCAAATTGCCTCGGTAAACACATCCATCTGAGCAAGCTGACGTAGAGAGCAAAACCAACAGACATACAATCTGCTCTGCAGGGCAGCTGGGGCACTTCAGGTCCAGCACAGCATACAAACACGAATAAAGGTTATTTCTTATCATCGTAGCCAGAGATTGACCCCATGGAGCGTCCAACAGGGTTAGATCTAACTTTCTGTGTATTCCAGGCCACCGCCCCGTGAACGGGGAGCCGAACACGATTCGGACACAAGTCAACTGGTTACACTGTTCACTTTAGTTCTGGTACGTTTTTACACAGTGACTGCAGTCAGTGTGCTTCACTGCTTTTCACTCGCTGCCATTTCACAGAACACTGATCTGGGTTGGGGCCGGCCAGACCTGACACCGCATTTGATACTATACAAGACCGTTCATTCATTCATGGCAGGAACAAACGGGTCGTTCTGCAGAGCAGTGAACAGTACACAACCCAGTTTTCAGGAAACTCTGCTATTCCTGCGTATGCCCGTCAATCTAGACTTTAGTTTAAGTCCCCCTGTTTTTACACACACACACACACACACAGTTTTTCACAGACTCTGCTCGCTATCTCGAGCAAAAGGGTATCGGACCACACGCTTTGTGGCTGTGTGGGAATCACGACTCCGTAAGTCTTCCACTCGGGCGGAACATTAATTGAATGTTTCCAGAGCGTTCCCTGAACGTACCCGTGGCCCTTTTTCCTACCCGCTCTGATTCACAGGGTTCCCATGTGAACGTTCACTTGGCCGGTGGATTGGTTATCTCTCACTGAGCGTCTGGCCTCTCTAACCATTGTCTCAAGGCCACGTCAGAGCCACGCACACCCACTCCACAGTGTCCTCACTGCACAATTACAGACCACAATAAACCCCCCCCCCACCTCCACCACGCTAACTCACTCGCTTGAACGCCTGCAGCTCCGCATTTATATGACCCCAAAAGGTCACGGAGTGCCGTTGGCCAATGGGATCTGCTGGAATCTTTTCGAGTTTATTTAATATGCTGACAATGAATGGACTAGTTCTAAAGGTCAAAGTAGGAGTAGAAAGGCTGTTCATTTAGAGAGTGAAGTTCTGCGTTTGTTAATCCATTAGATACAGACTGAATATAGGCACTCGCCAACAACCAAACAACCTTTATTATGTAGGAAGGATCGGTGAGTTGTTCTGAACACAAAAGGGAACGTTAGCCACGACAATAACAACCGACACAATAACAAACGAATTATTCACAGACTCTCGATCTTTGTCTAATTGCACAGATTGTTGCCATCATGACTAGACAGTTCTTCGTACTGCAAAGCACCAATGAGTAAGTAAGTGAACTTTGCTGAGCGTCAAAAACGGAGCAGGGATAAGATGAAAATACTCACTGGTCCTGTCAACGGCTCAGGCTCACGTATCAGAAAAGCATTACCCGTTTTCACAGATAAAGTCCATGATTTTGTGAAATGCATAGTTCACTAGCATTTCCTGCTAGCTACCGGCTACTGCAAAGGTTCTGTTTCCAGGGTTTAAAGATAACCGCTTCTAATAATTGTGGAAATTTGTTATAGCAAAGTGCTTTAGCAGAATATAGTCGAGTATCAAACCAAAATACCATTCCAGCAATTGTGAGCTAAATATAGTTTTGTTTTGTGGTGAGTACATAAAATGTATGCCAATAAACCGGTAGTCTTTAGTAAGCAAAATAGAATCTAGGAGCCAATAGCAGAACGATAAAACCTAAAAATTACCCAGCTTAATCTCTCAGAGAATATACCAAGAGTGATGGCAAACAGAACCTTTCAGAGATTCATTTGATGCAATACGTTTCCCCCCGTTGTTCGCATCTCATTACGCTGATCTTTAATTGGGGCAGGTGAGACAGACTAACGAGCGCCAATATATGTCAATATTGATTGGCTTTAACGAGGTGACTCATCGGTGGCTGCTCGCTGTTGGTTCTCTCGTAATCACATGTGTTTGCCATTTGTCAGCGGGCTAACAGACCGGGAGGTCTGGGCTTTAACTCCAGGCATGACCAAGTCAGGAAGTTCTCTTTTAACAGCCTGATTGTAGCCTGTCAAGATGAGCATTCCAGCCACTCTAATGTCCAGGGAGGCTGGTTTTCTGACCTTTCTCTAGTCTAGCGCCCGTAACGGTTCCACGTGGCTTCTTAGGGTTTTATAGATGAATGGTTGAGATAAACATTCAGCCGGAATTCCCTTCCCAGTAAGCTACAACAAACATTCCTCATGGTGTTGAGTGTGACAGTGTCCGCAGCTTGGCAAGTGGTTTCATCACAAACAGATAATGAGGAGTTGCTGTCTGTCACCGCCTGCACTTTTAAGAGTTTCAAAAGATAAGCAGTAAACACACACACACACCAAAATATTGTGTGACCTCAGACACGTAGACCAGTGGTTCTCTCTTACCCCTCCTACCACAGAGCCCGGCCAGCCACTTGTCAGTTATTTGATCTATTCCAGACCTGGCACACCTGAATCTGCTTGTCAACAAATCACCAAACCCTTCAATAGGTGGACGAGGTGAGCTAGTTCAAAGAAACAAGAACATTGTGAAATGTCTGGGTGCCTCTGGGGAGGAGTTGACTAATGATGGAAGACACGTAAGATGCAGACACACAGGACCTAGTTTCAGTTCGGCCTTATGTCTCTCTTTGACTAGCTATCTCTGGCTTGTGAAGTTTATCCTCGGCCTAATGCTGTTGTCATTCTAAAACATGGAATAGAGCAGTGTTAACCTGTCCAGGGATAGCCCTATAAATTCCTCTTAACTTATACTAACATTCACTATGGATTGTTTGATGACTAACACATGTCTTTTACAACAGTATTTTACTGGTGTGTCTTGCCAAAGCACAAATAACAGTTGTCTCACGTGTGGGTGTGTGTGTGTGTGAGGGGAAACGCATACTAAGTTGCTGACCAATCTGAAATAAAAGCCCTTACGTAACCCTACAACAGACCGGGGCCCCACCTTTCCTCCCAGTGAGTTAGTATTCAGGAAGGTCAGACTGGGTGGTTCTGACTAAAAGCTGTCAGGAAACACATCAGCCTAATGAAGGTGGGTTTCTCGTAAATTACCTCACAGATATGACAAGCCCAATTCCCCCTCCGCCTCAGCTAACTTCACCGCAGACCGACCACACTGCAGCACAAATCTGTGTCCCGCGGCAACAGGAGAAAAGGGCACTTATAGCTGCATTTAGCGAAACAGACCAGAACCGCTGCCAAGTCAAAACGGCAATCGCCCCCCAACCCCCCAAGTGTCTCAGACTGTGAGCATGTCACACTGTTCCCATGAACCAACTGGCAGCGGGCTCCCGAGGACCACGACAGGGGTCCCCAGGGGGATGGCGGCGCTAGAATGGGTGAACCGGCACATTTCATTTGGCCTCATTTCACCACAGGTAAATATAGAAAATAATTACGCTAACGACGATAATGACAACCTGGGTGGCTCGTAACGGCCTGCTCCGATGAGCGTCGCCTGGTGCTGAAGTGGAGGCCGAGTGGGTGAGAGCCAGTTCACGGCTGAGTCCCCAGCGGGACCCCGGACCATTTTTAGCACACTACTTTAGCCGGGGGCGCGTACGGATGTGGTGAAATATAGAATACATTCATCAACCAACAGGAGGTACACAGGGTTCTTGGTCAAACATTCTTGCGGGGCGGCAGAAAGTTCAGAGATCGGGCTACGTGGCAATTTCTTCCGTTTCTTCATTCCTCAACAACGCGCTGAACTCTCTGAGGCCATTAAAAATGTGGCCAGTGTGCTTGCAATAACATAATACCATAGGGGGAGTGGAAAAAAGCTCACATCCTAAGACTCTCAGACGCTGTCAATGCTAGCGAAACCGCTAACGTCTAATGTAGCTACACACGCTGGCCCAGTCCGTTTCTAGGCCGTAACCACCATGCACCGTGCCATTTCTTTCCCTCTCATGAGGCCAGGGGTAAACTAACTGTAGGGCAGTCGATCAATGCAATCTGGCTCCCGCCTACAGCACAGGCTTGTCACAGAGATAATCCACATGAACACACTGCGGCCTGGAGCTCCCGTCACCGTCAAATGACTCAATAGTCAATCATTCAGGTCCCAGCACAGTTTCCACTAAACTGAAACTGCACTGAACCCCAGCAGAACGTCGCCCAGAGCGTCACACTCTCTCCACTTCTCGTCTTCTTACAGTGCATCCTGGGGCCATTCTTCCACTGCTCCAAGGTCCAGTTCCGACAAACCCACGTGCCCATTGTAGGTGCATTTAACTGGGTCATCACAAGGTCTCTGACGTGGTCGGTGGCTAGGCAGCCCAATACCAGATGCTCTGACCCAGTCGTCTGGCCAGAACAATTTGGCCCTTGTCAAATTGTTATGGCCAGAGTAAAGATCGCTCGGGTCTCCAGCATCCCAACACAACGAGACTGATTGTCCACTCACCATCTAATCCACCCACACCTTTACATGAGCCAGTGTTAGGAGATGATCAACGTTCTTCGCTTCACCCGCGTGTGGTCTTAATGTTTTGGCTCATCTGTGTATGTTCTGTATCTAAGGACTCTTAAGTAGCAGCTGAACTCCACCCACCAACGTCCTTTTGCATCTCTGATTCACTCTGTTCCGCCTCATGAAGGGCCATGAACAACATTGACAGTGTGTTTGAAATCTACAACCCAATCGCCTTGGCGATATATATATATATATATGTCAATGACACCACTCTGGTAGTGTATCCAACAGGAAGTGACATCATATGTGGTGTGTGTAACTTCCCCACGCACGCACGAAAACCACACACACCCTAGGGCCTATATATTGCCGCCGACATTTAGCCACGATGTGTCATGCTGCCGTCTAACGTTAAACCATGCTCCTGTACCACTCTGGGTCCAGTTTCAGAACACACGGCGGTCTATCTGATTTCACGCTTAAATTAGATCATTTGCAAATATCAAAGGTCAAATGTGATGTTTGTAGAACCCTTCCTGACTGGTTAGCTGTTGTGACAGAGCCCATCTCACCGTATGCGGCGGAAGGTCGACTTGCTTTCAAAACGTTTAAGACAGCAGTGAAAGTTCAGATGAAAGCTATGGTGGGCAGGACAGAATGTCAACTGGTGAACGGACGTGTAAAGTCCCCCACCAATCCAAATCACATAAACCGTCAGTTGGGTGGGGATTTATTTTATTGGTACATTCTGAGGTACCTCAATGTTCACCTCCTACCCTTTAAGCTCCTACATTTAAGCTTGTAGCCATTAATCAGAGGGAACCTAGTCAGGATAAGAGAAGACCCACCGAGCCTAGTCAACAACACCCATTGGGGGGGGAGCTGGAGGGGCGGGGCTTATGTCTGCGTCCCTGTTCCCCCTTGGTGACATAATCCCCCAAAGCCATTGGCGAAGATTTACAATACATTAATGGTATCTCTACAGAAACACGTTTCATGGCTTTACATTGAAACAGCCAAAGTGCCCTTTCACACTGTCGGCTCAATTTCACACCCCAACAGAGAGGTACCGCGCGACGCGATAAATATCGCTCTCCTATCCCGAAGCGCCTGTGCATTTCACTCCACGAAAAGCAGTTTTGTCCAATATTTGCCGAGTCGACCAGTTAAACCAGTAGCGCACGGCGAAAACTAGACACCGCACAGCCATTTCTCCACTGTCACCACTGACTCACCCAGGCACAAACATCACAGTTGCTGCTTGTATACACGGCGATGTGTTGTGAAAGCTGAGGCTTGGGGAATGCTTTAGCAGCATGGGAACATCTTGGCAGGACACCCCATGTTCCCAGCTGTCAAGACCCTTCTAGTTTGGCCTCAGTATTGTCCAAAATGGCACTTGAGTCCCAACCAGTCGTGTCATTTATATAGAGGCAGGGAGCATAGGTCTTTAGCGATCCAAAATGGTGCCCTATAGGGGCCCTTTGGGACACATCTCAGGAATGCCGGTACAATCGCCACAGGGAGGATATAAGTTGGCAGGGGCTACTTCTAAAAGGATATCCCCATGAAATGCCTGGCATTCCAAAGATAGGGGCCAGGGGGGGGGCGAAACACATTTCCTCCCAAGGTTAAACATGGAACCGATTGGTCGTGTATTGTTGGCGATGTGACTAAAGAGAGCTCTCGGGCGCCATGGCCCACAATGCAGTCTGCCCGGCGCTGGCTGGTTTTGAAATGGTAATTCTCGGCCGGGCCACGATCCGAGGGCACAGCAGGGGGTGGGAACCTTTGTCAATTCATAGCAGGGGCACGCTCTTCACGCTCACATTGGAAACGTCGACGGGGGTTGGGAAAGAGCGAGGGCGACAAGTGGAGGAAGAATCCTCAATTAGGTCCAAAGAGGTGTGGAGCCTCACACACACACACACAGACACACACACACACGTAAATGAAATCAAACTATTTCGCCAACTTAAGAAAACAGCGAGTTGTGTGTACGAACATTGAGACACTTGATCACTGTATGGTAAGGCATTGTTAAACAAATTATGGTATGGCCCAAAAGAAACTCTGGTCCATGAATGAACCCTGTTCATCTCCCGGTGAACACAAATGCCTGTGTGAAATGCTCTTTCTGCACGATCACACAGGCACACACACACACACACACAGACACACAGACACACACACACACTCAGTCTGAACTCTCAGTAAGCCCAATGGCTGGGGAAATTACACGCAGCCAATAATAGAGGTGCATCTTGAAACAATCAAGTGCATCTTCTCACTAACCTTCCGTGCACATTCCTTCGAACCGTTTTTCTCATGGTGAGCTCCTTGACCCAGCCACCTCGCCCTAACCCCCACCTCAGCACCCCCAAACCCACACCTCAGCGCCCCCCAACCCCAGCGCCCCCAACCCCCCACCTCAGCGCCCCCCAACCCCCACCGCTCTACATACACTCAACTCTATTGATCTTTCCCATAGCCTCCCACTTCCTATATCTTTCACTTTCTTTTAGCACTAGAACCTCCCACTCTCCTCCTCAACCCCTCACTGACCCCCCCCCCCCTCTGTCTCACTCTCTCTGGATCAGAGTCTCAAATCAGAGCCCGCGACTGAAAATGCAGACAGGAAAAAAACACTTATACCTAATAACTCTTCTGCTGTGGATTTAGGATGTGTTTAGATTAAGAGAGAATAAAATGCTCTACTTATTTTGGCTTGCATAATCATTTCCTCCTCGTGTTTGAGACGTACCACTAAGGATTGTGGGCGGGCCATCACAAGCTATTTGCACGCGTACCGACCAGAAACGTGATACTGTTCCAATTGAACTTCGCACTTGCAAAACTCCCGATGGGCTCAATGAAAACGTGACGCACGCCACCTCAGAAGAAGCCATCTCGAGGAAACGATATCTGCAAGTTTGCAAGACAAAATAATCATGCGTTGTGGGAAATGTCGTGTAACTTAAACCACCCTGATTTCTGACACGATTATGTAAATCAGCAGTGATGGTGGTGGATGTTAGAAGACGAGAGGTAGACAGCGTAAAGCGTCCAGAATGTTAGGGGTTTGCTCTCATTCTAGAAAAGATAACTTGTGTTGTAACTACCGTAAGTGCTACTGGCCGGTCCTGTTGGGCACCTACACTAGAACTAGCTCTCCCTCTCCTGATCAATCAGTCCAGCAGACAACTACAAGCCTAAAAAAAAACAAGCCTTTCCCTAGACACCCGCTCACCTGTCGAAAAGTATCTCCGATGTCACGTCAGCCTCTGACGTGCCCACAAATCTACGTGACCTCCCGGAGGTGTAGGGCTGTTAGATTATGTGATTCAACCAGAGAACTATGTGTCCACACTGACCTTTAAAAATGGCACACTAATCCCAACACAATACACCGTAAGACCTGTTTAAAAGTAGTGTGCCATGTAGGGAACGTGGTGCCATTTGAGACACACACGTAACCCGTCCGGGGGGGAATTTAATGGGTAACGTTTAACTTCAGAGCTATGAATAATTCACCTCCTAACAAGAGGAGAAGCACCGAGGGAGTTTGACCATGGAGCCATATAGCTTCCTGTAAATATTTAAATGAATTGAAGTGGGCCGGGTCACATGACAAAAACTGTAAACCAAAGTCTCTGCAAACATGAGTGAGTCAAAACACTTATCAGCACGTCGCCCGAGTCACCCAGTTCTACCCAGAATGCCTTTAATCAGAGCCCCGTGGAGCCCCGTCACAATGAGTGCACCAGTTTGGGACACATCGTTTGGGACACCTCGCGTGAAGCCTAACCGGTGGTCGGGTCAATGACTGCTTAACCTAATCCAAGCCGTTGCGCTTGCTCTTCCCTTCCTCTGGGCTGTGGCGTACAGAGGCAGGTTATGACAGCGCAGAAATCTCTGGCTGACTGTGCCGGACCCGGTCAGACGGACGTGGCAGGGCGGAGGGTGAAGCGGTGCAGCCAGGTCTGCTGCGTCAGAGCCGACGTCAGAATCAGGCAATAAGGATCTACATCCTACAAGGCCAGATAAGAAACTGTAGCCTTGACCCAAATGGTCACATGACCTGCTGTATCCATCACAATCATCTCCACGTGATCATCTGACTTTATTTGTTTTGGTTTCATATTCTCCTCAGCTGTTTCTCAACCAGTCGGTGGTAACCCTGCAAATTTGGTTCAAATTAGGTCAGAAAATGGTTTCGTTTGACAAAATTCCATTATCTGCATTTTTTCTTCTACATTCACATTATTCTTTTAGATATATAAACAATGCTATTTAGCAGATTTTGGGGGTTTCTGTAAAAACACTTTCGTTCAGAATATGAGGAATATGGGATTATTGACGACGAATGTGGGAATGTATAGTTTATGGTCAACCTGGCGTAATGTAAATGATTACAAAACATTCTGACGCAACAGTATTTTAGCTCAATTTGGGATCTGAATCAAATTCAGTAGATAAGATAGCAGACCCATTAGGCTACAGTCATAAAGGCACATTCTGTATCTTAATGTCATCATCACGATCATTGATAATTTAAACATTATGCGCAGCAGGCAATCTTATTGTTAAAAATAACAACGCATCTATGCAACGCAATTTCTGCTTGCAAATCGTTGACATTCAGTGTCACATTTAATTGATGCAGAATTTGTTTTTCCTGACGGAATATTTTTTTCTGACGTAATAGATTGAGTCAAATGAAGATATGATATCCCATCTGACGTCATGGCGACAAACTCACACGTCACACATGACGCCACGATCGCCGAGACCAAGAAAGCATATTTGCTCCACACGCTCAGAAGTTTGAAATGGACTTTAGCCAAATAAGTGACCTACTACACATCTAGACGTGGGTGCTTTTAACAATGATTAAGGCCAAGCCAAGTCTTACATCAGTGGTAACTTCAACCCAGGTCACTGGACCAACACTACTGCTGAATCACTAGAAAACTACTTAACAGCTGTCTTGCATTAGAGAGCTGTGTGTTCTGTGCTTCGTTACTTGACAATAGAGAAAAAATAAACTGGTGGTTATTTTCAGTATAGGCCTAATTACAGTGGATTGAAGGATCCAAACAGCACGGTCAGTTTGTTCCATAACAATTTGCCCGCTCTCTTGCCAACTGTCCTACATTCTCAAGATAGTGTGAAGTAGAAAAAAGCATTCCATTGAAGACGAGTTCCCGACCTCATACCATAGTAGGTAGTGGATCTTCCCGTAAGCTCCATTCGGTGTCATACTGAGCTTGTTAACGGTGAATGAAATGACTAAAGCAGGACATGGTTATTTGGTTTTAGAGTTGAGAGAGAGAGAGAGAGAGAGAGAGAGAGAGAGAGAGAGAGGGTTTTGTGCTGATGCTGACACATGCCCAGTAACTTCTTAGATCTCATTAAAAGGGAGGTATAATTTACAAATGCAATCTAAACAACTTTTTCAAAAACCCTGACTGCGCAAAGTCTAGGAGTCATTTAAGAATTACAAGTAGTGTGCATGTTATAACAAGCCAACTTCGCACAAAATGCAGAGCAGAACGGGTTAACTAAACTTAGTCAAAACTAGAGTCACCGTCAAAATGGGCATAAAGCTGCAATATCATGGTCCTAACTCGAACCTTAATTGATGCAAACATGTATTAACCTGTAGGGTATAAAAGCTTTCACTGGCAATGCAACCGTAGACAATTTCTTAGCACAAATCATTACCGACCCTCCCTTCGGACCCACAGGCAGAGAGAGACTTATTGGGCAAATATAGATCTTACGTAAGCTGCGCAGTCTGAGCATCATTTTACAAGTTCTGGTGGATTAACACACTATGCCCCACTTTCGAAGAGGGCTTTGCTTATAACACACATAATAACCGGCCCTATATTTATTCCCAATTGAGTTCACAAGATCCTTGCGTATGATTGGTGGAGACCAAATAACAGACTCAGAGCATCGTCTCACCGCTGGTTGACAGCCCAAGAAGGTTTTTTCTAACATTGTTAGAACCTATTTTTAAACGATTATGATACAGTTTAAAATAGTTACAAGTAATCCATAATAACAACGTTCTGCTCTCTCTCATTCTTTCTCATTTTTTCTCATCTCTCTCTCTCTCTCTCTCTCTCTCTCTCTCATTCTTTCTCATCCTCTCTCTCTCTCTCATTCTTTCTCATCCTCTCTCTCTTCTTTCATCCTCTCTTTCTCTCTTCTTTCTCTCTCTCTCTCTCTCTCTCTCACTCTCTCACTCTCTCCTTCTCTCTCTCTGTCTCACTCTCTCTGTCTGTCTTTCTTTCTCATTCGCCATCTCTCTAGAAATAAAACTATGACTCGATAACTGCTATAACACTGTCATAAAAACATCGCTTTGTATTGAAAACGGACATTTCCCAATTGTCTAATAACAATTTCAAAATATGACAGTTTTGTGAAAGCTCAGAAACAACTCTAAACATCCACATGGAAGAAACAGTTGAGCATTAATAGTAAACACATTGAGCATCCTAAATATAGCCTGTTGTATTGAGGAGCGTCACTTACTTTGTACTTCATTTTGATCGCCTGCGTCTCGTCGTTAACGGACTCCGGGAAAGTGTTAAAAAATATCCGCCGACCGCGTCACTGAGGACACATCTGAATGTGTGTCAACAAAACGTTTTCTTTGAAAACTACCATGAACCTTTGGCGAATGGAAAACACAAAATGTTGAATGTTGCCCGTTAAAAGACCAACCAAGTCCGCGTCTCACTGATGTTCTTCAATATATTTCTGTCTCGGCTGTATGAGAATGCGTTTACTAGACGACTGGCTAATTTACATAAAGCGCGTCTCATTGGTCGAATCGTTCACCGTGCCCCTCCTTGCAAGTGGCGTAGATCGTGACGTCGGATGATAAATGGCCTGCTTAGATTTTAATTGGCTAACTAAAGCATAGATCCCCAGAATCAGGTTTTTTCGCCAAGTCTGTTCACAAACACAATTATTTTTTCTGACCACTAGCTCAAGTGTTTCACAAATGCATTACCAATTTCAATATAAGTGTTATTTGAGACCATTTTCAGAACTAAATGCAATAATCAAAAATACATTTGCATTTTCACAAAGTCACATGAGCGTTCTATATGACAATATTAAAATTAAATAATGGTTTGACATGTTATTTTAAGAGCTTTACAGTGGGCACTATTTAAATAAAATAAGCTAGTTAGCGCCCCCCGGTCAAATGCATTTTCATTTTCTAGTCACCACACTCTTTCCCAGGGACAGAATTAAATCATGGAAATGCTATCCGTCTGACCTCTCATCAAGGCGGTTTCCAGTTAGGACGTAAATCTCACGTTAATAACTCTAATATCATGATAAATCAACACAAGCATGCAAACCAGTATAATCACTGCCTTCCAATCAACCATGTCTGCAGAGCAGAGTCAGACAGGTCAATATCAACCCGAGGTGGAATTATGTCACCGCATGGTGTTTAATGCAAATTTTATGTACTAATTGTACTAATGCTTCTGCCGCAACCTGTATCATTTCTGTCTGCTCTACACTGCCTGGTGATCATGGTGATAGAACATGATAGGGACATTCACTTTTTCTTACTATGTCTGCTTTCTGAAAGAAGTTGATCAACTACAATCCACTAAATCTTCCACTAAACCTCTAGGGCTTAAACCAACTTATTGGCAGTGAAATCATTATCAGTTAAGTTTCATTATTTGTGTATGTGGTGAAGATGGTGAAAACAATATTGTGAAGCAGATGTGATCTTTCAATGTACAGAAGTGTGGCCTGTTTAAATTGGTCCTCTCCTTTCATTCATGTTTCTTTACAAAGCAATGTGAAACATTAGTCATTAACCTCTTGAGTTCCAAAAAAGCAAAATGACAATATACAATCTGTATTAATTTTTAACAAATATTTTTTTTGTCATCTAGACCTGAGCATGATCTCTGCAATATTTTGGTAAAAAGGCCGGGTACCATTCAGCTTGCATTGAAATCAGATAAAAAGTGGAGCATGACTAGAGATGGAGTGAGAAGCTGATGAGTATCTCTAAAGGATGTTAAGATATGCCCTCCCTAAAACTAAGAAGTTTTACATTCAATCTGTATTAATAAAAGTTATTACCTAGTCAACTATTTGTTGCAGTTAGGCTGTAGATATTTTAAAGTGATATAGTTTGTAATTTTGGCCCTACTTTCCCAGTGTCAGATTGAACTTGCGGATAACATTTTAATGCATCCAGAATAAAGGAAGTTAGAGGTAGTTTCGCATGAAAATGACAGCTAGAATTAAACCAACGACGGGAAGTGTACAGGAAATGCACTTTCAGTGATTGCAGTAATGCCTGTTAGCAATTGTGAAAACATGATACAGCAGTTATCTTAAAACATAAGACATACTGTGGATATACAGCTGTTCAGTGGAAGTCCTGACTGACAGGTGACTTTCCCGAGCAGAAGAGGGAGGCCAAGAGGCGCCGGAAAAGACATACACTCACGTCTGTTTTTTTTCATGTCAGGACCTGAATCTCCTCGCCTTTTTCCTAAGCCAAACCTTAATAACCTGAGCTTTATGCCTAAACCTAACCCAGCCCTAGCCCCAGCCCTAGCACCTAACCAAAATTTAAAACCTAATCAAATGTTACAAATGTTATAGTCTTAGCAGAACATCCCATATAGCATTATTTTGAATTTTTACTTTATATAGTACAGTGGTCAGCAAGTAAGCATTTACTGAGGTTTGTACACATTTACATAACTGTGTAACCCCACCTGTTAACCACTGGCCTCAATGAGATAAATGTTGCCTTAGTTTTGATCATAAGAGGGAATTTTTATTTAATTAGAACAATCTTTACAGTTCCGTGTGCAATTTCTTGTCATTGTTTTATCTTAAAAATTTTGAATGTTTTTGATTAATTGGTCAACGGACATAAAAAATATTCTAAGAAAATTCTCAAATTTGAACGTGCAATAATGCATGCTGGGAATTTTTTTATTTTGTTAAAAAATTGAATTACAAGTCAGTTTATATGAATATTTAGGTCATTAGTAACATTTCACAAACTTTGAGTGAAACGTTAAACGTTTGATGATTTAAAATGTCTTTAGTGTTTCCATTTCATACAAACCTGCCAATAACCCTTGTCAGGACAGATGTTTTCAGTTTTACTATCTTTATGAGGATTTTGATTCATAGACATGGATCAAACACACATAAGTGCACACACTCACAATCAGGACGTTTTGTAGAATTTTAGTTCTTAAAAGGCAGGGATACTTACAAAAAGTCTTTACCTATCTAAAGCTTTTACAGTAAAATATTTAAAAACATTGGCTTCTCTATTTGTCAATATAAGCGAGTGTTCATTTTGTATCAGTAGCTTCTGCCTGTACTCTTGACATGGACTGAGACTTTAACCCAGAATACTCAAGATAACTTATCTTTTTACGGATAACTTCAGCACGGACCTTAACCTTGATAACTCTGTTTGGTTTTCCCGCCCAGTTAGTTAAAGAACCCACATCTTCTGACAAAACGAAAAACGGAAAAACAGTAAAACAAAACATTTTCAATTTGAAGTTTAACACTTATAACGTTTAATAGACTTACCCAGGTCTGTTTGTGTTGCTACTAGTGCATGTCGATTAAAATTATCTCTCTCATGGCAGGGTCTACAGTGAGCGGAGGAAGGTGTGAGTAACGCCCAGGTTAGCATCTCTCCAAGTTAACAGGAAGCCAAGCGGAAGACTTGCCTTTTAACATCCTGTGAGTACGGGTGTGATCGTTTTTGTGGTGTGTCTATGTAAAGATATCAGGGTGTCCCTGTTGCATGGATAATATCTTTAAAACCATTCATAGGCTATGTGTGACCGGTTGTCTCCTGAAGCGAAGTCTACCGTGTTCACCTAGTTCACAGTCGGATATCTCAGACACTCCGTGTTGGGTGAATTTTGGTAAATACTGATATAATGCCATGACAGTCAACTTAAATGTCTCCGCACGCAATATCTTAATTGGGGAATTGTTTGCCGGGGGACAACATGCTCACTGTTGCTTTGTTGATCTGAGCGATCGTTTCATTGTCTAGCCGTCGGCTACCACAGCACGACTTGAAAGACGAGGAAAACAACTCATTCGCATGTTCCCGTGTTCGTTTCCGAATCCCAACTCTCCAATTAAGGGCATCCCGTTCATCGCAAACACAGAAGCGGAGGCCTTCTTGCCACACTCATTGTCTGTAGTGTCCAGTCATATCCTTCACTTTAAAAACGTCTCGCGGAAACAATTATAATCATGTGCAGCTGGAACCTGTTTTCTGCGGCCAGATTGGCCTTCTTGCTCTGTATGGGATAATAGCATGTGATTGTGTCTGGTACGTGCACCTGTTTCCTATGAAAACACAGACCTTGTTTGTCTCTGTTTTTCATTCACAACGTCGGGAAAAAACACTTTGTTTCTTTTTTTGCACAGCCTTCGCTGACATGAACGATGTGTCAGAAAGGCCGCTCAGCCGGACCTCTGTGTGTCAATGTTCACAAGAAAGCAACATTCCCGAATAACGCGGAACAGATAAGGGCTAGCATGGGGGTCCGGCCGTTCGTCCTCTTCTGGATTGTGTACCCGACCAGAATCCTCCTGCCCGAGGTGCCCGCAGACAAACCAATTGATCAACGACAAGATAAAGATCAACGCTAGCATTCAGGCTCACACACTGTCTCTGCCTTGACGCACTTCGCCATGACAACAACAAGTCACCACGGCCACAGAATGTTGTCGTAGCTCTCGACTGTAGAGCCGAGGCACCGAACTAACTAGCCTGATTCCCACAACTCAGTGTACCGTCTAGTCGTGTTTGTTGCTCTATTATCGTACCAAACAATGATAGCACGGGATATTTGTCAGTGTACTACGTTGCATGACTTCGGGCTACACTATTATCCACATTGCACCACTTCAGCACAGTCAAAAACAGACTTATAAATAGCCTTGTAATGCAAATTGAGCAATCGCCCCTTCATCTCGACCTGTTTGTGTGCCGGTGTGTGTGTGTGTTGTAATAGAGAGCCTGTAGGGTTGAGCTGTAACCAGACCAGATGTACCATGCCTCTTCAATATATGTTAACAGGAAGGTTCCCAGAGTCAATTTAGACGAGGCCCTGAACTAAGTTGAAGACGTTTATTTTTTTTGCTTCCTTCTATGTGCAATGGACAGACGGAGGTAGTAGACAGAACGATTTCACCCTGACAAACAGACTGTCTGAGCTGGGTGAGAAAAGGAAGACTGGGCCCCTTTTGGATCTCAGGCTTCTGTGTGGATAAGACGCCTTCACACTCTCCACAACAACCCCGGGGAATTTAATATGTCTCCCTCCTTTACCCTCCCTTCTTGCTTGTTGAGCAATTGCCCAGACATGAGGATCTTAAATGACACCCTATTCACTAAACACTGCATTACTTTCACTATGCGTTATATAGGGAGTAGTGCACTGCATATAGAGTAGGTTACAAGTTATGACTCTGTGTCTTGGATGTCCCCCCCCCGTGATTACTGTCCCTTCTCTTTGTGGCAGTTTCTTCTAATGACCTTGTGGGCTAGTTGGAGTGTGTTGGAATGTACCACACACTGAGGCCAGGGTGCTGGAATTAGGAGTTATTGGCCTGACACATACAACGCCCCTATACACTTCTATTCTTCAGTGATATACATTTACATCAAATAAATCACCCGGTCAATGAAATGGGTTCAAACAGAACCCCAAGCTGAGGAAAATTATATCAACGCTTCACAGTTAAATGTATGCTGGAGTCTCCACACTCCAAGTCCAATTGCCTATATAGCTCGAACGCGCCAAGTTCAATCAAAATCAAAAACGTTGTGCCTGGTGTACCTGAGACAGTGGAGAGCTGAATACACGTGGGCTGTAGTTACACAACGGGAACCAGTCTAGCCTATGTCAACTCAAGATGTTTACTTTACCTCGGGTTGTAAAATCTGGGGATTTCTGTGAAACAGCCCATTGCCTTCCTGGGTTTTCTGTGGTCTTTAAGCAGCGGACAACTCATCTATTTGTCCCAGTATAGATGACAAAATCATTCCACTTGAAAGTGTTCAGTCGTGTATCTTGTACGTCTCATACTGTTTGTCTTATTGGAATTTATAAAACACACATTAGATGGACAATTTGGTCAAATCAGGGTTCCCATGTTTAATTCAATTAAAAAAAAATGGATGGTTTGAATCCTGAATGCTGATTGGCGTACGGTTCATTGTCTTAATATTGGTCTGTGTGTGACTCTACGCTGGATTGTAAAGAAAATATACTAATATAAAAAACGTAGTAGTGCCAACAGTAAATCCTGGTCTATGGCATAAATGCATATACTAACTGTAAACCTTACCATTGACAAAAATATGTGTCTTACATTTTGTTTGTTAAATGTCTGAGATAACCCATCTAACATTCCTACACAACGACACAAGATTTGTCCACAAATGCCAATACCGGGTTTGAAGTGTTTAGAAATCAAAACAAACATATACCATATATCACTCTCTAAAAAAAACCCGACTTAGATCGTCTGGACTTAAATGACATCCCTGCGTTTTCATCTGGAAACAAAATTCTTCACGAGCACCAATTAATTCAAAAGCACCTCTTTTTACAAACCTTGATCTACGTCGGGCCTAAGACAAACAATATTGTTATTTGATGCTGAACAATAAGACAAAGTAGCTTGACGGAGCCACGACTAAGTACCTGGGTTTTTATCGAGCGTCATTAGCCGTATTACTTCTGGATCATCAGTATGAAATGCTTATGGTCCCAACACCGACCCTGTGGTACACCAGTCACCCCCCCCCCCGGTTCAGCCAAGAGAACGTTTCATTTGGGTCTATTGTCCCGGCTATAACTCAACGAGAAGAATAGACCTCTTGTTCTGGCCTAACGGCTCGTCTTTATCTGGCTGTTCAGACTGAGGTGATATAAATTATACACAACCGCCCTAAACAAGGTCATAAAATCGGTCTCAGATTTAGATTGAACTTACAAGTGACACATGTCGAGGTACACTCAGGTTCATTTTAGCAGTGTTTTATAGCACCTGAATTCAGATTTAGGTTTCTCTCCCGGTAATTTCAGACCAAGTCGTTCCTTGTACTTTGTTCGGATTCTGACGCAGCGAGGCCCCAGTGAATCATTTGTTTCTCTACGAGAAAGTCTTGTTTTCTAGTTTTCTAGTTCGGAACCAACGGTTTATCATCCTGTCAGCAGCCTCAGCTAGCCATTGCGAAGCCATACTTCAGTGTCAACTCATGCATATCAAAAGTACCACACACATTCTAGTACTTGTTCTAGTTCTTCTCCGCTGCGTCTTTGATCTTCGCAAGATGCCTCAAGATAACATTCCCCACCCTGACAGACAAGACCTCGTCAGCCCGTCTCAGCCGTTCATCCGGTCCAGTGGACACAACAGCTGGACCGTCATACAGCTGAACGTCTCCACGCACACAAATACTTAAACGCCGTTCACACGAACTGCCCCGATTTCCCCACGGCAAGAGAGATCATGCTGTGATCCTGAATAGCACGCTATTCCCTAGTGCCCTGTTGTGTGAGCTCACTACACAGTGCATAGTGTGGCATTTGGGTCCGACCTGAGATGCCTGAAGGTAGAGGGTGTTAACAGATGTAGTAGAGACTCAGTGACTGATGAGAAACCATAATGTGTTGACAGCTACATTTCTAAGAGCCAAACAGTCCCCAGTACTTTTTGTGTGTGTGTGTGTGTGTGGGGGGGGTGCGGTGTGTGATGAGGTTAGGGGGGGCAGGGGACGCTGGAGGGGCGATGGGTAGCGGAGAGGGAATCGGGGTTTTAAAGCAGCGGCCGCTGTTAAAGTGAGGATGTGGAATGGATGTGCTGTATAGACACATGTTAATACGACCGGAGGGGTGTGTTATTCTGTGTGTGTGTGTGTGTGTGTGTGTGATTGGGTGTCGACAAAGAGCTCCTGTGTATGCGCATGGGTGATGTCTATTCTGTTCCCCCGATGTTTAAAAGCATCACACACTAACGACCATACGAAGGTGTGCGCTGTCACATTCAGTCACATCCAATTTACCACTCATTCAATCCTGGCTTCCCACTATACAGATTTCGTTCGTTCCTTCCTCCGCGTCTGCCAATGAATTCCTACTCTGCATGTGTGACAGAAACAGTGCATGTGGACAGCAGCCACTTTCAGAGACGACCAAAGCCTTGAAATACAGCCATAGGAGAAAAACACTGTGGTTTTGCCTAGCTTGTTCTAGTTATTTATGGACAGAATCCATCCATCCTTTGTGTTTTGCTGGCCAGGGGTTGGCTGGGTGTCTGTGTGTGTTGGGGGGGGTCTAGGAACTCAAGGGCTATAAATGAAGGATCCCTCACGTGGAGTTTGGATGAGACGGATACAGAGTGAAGAAAGTGCTGCTGGCGTTCAAAACACACACACAGACGCACACACACGCACAGACACACACGCACACGCAGACGCACACACACGCACAGACACACACACACACGCACAGACACACACGCACACACACACGCACACACACACACACACACACACACGCACAGACACACACGCACGCACACGCACGCACACGCACACACGCACGCACGCACGCACACACACACACACACACACACACACAGACGCACACACACGCACAGACACACACACAGACGCACAGACACACACACACACACACACACGCACACGCACACGCACACACACACACATTAAATCACACAGACAGACATTTAAATCAGACCTTAACTTCTGCCTTTCCATTCTTTCAGTTGTTATTTATAGAGCTCTTATACAAAGACCCAAGACAAATATTCTTTGAAACTATGCAAGAAAAAAGCAATGACTTTGTCTCAATTGCAATCCAATGTTTTTCATTACAGTAATACAGTGCCTTTTGCCAGTAATGATATATATGTAATAGTGAGACATTTTGAATGTACCCTGTGGTTTACAACAGCCTGTCCCTGTTGCCCTGGTTCATTGTTCAGCCTGCTTCTGTTCTGCCTGCTTCTGTTTAGCCTGCATCTGTTCTGCCTGCTTCTGTTCTGCCTGCTTCTGTTCTACCTGCTATTGTTCAGCCTGCGTTTGTTCTGTCTGCTTCTGTTCTGCCTGCTTCTGTTCTGCCTGCGTCTGTTCTGCCTGCTTCTGTTCTGCCTGCATCTGTTCTACCTGCTTCTGTTCTGCCTGCATCTGTTCAGCCTGCTTCTGTTCTGCCTGCTTCTGTTCTGCCTGCTTCTGTTCTGCCTGCTTCTGTTCTGCCTGCTTCTGTTCAGTCTGCATCTGTTCTGCCTGCTTCTGTTCACTGCTTTAGCCTGCATCTGTTCTGCCTCTTCTGTTCTGCCTGCTTCTGTTCTGCCTGCTTCTGTTCTGCCTGCTTCTGTTCAGTCTGCATCTGTTCTGCCTGCTTCTGTTCTGCCTGCTTCTGTTCTGACTGCAGTTCTGTCTGCAGCCTGCATCTGTTCTGCCTGCTTCTGTTCAGCCTGCGTCTGTTCTGTCTGCTTCTGTTCTGCCTGCATCTGTTCTGCCTGCTTATGTTTTGCCTGCATCTGTTCAGCCTGCTTCTGTTCTGCCTGCTTCTGTTCAGCCTGCTTCTGTTCTGACTGGTGGTGTGGTTGGTGTGACTAGGTCTCTGGTTTCTTTGCTCTGGTGACTAATCTAGGGAGGCTTTTAATAAACACATTGGGGTTTATCTGTAATACTAGAAAACCAGGTCTGTGTTCCAAATGCCTCGATTTCCTCTGTTCAGAGGATTTGGTATTTGGTTATGGCCGATACCGTAATTAGCTTTCCACTAATTCGTCTTTTGAGAAATCATACAAGCTCTTTAAAATATTTTATGTCATTTTCCCTAAAGACCAATAGGTGAAGACCAATTTCCGATTTGTGTGATGGTGCAAATGATGCCAGGGTAGGGAACTAGATCTGCTGTGTAAATGCAGCCAGAATAGTGCACTATATCTGCTGTGAAAATGCTATTAGTGTAGGGAACTAGATCTGCTGTGTAAATGCTGCCAGAATAGTGCACTATATCTGCTGTAAAAATGCTATTAGTTTAGGGAGCTATATCTGCTGTGTAAATGCTGCCAGAAAAGTGGACTATATCTGCTGTGTAAATGCTGCCAGAATAGTGCACTACATCTGCTGTGTAAATGCTGCCAGAATAGTGCACTACATCTGCTGTGTAAATGCTGCCAGAATAGTGCACTACATCTGCTGTGTAAATGCTGCCAGAATAGTGCACTACATCTGCTGTGTAAATGCTGCCAGAATAGTGCACTACATCTGCTGTGTAAATGCTGCCAGAATAGTGCACTACATCTGCTGTGTAGATGCTGCCAGAATAGTGCACTACATCTGCTGTGTAAATGCTGCCAGAATAGTGCACTACATCTGCTGTGTAAATGCTGCCAGAATAATGCACTACATCTGCTGTGTAAATGCTGCCAGAATAGTGCACTACATCTGCTGTGTAAATGCTGCCAGAATAGTGCACTACATCTGATGTGTAAATGCTGCCAGAATAGTGCACTACATCTGCTGTGTAAATGCTGCCAGAATAGTGCACTACATCTGCTGTGTAAATGCTGCCAGAATAGTGCACTACATCTGCTGTGTAAATGCTGCCAGAATAGTGCACTACATCTGCTGTGTAGATGCTGCCAGAATAGCGCACTACATCTGCTGTGTAAATGCTGCCAGAATAGTGCACTACACCTGCTGTGTAAATGCTGCCAGAATAATGCACTACATCTGCTGTGTAAATGCTGCCAGAATAGTGCACTACATCTGCTGTGTAAATGCTGCCAGAATAGTGCACTACATCTGCTGTGTAAATGCTGCCAGAATAGTGCACTACATCTGCTGTGTAAATGCTGCCAGAATAGTGCACTACATCTGCTGTGTAAATGCTGCCAGAATAGTGCACTACATCTGCTGTGTAGATGCTGCCAGAATAGTGCACTACATCTGCTGTGTAAATGCTGCCAGAATAGTGCACTACATCTGCTGTGTAGATGCTGCCAGAATAGTGCACTACATCTGCTGTGTAAATGCTGCCAGAATAGTGCACTACATCTGCTGTGTAAATGCTGCCAGAATAATGCACTACATCTGCTGTGTAAATGCTGCCAGAATAGTGCACTACATCTGCTGTGTAAATGCTGCCAGAATAGTGCACTACATGTGCCGTTAGGGATTCAGAGCAGGGTGACTATTGGTCACTATCTGTCTCTGAAACCAAAGCCGAAAACCAACCGTAACCGTGGCCTCTTGGGAAAGAGACTCTCTGACTATTATTGTTTTTTGTGTTGTTGTTGTGCTTGTTGTTAGGAGAGACAGACCTCTGATTGGCCGATGGTCAGTCTATGGTTGAGCCCTGTTGTTTGTGTCACTGTAGTGATGAGATGGTGGTGAAAGGGACATCTCTCTCTGCCTGGGATCACTGAGGCATTGTAATATCGATGTGTTAAGACAAACAGATGACATCAACATTTCCAGTTGTGGGAGTTGACTCTCCCTCCCTTTCTCTCTCTGACTCTTTCACACACACACACGCACGCACGCACGCACGCACACACGCACACCCCAACATCAATACCCACACGTTTGTTTTTCCAGACATTGATAATGCTGACATCTTTTGTGTGTCAATTTTAGATTTTCCAGTAAGGTACTTGCTGGTAAATTACATTTTAAACCCTATGATAGTAACAAAGCAAGAAATGCTTTTTTCAGTGTTTCGACACAACGTGAATCTATGGTTGAAATGATATTGTTCTAGTTTGCATTTCTTTAAACAGACATGACTAACGTTAATGTCTTGTTTTCCAACTAGGCAAAACATTTTCTCAGAATTTGTCTTTTGTGGTTTCTGATATGTTGTGGTTTATGTTCTTCTCATTTACTCCCAGTGTTTTACATACTACGTAACCAACATCTTCTCTACGGTATCAAATAGCACCCTATTTCTTTTTTGGTGTACTTCTTTCGATTAGCGGCATAAATTGTCTGGTGAAAAGGGGTCTTAAAGGGAAAAGGGTGCATTTTGGGACTCATATTCCACATCAAGATGCTATAGACTGACATTTACAATAGACTTCCCAGACGCCGTTTTTAGACACTAGACAGATGCTCTGGAGTTCAAGAAATGTTCCAAGTAAAAAAAGCTGTTCAATACACAGAACTTTATAGCAGACAAAAAAAACATTGGGAAAATAATTTCTCTCAGACTTTGTGTCTGGATTGAGCCAACCAGTCGGTTATGCTATTTAATATTTCTGACCTAAGAAACTGTATATGATGTTTATGCTTGTGTGTTTCTGGCCACGAGGAACCATCCCAGAGGGATTCTATTTCCGAAATCACTTTATATTACTTAATCACGGATACATAATAGTAGGAGGTTTGAGCCAGAGATGTGGGTTGGATTTCGGGAAGCGATTCATAGCCACAATACTTATTCGGATCGAATGTGCTCATAGAAAAATCAGGAACACGTGAAACCATATTCAATGCATCGACTTTGTGTTGCTCATTGTTCTGTGCGCCGCCATTGCTGTGTCTTATAGCATGCCTCTGTACTAGAAGCACGGCCTGATCTAGGATCAGCCCACTCTTACTCTCTATAACGTAATAAATTCCTACTGCTGAATATAGACCTGGATTGATTATATCCCTGTAAAACCCAGTAGCAGAAATAACAGGACTCTTTGTGCTTGGCACAGCTCCTGATAATAGACATGTAGAGAGCACAAACCACTCCCACCTCAGCTGAATATATGAAATCTTCATAAAACACAAGTTTAGGCTGGACCCGTTGTACTATATACACACAGGGTTTCTCCCTACTCGGCTTGCTAGCAGGAATACAACCTGTATCCCAAATGAAACCCTGTTTCATATGCATATAGTGTCCTTTGTTAACTAGTGTGTCATGGGAATCTCGTTAATTGTAGCACACTTTAAAGAGAGTAGGTTGCCATTTAGAATTAATCCCAGCCAGGTCAGAGTTGCAATGCCTTAGGATGCTCATCGCTATAGCAACTCCACTACTCTGGCCAGGAGCTATCAAACACACATACGCACGCACACACACACACACACACACACGCACGCGCACACGCACGCGCGCGCGCACACACACACACACACACACACACACACACACACACACGCACACACACAGAATCTCTCGCCCACAATTCAACACTTCGACTTTACCATTCTATACAAATGCCCAGAGGGTTACATCACTGTTGGACCCTGTTACTGAATAAGCCGAACCAGAACAGAAATATGGATTTATTTTGCGCGTTTTAGGAATGCCTCCATGATAACAGCCCCGTGGGTAAACGGAGGCAATCTCTCGAGGTTCTTTAAGACGTGTAGATTCAGACAAAAGGCCCCAGGTAATCTTCAGCAGTTTATTTAATTGTGTTTTCACATCTGTCAGGAGACTTGCTCTTTCAGCATTTCACTCATGGACATTCTGTCTGCACGTGAGCATTTTTGCGTGGTTTGCAAATCGCTCCTTATGTTTGGTGTTAAACAAAACCACGGGAAAACCTTTGATATTTCAGCTCATCTCTGCTTCTGCTTGCCTCGGTCAGCTGTTCAGGCAGATGAAGGCAATCCCCTGTCTATAGAAAAAAATCCTGTGTCCTGAAGAAACCCAAAAGAGACGCTAGTTAATCTAATTTATAACTGATACAATAATCCCTGCAATACCATTTTCCAACCATAATTTCCTATAATTCTTTGAGCGATCCAGTGGCCCGTACCCTGTTCAGATTCCTTGGTTTGATTCCACCGGGCTGGTTTTGAACAATAGATTGTAACCAGACCATATTTCCTATAGAGATTCTGCAATTCAACATTAGAAACAGGCTGTGTTTCCTTTATACGGGCCATGTTTATAGTAGCCATGTCACTTCACCTGGTCAAGCTTGACGTGAAATGGTCTCTCAAATATCAGTCGCATTATCTCTATGAGTCCAAAATGGCACCCTGCTTATCTGTGCCCTAATACGTGTGCATTATAAAGGAGTGTACCACAGGACACATACTGTTACTGGTGTTGTCATCCGGATTCCCTGTAGTGTCCCAAATCCTGATGTAAAACTGTGGGTTAACCTCCTCCCTAATCGCCTTCACAGTCAAGCAGCTTCACTAACTTCAACATAAGCTCTATCTTATGGTTTGCAAGCTGTTTTTATTTTAATAATAGTATATTATGAATGTTATTTATCCATTCTACTTATGCCGGAGCGTTGTTGAATTCGGATATCCGATTGGCTATACTCATGGCCTCCCCAGACCCCAGACACTTTAGTTTAAACTGGCACATCCAATTAGCCAGGATCTAGGAGTGAAATCTTACTCTCTTGTCTTAAAACATTCACGTCAGTAAATACTAGGTACAAGTGTACTCAATAACCTCCTTAAGGACGGAATGGAGTGCACAGGAAGCAGATAGGATTTCACTCCTTTTTGTTCATCTGCTGGTGAATGAACACAAGCAGCCACACAAGGGGTGTGTCCTAAATGCCACCATATTCCCATCACAGTGCACGGGTTTTAGCCTGGAATAGGGTGACATTTGATTGGTTGAATGTTTTCAAGTCTGTAGCCGGGGGATTGAGCGATACATACTTAGTTTGAAACAAATCAACTCTGGCTGTCTAGTGTTGCTCAGCTCCTTTGTAGGATCTCAGAACTAAAGAAAAGTGTCCGTCTGTGAGATGCTGGGATTGGTTGTCTTCTTAGGAAAGCTATATTCCTTCCAGCTAGTCTGCAGGCTGGGCATGTGTTATTCCCCCCGGTGATTGAACCCTAGGGTAAAAACAAGCTCACTCGCATCTTGTTATCGGATGGGGAGAAATATTGTTCAGGTTTTTAGTGAACTGAGCAAATGGAATCCTGGAATGGCTGGCTTGAAGTCATAACTGTCGTTTTTTCCTGAAATTAATCTTGCAGCAGGCATGCTGTCCTCGCGTAACCCAGCTGTCCGGAGGTCTTTTATCTGGATAAAGCCACCACAGAGTCAAACACAACCATGCAATGATCCCGTACTCTTTTCTTTTTGTCTCTTGTGAAAAATGCCTGGTCGTCCAATCGCTGTTGGGTTGTTGTCCCTCGGTAGATTTAGTATTGACAAGTGGACAGTTTATAGTGAACACTTGGTTGAGGGATGTCTTCCTGCTTCTTCCTGTTCATTTCTCACCGACTCATGGGGCTGAGCCCGGCTCCGTCCGTGTCTAGCCTGGATGTCACGTCATTATTCCCCTCCAGACGAGGGGAAATCTCCCACGTTCTGGTCAGTCCACCCAGACTGTGTATACATTACACCCAATTCTCAAAAAGCTTTATTGGCTCTGATGAAAATAAATGCAAAGTGTAGGTATCGGTGCCATTTGGACTCTTGCCCTTCTACACACACACACACACACACACACACACACACACACACACACACACACACACACACACACACGCTGTTCTCCTCAGGCAGTCACAGGCGTACAGACACTCTTGAGAGACCAGAGAGGTTTACAACCACGACCTATCACGAGCACAGATGAGCATGAATCCACAGAATGTACATTTACGCTAACGGCTTTGGTCACTAGCTTTGTGCCGTGGGTACCTGAGCAATAGGAAACAAACATCTTGTTTTTCAAACTGGGGCAAAGAGGTTTTCACGGAATTCGATTTACAGCGCAGCAATCGCATTGGAGTTAATCTGATGATATGCAATGTGTGCTTTTTGCCGGATAATACTGTTGTTTGTGTTATTCGTGTCGTATTGGTTTATCTGTGCTGTTTCAGCAAAGAAACAAATGGAAACGCGTTCCTGATAAAGTGCACGACTTCTGACCACAGCCTGTATGGGTGCTGGTGAAAAGGAGTGCACTTGATAGAGAACATGTTGCCATTGAGGACACACAAAGTCAAGGTTAAAGATATGTCGGTTCCTTATTCAACCAGTGGGCGGTTATGTTGTTTAGGCAACGTTTAGACAATGTTTGCAATGATAGTATGTTCCAGTGATCTCAAGGGCACGAGCTTGATTTCTCTGCCTGAGAGCAGCAGGTCGACAAAATGAATGCTTAACTGACTGTTTATGACTTAGCTTAAAATCTACCCAAGCAACAAGATACGGCGAAAATATCAAAATCGCAAACAAGCATAGTCACAGAACTGAAAAGAATTACAGAATGAAAAGTCAGATTGTTCTCTTAAAATGATTTAGATTTTATAACATTCAAGAAATAAGAAGAAAATACATTCACGTGAGACATGTTTATATTTCAGACATATATTTCCTGAGACATTTATGCGTTTCCAAAATGCATTTGCATTTGTCAATTTGGCCGGAGACAAATGACGCTTTGCCCCTCGCAGCCACACACACACACACACACACACACACACACACACACACACACACACACACACACACACACACACACACACACACACACACACACACACACACACACACACACACACACACACACACACACACACACACCACACACCACCACACACACACACACACCACACACACCACACACACCACACACACCACACACACCACACACACCACACACACCACACACACCACACACACCACACAAACACACAAACACACACACACACAGGAAAAATCACCGCAAATCACTAAAGGTGCTCTGATTTACAATGCTCCTTCAGTCCTGAGCATGGCTCCCAGTTCATCTAATAGGAGTCTGTACTGTCTCGCTGGGCATGGAATGTCCTCCATTCTCCGGTCTGGGTTTATTGGCTAACAATGCCGGTGAATAAGCCAGCTGGATTTGTTTTCCTCTGCCTTTGTCACCTCCAGGACACAGCCATAGAACTACTGCGGCATGCTGAATTAACAAGCTCCTTTCCCACATACTCCGCTTTCTTTCCACAAGCTCATTAGCCAGGAGGGGCCGCACTCCGAGGAAGGCTCCCCTAAATCTAGAAGCTTCTGAATGAAGGGATATCCCTGGAATGCACTGTGAGATAATGTTTGTGACGTTAGGAATATATGGTATGCTTCTCTATTTAATCGTTCAAGTGACTGCGTAGTGTATTTTAATGTTTGTTATGGTCTGAAATGCAGGACAGAGGGTTCGTCTAAAATGCCAAGAGTCTGATTGGAGAATCACAGAATTGTCATGTGTATAGTAGCTCGTAACTATTAATGGCATTTAGCTTACAGATGTACTATTTCGTAAATAATATAGTATGAAACCCAAGGTTTCAGAAATAATCACACGGAAGATGAAAAATAAATAAACACCGTCAGCTTCCTTGTGAGTGGAAAGTCTGTAAATAAGGTTAGGTAAAATATCACATGACAGCGACAGAGTGGTCCTTTTTTGACGTCTCTTTAGATAGAACGGTTGACATCAGTGTTGTCATTCCTCTTCCGGCGCAGACAGCTGCAGAGAAACAGTCAGCAACTGGCAAAACCAATCAGTCACATATTATACACACACACACACACACACACACACACACACCGACACACCGACAAACCAACGCACCAACGCACCAACGCACCAACACACACAGCAACACACACACCAACACACACAGCAACACACACCAACACACACACCAACACACACACACCAACACACACCAACACAAACCAACACACACACGCACTCACACGCACTCACACGCACTCACACGCACTCACACGCACTCAAATCACCCTATGTGTTAACCACCACCCTTGCTTATACGACCATTGTGTTGACCCACAACAAAGACATCCAGAACCACTGTATCACCCAATGCCAGATGTCACACAACCAGACTAATGTAAATGGACCGCACTTTCTTACCCTTCTAGAACACTGCGTTTGAATCTGGTAAATCATTCAGGCTGATACATTATGCAGTAATATTTCATTTCAACATGCAGCAAAACACGCTATGGAACGGCAGAACTAGTTTGGTCATTATGAAGACTAGGCGGCAATACATGAATACAACTAATTTCTTTTTCTCTGTCTATCATTAGAAAATCTGCACGACATTGCTATTGGGAGAAAACGACATAACGAAAAGTCTTCCCAAATGAGCTGCAGTTAAAAGTTTAGTGTCCTTTGGATGGATGAGTTGTTTTAGAGAAGAAGGTTCGTTTTCAGACAAAAAAGTAGAGCAGGAGAACTGTTGTCTTGGAGACAGATGAGAAAACCACATGTTGTTGAAGACTGAGAGGATGAATCCCCATCCAGATATTGTAGAAGAAGGAATCTCCCCTATTTTACTGTTACTGCTGGTGTTTACTTTTGGTTCTAGTAAAATGTAAATCCTGACTGGGTTCAAAAATAACTGCTTTAGTCTGCCAAACCTATAAAGACCCAACATACTGTACACCAACTCCTATAAAGACCCAACATACTATATACACCATCTCCTATAGAGACCCAACATGCTATACACCACCTCCTATAAAGACCCAACATGCTATACACCATCTCCTATAGAGACCCAACATGCTATACACCACCTCCTATAAAGACCCATCAGACAAACAGGGCAGTAGACGTAGACTAACAGGGCAGTAGACGTAGACTAACAGGGCAGTAGATGTAGACTAACAGGGCAGTAGACGTAGACTAACAGGGAAATAGATGCAGACAAACAGGGCAGCAGACGTAGACTAACAGGGCAGTAGATGTAGACTAACTGGGCAGTAGACATAGACTAACAGGGCAGCAGACGTAGACTAACAGGGCAGTAGACATAGACTAACAGGGCAGTAGATGTAGACTAACAGGGCAGTAGACATAGACTAACAGGGCAGCAGACGTAGACTAACAGGGCAGTAGACGTAGACTAACAGGGCAGTAGACATAGACTAACAGGGCAGTAGACGTAGACTAACAGGGCAGTAGACGTAGACTAACAGGGCAGCAGACGTAGTCTAACAGGGCAGTAGACGTAGACTAACAGGGCAGCAGACGTAGTCTAACAGGGCAGTAGACGTAGACTAACAGGGCAGTAGACATTGACTAACAGGGCAGCAGACGTAGACTAACAGGGCAGTAGATGAGGAATTTGATGAGGAAGCTAACAAAGAGTTAGAATTTTCTTTTTAATAGTCATTCAATTTAAATATTGTTTCCGGTTTTATTTTTTCTCAAAAACGATCTCACACTGATAAGATCTTTAGACTAATCTGAAGTGCGATGACACACTCAAAATGGCCCCCGGCGAATAAACAATTAAACAGCAAACTTATAATGAAAAGCCATTGTTATAATCATTGTCTGAGAGGCAATAAGACTAGCTTCCTCGCAAAAGAGCCTTCCTGTGGTGCTGACAGATGATATCCCTGCGTGCCGTGATCGCCTCCCTGGATCCTCCTCAGAGTTAGACAAGGTTCTCCAGTTCCTTATGTTCCCAATACCCAGTGCAGGAGAACAAGGACTCTCCCTATTCCTCCCCCATTCATGGGAAGAAAAGCTTCCCTACCCCCAGCAGAGGTAACCCCACACCGGTCCCATTAAAACACAGAACAGATAAGGTGTCTGTCTGTTTAACACCTGGTTATTAGTCAGCCTATGGGGGTCCCGAGGACTCATATGCTGTGTCTCAAATGTCCACCTCTATATCTTATATAGGGCACTTATTTCGATCAACTTGGAGGCAGCGTCTTGCACAGTTTGGTCGCTGACGTGTCCCTTCAGGGTGGTGGGATCAGCGCTGCTGTGGTGGACAGCATGGCCTACTGTCACTCAACAGGGCAACGCCAGCGGGGTGTCACTGGAGACTGAAGTGACATAGGAGTGACATAGGAGTTACATAGGAGTGTCATAGGAGTGACATAGGAGTGACATAGGAGTGTCATAGGAGTGACATAGGAGCCCGGGGGGATCCAGGGAGACATTGGGTTGTCATGGCGAAGCGTCAGCCTGCGTGGTCTCCATGACGTCGCCCACATCAAACAGAAACGACGGTCCCTGGAGCATCTCCTTCTAGAGTATCTCTTACCTGATTGTGTTGAGGGTGTACCGGGTGAGTCTGAGTGGGCGTCTACACCACCGTTCCAATGTTTGGGCTCCTGCAGAAATGGCCTCGTTTTCAATCAATCAATGCCATTTATTTTATAATGCACTCTTAACATCCGCAGTTGTCCTCAAGTGCTTTTACAAGACCAGCCTGTAAAAGCATGAAAACATAGGTGTTATTTTCCATTCAGGAATTATATAATTCACCTGGTAATTGTTTGTTATTGTTGTCAGACGTAAACGTCATATACAGTCATATAAGGAATCAAAAAAATGGACAATATTCACTAACATTCGTATGTATATTTCATTAGTCAGTTTTTCGTTAAAACAATGGGAGAGAAAACATCAATGAATTAGCATATGTAGCTTGTTGTTATCGTCCGATCGCGACCTAATCAAAGCAGCACCAAATTCTGGCAGTCATCAACTGATATTATAAGCATATATCAGTCAAATTGATTAAAGATGAAAAATGCACCGTTAAATATTTAGTTTTCTCAATTTGTCTGTAATTATCTCTCGGTTTGTTGCATTTAAAGACAGCTACTGTGTAATGAGAAAAGATAATAGGTAACACACAGTACACAATAATTATCTTACCACGCCAGAAGTGTTTTTTGCTTCTCTGTCTGCGGGATCGGGATTGTACAGGGAAAAAATGCCTACAGGACAAGACAGAACGAGAATGAAACTGAATTCTGGGGTCAACCTCTGCGTGTGTGTGTGTGTTTCTGAATGACATCAGAGAGCATTTTAACCTGTTATTTCTACAGGTGTGTGTGAGCATGTCCTAATTGTTGAGGTCAGACATGAGCAGTACAAGAGGAATCAAAAGTCTAGACACAAAGCTGCAGAGGATCCCAAACACACTATAGAGCACGATACTGTCCTCACCTCACAGAGGATCCCAAACACACCACACAGCATGATACTGTCCTCACCTCACAGAGGATCCCAAACACACTATAGAGCACGATACTGTCCTCACCTCACAGAGGATCCCAAACACACCACACAGCATGATACTGTCCTCACCTCACAGAGGATCCCAAACACACTATAGAGCACGATACTGTCCTCACCTCACAGAGGATCCCAAACACACCACACAGCATGATACTGTCCTCACCTCACAGAGGATCCCAAACACACTATAGAGCATGATACTGTCCTCACCTCACAGAGGATCCCAAACACACCACACAGCATGATACTGTCCTCACCTCACAGAGGATCCCAAACACACTATAGAGCACGATACTGTCCTCACCTCACAGAGGATCCCAAACACACTATAGAGCACGATACTGTCCTCACCTCACAGAGGATCCCAAACACACCACACAGCATGATACTGTCCTCACCTCACAGAGGATCCCAAACACACTATAGAGCACGATACTGTCCTCACCTCACAGAGGCTCCCAAACACACAGCACGATACTGTCCTCAATTCACAGAGGTTCTCAATACACCTCCTCCACTCACCCCATATCACCTTCAATCCTTCACAATCTCCCTCCTCTCCCCCACATTCCCTCTAACTCTTCCCAAATCCCTCTTCCCTCACCTCCCCTCACCCCAACTCCCCTACTCCATTTCTACCCTCCAACCCTGTGTTTCTTAACCCTTATCTCTCACACAGCTCCTCTTCCACACAGACGGGCCCTGGGGACCTGTCTCTCTCTCTCTCCGAAAGACTGACTGACAGCACAACATCTCCCCACATCCCTCCAGGACCAGCACACCGGCCAGGAATCCATTTTTTAAATTTACTTTGTTAAGCTGACTGACAAAATAGGTTATCTGACTCTCAAATGGAACCCAATTTCACAATATACTAACTGTTAACTACCTTTTGGGGTTCTGTTCAAAAGTAGCACACTATGGAGAGAGTAGGCTGTCATTTGAGACAGAAATCGTTTTCCGTCTGATTTGTTCCTCTGTGAAGTTCAGCGAGGTCAGGTTGCTGCAGATGTTGTCACGGTGATGAGAGGACAGAGTCGGACATGGCTGTCAATCAAATTCCCCAGCTGCAGCACGTCCAAGCTGCAGTTAAAGCTAGGTGTAAAAATACAGTTTACAGTTCACCTGCTCACAGTGTGATTGGTAACCCTGATCAAATCCCTCTGTGAAATTTGAAACAGTCTGGTAACTTCCCATTTGAAAAAAGACACGCGCATGGTCTTTTGTGAAGGTAAAGTACATTTTCACACACGACATTATCACAGTTCATCGGTAGACTAGGAATCGACATTTAGACCTGGATGCTTGCGGCTAAAACGTTTTAATGAAATTGGAATATAACTAGAATACATTGTTCTGAAAGCTGCGCAGAAGGTTTTATTCATTAGGAGAACAGAGGATCCCTTTCTGGAACACAAGTATTCATTCTCTTCTTTCTTCTACTTCTACAAACTGAACAAGTATTCATTCTCCTCCGTCTTTGTATACATCTTTCACCATTTGCTTTGGATGCCTGTATCTCCAGGAAACGCTACCCAGACCGTTAGAATTTATGATTTCACATGGTGTTGGGCTGTCCTGCTACAGGAGATTTACTAGTTTAATTGCACCTCTGCTTCTGGGGGACCTGTCGTTTTAGGGATGGATTCAAGAACCTGGAGAGAACCATGAGATGGGTTTTGACCTGAGGCTCGGCAAAGGAACTTGGGGGCTGTTGCTCTATTCAGGGTGGAATTTGAAATAAATTAAAGAAAGTAGTTAAGAGACGAATGTCTCGTCATTGTCTTTATCTCTTCTGTTTCTCTTGCTTTCATTGACTTGAAGAAAAGTCTGAGTTGGATGAGATCTAAAGGTTCGGCTGGGGAACAATTGGGAGGACAGGATCCAAAACCCAGAATCTGGTTCTGGATTTAATTTCAATAAATTAAAGAGCACAGTGTAGGAGAAGATCACTTTTTCATGTCGTCTATTTTTGTACTTCTCTGTCTTGTTTACTGACTATCATTATCTTAAACACCAGATGACGGGCTGTCTTCCTCATTGATCAAAACGTTTTTTTGTTTAGTATCAGTCTATCATCATGAGAGTAAAGACAAACACAGACAAAATGGAGGTCAGACTACTCGGAAAAGGTTTTGGTCAGAAGACCACCAGTCACAGACCACCAGACACAGACCACCAGACACAGACCACCAGACACATACCACCAGACACAGACCACCAGACACAGACCACCAGACACAGACCACCAGACACAGACCACCAGACACAGACCACCAGTCACAGACCACCAGACACAGACCACCAGACACAGACCACCAGACACAGACCACCAGTCACAGACCACCAGACACAGACCACCAGTCACAGACCACCAGTCACAGACCACTAGTCACAGACCACTAGTCACAGACCACCAGTCACAGACCACCAGTCACAGACCACCAGTAACAGACCACCAGTCACATACCACCAGGCACAGACCACCAGTCACAAACCCCCAGTCACAGACCACCAGTCACAGACCACCAGACACAGACCACCAGTCATCGACCACCCACAGGTCAGACTCATCTCAGTAGCGGATGGAATTAACATTGCTCTCCCGCTGTGTGTGTATGTGTTTCTCCTTATTGGATTGACCCACCTGTTTCTCTCTCTCTGCCTGTAAAAAAACAACCCTGGCCTGAAGCATCAGGAGAAGCAGGAGGACCAGGTGGAGCAGGAGCACTGAGGCCCAGAGAAATGACAACTGTAGGTGGAGGGAGTAACTGGACGGCTAGATGGGTGGAGGCCATGAAAAAAAATCTGTTTGTTCCTGTCTCTGTATATGACATATGGGGTTTTATATGACATATGGGGTTTATATGACATATGGGGTTTATATGACATATGGGGTTATATATGACATATGGGGTTCCATAAGACATATGGGGTTTTATATGACATTTGGAGATCTATATGACATATGGGGTTTATATGACATATGAGGTTTTATATGACATATGGGGTTCTATATGACATATGGGGTTTATATGACATTTGGAGATCTATATGACATATGGGGTTCTATATCACATATGGGGTTCTATATGACATATGGGGTTTATATGACATTTGGAGATCTATATGACATATGGGGTTCTATATGACATATGGGGTTCTATATGACATATGGCATTCTATATGACATATGGCATTCTATATGACATATTGCGTTCTATATGACGTAATGGCAATCTGGGGCTTCACCTGATCAAACAATCCAGCCATTACAATCACAGACACAAACACATGACTATCTGTCATAGCAAGACCCTGTGAAATTCCCGTCTTAACCCGGTTGGCACAGACTGGGGTTACATCAGAGCCGTGTAGCAGATCGAGGACAATAGCATGAATGTATCCAATGCAAACGTCCTACTTTATCTTAGGAATTTAGGCATTTCATATCGAATTGTGACAACAGCATGAAGCTCTGCCTTGAAACCACAGGTGTAAAAATATTTGAGAGTCTCTCATGCTCAGGGAAGGCAAAGACTCAAGCCCTCCCACACTGTTCTGCGTCTTTTCACACCGATTGTCCAGCCAGGAAGTGAGCTGGATCAGCTTGTGTACAGTAACGCTAACCCAGACTCACTTCACTAACTTGCGACCAATCTGCATGTGGGAGGAGCTAGAGTGAAATACCTCCCCGCAACCATGGTGACGCTTGTCAATAACATCAGCCTCATTGCAATGGCATCACACCTTTGGCAGGTCTCATAGTTAAAGCTCAATCCTAGACTGTGGTGGATACCTCATCATGGCAACACGCAGGCCAAAATCGCAGCACCACCGCAGAAATTTGCACATGCCATTTCACGTGTGGAATTCACACACAGGAAAACGTCGTTTTTCCACAGTGGGTGTGCCTAGTCTAAACAATCTCAAGCTAATCTGCCGAACACCCTGCTGTTTTGAATCACATTTCGTGAAGTTTACTTTCACTGAGCCAGGCTAATGACCAGCTAATGGGCTCACCCTTTCCGTGCAAACAACTAATTGGGTGTGTATAAGTGTGTGTGTTATCTCAGATGTTGTGGAAAACTGTCCATTCCTATTTGTTCTGAGTGGCTCCAACAGAAGCGGGGTGGGACGACAGCCTTTTTATTCATTGACACTGCTGTGCCTCGAGAACCAGCCCACTGCACCACTGACCTAATTACCATACTGATTTGCATTTCAAATTGGATTTTCTCTCGACTGAAGACAAATTACTTTCACATATCTTGTCCCTGCCATAAACAATTTCACGTCAGCCTCCTCAGACGGCTCCATAATTGCATGCTTATGAGTCCATCCGAGGAAGGAAGGTTAGGAGAAGAGATACTTGATTATTTGATACAGAATACAGAGTCCAAAATGGCATCCTATCCCTTGTATTGTGCACTACTTCTGACGAGGGTCCACTGGGCACTATATTGGGACTAGGAGGCCGTTTGGGACTTAGCCTGGTTGTTTTTTTACTCATATAGATTAGATAAATACAGTTTCTGGGCCCCTTTAACCTAAAGCAGCAGACGCAAACTTTAATCCACAGCTGCACATCTTCCAGTCCAATAAATGAATTAATTTGTTGAGGGACTATTCTGGATCTCCTTTCAGGGCCTGGATCCAAAAACCCGAATCTGAGGTACAGAGTGAGAAGCAGAAGTTGGCATCAGACTATTTTTGGGAGTCTAGCTGTCATTCTATTTTAAGTGGTTTTCGCACAAAACATACAAATGCAAACAGGCACTTTAAGCTGGTGATGAGCCTGTATTGACTTTTCTCCCTTCTTAGGAGCACCCCTGTAGATTTTAGACAGGAACAACTTCAATCAGTGCATAGATCACCATGGGCTTATAATACGGGTCAAATGAACCTGTTGTCCCCAAGGACACGGTTTGGAAACAAGATGTGTGACTTCTGCCATGTAAACTGACTCTCATCTCCTGTCACTCTCCTGTGGTCTAACAGAGAGAACTGGCAGGCAAACATGAAGGCTAGAAGACAGATCTGTGGAGAGTGACAGACAGGCAGAGAGACAGACAGGCTGAGAGACAGACAGGCAGAGAGACAGACAGGCTGAGAGATAGACAGGCAGAGATACAGACAGGCTGAGAGACAGACAGGCTGAGAGACAGACAGACAGAGAGGCAGAGAGACAGACAGGCTGCGAGACAGGAGGACAGTCAAACACGGAAAAGCGACATGGAGGGCCTGGCAGGCAAAGAGCAAGACGGTGTACAGTCGAGCAAACAGACGGCTCAACAATCAGCTAGTCGGTGATTAATAAACAGCTCTGTGGACTGGTGCTGCCGCGCCGCTCTGATGAATCTCCTTTTTCATCCTCTGGTTTAATCCCTGAACCTTGGACAGCCGAGCCAGATGCTAGGCTAGCCAGCGGAACAGAATGTGTTCTGGGATTCCAGAAAACCAACCTCACATACTGCCTGTTCTGTCTCCCCGGTTTCCCGTCTGTGTCTGCCCCTCTTAACATTAATCTCTTTCATTTTTTCAATCTCTCTTTCGGTCCGTGTATCTCTGTCGCTCGCTCGCTCGGTCTTTTCAACCCCGCATAATAACGATCTGTGGCCTTGCTGTGTGTTTATCCAATCCCATTCCTCCGCTATCCAGCGAAAGACGTGCTCTCTTGCGGTGTCCGGCATAATTTAACCGAGAGGTTCGTTGTGGTGATGAAAGCCCCGCGGCCTGGGGTTCATGAGTGTCATGACTGCCTCGTCCCAATCGACATCCTATTCACTACATAGAGTTCATCGCCTTGTGGGTCCCAGGTGAAAAGGGTGCCCTTACTTTGAAACAGTGTACAATTTGTGACTAGATTTGATGGCAGGACTGGTAGCGTGAAGAGCACAGGAGTGAGGTGGATCCTGGGGAATTTGTGATAGAAACCCTGTTATTACGGGCATCTGACTGGTGGTTCTACTAAAAACAGATGTTATCTATAAAGCAACGCTTGGCCATTCAGCTCATTGGATGTCACTAGATCCTCAGTAGTTGATCTCTCTCTCTAGGCTCGGGTAAAAAGTAGTAATGTGTTCCTGCACCAGCTCGCCACAGACCGGAAGTAATGGGTGACTGAGTGGCATTACGGTGGACAATTAAGGTCCCAGACTCCCAGGCCCTATACTCCCAGGTCCCATACTCCCAGGTCCCATACTACTAGGTTCCATACTACCAGGTCCCATACTCCCAGGTCCCATACTCCCAGGTCCCATACTCCCAGGTCCCATACTACCAGGTCCCATACTACCCATACTACTACTAGGTCCCATACTCCCAGGTCCCATACTCCCAGGTCCCATACTCCCAGGTCCCATACTCCCAGGTCCCATACTCCCAGGTCCCATACTCCCAGGTCCCATACTCCCAGGTCCCATACTCCCAGGTCCCATACTCCCAGGTCCCATACTACCAGGTCCCATACTCCCAGGTCCCATACTCCCAGGTCCCATACTCCCAGGTCCCATACTCCCAGGTCCCATACTCCCAGGTCCCATACTACCAGGTCCCATACTCCCAGGTCCCATACTCCCAGGTCCCATACTCCCAGGTCCCATACTCCCAGGTCCCATACTCCCAGGTCCCATACTCCCAGGTCCCATACTCCCAGGTCCATAGGTCCCATACTCCCAGGTCAGGTCCATACTCCCAGGTCCCATACTCCCATACTCCCAGGTCCCATACTCCCAGGTCCAGGTTCCATACTCCCAGGTCCCATACTCCCCAGGTCCCATACTACCAGGTCCCATACTCCCAGGTCCCATACTACCAGGTCCCATACTCCCAGGTCCCATACTCCCAGGTCCCATACTCCCAGGTCCCATACTCCCAGGTCCCCCAGGTCCCATACTCCCAGGTCCCATACTCCCAGGTCCCATACTAGGTCTCATACTCCCAGGTCCCATACTACCAGGTTCCATACTCCCAGGTCCCACTACTAGGTCCCATACTCCCAGGTCCCATACTCCCAGGTCCCATACTCCCAGGTCCCATACTCCCAGGTCCCATACTCCCAGGTCCCATACTCCCAGGTCCCATACTCCCAGGTCCCAGGTCCCATACTCCCAGGTCCCATACTACCAGGTCCCATACTCCCAGGTCCCATACTCCCAGGTCCCATACTCCCAGGTCCCATACTCCCAGGTCCCATACTACTAGGTCCCATACTACCAGGTCCCATACTCCCAGGTCCCATACTCCCAGGTCCCATACTCCCAGGTCCCATACTCCCAGGTCCCATACTCCCAGGTCCCATACTACCAGGTCCCATACTACCAGGTCCCATACTACTAGGTTCCGTACTCCCATACTCCCAGGTCCCATACTCCCAGGTCCCATACTACTAGGTTCCATACTACCAGGTCCCATACTACTAGGTCCCATACTCCCAGGTCCCATACTCCCAGGTCCCATACTACTAGGTTCCATACTACCAGGTCCAATACTACTAGGTCCCATACTCCCAGGTCTCATACTACTAGGTCCCATACTACCAGGTCCAATACTCCCAGGTCCCATACTACCAGGTCCCATACTACCAGGTCCCATACTCCCAGGTCCCATACTCCCAGGTCCCATACTACCAGGTCCCATACTACTAGGTCGCATACTACCAGGTCCCAAACTTCCTGGTCCCATACTACCAGGTCCCATTCTACTTGAACTGATAATACTGGTTAATACTGCTGTGTTTCCCCAATCTGTGGGGAAACACACAGAAATGTTCCAAACCTCAGCTGGGACTCTCCTATATAGTGCATTACTTATCACCAGTACATAGCATAGCAAAGAGTGTGTTATTTGGAAGAGGTTAAGTCATTAAGATGCCCCAGGGGATCTGCTCAGACCCCAAATGCCCTCCCAAACTCCGCACCGGCGGCGCCAGGAGGGTCTTGGGGGGTCTCAAGACCCTCCCAAAAAACGCCTTGACCCCCCATTTGACCCCCCACCCCCTTCCTGATTTAAAACAATTATATAAATAAAGATTTTTTTAAAATTATCTTCAAACTGCGCAGAATAATAATAATTAATAATTGATTCGACATTTAAAAATGATAAACATGTATAAATAATATAAACATAAGAATCCCTGCGACACCCCATGAACGTCGCTGCGCCTCGCGAACGTCGCTGTGCCTTGCGTCATTGCGTTCAAGGCGCTGCCACGAGCCCGATAGAGCTGCTTAGAGGTCTGCACCGGCTTTAAACTGAAGCCCGAACCCGGCCCGTACCCGCGATCATTTAACCCGACCCGACAGTTACATTTACATGTTAAGCCCGAACCCGACCTGACCCTGAGGTCCACTCTGTTTCTTACATCAAAAAACATTTTTGCAATATGTTCTATTTAATGGTTGCTTGAAACGGTAAACAAATAACGTTACATAGAGAGAGAGCCTGTGTCTGTGTGTAGCCTATGGCATGCAGTGCACATTGCACATCTGCGCACGCATGTACTTTCTCTCGTCTCGCGTGCCGGTCACCATAACAACACACAACATGCAGGCAAAGCACACGGTGACAGCACGCAAACTATATATAGCCTTTTTAGTTTTTCTTACTTACAACCCGAACCCGACCCAAATCCGAGGCTGTTCATTAAACATAAAACCGACCCGAAACCCGAACATTTTTCGGGACCCGTCGGGCTCGGGTCGGGTAGCAGAACTCTAGAAGCTGCTACACACTACAGTTAGTTTGAAGCTAAAAGTGGATCGCTTTGTCATACCTCCAAAAAATTTAGAGCAGACCGAAATTATAGCGATAGGAGTGAAAATATACCCGTTGCAGTGGAGGGCGAGCCCTGCTTAATTCTAGAAACAGAGGACACCGAGGAATTGGAGGATGATGAGGAGGTGCGAGCGGAGCAACTAGCGACCGGAGCAATAGCGGCCCCCCGAGGCGGAGGAGACAGGAGAGTAAGAGAGGAGAGAAGAGGACAGGAGGAGACTGGAGAGTAAGAGGAGCAGAGAAGAGGACAGGAGGAGACTGGAGAGTAAGAGGAGCAGAGAAGAGGACAGGAGGAAACTGGAGATTAAGAGAGGAGAGAAGAGGACAGGAGGAGACAGGAGAGTAAGAGAGGAGAGAAGAGAACAGGAGGAGACTGGAGAGTAAGAGAGGAGAGAAGAGGACAGGAGGAGACGGGAGAGTAAGAGAGGAGAGAAGAGGACAGGAGGAGACTGGAGAGTAAGAGAGCAGAGAAGAGGACAGGAGGAGACTGGAGAGTAAGAGAGGAGAGAAGAGGACAGGAGGAGACGGGAGAGTAAGAGAGGAGAGAAGAGGACAGGAGGAGACTGGAGAGTAAGAGGAGCAGAGAAGAGGACAGGAGGAAACTGGAGAGTAAGAGAGGAGAGAAGAGGACAGGAGGAAACTGGAGAGTAAGAGAGGAGAGAAGAGAACAGGAGGAGACTGGAGAGTAAGAGAGGAGAGAAGAGGACAGGAGGAGACTGGAGAGTAAGAGAGGAGAGAAGAGGACAGGAGGAGACTGGAGAGTAAGAGGAGCAGAGAAGAGGACAGGAGGAAACTGTACAGAAGTAGGGCAATCAAAAGGTGGTGAGAGTATGAGAATAGATACTATTTTGTAAATATGTTTTCTACCATGGGTGTGGCTATGGCAATTAAAGTTTGAGCATATTGTTCGCAAACTGCAATTGATTAATTAATTAAAAACAAAGTAGTTGATATGCTGTGTTTTTGTTGTTTAGTATCAGTAATATGCAGTTATTAGCCGGGTCCACTGTATTTTTTGTTGGTTTTCATGAGACCCCCCTTGAAATGACCAGGACCCCTCATTGCCTCCCCAATCAAAATTGTCTGGAGCCTCCCCTGCACACACCCCTCACCTGGGTGTCAATTTGTTGGGATAAACAGTAGCTTTAAGCCATAACCCTGAGGTCGGTCCTGCGTTCTTTCCTCCTGACTCACACCAGATATGGAGTAAGTTCAGCATTCTGCAGGCTTGGAGGATAAAGGCAGACCGTTCTATTTGCTAAACAAATCATATGAGGAGGATATGAGGAGGATGGGGGAATTCGGAAGTTTCACTCCAAGGAATGTGTCAGTTCCAACACCCATTCCAAATGTTTCCAATTCTAACCTTCAAGTCATTAGATGTTTTCAGATCTATTTTTATGGGGGGAAAGTGTGAGTGTTTCAATAGCAGATGGCTTATATCGAAAAGGTACTAGTATGCATATAGCTAATGCACTGTTTTAGACTGTCTGACCGTCCTGCTTGAACGTCCTGCCTGAACGCCCTGTTTGACCGACCTGCCTGAATGCCCTGCCTGACTGTCCGGCCTGATGAACCTGTCTGTCCGTCCTGTCGGAAAAACTCTCTTGAGTCTAGTAGTTAACTCTCAATATGGAAGGAATGTTGCAAAAGTGTGAATCCAAAAAAAACAAGTAGGAAACTTAAAGAATTAAAAAAGACAAGTAAGGGGTGCTGACAAAGGTGAAACCTCCAGATAAGGTAAAACAGTGACTCATACAACTGATTTACTGTCTTTGTAACTCATACTACTGATTTACTGCCTTGTGACTCATACAACTGATTTACTGCCTTTGTGACTCATACAACTGATTTACTGCCTTTGTGACTCATACAACTGATTTACTGCCTTTGTGACTCATACAACTGATTTACTGTCTTTGTGACTCATACAACTGATTTGCTGCCTTGTGACTCATACTACTGATTTACTGCCTTTGTAACTCATACAATTGATTTACTGCCTTGTAACTCATACTACTGATTTGCTGCCTTGTGACTCATACTACTGATTTTTCTGCCTTTGTGACTTATACAACTGAAACAGGTGTTTGCAACACCCACCTCTCCCTGGATTTGCCATCAGCCAACAGCCCTTATTACTTTAACCAGACTGGTCAGCGTTTTTTGGGGGCTATGGGTAGCTTAAGACAGTTTTATTGAAGAGCCTATGTGTTCAGTCGAGCTGTGGAATAGGGCAAAAGAGGTGCAGTAACATACAACTTAGTATAAATCGGTCAAACGAGATAGAAAGTTGTCAGAATACTCAGTTATTCAGAATTCAGTCATTCTAACAGGAATGAACTATGACATGAAATCATTTTATGGGCTGTCATCCTTTTAAGGCCAATCATTCTAAAAATGGAAGCATTTTTGGTAGTTATTTAAATACAAAGTACAGTCAAACCAAAGGTTCACAAAGGTTATGGCAAGGTTACGGCGACATCTCGGGACAGCTGCTCTGTCCAGGTCACTATCAGACCATCAGACCATAAAAGACGGAGTGTGGTCAAGCAATGAGCTCGTCTAAAGTAGAGAGGTTGGTTTGACAGACGGGAGGTGGTGCGTGTGAGTGCTGTACGATGTGTGTTTATACAGGACAGAGTAAGCGTACCTATCTATATCTGTGGTCTAGGGTGGTCCAGAGGTCATTAAGCCACTACCTCCAGCGCACATGTTATACGGCAGCGACTTCCTCTCTGTCAATAAGGGAAAACAACACACCGTCTGCCCCCTTACAAACATATTAAATTCAAATATAACCCGTTTCACTTTAACCCTTCTTACAAACAGAGACCTGCGAAAACACATAAACTGTAAGAATAAAACTAAAATGTGCATAACTGCGGCTTACTAATAAATGACATACACAGCTAAATGCATACAAACACTCACCTAAATATACCACAAGGTATCGTGCCATATAGAAAATATCCCACACCGTGCACCAAGACCCACTGACTTTTATAACAACCATAACCACAGAATCTAAACCTGAACCATCTGATTTAGGTGCAAACCTCAAAGTTACATAAGTGCCCCAATACCCTCTTAGCCCCACTAGATGTCCGCAGTGGAATGGGAATAGTGACACTTACTGTGGGATAATTGTCCCGCTGTAGCAAACAGACCCATATTAAAATACAACATATGTATGGGCACCTCCCACAAATAGAGTGAAATGTATGTTCCATCTCATTATTGAAAGTGATAAAAAAAGTTAAATGTTTTAGATTAAATATTAAGATAAAACATTCATGGCCCTCCTAACCTTCATTGATAATGTATACAGGTAAACAATTTACGATAAAACATAATTAATAAAAACACTGCACATGTCTGGAAAAAACAGCTCTTAAATGAATAGCTTCAAGGTAATTGCTTAAGGTTATAGGTTGAACATATTCGTTTATTATGTTGTTGAAATAAAAAAATATATAATATAAAAAAATATAACATAAATATTTTTTAAGCTTCAGGCCCAATTCGCTGTTGTATGATAACAAGCTTTTGGTAAACTGCAGCTCATTTTAGCTGTATATCCCAAAATATTGTCGCTGTGGATTAATTAAAATTGAATGCTTGACCTGGAGAGACAGAAAAATTCCACAAATAAAGACACACATTAACTATTAGTACATCATCAAACATTACCTCTATAGACTACCATGACCCAGTGAAAACCATATACTGTCTTCCGTGGAAACAGAAAACACGTAGGTCATAAACCACACATCCCAGTAACATGTGAATTATTGTCACGCCCCGGGCGGACCCGATCGCACATAGCATTGTGTCAATGTACCAGAAATGTCGACGTGCCGTTTAGTACAGACCAACTCAATATGGAGTGGATTATGGAAAGAACCGAGTTGTCATAATGTCATAATAATGTTCTCTCTTTGCTCGTGCACAGACCGTACTTCAGCCACGGCTGGTTTTGCTTTAGAGATGCCCTGTAATTTTCTGCCGTGTAGTCAGTCAGTTCGGCTGGCACATTTCAGTGTCTATTACATAATCTGTCTCCCATGGTGCACTGGGTGCTCTGGAGATGTGTCCCAAACGCCAGTCCTGTTCCCGTTTTGACGCATTGATTTTCATCAGAGAACTACAAAAGATGGCGTACAATCAAGGTACAAACACCCAATGCCCCATTGTCCTATGCTCAATCATTGCAACTAAACACTGTCTTTCGTTGTTGATGGGTCTCTCACGTCACAGGCGTTTGGAATCTTGTTCCACGCAGAACGGCTTCTAGATCATCAACATTTGCAGGTTTTTCTGCATCAATGTGTTTTTTTTCAGGTTCTGCCACCACATTTCAGTTTGGTTTAGGTTGGGCTTTGTTGGAGTAAAATAAGATGTTTTCCAATGAGGAAATGCTGTGATGTTCCCCTAATGTACTTATTGTTATTCAGGGACCAGGCCACTTGTGGGTCACATTTGGTACCCAATTATGTCCGTAGGTAGCTTGGAGCAGCTAGATGGTCATCAGACAGCACTTAAAAGAATGTTCCAGAAGACAGTTAGATTGAATGTTACGTTACTGTTTTTTAAGCCCCGCTTTGGGCCGAGTCCTTAAAGTCACAGCGGATCTTCATATCTCCAGATCCAAACAGTGATTTACTGTATTGGCATGCCAATGTTTAACAATGTTAATCTATATAAAATAATCTCCTTGTTTGTGCTCGTTCCAATTTCCTTACGCTAATTCAGTGTTTACTGTAGTTTATTTCATGTTGGGTTCAAAGACTACACGTTTCAAAAGGAGTCTTGATCCTAGTTGAAGTGACAACTTATACCTGAACCCGATAGGCATTCATTTCAATTCCTCATCTAATTGGCCCGAGCATTAAAAGATCTAAGATCTGCAATAACAAGTGGGTCTGCGTTCCAACCTGCCGCCTATATCCTACGTAGTGCTCTACGCTATTCCCCGCGAGGTGGACAACGTAGAAAACGAGGTGCTGTTTGTCACGCGTCCTTTATCTGCGGATAGGAAGGTATATGAGAGATTAGACGGTAGCAGTGGGGCGGGTAACGTGTCACCACATCCGGTCCGTGTTGATGGATAAACAGCAGAGAAATCTAATCCGCTAGGTGTGTCTGGATCTTCATTAGCGGACTCACAGCTACCTGGGCCCCAGGCTACACTTACTCAAGGCTGGAATATAAACCATTTAATGTGGGACTGAATGGTAGAATTACGCCATGGTTTTGCAGGAGACTGGTTAACAGACTGGTTAAGTGGAGGTCCCTTGTCCTCTTGTATCGACGAGCAAGGACCAAAATAGTATTTCACTTCAGGTGTCCAATTGGGGGGTACTTTGTTTTTTCGGAAAAAGAAAAAGTGAGTGCATGTTAATAGAAGAAGGGCTGTTTAACAACCAAGGCCTCATCGAATGACTTCAGTGTTCCACCCATGTAGCTCTTGTTTAGTCTGACGCTTTGTCCGCCCGGCGCTGGCCTTAAATATGAGTCACTGTCCATTAATGTCATCATGCATTCAGCTGAACGCCGCAGGGCTCTCCTTAGTCTAAATATTAGCATGATATGTTATGATTACATTATTCTGGTTATGCATACACAACCAAATATTTTACAGTAGATTAATGACAAGAGCCAGTGTTGTCACCGTACAGACAGAGAGTGTTAAGAAACAAGCAAATTCTATGACGGGTTTTAGCCGAAGGTAGGTGAATGAATTCAAATTCCAAAACACAGATCAATATCTCAGGTTATTTTGTCTAAGACGAGACGTGCCCTCTGATAGGAGGCAACTGATTGCTCTGATTGGAACCTCTGAGATATCGTCAGTGGAGAGCGTCGTCTAGCCGCAAGTCATGGAGACAAATTAGGTGATTGTGTCCTGATGGACAAACATTGATGTGTAAAGGTCGTTCCAAATTTGACCTGATGTCCTTTATAGTGCACTACTTTTCATCAATGCTTATATGAGTCCGGTCAAAAGTAGTGCTCTATTGAGGCACAATGGTGTGATATGGGACACATTCTACTGTATTTGCCTCTACTCCAGATGCTAGACTCTGATAGGTTCTGCTGCAGGTTAAAACAGGATTGCTGGGATTTCTCTAGGGATTACGGGAGTGTTGACTCAAGGTGGAAACTTTTAGCTTTCTTGTAAATCCTTCCTCTGGGTGGTTTACAATCCATGCATACTCTTCCACTGGGGCACACTGGGGCTAATGGGGGCACACTGGGACACACTGGGGCTAACTGGGGCACACTGGGGCTAACTGGGGCACACTGGGGCTAACTGGGGCACACTGGGGCTAACTGGGGCACCCTGGGGCTTACTGGGGGCCACTGGGGCTTACTGGGGGCCACTGGGGCTTACTGGGGGCCACTGGGGCTTACTGGGGGCCACTGGGGCTTACTGGGGGCCACTGGGGCTCACTGGGGCTTACTGGGGGCCACTGGGGCTTACAGGGGGCCACTGGGGCTTACTGGGGGCCACTGGGGCTTACTGGGGGCCACTGGGGCTTACTGGGGGCCACTGGGGCTTACTGGGGGCCACTGGGGCTCAATGGGACTTACTGGGGGCCACTGGGGCTTACTGGGGGCCACTTGGGCTTACTGGGGGCCACTGGGGCTTACTGGGGGCCACTGGGGCTTAATATGGGCTTACTGGGGGCCACTGGGGCTCGCTCCTTCCACCGACCCTTAACTCCCATTTGATTGGGCCAGTCAAAATGAAACAGGTCCTGGTTTTGTGTTGAGCAAGTTAACCATTAAAATAAAATCCAAGTTCAAGCTGTTTAACTAATCACAGTAAGGCATTCATTGCACATGGCTCAATGGATCCCATAACCATAAACCTATATGGGTATGTAAAGTCATTCAATCATTACCGAGTCATATGACATTGGTTTGAGAATGAACTCATGCTTCTTTGACATTGAATGTGACCGTACTCTTCCAGGCAAGGCGCCTTTTGAAAATCTACACCCACAGGTGAACAATTCCCCTGAATGAATGACTGGATTTCCCTCACATGTTCAGACTTGAAAAGCCTTGGCGCTTTCAGCTACTCAGTTGAGTCATTCCAATGTCATATAGGCCCAGGTCTACACTTTATAGTACCTAGGAGTTTGTCTCCTTTCATTGAAGGTAACAAAGTGCCCTAAGCTAAGTTGGGGCTGGAACGAAGATACCCACAGTGTCTTTATGATGTGATCTCTCACACAAATCATCACTGTTTCCGTGTCCCTGTTCCTTATCTTCTTTATCATTCAAAGGCCGGAAATTGGAGATGGAATTCCCACAGGAATTGTGCAGTAAAAGTTGAAGTAAAAATAAAAAAACATTAAAACATTATTTTTTATACTTCGGTCAACAAAGGAAATCAGGCCTCTAATAAAGAAGAGCTAACAGGGTTTTACAGTATTACAGAAGGAGGGGTGAACAAAAGGCGAATTGTGACATTATCCCATTATCCTGGGGGCTTGGTGTTTTTGTCCAAGGCAGGTGTGCATGGGGGCAAGCCAAGCTCTCCGAAGCAGGTGCTCATATTTATACAGAAGCCAAAGAGAGTTCAGGTGATTGAGATCTGATGTTCTTCCCCAGTAAGACAGAGATAACCACATCAAACGTCTCAACCACAACCAGTGATTTACTTTGGAGGAACTTATGGACACCTGCCTTTAGAAATCATCAAAGGAGAGCCCCCTGTGTGTCTCACTGCTCCTAAGGTAGTGCTGGTTGGCAATTTTACACAGAAAATAAACCAGTGATTGTTTAACTGTTCGGCTTATATTGTGGCTCTCTCGGGCGAGTCCCAGATCTGTTTGTGCTGTGCATGACAATGACCATAACAGTTGGCGAGAAAGCTAAACAGGAAACAGGCAAAGTGAAACAATCCAACCGGGTTCAATGTGCACCTTCTGAATGTCGCCGCCAAAAAAAACTAATGAAAAAGGATACAAATCTGAGTATAGTTTTTGTTGCTTCAATAGAGTAAAAAAACAAGTGGTCATGTCTAAAATGTCTCCATTTTCTCTACATACGGGACAGAGTAAACCACTTGTCAGCAAAGCCCTACGGCCACACATCAAGAAGTGGTAGTCGTGATGTTATTTGGGACGCCGTTTTGTCTCATTCAGTGGGTCGATTCCATCCTGTGACACCATCCAGATGAAGAGCCTCTGTCACACCGATGACTCACCTGTGTCCAAGAATGGGAGAAACGCCATGGTCCCTTTCCCTGAATAGGTGAGCGTGACTGAAAGCATCTCGTCTTGCGGATAAGATTACATAGGAAAAAAGTATTCTCTGAAAGAGATCAAAGGGGTTTTATACAATAAAAGCATCCTGAATTGTCGCAGGGCTGAACTGTACGCGAGGCTGGCATTGTGGATAGAGGCGTAGCCATGGAGAAGATGCCCAGGTCAATGTCACTGCTAAAGTCACCCCAAAACTCTCACAGGACGGATGTACACTTCAAACTTGTAACAATGAATGTATTTAAGTATTTAATATTAAAAATAAAGATAATGAAACCCTTTTCTTTAAACCAGAAATCTGTTCCGGGTTTAGGGTTGAAAGATTATCGATCATTTAGTTATTGATGTACAAGTGTTTTGTATGTGTTTGGATGGTAAAGAAAACAAAGAAATCATAGAGCACAGAAACTAAACCCTCAAAATGAAATCGGAACCATCTTAAAGGAAGAATGGGTTGGCATGCAAAGCTGGTGGGTGGAAAACTACAGCTGTGAATTAAAGAAAAACTGGAGTAAGACTCCACCTTGTGGCAAACTGTGTCAACTGCAGCATAAATATATTTTTCGTGAAGTTTGTCTTCAGACGAAATCTCATTAAATATCACCCTGACCTAGTTCTTAGCTTTCACCATTCAACAGCAGTTTCATTCAATTTACTTTTCTATGCAAGAACATGGATCTGGCTGCTATGTTTGATATTTTAATTACTTGCTTGTTCTTTACATAAATATATTCAGCCTCGGCAACACTGAGATTCATTCTTAACATTTTCATAATTCCGATAAATATGTCAATCTATGATCTAGACTTTAGCAATGATCATAGAATAATGCTCAATACTACTCTGCATTAAAAACTATTATTTTTGACCGTGACCTGGAATGAACTTAATTGTTTTTCGTGATATACATACATTTTCATACTTATATTTAAATTCGGAATGCAGAGCTGTTGAGACAAAAGCTATAAGAAGCGGTATTGGATTCTCTACTAACCCATCCACAACAGTCCCTCATCTATTCCACTCCGCATTTCACTTCTACTTCCTGTCACCTCTCATTTGAATTCCTCAATGTTATAGGTCAGATACACTACAATTAAAATGCCTATTCGGTGCTGTCACCGCTGACCTGCCACTGTGTATCACTGCTGTGGTATAATCCTTTATTAGGTACCAGGATAGCTGGCTACGGGCAATCTGTTAGGGAGCCTAGTTCAAATCCATTCATTGGTCCGGGGGTGATGTGTTTATAGTGGAAGATGAAAGAGACGCAGCTTCAAAGAAAAACCCTTCCAACCACAGCAGAGAATTCAGGGTTCAAAAAGACAAAGGTGATCGCAGCACTGCATTGATATAGTCGAACTTCAACTTTCTGCTACACAGTTTTATGGATAGGAGATATGGTCTAGTGCCTCAGATAGTGATATTATAACGAAAGTCTGAAAGATAAATTATTTTTTATTCTAGCCTTTGCTGTATCTTGTATTATACCAATACTATTTGTTTATCTGACTTCAGACCAGGTTGTCTGTTCCATCCTTGGATTAATTCAAACCAAAGAAAGTATGTGAGGGCAATTTGCTAGCAGGTAGAAACAAAAATGAAATTAATCAACAAGTATAAAACAAAAAATAATTAATCAGCTGGTAAAAAAATACAACAAATTAACTAGCAAGTAGAAAAAAGTGTTTTGATCCTCCAGGAACGAAGTTGCTTACAGCTGAGCTAGAAAAGTGTATCTATACAATTGTTTACACCTAGAAGCACAAGTAAACGGATAAGTAAAGGGATATGGTCTCAAAAAGAAGATACATTTTTTTAAAGTATTATGATTAGATGCTTTTTCTTACATTGTCCTCTGAAGATGTGAAAATGTCTCGTCCTCCAGATCTATACCCATCAACCCTCCCGGTCGTCCTGGACTATTTTGATTTTTAAGATGCTCGCACATTGCCTTCTTGCACTGTATAATATTAACTGTCATAAATTCGCCCAGCACCACCAGAGGAGGACTGGTGATTCTTCAGAGCTTGGTTCCTCTGTAGGTTTCTTCCTAAATCTGACCTTCAGGGAGTTTTTCCTAGCCGCTGTGTATCAACCTGTTCAACTTGTTTCTTGTTCAACTTGGTGATGTGTGCTCTGTCGGATTCAGGCTGTGATTGTACAAGCACTTTGTGACAACTTTGTTGTTAAAAGGGCTGTATAAATAAATTTGATTGATTGATTGAAGAAAACTGGTTCTGAAGCTCAGAAAATTGCAAAACACAGCAGAGATTCTATTCTGATGCTATTCTGACACAACCATATATCACTCAAATCACATTGATGTCTTTTACCCTAATTGAACATTTCTGATAAAATGAGAAAGTTATACTTTTGACATGTCAAAGGTCAGATATTTCATATTTGTATTCATACCTTTTGAACTGGGACACATCTGAAAATACTTCTTCCTAAGAGTTTTGTTCTAGAACATTTAGTTGCCATACCACTTTGCTCTCTCTATATCTTTATCTCTCTCACTCTCTCTCACACACACACAACACACACAATCTACCATTTTCTTTTTTTTCTGTCAATATTTATCTCTATATATCTACTCTCGCCCTGTCGGTCACTCTCTCACTCTCTCTGTCTGTCACTCTCTGTCTCTCTCACTCTCTGTCTTATTCCGCTTTCACTCTCCCTATTATGTCTGTAAGTCTCTTTGCTCAATTGTCTTTCTTCTTACTCTTTCTTTCTCTGTCTGTCTCCCTTTATTTATTCACTCTCCCTTCCATTTACTCAACCGTGTCCCCCTATCTGTTCCTTTTGCCCATCTCTCTCTCTATGCATCGCTTTAATAACCTCCTGACAATGAGATGTAAACACATTGTACGTGGCTGCTTCATGCTTCACAGGCTACATCCATTTGACCGAATCGAGTGAAACAGACTGACTTACTTTACATACTAACATCTACTCTAAATCAAAACTGAACAAAATGTCAGGGGTGGAATTCATATATGCCAAATTCCAAGTCTGCAGAGCATGGATTTAATTCATTGTGTTTCAGTTAGGACCATAAAGATAATCTCTGTAGCGACCACGTCTTTAAAATGGGTCCTATTGTGTTGTGCCCCTGATGAACATATAAAAGGTATCCTTTATGCTTTCAGACTTCCCATTCCCATATTTGTGTCTGTAATGTTAGATAACAGTCAGACCGGGGGAAATACGCCCAATATAGAATACGATGCGTTTTTAATTATAGACTTTATTGATATTGTAATATTACATTATAATTACTCCCTATCAGGCGTTTCAGGCTTGACGTCGCGGTAGACGAATCAGCACCACGGACAGTACCTGCGTCGACGTGACGTCACGGACAACGTCACGGACAACGCCTTGCAATACAGTCTTCTGATTGTACATTGTCTTAAAATTAGTTTTTATTATTATTGCAAAGCAAAAGCTTTGTCAGCTCCTTAGTTAAATGATAAGAAATATTCGATGAATTCTTTGTAACTTAGTGAATTTCTAAAATGTACCTCCTGATAACAACTTCTAATAAAATATGAACAAATTATTCAGGTGCAAACGCTCATGCACTGCTCAGACACGTGTTCTTTTCTGCCATTAATACGCATCTCCAATATGTATCTCCGAGCCCCTTTTAACTGATCACCGCCCCTTTAAGGGTGACGTAACACGCGGAGAGACCCGGCTGATGTCAGACGATTCCTGCGCGTGTCTCCGCGCTCTCTCGCGCTACCACCACCATCATCCTCATCATCATCATCACCATCATGGCCTCCAAACAGCCGCGGCTCCGACCGCGAATGAGCCCGAGCAGACGAGCGGCGGTGCGCCATGTCCTTCCGTGCGAGGAGGATACGAACAACACCGTCAAGCCGAAGCCGAGGCGCCGGTAGAGGGGTGCCCGCCCGCCCGCCGGGGGACCAAGCCTCCGAGCTCACGCCACCCCCGGGTCTCTCCTCGATGTCTTCGCCCAAAGCCACGTACGGCCATTTGACGAAGAGCGGCGCAAACCCGGACGGCGGCGGAAATATGAACGCAAACCGGGATTATTCTGTCAATCTGTCCGTGCAGCAGGTGCTTAGCCTCTGGGTGCACGGCGCGACGCTGCAACATATCACAGGTAGGCCGGGTTGTTACCGGGTTGTTACCGGGCTGCAGTGGTGTACCTCCATGTCACGCACCTGGGAGCGTTTCTGCCAGCGGTCGGCTCCGTGCCACCTATTGTATTGTAGTAACCTATAACACACCCGGCTGCTGTTATTCACTAACCCGCTGGACTGTTGGATGAACCGGGTCGACCCGGGCAGCTGTGCGCGTTCATGTTTAAAGGGGGAGTGTATATATATAGCTATACCTGGCACACGTAGGTTGCTGCAAACCAGAACCCGGGAACTGCCGTAAAAGTGATTTATCCGCGGGTGTCCTTACTTAGTCGACCGGGGCCTGACTTCAAAGTCGCATTCATTTGTTAAGGCGTTGGTTGAATGACTCTGCCTGGATCAGATAGTTGATGGGTAATTAGTCGTAGTGTTGCGTGAGTGCACTTAGCGCTGTTAAATGAATGATTATCATCTCTGATGCGCACACACACACACACACACACACAAACACAGCCCTATTCCTTTGTCTTGCCTTCTAGTAATCACGGGTAACTAGTGTCGCCTTATCTGACTCTCGAATAGGCTGACTGGGCTGTTTCTATAAAACACCACAGATGTCTTTTATAAGAAGTTGTATGCTTGTGCTCTCACTGTGCTGTGTATTGGCGCTTGTGCTTGTGGTATTTTTTGAAAATACAGCTAAAGGACAATAACCCCAAAATTGCATGGAGTTCTTTTTTGTTGCTGGCGAAGAGAAAGCAGGTCGTATGTGGTCTACATAGCTGGCACGGAGGATTCATGAGGGAAAGCCCAAGCAGACATCCTGTGTTGAGAAACAGAAAAAGGAGAAGACATCCCGCCCAAATGGCGTCCTGTTCCCTTCATAATACACTTGTTTTGACGGATAAAATGTAGAGCCTTTGTCGGGGAATGGAATTCTTTTTGGACACACCCATGCTCCATCCTTCTAATCGGACATAAAAGGGGCCCGTATACACACATGCGCCGCTGGAATGTTGCTGCGCTGGTGACAAGTGAAGTAGAAGCGAACCTGGTTGTGACCTCCAGGTTCCGTCAGCAGTAGGTGCACATCACATCCACCCGGCAGTCAATTAGTCAGATGGAAAACCAGCCCTAAAAATCATAAACAACACTGGTCATTGATTGAGCAGCCATTACCCCCCTCACGTTAGGACGGACAACTTAACTGGCTTGTCCTTTCACTCTTGACGCGTGGTTCTTTAACAAAGGGGCGTTAGCTGGCTTCTAGTACGTCTCCAGAGGCACAGTGCTGTTAAATGGAGTTTCCTGTTTGGACATTCGACCAGCACTTTCAATTCTTAAGAAATAAGTGCTTCCGTTTTCAGTGTGGAATCTACAGGGGGCTGAAATAACCTTGCACGGAGATTGTACTCTCTCTTTGGACCATGATGTTTGATGTGGTGGTTGGCTCCTGTGGCAGAACATGGCTCTTGCAATGCTAGGGATGCGGGTTTGATTCCCATCGGGGACCTCTCTGAGTATGTGTACACTTACCACTGTAATTCTGTCTGGATAATTGCGTAATGCTGGCATTTAATCAGTATTGAAATGCATACATTTACTTGCCGTTGTCTCATGCTTGATTCTCTTATAGTATTCCCACTTCTGTCACATGTTGTTAGCATGTTTTACATGTTATTCACATGTATATTCTTAGGTTATTCACACCGTATCACATGTTATGACAACGTTGATGTGTTTTTTGCAGTGCATTTCTGTTGCTAATTTCTGTCATGTGAGTAGGTTGTATCAGTGACCATGGCTTTATTTCAGGTTGTATCAGTGACCATGGCTTTATTTCAGGTTGTATCAGTCACCATGGCTTTATTTCAGGTTGTATCAGTGACCATGGCTTTATTTCAGGTTGTATCAGTGACCATGGCTTTATTTCAGGTTGTATCAGTGACCATGGCTTTATTTCAGGTTGTATCAGTCACCATGGCTTTATTTCAGGTTGTATCAGTGACCATGGCTTTATTTCAGGTTGTATCAGTGACCATGGCTTTATTTCAGGTTGTATCAGTGACCATGGCTTTACTTCAGGTTGTATCAGTGACCATGGCTTTACTTCAGGTTGTATCAGTGACCATGGCTTTACTTCAGGTTGTATCAGTGACCATGGCTTTACTTCAGGTTGTATCAGTGACCATGGCTTTACTTCAGGTTGTATCAGTGACCATGGCTTTACTTCAGGTTGTATCAGTGACCATGGCTTTACTTCAGGTTGTATCAGTGACCATGGCTTTACTTCAGGTTGTATCAGTGACCATGGCTTTACTTCAGGTTGTATCAGTGACCATGGCTTTACTTCAGGTTGTATCAGTGACCATGGCTTTACTTCAGGTTGTATCAGTGACCATGGCTTTACTTCAGGTTGTATCAGTGACCATGGCTTTACTTCAGGTTGTATCAGTGACCATGGCTTTACTTCAGGTTGTATCAGTGACCATGGCTTTACTTCAGGTTGTATCAGTGACCATGGCTTTACTTCAGGTTGTATCAGTGACCATGACCTTTAATTCAGGGGTTGAGCCCAGCTTCCTGTGGCCCTCTCACTCCACCCATGTTCTGGTCCTTCTTCATCTCTGGGTCCACTGTCATCTCTCCACCTGTTCTCCCCTTTTCTCCTCCTGTTCAAACTCTGATCTCAGGGTTCTGGATGCTTCTGTTCAACTTTTTTCAGTTTCAACTGTTTCTGTTCTTCATCCGTTCCACCTCTGTGCCTGGTCTCTTGTACCCTTTAGCCAATCAGGGCACAGCCACATCCTAAATGCCAACCTATTCCCTATGAAATTCGCGATAATTCCTGGCGCGATAACTAACTCCTTTGTAATCGAGGCTCAATGGGCATAAGTGTGAGGCCATATGAGTGGAATGTCCGCACAATGCCATCATGGTCCAGGCTTTGTGTGAGTGTGGGAGGCCACCCAGACCTCATCCTGTGTTAGGAGAGAGTCGCTGCCTCCCAGTGGGTGCTCGGGGATTAGCGGCTTAAAAACACATGTGTAATATTGGTGCTGATGGGGTGGAGGGACGGGTGGAGGGACGGGTGGAGGGACGGGTGGAGGGAGGGGTGGACAACTGTATTGAGGTTGCATGGCAGACGATGACACAGCACACAGCAAGTGGTGCAGTGCAGAGTGGTTCCCCTGAGTGTTTTATGTTCCAGTGGAGTGACAGAGGTGTGTGTTCTGGGGACATGTCTCTATCTGTAGACCAGAGGTGTGTGTTCTGGGGACATGTTTCTATCTGTAGACCAGAGGTGTGTGTTCTGGGGACATGTCTCTCCCTGTAGACCAGAGGTGTGTGTTCTGGGGACATGTCTCTCCCTGTAGACCAGAGGTGTGTGTTCTGGGGACATGTCTCTCCCTGTAGACCAGAGGTGTGTGTTCTGGGGACATGTCTCTATCTGTAGACCAGAGGTGTGTGTTCTGGGGACATGTCTCTATCTGTAGACCAGAGGTGTGTGTTCTGGGGACATGTCTCTATCTGTAGACCAGAGGTGTGTGTTCTGGGGACATGTCTCTATCTGTAGACCAGAGGTGTGTGTTCTGGGGACATGTCTCTATCTGTAGACCAGAGGTGTGTGTTCTGGGGACATGTCTCTATCTGTAGACCAGAGGTGTGTGTTCTGGGGACATGTCTCTCCCTGTAGAGTGTCTTGTTTTGCCAGGCTGAGGGTCAGAGTGGCAGATGCTGGACTGGCAGCATACTGGGTCCTGTGGGGAATCCTAATATGGTTGGCTGATGGTGGCGGGACTCTCTGGTCCCAGATTGGCCCTGACCACTCCTTTCAATCTATTCATATCAATGCAACTCAAATGGGCTTCACTATCTCTCTCCCTCTATCTCTCTATCTCTCTATCTATCTACAGTATCCTGTCCCATCCCTGTCTCCCTCTTGTATATCACACCACGTCCAGATGGGAGATGGGCTTAGATAGGGGCTATATTGTGGCTTGTCACAGCCACGTGAACTGACCTGACAAAGGGCCCTGTGTGTCGTCCCCCCCCCCGTGTCTGTCTCTGTGCCCGGCGTTAAGGCCGACTGCTGGATCGATACTGTAAGAGGTGGCCACTCAGTGGACTGTTGGACCAAGTTACATGAATAGTCTACAGACTTCCCCAGCTCCACAATGACCTGATTCTGACTCCCTACCTGGTGCGAGATGTTACATCTCCATCACAGCAGGAATGTGGCAGGTCATAATGCGTGATAATGTGTGATATTTTGCATTAATGTGTGCTAATGTGTATTTGTGTATTAATGTGTGATATTGTGTGATAATTAGGGGTGCACGATATTGACAAAATGTGATATTGCAATATTGATCATGAATATTGCGATATCGATGTAAAAACACAAAAGTTATGGGAAAATGCCTCAAAATCGATTGTGGCGTTTGCACTCATCCTATAGTGGCTTGTGGTGGTTTTTAAGATGGGAAAATGGGTTGGTTGTATTTCCTCTTGCCCGGTGTATCACCGTACCGCAAGTTTTGCGGAGTACAACAAATTGAGTGACATTAGTTTGCTTAAAGTTTTCTTTAGCTTCTCTACTTCTCTCTGCTTTTTCTCGGTTTGTCCGGGTGTCTCTATTTCTCTTTACTCACGTAGTCGGAGTTAACACATACGTTACGTGTAATGTGGGTCTGTTTGTTTAGTGCAGCCGTGCGCTCACACATACGTCACGTGTTCCAAAGAGTCTGTTCGTTTAGTGGACTGTGGACCCGTGCGCTCACACATACGTCACGTGTAATGTGGGTCTGTTCGTTTAGTGGACCCGTTCGCTCACACATACGTCACGTGTAATGTGGGTCTGTTCGTTTAGTGGACCCGTTCGCTCACACTTGCATGTGACAGGGCAACTGGCCAATGAAACGTGATCATTATATATAGTTTTCAAGCGGGCGCTTAAATCGAACACAACTAAGCCAAAAAAGCCAATAGACGCATCTCTCCACAAAATAAATGTATAAATAAATATTGCACTTATTGCGACATTTTCGATATCGCAATAAAGGTATTGAGTCGATATATCGTGCACCCCTAGTGATAATGTGTGATAATGTGTATTCATGTGTGATAATGTGTGTGCACTTTCGTTCATTCTAACACTTTCCAACATTTCTTGTGGCCCGTTGGCATTCTCTTTCCGCTCCATCACATGTTCTACTCTGTCAGGCCGTCAGTGGAGCTGATCGTTTTGTGGCCCCCAGGTCAGAGCTCTTCATGCTCCAGGAGCCTGTGGACCAGAACAGGAGGATAGGAAGAGAATGTCAATAGGACTATGTATGAATCTCAGGGGATGTCTCTGGGACATCATGGGACAGGGGCCAATTCTCGGCAGATTTGTTTTAGTCTCTTTTTGTTTTCACATTCTTGCCATGCAGGTAGAAAGAGGATCACACTTGCAAACCCTTCCCAGAGTTTTGGGTTCGATTCCCAGCGAAAGCTTAACCCAAAACTGTATACACTCGCTACAGTAAGACTAGATAGGAGAGTGTGCTAACTGACTGGATGTCTGTCTTGTACTGGTCAGACGAAATAGGTGTTGGAACATAGATCATTTAATCTCATCGTTGCAATGCTACATGCCTGGTAGAGCTCATTGTCTACCTGGGTAACTGTTATGGAATTTCCTGTACTGAACGTACCTCATGCGTGTGATTTTAATATCTCGTTTCAGGTTCTGGGTATACGAGATTAGTGCGAGTCAGGGTTTTCGTTTGGGTCATGCAGATTATTACGATTATTTTGTGTCAACCCAAAATTGTTTGAATCCACTTTGTTTCTCTTTCATTTCTAAATGTTGTATCATGGTGTATTTAAGTGCTTTAAACTTTACTGAAATGATTTAATACCAGAAAATGCAGACTACAGCCAGTTTCCCAAATGACATCATATTTTCTATAGTACACTTCTTTTCACCACAAACCTGTTGGACTTGGTGAGAAGTAGTGCACTCCATAGGGAATATGATGCCGTTTGTGGTGGTTTTCACTGTGAGATTTTAACAGCCCTCAGCATCTTTCTTGATGGACCCAGACACAATCATTTGGGGTTGCCGTGCTCTCTCACACTAGGTTTGATGGATCAGAGGACTGTCTATTTTCTTTTACTGATCGTTGTATTTTTCATTAACGGACTTCTTTCAACATTCTGTTGTTGTTATAGGCCTGTTGAGCTACGACTAACCAATCATATGCAGTGTGACAACTCATCAAGTTCAGCTCATCAAGTTCAGACTCTGTGTCCTACCACCTAACTAAGGTTGTTTGTTCAGAATCTGTTTCCTACCTCCTAACTAAGGTTGTTTGTTCAGAATCTGTTTCCTACCTCCTAACTAAGGTTGTTGGTTCAGACTTTGTTTCCTACCAGTTATCTGTTTCCTACCAGTTATCTGTTTCCTACCAGTTATCTGTTTCCTACCAGTTATCTGTTTCTAACAGTTAGGTGGAAGGAAACAGATAACTGGTAAGAAACAGAGTCTGAACCAACAACCTTAGTTAGGAGGTAGGAAACAGATAACTGGTAGGAAACAAAGTCTGAACCAACAACCTTAGTTAAACTAAGGTTGTTGGTTCAGAATTTGATTCCTTCCACCTAACTAAGGTTGTTGTTTCAGACTCGGTTTCCTACCAGTTATCTGTTTCCTACCTCCTAACTAAGGTTGTTGGTTCAGACTCGGTTTCCTACCAGTTATCTGTTTCCTACCTCCTAACTAAGGTTGTTGGTTCCTTCCACATTGGCAGACGTTACAGAATTGTATCCAACCACTGACCATGTTTCCTGTGCTCTCTCTCCCTCTTTCAGAGATGTGGTACTGGGTTTTCCTGTGGTGCCTGTTCTCCTCCCTCTTTGTCCATGGGACGGTGGGTCTTCTCATGTTGGTGATGCTGCAGCGACACAGAAGGGGCCGTATTATTACCCTGGTTCTGGTCAGTGTGGGTTTCCTGGCCTCCCTGGCCGGAGGAGTTATTACCAGTAAGTCATCACCTGTTCACTGTCTGTGTCTGTCAGTCAGTCTGTGTCTGTCAGTCAGTCTGTGTCTGTCAGTCAGTCTGTTTGTGTCAGTCAGTCTGTGTGTCTGTCAGTCAGTCTGTGTGTCTGTCAGTCTGTTTGTCAGTCAGTCAGTCTGTGTGTCTGTCAGTCAGTCTGTGTTTGTGTCAGTCAGTCTGTTTGTGTCAGTCAGTCAGTCTGTGTGTCTGTCAGTCAGTCTGTGTTTGTGTCAGTCAGTCTGTGTGTCTGTCAGTCAGTCTGTGTGTCTGTCAGTCTGTTTGTCAGTCAGTCAGTCTGTGTGTCTGTCAGTCAGTCTGTGTTTGTGTCAGTCAGTCTGTTTGTGTCAGTCAGTCTGTGTGTCTGTCAGTCAGTCTGTGTTTGTGTCAGTCAGTCTGTTTGTGTCAGTCAGTCTGTGTGTCTGTCAGTCAGTCTGTGTTTGTGTCAGTCAGTCTGTTTGTGTCTGTCAGTCAGTCTGTGTGTCTGTCAGTCAGTCTGTGTTTGTGTCAGTCAGTCTGTGTGTCTGTCAGTCAGTCTGTGTCTGTTTGTGTAATGTAAGGCCTAAGTTGATAGTAAAAATATTTGTAATTATTGATTATTTGGGTTTTTGTGAGACGCATAATCAATGCTCTGTAATATGGGGGATACTATAAATGTGTGCTTTCCATACTCTGTATTTGTTAAACACCATTTCATAAGTTGCGTGTTGAATCGAAAAATATTTTTTCTGGGATTAGATTAATTGTTGCATAATAAGGTATGAAGTAAAAGATCTCCTCGAAGTGGCACATATTAGTGGATCTACCACAGTGGATCCATCATCACAGTGGATCCATCATCACAGTGGATCCATCATCACAGTGGACCTTCAACCACAGTGGATCCATCATCACAGTGGATCCACCATCACAGTGGATCCATCATCACAGTGGATCCATCATCACAGTGGACCTTCAACCACAGTGGATCCGTCATCACAGTGGATCCGTCATCACAGTGGATCCATCATCACAGTGGACCTTCAACCACAGTGGACCTTCAACCACAGTGGACCTTCAACCACAGTGGACCTTCAATCACAGTGGACCTTCAATCACAGTGAACCTTTTTCAGCGGCACATTACCGGTATACTAGATGTATTATTGTGGAGGAGTGTGCTATGTAGGGAAATGTGGACCATGTGACTAATCGTAGAGCAGGAGCTCACGGCTGAATGACAGGACAGGAGGACATGGCTGGATGAATCACACTCAATCATACTGAGCCCAGGCCAGGCCATAAATAGCCAGACCGCTTTATTATTGACGTGGAAGCTCGCTGAGAGAGAGCGCTGCAGTCTATTGGCTGCTCTGCGTTTGCCTATGTGTATGCTAAGGTGGCTAAAGTTAACACCCTGTATTGGCATTGGCAGGCAGTGCTCTTCCCAGGGGTGTGTGGAAGGTGAGGTTACCCAGGGGTCGACTGGCAAACAACAGACGTCAACAACTTTTAGGCCAGCTTCTGAGGAAAATCTCTGCCTTGTTTGTTCCTTTACATGAATACTATTTAACAGTGTCGTTTTTCTCAGACATTTCTACTTTGGAAAACGTCTAAACGGATGGTTTCCAAGGTGATCGTGGTAATGCTACGTTGTATGGGAGGTGTGACTAATGTGAAAGAAGACAGAGAGAGCGAGAGATTATGAACCGCAGGGGGGCGATTTGGCCCGCGGCCAGGAAGTAACGATGCAGACGAGTGGATACTCGATCACGCTTCCCCCAGCCGCGTCGAGGCACGTTTTAATACGGCCGGCGTTAAAAGGGCCATCTTTTACCGCTTCTAAAACTGTCCGATGCGGAAGATGCTGCATTGATTACTGCAGACTCCTGCCGGGGGGATTTGAGGACACGGAGGAAGGACGACGACCAGACGAAGGAGATGTTTCTTGTTCATCATTCTCTCTGTGTGCCTTTTCAACGCGTTAATGTGTTGAACAATCTGGGGCTGTTCGATAAGGTTCCTGCTGGCCAGCTGATGTCAGGAAGCCCGTTGTGTATTAATGTGCTACGAGATTAGAGGAATTAAAGGGGCGCTTGCCTTTTCTTGTTCCTTTTCTTTTAAACTCGGGGCGTGTCATTCGTAAAAACGCAAATAAAAACATCGATGAACACACTTTGTTGCTGTATTCACGCGTGTGTTCTCGTGCTCTCAATGATTGTTACAGCAAACGACATTACACTCATAGTCAAATCATAGTCAAATCTTAAAGGCAGTTCCACTTAATTTTGCCATTGCAATTCCCCATACAGGGACATATTTAGACCGGGGACACCAGGTGGGTACAGTTAATAATGAAGTAGAACAGAAAAACTGCTATCTACAGCCGTGTGTGTGCGTGTGTGCGTGTGCGTGTGTGCGTGTGCGTGTGTGCGTGTGCGTGTGCGTGTGCGTGTGCGTGTGCGTGTGTGCGTGTGCGTGTGCGTGTGTGTGTGTGTGTGTGTGTGTGTGTGTGTGTGTGTGTGTGTGTGTGTGTGTGTGTGTGTGTGTGTGTGTGTGTGTGTGTGTGTGTGTGTGTGTGTCTAGGTGCAGCGGTGGCGGGGGTGTACAGAGTGGCAGGGAAGGACATGGCCCCACTGCAGGCCCTGATTTTTGGCGTGGGTCAGACCACGCTCTCTGTAATCATCTCCTTCTCGCGCATACTGGCCACTCTCTGAAAAGACGAGCCCTTCACACAAACGGACTGCCGACAGCGGAACACGACAGAGGAACCCGACAGAGGAACGGGAACGGAGGGTCCCATGGCGTGAGCTGGAGAACGACATTCCCCTTCGGCCTGTGGCAGTAATGAACACAGCCGCTGGCTGAACTGTAGTTAAGTAGTATTTGAGGATGAATAAATGAATACTTAGTAATTAAGGTGGTGATGATGATGAGGATGGTGACCCCCTGCCTGCACCTGCTGGCGCTGTCCAGAGTTCCTTCTGCTAGTGATTGGTCAATGCAGATGTCTCTCCTCTGCGTCTTACCGTACTTCTCTACCAGGTGGCACTGTGCTCTGCCTCGGTCACGTGTCAAGTCAAAGATGCCACATCCTGGACAGTACACCCTGCTAGTAGCTGCTGGGACCAGTGTTGCAGAGGGAGATGGTTTTGTAGATTTCTCCACAGACTCTTGTGTGCTTTCTGTTGCACTCGTGAGGGAGAATATAACATTTTTTTAAAAAGGACAGAACAATTTTGACAAAAATGTACTTGATTGTAAACGTCATTGTTTATGGTTCTTTGAGAGCCATGGAACACAGTGGACCATTGCCAGAACACAAGATGGACCTCTGAAGACTGGTCTTCATATTGAGGTACCAGAAAGATGGTTGTCAACTTCATTCCATGTCGGTAAACCAAACTATTTTTCAGTGATGACAAACCAACCACAGCAGCTCGTCAGACCGTAGAAACTCTAATTACCATTCCAAAAGTTCAACTCCATCAGCATTGTTGTTGGTTGTATACGTTCTTTGTTTGTTTTTGTTTTTTCAAGAGGAAATAATGAATTATTTTACTTTTTTATCTAATCTTTTTTATCTAATGTTCATGAAATGCGAGGTTCAATGTGTTATTTGATTTGGTTCTAAGAAAAGTACCGTACCTGCAACATATGCTCTCATTGCTGGTTCTGCAGAGAGAACATGGTTTAAAGTCTCCAGAACCCCCATATATATATATTTCACGAAAGGGAGTACACTCCTCACATTTTGCAAATATTTTGTTACATTATACTAGTGGTTTAGACATTAATGGATGTGTGTTGAGTTATTTTGAGGGAACAGAAAATGTACACTGTTATACAAGCTGTACACTCACTACTTTACATTGTAGCAAAGTGTCATTTCTTCAGTGTGGTCACGTGCAAAGATATAATCAAATATTTACAAAAATGTGAGGGGTGTACTCACTTTTGTGAGATACTGTGTATATACACAATGTACAGTTTGTTTACGTCCCTCAGCCCCATACTCTGGCACGAGCAATGAGAGAGTCTGCTGTGTGCAAATAGATTCTATAAACCAACAGGTGTGTCTGGACACTTGTCGCATACCGTATACATAAAAAAGACAGATTTAGATACACAATTGTGAACCAATCTTTTAAGATTTGCACTTTCTAAATGTTGGGATCTTCCCTTGCTGAAGAGTTGTGGGAGTAAACCACTGACTTTTTAGATAGTTGCCCATTCAAGTCTAGACCAGTCCAGATTGTCCAACATGTTGATGGAATAGCAACACTGACCACAAGGCTGACTGGGTATGGTCAGAAATGGGGTCTTGTTTGGCATTTGCTTTTTACAGGGTGTACTGGAAGTAAAACTAATGTATTGACCAAAGTAATAGGGAAGAATTTGACTGGGAGAAGATCAATTTCTGCTTGAGAAAGAGCTTGAACCTGTGTTATGGTTCAGATTTACTAGTAAAGGGATCATTTTGGGTTTTGGCAATGATGACCTTCTACAGTCAGTTTAAGTTGTGAATTCTATACATCATACTTGTATATATGAGATGCTAACTAGCGCTAACGAAAATGCTGGCAGATTGGGAACTCTAGTCTTTTGGTAATCAGGTTGACGCTGGTAAGCATTGGCCTGTAAAACTACCTCTACCTTCCTTTTAACAGACAGTACAGAGATAACATTATGTATCTGCCCTCTGTAGAACAAGTTGAAGGGCATTGTTACCAAAACCCTGATGTATCCCTTCAAGGTTGAGAGGTTGGAATTCTGCCGGCTACTTACGAGTCGTGGCAACAATGTGGCCCCGACCCAATAAATCTCCCTTCATAGAGAGCCATGCCCGGGGAAGGTCGGATACTCAGGTTGCTTCCTAAATGGCGCCATCTTTCGTTATCTAGTGGGCGATATTAATTCGTGCTCAACTGTGTCTCTGGTCAGAAGAAGTGCGATACATAGTGTGTTGGTTGCTACTTGGGAGTCATCCGCTGACTCAGACGGATACTGTTGCTGCTGAGATGGACATTTTATATGGCTCTCTGTCTGCCTCTTAGGACTTGCCAATCCACTGTGTATTGTTTCATGTGGTTTGTGTAATTATGTTGGTCTTTGCACTTACAACTATCTGCCTTTTCTCCTGCGCAGTGTCGTTTTACGATGGTCCTGGTCCCGGCTGGGGGCCCCGTAGACCCATTTTGTATGTAAATCAAGTTGATATCCCATCACAGCCACTAATGAGTGTGGACCCAGACAACCCAGAGCAGCTCCTCAAATGGCGTCCTGTTCCCTACGTAAAGCACTAGAAAACTATTGCCCGATAGGCAACAGTCAAATGAAGTGCACTACGTAGGGGTTCCAAATAGGGTTCAGTTCGGGATGCGGCCCAGGTTGTAAAAGCGGTGCTACACTTTTCTTCTGTGGTGTTTGGAGGAAGATGGAAAGAGGCCGCAGTTTCTCATTAACAGAGCATTTGTTTAATGATTATATAATAAATTGTGTTTAGTGGGGCCCCCGGCGCCTTAACATACTAGACGTTCTGAGGTATCATCTGCATGGCGGACTATTCTCTACCATGTGCACTAGTTTTTACCGTAACCCTATAGAGAAACATGGCGCATGCCTTGGTACTTTATGGAATGGGGTGTCATTTGAGAAGCGCACATTTGCTGCTGGTATTTAACGGTTTTGTCTCTGGGTGGTTTTTGTCTTACGGTTTAATTCACTTTTAATAGTCTGTCCATATCCCGTTGCTCAGTCACTTTAATTGGTTAGTTAATTACTGTGGTCTAAGCAGACATGGTCTCTGGCCACGCCCTGATAGACTGTGGATGAACAACGCACCAGGATGTTGGGAAAACCAAGGGTTTAATTTTATGCCAAAGGACTTTGTTTCTCTATTTATTATGGATTTCTTTCTTACTTTTTGTTGTTGTTATTAATGCTGAGAAAATACAGGTTTTAATTTCAGAACTGTTATTTTTGCAAAATGGATGTACTAAACAGATTTTTCGATTTCGCCAAAAAAGTTCATATTTGCTTTATTTATTTATTTAAATTATAGCGTCCTATGGCTGTGCTAGTGGAGCAATTTGAGAGTGTTTTCGAAGGAAAACCAATTCTGTGTTTTTTGTTGTTGTTAGTAATGTAATTGACCCCACTAACCTTCAGTACCTAGTCAGTCCACTAGAGGACACAAGTGTGCTGAATATTCAATAGGCCACCGAACAGCAGCCAGTAGGGTGAAAGATAAAAGATGAATGGTTCCTTTGTGTTAGAGTTCAGGTCATCAAGAAGGAAATCTACAAATAAATTATCTGGATTGTACTCTCTGTATGTGGATAAAAAGAAAGAAATTGGGATTAATTTAACAGTGGTATCTATTAAAAACAATTTATATTCAGCCAATATATGTAATTCAGTTCTCCTGATGTGCAGAATTTGTCCTGTATGAGTAAATGACTGTATTAGTAAATACAGTGAAAAATATTGGCTCTAGTTCAGGGTCCAAATGTAAGTAATGTTGAATTCTTTTACGCTGCTGTCAAAGCAGTTGGATTTTGATTTAGGTTTCCCAATCAAGGATGTGTACCCTTGAAATGGAGAACCTGAACCCCCTTAGAGGCCATAGGCCTTAACAAATGTCAGGTAAATAAATTAGTTTGAATTGAATATAACAAAACAGCCTTTAAATGCAAGCACTGTAAATTTGATTAACGCATCTGAACGTTTCTATCCAATAACTGTTGCTAGCAATAACCCCTACACACACACACACCCCAAAAGGAAAAATACACAACCAAACTTATCGAATGAATATGGGGAGTGTAAAATTGGGAGCCTTGTGGAAAACGGTTGTGAACCCCTGAACCAAGATCTTTCTGTTTGGGAGTATGTATATGTTGTGTAGGACATGAGTGTTGTGGATGTGGTATTTGTTGTAATTCTGTGTGGTTGTACATGTGAGTGTAATGACATAAGACATTAAGAATAACCATTATCGTGTCATCTAAATTGATTTCTTAATTCCTGAGCAGAACGGCCAATGGTTGTGTCCGATTCTGTGCATCCAGACATGTGACTTAATGGCAGGTCAGTGAGCAGCGTCTGGTGTGTCAAGGTGGGCCAGAAGCCCATTCAGGGGTTAACATCACTTCAAATGGTTCAAACAAGACGATGCTGGGGTTTGATTTTCCAGAGGAAACGGCAACGCTATGAATCACGCGGCACTGTTATGGGCCTGGTGTTTCAGGTTGGTGCTGTCACATGACTTGGATTTCTACCTTTTCTGTTAAGCCTTTTCCAAGTGAGCATTACAACCCGAAGGTATTTGTCTGCAGGTTGTGCTGGATCATCTGACAAGTAGAACTGGGGAATGTTTACTTTTAGTAAAGGTTACAAACATGTTACGTAAAGGTTACAAACACGTTTATGCTACATGAACAAGCAAAGTGCCCTAATTATTGTACATAGTTTACAGAGTGTGAATTTGAGATCGATATTGTCAGTAGTACAACTGAATGCCTTCAACTGAAAAGTGTTCTCTGCATTTTACCCAACCCTGAGGTGCAGGGGGCAGCCCTAATCAGTTACCTGATTTGACTTCCACGTCACGGTCTTGCTCAAGGACAGAACGACGCGGTTTTCACCTTGGTGGTGGGGGGATTAGAACCAGGGACCTTCCAGACCCAAGCCCTAGTCCCCTTTCATGTTTCATTACACACATTCTCGGTGTGTTCTCCATGGAAGGAGCATTTAAATATCCATAAAATGTGTTTGCCCATACAGTCTTCTCACATTGACTCCTCACGGGACATTGTGAATCTTATTGTCAGTTGGAAGAGGAGGACGTGTAAGAATTGTGTTATTTGTTTTTAGTTGTGTCTCTGTGTAATTCCGGCCCAGATGTGTCTTGGTAATCCTGTGTACACTGCAATAACGAGAGGCGCTACGGCTGATCCCAGAGCTTCATATGGCACCAACTCCCATGTGTCGGTACCCTGAGCTGTTCTCTAATCTGTTTTGTCATGAGCTTACCTCCAATCCTCCAATCCTCCCCCTGATCCAGTGTCGTACAAGCGTCTGCTACGGTATGCTCCACGCACACGTCCGCGCTCAGATAGCCGACCGCACGTGAAACGCCGCTGGGACCGTGTCTGTGGTCATTTCATGGACGCCCGTGTGTACGGGACATGTGGCTCGTGTACATAATGTACAGGTTCTTTTATAATTTTCTACCAGCGAACCGCTGATGTTTATAACATATGCACAGATGCTCTCCTGTACAGAATCTGCAGTCTGATGAAATAATAAAATGTTTTACAGTTACATGTTCGGGTTTCTGACTGCCTGTTTTGTTACCGGAGCCAAACAGAACTTGATTCCGTTGGCAATAGCCTCTTCTTTCCTCCCTCCTGTTCTGCATTGTCAAATCTTTTTGTCTTTCCTTCCTTCTCTCTGTCAGTCTGTCTGTCAGTCTGTCAGTCTGTGTTCTTACCAAGCTGCCACTCCCAACACACAAAAACACCCATTATAAAACCCCATTCTGTTTCTGCATAACTCTGTCTCATTCATTTGGTTGAGGCCTGTCATCAGCCAATCACGTCTGGTCTCCTGACGGGGCCCCTGGTAGGCGGGGCCCCTGAGCGAGGCGGTGGCCCTGAGAGGATGTAGCGGATGTGGATCCCGGCACCTGGATGGGATCTTCAAAGGACGGAGTGGCTGATTGTTGTCTTGCCGACCGTTTCCATTCTGTTGTGCCAGAGCCGATACTAATCTGAGAGTGCATCTGTGACTGACACTTCTACCGTCACACCTCGGGGCAGCCTGGGAGTCTGCTGGGAGGGACGTGACGCACAACTGGATGCTACTGGAACCCGGCCAGGGACGAGGAATCCCCACAAGGGACTGCAGGATCACAAACTGATGCTACCGCTAGAACAGACCAACTGCCTATCTCGGCACCGGTCTGACCCAGGAGATCTCTGGAGCCAGAGACGAGTTCATCCATTGTCCGTGTCTCACAGGGGAGTCGAGCGGCGCCCCGGGGTGGGCGGACCGATGCTCTGACATCATACGGAAGGGCGTTGTCATCGAAACGCGGAGACATTAGCATCCGAAGAATAGCCCGCGTCTCCACAGGACATTGTCCTCTGTAATCATGGGCGGTTGTTTGGGTGCTTAAATAGTTGGCGATGAAAGGAAAATGACATCCCCACGCCTGCACACACTAGACGTTGTCGCGTCGATTCCATTGTATGGACACAGGTTTGAGTTAACTCGGCTATGGAAGATGTAGCCTGGAGCCATTCGACAGGCAGAGCTGCCTTTCCAGTGTGTCGCTCGGGTAATTATAGACATCTCAGTGCAGTTAAATAATAGCTACTCTAAATACAGTTTTGAGGGCAGTTTTTTACCAGTCTGTTGAGGGACGGGGTGTGGCGCCTCTGGCTTTAAGGACGTTTGGTGTTTGGGCGCCTGATGCAGTTCAGCCATTTACTAAAAACCCTTCGGTGCCTGGTGACCACACAACCAATCCAGCTGGACAGTGACAAAATCCCAGACGTGACACTCGAGTCTCCGACCCCAGGAAGGAAGACGGTTGAGAAACCACAGAGCGTTTCCGTGAACGTTTTTGTCTTGACGTGCTCCGTCACAGGAGTCAAAGCACCTCGGCCGACACCCAAAAGCTCAAGGCCCTGATCTGGCGTTCTGCGGTCACACCGGGTCCTGGCACACTGCGCTGTACTGTAACTGTACACTGTTGTCTGATGTCATTCGATTGAGCACAGGCTGCACTCAACCTCACGGGAATTTAATCAGCAGAACAAAAGGGCTAAAGGTCTGAAGTCATTATCATCGCGACTGGTGTGTATTTTTGTTATTTCACTCCCGACAGCGGGTCCAGAACGTTCTGACTGAGACCTTTGGTTTCCAGTCATTCCTGACAAAGGATTATTTAATAACCAGTAGGAGAGTTGTCTGACAGGCCCTGATAAGAGGTGGCTGGCTGCTCGTGGCCCAGTCTGTAGCCGTGTCCCAAGGGACACTAACAGGTAGTGCCCTACGTGAGGAATAGGATGCCAGTTGTGACACGACAATGTTTAACAGCATGCCGTATGTAGTACAGGACAGGTATGGTTTGCTTAGTAGATATGTGTACACATGGGTAGATCTTAGGTGTAGGCATTGGCCATTAGGTGTGAGGTTACAGGTAGGTTGAGTTGTTACTTAGTTGAAGCTTCAAGTAAAGAAATAGGGAACATCACACATTATTCCTCACGTAGTGCCCTATTTGGACCCGGGCCTGTGGTCAAACGTAACACACTAGACAGGGACTAGGGTACCAGTTGGGACACATCCTAGTTGTCCCGTGTGGCTCTTTGGTACACTATCTGTCCAAATATTTCAGGAATGTACTTGACCTTTCAACCCGGAACTGCTCCGGTCACAGATGGATGTCACCTTTTTGAGCTCTACAAATAACACACTTTTGTCTAGACCAGAGGGCATATTATTCTAAGTGTTATCTATTTTAGCCGTGCGTGCCATTAAAGTATTTTCTGAGATACTGGGCAACTAAAACATGCCCTCAGTGAACCACCAAGGGGAAATATAGTGTTTATCTACACCACTATATATAAAACTGCCAGCGACGGCAAAATCCATTTCAAGGAAGTTACAAACTTTTCTACATTCTTTTGTAAGAAATTGTCTAAGAAAATGTGGCAATATCCAATTACAAATCGAGCAAGAAAAACAACACTACTTAATATTGTCACGGACGGAGCGGCGTAGTGCGGTGAAAGCCATGTGCAGAGCCAATAGATCCGTTTAACCAGGATTATTCAAGACAACCTGAACATAAAACAAACCGAGTACGGCGAAAACACACTAAACTGTGAACTTAAATCAAAGATGCGCACATAGCGACTTACACACAAACGTTTAAGAACGACAGCTAAATACATACACACACTCACCTCTAATACAACTGTGACGTATAGTAACACACAATGCTAAGCAAGGAGTGACTTGCTAGCGACCCCTTTATATCCCGACATAAAGTGACAGATTACTAACAGCTGTGACCACGTGAAAGAGGAAGTAATCACAGCTAGTGAGAACAAAAACACGGAAGTGGATCACCGAAATGGAAGTGTAGCAACGCCACCACACCAATCGTGACAAATATTAACAATTCTAGTTTTTTTACCGAGTGAGAAACGCCATCCTTCATTGTGGCTGCGTCCCATTTAATGTTCACTTCCTCTATGCTGTGAACCAGATGTGCGCTAGCTAACATGGCTGCAACCTTGTGCCATGGTGTATTTACCAAGACAATGTTTCTATCAATAAAATATAAAGGCAATATCACATCTGCCTTAGGCAAATCTTGTAGGCAAACATTAACCTTATACAGTATTCATATCTATTAAATCAAGCTGTGTTATGGATAAAACATTTAGGCCGGGATCAATCCCATGATGCAGCAGTATACGAGCGCCAGAGGCACCCCTCTCCTCCTCCACACGCCACAAAACACTATTTCCAACAATCACTCATTAATAATAAGAGCTCTCCTCCAGAACTTCAGTTCCTTCAAAATGCGTTGGCTGGGCCAGTTCCAGACATGGTCCCAGAGGGCCCCCCCGAACGCTACAGACGCCCACCACCGCTGGGCCCCAAAAGGTTAGAGCCGGCCCAGTGTATTCAATATAAGCATCTCACCTTGTGTCTCTCACAGGTATAGCCTGTTTAATAATCTGAGAGATTAGCTTCAAATTAGACACACATTCATTTAACCCCTCGTGCAACGGTGACTACATTCGTCATATCACAGCACAACGCCAAGCAGCCGGATCAGCGTGGACTAATTATTGGATTTGTTGTGGCTCCACAGATTAGCCTCTTTAAGCTCCACGCCTCACCACTTGTTCCTATTGTTTTATTATTTCCTCTTCAGGAAATACTCAACATTTGAGTGCAGACAGGAGAATGTGTGCTGCTGCTGGCCTTCAGAGAGAAAGATTTACATCAACAATGGCTGGATAAGAGCCAAGACGTTTGATCTGACGTATCAGATCAGGAATGATTGACCTTGCCTCCTCTGACTGAGAGCTTGGTGTCTTAACCAGGTCGCCGTCTCCACCAGCCACAGACGGCTTGGAGGTTGTGTTTATAATCTGTAGCAGCGTCCACCGTCTGTGTCGTTCACTAAGGCTGGTTCAGCAGACTCCTGTTGTATTGACTGACGGTTTCCCGGGACTTCGCCTGTTCGTGAGTTTTAAAGTTGCGGAAAGCAGACAACACGCCAATCTGGTCATTGACATCTACGCCTCTGAACCTGCTGCTGAAGAGACAATGTGCTCTGGGACAGATGTAGGCTCTACTCAGATGTAGACTCTACTCAGATGTAGGCTCTACTCAGATGTAGGATCTACTCAGATGTAGGATCTACTCAGATGTAGGCTCTACTCAGATGTAGGATCTACTCAGATGTAGGCTCTACTCAGATGTAGGCTCTTCTCAGATGTAGGATCTACACAGATGTAGGCGGCTCTACTAAGATGTAGGCTCTAGTCAGATGTAGGCTCTTCTCAGATGTAGGCTCTTCTCAGATTTAGGCTCCACTCAGAATTAGGCTCTACTCAGATGTAGGCTCAACTCAGATGTAGGCGGCTCTACTCAGATGTAGGCGGCTCTACTCAGATGTAGGCTCTACTCAGATGTAGGCTCTACTCAGATGTAGGCTCTACTCAGATGTAGGCTCTACTCTGATGTAGGCTCTACTCAGATGTAGGCTCTTCTCAGATGTAGGCTCTTCTCAGATTTAGGCTCCACTCAGAATTAGGCTCTACTCAGATGTAGGCTCAACTCAGATGTAGGCGGCTCTACTCAGATGTAGGCGGCTCTACTCAGATGTAGCCTCTACTCAGATGTAGCCTCTACTCAGATGTAGGCTCTACTCAGATGTAGGCTCTACTCTGATGTAGGCTCTACTCAGATGTAGGCTCTTCTCAGATGTAGGCTCTTCTCAGATGTAGGCTCTACTCAGATGTAGGCTCTACTCAGATGTAGGCTCTTCTCAGATGTAGGATCTACTCAGATGTAGGCTCTACTCAGATGTAGGCTCTAGATGTAGGATCTACTCAGATGTAGGCTCTACTCAGATGTAGACTCTAGATGTAGGATCTACTTAGATGTAGGCTCTACTCAGATGTAGGCTCTAGATGTAGGCTCTACTCAGATGTAGGCTCTACTCAGATGTAGGCTCTAGATGTAGGATCTACTCAGATGTAGGCTCTATTCAGATGTAGGATCTACTCAGATGTGGGCTCTATTCAGATGTAAGCTCTACTCAGATGTAGGCTCTACTCACATGTAGGCTCTACTCAGATGTAGGCTCTAGATGTAGGATCTACTCAGATGTAGGCTCTACTCAGATGTAGGCTCTAGATGTAGGCTCTATTCAGATGTAGGCTCTACTCAGATGTAGGCTCTAGATGTAGGATCTACTCAGATGTAGGCTCTACTCAGATGTAGGCTCTAGATGTAGGATCTACTCAGATGTAGGCTCTACTCAGATGTAGGCTCTAGATGTAGGATCTACTTAGATGTAGGCTCTACTCAGATGTAGGCTCTAGATGTAGGCTCTACTCAGATGTAGGCTCTACTCAGATGTAGGCTCTAGATGTAGGATCTACTCAGATGTAGGCTCTATTCAGATGTAGGATCTACTCAGATGTGGCTCTATTCAGATGTAGGCTCTACTCAGATGTAGGCTCTAGATGTAGGCTCTACTCAGATGTAGGCTCTACTCAGATGTAGGCTCTAGATGTAGGATCTACTCAGATGTAGGCTCTATTCAGATGTAGGATCTACTCAGATGTGGGCTCTATTCAGATGTAAGCTCTACTCAGATGTAGGCTCTACTCACATGTAGGCTCTACTCAGATGTAGGCTCTAGATGTAGGATCTACTCAGATGTAGGCTCTACTCAGATGTAGGCTCTAGATGTAGGCTCTATTCAGATGTAGGCTCTACTCAGATGTAGGCTCTAGATGTAGGATCTACTCAGATGTAGGCTCTACTCAGATGTAGGCTCTAGATGTAGGATCTACTCAGATGTAGGCTCTACTCAGATGTAGGCTCTAGATGTAGGATCTACTTAGATGTAGGCTCTACTCAGATGTAGGCTCTAGATGTAGGCTCTACTCAGATGTAGGCTCTACTCAGATGTAGGCTCTAGATGTAGGATCTACTCAGATGTAGGCTCTATTCAGATGTAGGATCTACTCAGATGTGGGCTCTATTCAGATGTAGGCTCTACTCAGATGTAGGCTCTACTCAGATGTAGGCTCTTGATGTAGGATCTACTCAGATGTAGGCTCTACTCAGATGTAGGCTCTAGATGTAGGATCTACTTAGATGTAGGCTCTACTCAGATGTAGGCTCTAGATGTAGGCTCTACTCAGATGTAGGCTCTAGATGTAGGATCTACTCAGATGTAGGATCTACTCAGATGTGGGCTCTATTCAGATGTAGGCTCTACTCAGATGTGGGCTCTATTCAGATGTAAGCTCTACTCAGATGTAGGATCTACTCAGATGTAGGATCTACTCAGATGTGGGCTCTATTCAGATGTAGGCTCTAGATGTAGGCTCTACTCAGATGTAGACTCCTACTCAGATGTAGGCTCTAGATGTAGGATCTACTCAGATGTAGGCTCTATTCAGATGTAGGATCTACTCAGATGTGGGCTCTATTCAGATGTAGGCTCTACTCAGATGTAGACTCCTACTCAGATGTAGGCTCTACTCAGATGTAGGCTCTTCTGCTATTAATAGATGAAACGGCCTCCCCATTGTTTTGGGATTCTTCTTCTTGTCAGACTCCAGTCCCTGCAGACTCATCCCTCAGAGAAATGTGTGTGTTTCTGTGTGACTGTGTGTCTGCGTGTGTGTGCAAGTTGTTGTGCAATGTTGGGTGTGTAGTCGTGTGTGTGAATTTGGGGATGTAGGGTGGGGGGGTGGGAGGGGGTTCTCCTTTTGTTGTCTGGGTTCAGTGCAGAGAGGGAACCATTGTGTGGGTCGTTGGTGGTCGCGTGCTGGGACAGTGGCTGGGACAGGGGAGCAGGCGCTGACCAACGCCCCAGGCTTCTGGTTCTGGCACAGTCTTCTTACAGTAACATGGTCTCTGGAGAATCCACCGCACGACGCCCTTAGTGAGACTGATTCACTCAAATCTGGCACTGTGTGTGTTGTCATGTATTGGGAGTCTTTTCCCGTTCTGCAGTACTTGACTTGATTGGCAGAAATGAATCACCCCCATTCTCCAAGCGCATTAGCATGTCCAGGAATTTGAAGTGCCGCTACACTAAACACAGTATCGAGCCAGATGACAACGCCAATACACCAACAACATAATAACGAGTTAACACCTTAACATGGATAGCATGCTCAGAAATAAAGAAAGTAAAACCCATTTGAATTCTCCCCAAGAGTCAAATTGCGTCTTTTCACACATTGTCCACCAGGGGTCAGCAATGTCATTCTCTGCGAGGAGCAGCACCCAGGCTTCCCTTTACAGTGGCAGTAAGCAAGTGCATGACTCATGTTAACAGCGTATCTGTGACCGAACAAAACAAACCCAGCAGACATTTTATCAATCAATAGTCAATGAAAGCCGTGTCCATCCACTGTCAATTATGTTAACACCTTAGGTCTCGTCCACAGAGCAGTCAGTCCTATACGTTGTCTGGCGAATGTAACTAGCACCCTACTCCCGTTGTCTCCGAGAATTCCCACAGAATAGTTAGTGGACATCAGACGTTTGAAAGAGATCGCATCAAGCTGGGTGTTAGCAGCTGTAGATCTGTGATTGATCCCCACAAACCAATCAAACCAAACGATTCCTTGAGTTGTGTTTACTGTTCCTGAAGGCTCGTCAGGTTTTTTTCACAACAGCGTGAAGACTGTTCTCTTTTGATCTGTACTGCTTGCGCCATTTACATGCATCTTTGTCATCAACAAAGTGTTTCCGGAATACAGCGTGTGTCCTCCATACCATATGTGAACTAAGTTATCTGAAATCTCGCTCACCGGCTGCCTGGACTCTTGCTTCACTGGCCCTCACACCTGGCCCTAACACCTGGCCCTCACACCTGGCCCTCACACCTGGCCCTCACACCTGGCCCTCACACCTGGCCCTCACACCTGGTACCACACCTGGTACTCACACCTGGCCCTCACACATGGCACCACACCTGGCCCTCACACCTGGCCCTCACACCTGGTCCTCACACCTGGGGCATTTTACATGAGCGCTGGGGATTCGCTAACAAGCTGTGATGCTTTCGCTGATTTTGTGCTGCTGTTGACCTCACCATCCCCTCACCATCCCCACACCATCCCCTCACCATCCCCACACCACCCCCACACCACCCCCACACCATCCCCATCCCCACCATCCCCTCACCATCCCCACACCATCCCCTCACCATCCCCACCACCATCCCCTCACCATCCCCACACCATCCCCTCACCTTCCCCACACCATCCCCACACCCTCCCCTCACCATCCCCACACCCTCCCACCACCATCCCCACACCATCCCCTCACCCTCCCCACACCATCCCCTCACCACCCCCACACCATCCCCCACCATCCCCCACCCCCCCACACCATCCCCACACCATCCCCCTCACCATCCCCTCACCATCCCCACACCATCCCCTCACCATCCCCACACCATCCCCTCACCATCCCCACACCATCCCCTCACCATCCCCATCACCATCCCCACACCACCATCCCCACACCATCCCCTCACCATCCCCACACCATCCCCTCACCTTCCCACACCATCCCCACACACCATCCCCCACCCCATCCCCACACCATCCCCCACCCCCTCCCCTCACCACCCCCACACCATCCCCACACCACCCCCACACCATCCCCACACCATCCCCTCACCCTCCCCACACCCTCCCACCACCATCCCCACACCATCCAGGCATTCTGATCGGTCCCGTTTCTCAGGCTCTGACCTTTCCACCGGCGCTTGCCCACAGGCAAATGTTGATGTTGCGTGTATGTGTGTGTGTGTTCCTGCATGCATGAGTGCGATCGTGCATGCGTGTGTCCTTTATGGGGAATGTTTGTCAAGAGTGAGCTTAGTCAGCGCGTTGTTCTGCAGAGCGTCAAACCTCTAAGCAGGTGTTGTGGGAAGCATGTGTGTTTATTTCACTTGTGCTCACTGCAGCCTCTTCAAATACAGTCGGGTCTGTGGAATCCAATTCCAATACTGCTTCCTGGTGCTCAAAGTCTATTCAGTTTGGGCTTGTTATTCTGCCAGCTAGATTTTAGAATTGCAGTAGCGTTGCATTGGATGCGGTTTATTGACTGTAGAAAATGATCGATATCCAGTTTACATCTGACATTCGTTGAGAGTTGTCTCAGTTTGAAGAATAATATCATGAGCACACGGTGCCGGTGACAGATGTCTACGCCAATATTTCTATCAGAGAGAAATGTTTCCTGTTAGAATGTTTAAAAAACAAAGGACAGAGAGTATGACTCATTGCTCCCTCAGTCCCTGTCTGGGTATAAATAGACACACATTCACACACACTCACACACACACTCAAACACACACAAACATGCACTCCCCTCACAGCTACCATTACATAAGCTTGGAGCGTGGGAGGTGTGATTTAAAGTCCCATCAATGTAGGACTGGATCTATAACAGAACACAGATTTCCCCTAACAAACACACACACACACACACAGTGACATGTGCACACTCACACACACACACATGTGCACACACAGACATGTGCGCACACACACACTCACATGTGCACACACACACACACACATGTGCACACACACACACACACATGTGCACACACACACACACACATGTGCACACACACACACACAAGTGCACACACACTCACACACACATGTGCACACACACAGGTGCGCACACACACACACACACACACATGTGCACACACACAGGTGCACACACACACATGTGCACACACACACATGTGCACACACACACAGTGGATATTCCCATCTTAGTCACCCAGAGTTCTGTATTCCAGACTAAAGGAAACCCCACTGTTCCTTACTGTTGTGCCTTGCTGCTCCTCTGAGAGTCTGGCCATGTTTTCTAGATGTACTTTATTACCTTACAGTTGATGACAAGTGCCAATGGCCCCATGTTGAGCCTGTCAGTTGCCTGAACAACAGTAAAACAGTGACATAATGACATGCAATTGAGGTAGTGGTTGGTATTGCATGCCATCAACTTTCTGGTTCCAGTCCAACTGCAGGTGTTGTTATATAAGACCAAGGCAATTCTGTGACTTGCTTTTATAAACTGGGCTATTCAAATCCTGAATGCTAATTGGCCAAAAGCCATGGTATACCAGATGGAATACACCACAGGTATGACTTAACATAACTTGTCACAGTATTTAAGTTGAAAACAGGTTTATAACAGCAAAAATGCACCTGAGCGGTTGGACGTAATAGTGGCTGGGTGTTAGTTACTGTAAAGCACTTTGTGACAACTGATATTGTAAAAAGGGCTTCATAAAATATATTGCATTGATTGTTTGTGTATTGCTGGTATATCATGGCTATGGGCAATATTCTGGGATTCTGAGATGCAACAGGTCCAGGAACAGTCCTTAGCCATGGGTAATACTGGCAATATATCACAGCTGGTTGATAGTTGATAGATGGTTCAGAGGAATCAGAGAAATACCCTCCCCCTGCTACTATGTGTTCATCTGAATGCCTGTAGAGGGCAGTAGAGAGCATACAACATATAAACACAGGTCCTGTACGCCGTTCTAGGCTCCAGCAGGAACAAAAACATATAATCTTAAAAAAAATAACTTGTAAGTCATCTCCTCTGGAATAGTTCTTCAATCAATATTCAGCATGTTAATCAGTTTCATTGGGTCTGTAGAGATTGTGTTGATTTCCAGAATCTCACGCCAACTGGTAGAAATTGAAAGAGGATAAAACAGTTAGGAAGTCGATACTATATCAAAAGTGAACCTGAAAACATTTCTTTAAGAAAAGAGCACTTTAGGGGGACCTTCTATTCACAATCACTGTGTCTGTCTAGGATAGTGAGGTGTGTGTGTCTGGGATAGTGAGGTGTGTGTCTGGGATAGTGAGGTGTGTGTGTGTCTGGGATAGTGAGGTGTGTGTGTCTGGGATAGTGAGGTGTGTGTGTCTGGGATAGTGAGGTGTGTGTCTGGGATAGTGAGGTGTGTGTGTCTGGGATAGTGAGGTGTGTGTGTCTGGGATAGTGAGGTGTGTGTGTCTGGGATAGTGAGGTGTGTGTGTCTGGGATAGTGAGGTGTGTGTGTCTGGGATAGTGAGGTGTGTGTGTCTGGGATAGTGAGGTGTGTGTGTCTGGGATAGTGAGGTGTGTGTGTCTGGGATAGTGAGGTGTGTGTGGGGTTGAATCAAAGCGCGGGGGTGGGGGGGAGGTACTGTAGTCGTGGGGACAGAGCCTTCAGAACGCACACTGAAACACTAGTTATCTTTCTCTAAGCAGGCAGGTCACACGTCCATCACAAATGGAACCATGTTCTACCTATGTCTATGGTTGTACCCTGTATAGTTAATGAGGGTTCCCTTATGCAGCTTGTGTATCTTGTCAGCTCCGGGATTTAAACCAGCAATCCTTCTGTTATTGGCCTGACACTAAACATCTAACGTGACATGTTCAACACCTTTCACAGTACAGACCATGTCCAGCTAAGCGTGTACAAAACTAAAGCTGTTGGTGAAGAAAGGGCGAGAAGGTGAAGCTTTGTTTTTCTTTCCAGCGATCGGTCAAAAAAAGGAGTAGCTATAGCAGAGGTTTTTCATGACATTTTCCTTGTGTGTTTTCCAGATATGTCTTTTCACAGCACCACAATTCCCTGCAGCCATTTGACTGTACACGCCTTGCTGCCTATTTTTACTGCCTTTGCTTAGCCGTGTATTTTGACTTTGCTCATGGACGAAGAGGAAATGCTGGCCGAGTGTTTTCTTGTAACCATGGCTACAGTGTAAACAGTGGTATTGCTGTGTCTGTCATTTTAAATTAAAGTGATGGAATAACACAATAACATAAAGGTTTTGCTTTCCTCAGCTCTCCTACGGAGGCAGCCAGATTATTATATCTACTGGGACCATTCTTCCAGACTCATTGCTACGATCCTTTATACTTATCACGTTTGACCTATAAGTTAAAGGGATAGTGACCTATCCGGTGTGACCTATCCGGTGTGACCTATCCGGTGTGACCGATCCGGTGTGACCGATCCGGTGTGACCTATCCGGTGTGACCTATCCGGTGTGACCTATCCGGTGTGACCGATCCGGTGTGACCGATCCGGTGTGACCTATCCGGTGTGACCTATCCGGTGTGACCAATCCGGTGTGACCAATCCGGTGTGACCTATCCCTGTAGTGATGTTCTCCTTTAATGATAGTCTGCATTGCCATATCATTTTGAAGAAACGTATGAGAACTGTTCCTAAAACAAAATCACATCATCCGTTTGTCTTTTACTCTGATGTTTGTTGTCATCTTAAATAAAACCTTTAGAGATTGTGTTTATTTAAATTAGTGGTATATTGAATGATAAGGCCTCACTTTCGTACGTCCGTGCATTTTCAGAGTGGCCACATTTCTCCAAAACCTTCCCTCAGATGTATTATACCAAAACACAGTTGGTACTGCGGCTTCGTTTTTTTCTCTCTTCAAATTAAGGATCCCAGCTTTAATATGGAACACATCTCGGGGACTTGCTTTACCAACAACCAAAGCAGCTTTTCCCCGTCAAATAATGTCACTGGCACAGAATTTTTATCAGCTCGAAAACACAGCAAGCATCAAGGATTCCAGTTTCCTGGTCCTTTATCTGAGGCGAGGTCACTCTCTTCCTCTGCGGAGCGTTGCCACAGCGTTGCTACAGTACAGCGTTGCCATAACGTCGGCCCAGTGTTGTGCTCCGCAGGCCTGCGGGGTTCGCAGTTAGACCACCAACGCAGAAAAATGGAAACACCACATGTTAAACGGTGGTAAACCACTGGCACCATGACCACTGCCACCCTGACCACTGGCACCCTGACCACTGGCACCCTGACCACTGGCACTAGGACCACTGGCATCCTGACCACTTGCACAATGACCACTGGCACCCTGACCACTGGCACCCTGACCACTGGCACCCTGACCACTGGCACCCTGACCACTGGCACAAGGACCACTGGCACCCTGACCACTTGCACAATGACCACTGGCACCCTGACCACTGGCACCATGACCACTGGTACCCTGACCACTTGCACAATGACCACTGGCACCTTGACCACTGGCACCCTGACCACTGGCATTATGACCACTGGCACCCTGACCACTGGCACTATGACCACTGGCACCCTGACCACTGGCACTATGACCACTGGCACTATGACCACAGGCACCCTGACCACTGGCATTATGACCACTGGCACCCTGACCACTTGCACCATGACCACTGCCACCCTGACCACTGGCACCCTGACCACTAGCACCCTGACCACTGGCACCCTGACCACTGGCACCCTGACCACTGGCACCCTGACCTATTGCACAATGACCACTGGCACCCTGACCACTGGCACCCTGACCACTGGCACTAGGACCACTGGCACCCTGACCACTGGCACCCTGACCACTGGCACAAGGACCACTGGCACAAGGATCATGGCACTGCCAAGGACACTTCCCAGACTGTCCTCGCTTGAAAAAAGCGACCTCAAAGATCTGCTTTTCTCTTAATCACCTACTTACATTGGGGATTGTCAAACAGGGGATTCGTGTATCCCCAAGGCTTGTTAAGTGGTGAAGGCTGACACGAAGTGGGATCCAGTCAGCCCCTGGGTTAATGAGGACAGAATCTGGGTTTACCGCAGCCAAGCAGAGATGCACGTTTTTCCCGAGAAGCGCTTTGCCCAAAGCTGAGGCCGGGATCAATGTTATGGCATAACAATGTTTTCAGACAAATTTTAGACTGTTTTTTAATTAACGTATTGCATCGTGGCAATCTGCCCAAGTTTACATCAAATGCAGAATTTTGACATGGACACATTTACAGCCACAGAGAATTTCTCATTTGAGGATCACTGTGCCACATACACGTCATAGAAATGTCTTATCTCAAATCGGCCATCCTGTTATGGCATTTAAAATCCTGCAGTGTAGGAAATGTATACTTGCGTATTTGAAAAAAAAACTGCTTAAAGTTGTAAACTCCCATATAAGATAATTTAAAGTAAATAACACTACAGCCATCGTGGTCTGACACCCTCTATGGTCACCATTTGTATTGTCTTTCTGAAAAAAACAAGGGAAAGATAAATCTTGTCAGAACTTTTCCCGCCTTTAATGTGGCCTGTAACGTGAACAATTCAAAAACAAACTGAATTCTTTGAAGGGGGAAAAATGTTATCAGGCGTGTGTAAACTGTTTGTCTCTGGATAAGAGTCTAGGCCAAATTCTCTAAATAGACATTTTCCGATATCAAAATCAACAACAATAATAATCCACCTAACATTTCCAGATGCTGCATGGTTCATTTCCTGCTGTGTGAAATTCCCACAAAACAAGATACCGCTTTTGTCAGGCAAGGGCGTGGCGATCCCGTTGCTTTAGTAAACAGTGATTTAAAACGCCTCCGATGGCAGCAGCAAAGATAGCAGATCCTCTCCGCTGTGTCGTCGTGTACTTCCTGCACCTTTTCCCTGCAAGCATCCCTGCATGATCGACCTCCCGTGGGTTTCGACTAGCTGCTCTAGCGGCAGTCGGGTCTTCAAGTTAACACTCTGTGTTGTTTTGATTTGTGTCCGTCATGGCGCCCCCTGCAAAGAGATTGTGAATCACAATACTTGGCTCGCGCTGTGCCAAGTGCTTTTTGAAACAAACACACATCGACACATGACCGTGACATCCCGCCCATCCAGTACGACAAACGCAGAGAATGAATGCGCCACTACAACTCTCTCTATGCAGGCCTGCTAAAGTATTTAAGTGTTTTCAAAACCTCCGATGTTGCTATGAAGGACACAGGAGAAAGCATCGGCGTCAATAATATCCAAGCTAAATACTTGATTGCTCTCTTCAAAAGGTAATTTAAAGAGGAAAATGGCCCTCTAAAATGTCATTTAGAGATGGAATGACAAAAGAACAGAGAGAGGCAAATGGGTAGGAACGCATTGAGACTCAATGATGGACCCTGGAAAATGAACAAAAAATGTACGTCTCAAATGGCTCACTGGGTCCTTCACAGAGCACTGCTTTTGATCAGAATCCTAGTCCTGGTAAAACCTAGTCTACTAGGAAGGTAAAAGGGTCCCATTTTTCTATGAGGATGCATTGGAGCTGTTGTTTTCTGAATCAGGGGAGCCACAGTGCTTGTGACCTGTGAGTCCTACATCTTATCGCCAGGGGATTGCTTACACAAAGTAACAAGCATCAACTGAAGTTGTTCACGGTGATGTTGGAAAAACACCTCCTCACTTTTCTTGTACAGATTAGGCTACACAGAGACAGAGTTAATCTACTGCATTTGTTTAAAATGGGATACTGTCACGATTGTGGTGAGTTGTGTTCCACACAGGGAGTTGAGTGGGGAGCACTTCCTGTGTATTAATTTGATTAGGAGCACAGCTGTTTAGGTTTAGCTAATCACCGGGAAATAGGTTTGTTTAATCAGTGGGTTATGGCCCCTACCTCCGCCCCCAGTGTCAGAGATGGAGTGTCCCCTGTCTTTGGAGGAGTGGCCACTTCCTCCTCCTCTTCCTCTTTTTTCTTCTCTTCCTCCTGCCCCCTCTGTCCCCTCCTGTGTCCCTGGAGAGGTCTCCCCTGTTCCCTCTGCCAATGCCAGCATCAAAAAGGACTAAACTAAAACTGCCTTCATGGCGGAGAACACAGTGGAGCAAGACCCCCAGCAGAACCACCTGCTTGGGGTTTTTGCTCCCCTGACATTTATGATTTCGGCCTGGCCGGTCTGGGAGCCTGACCTTTGCACGGGAGTACTGTCACGGTTGTGGTGAGTTGAATGGATTACGTGACAGATTCGTAGGATACTGTCAAATGTATCCAGATATGTTACAGTACTTGCTGTAGGCACATTTGAGAATCTTATACTATATTAATGTGTGTTATGTTTTTTTCATGCAGAAGCAGATGAACACCTTATGAAGTAAAATGCATAATTTTTTATTTTTGGATTTATTTAACTTTATTTATCCAGGGAGAAACATCGAGACTTAGGTCTCATTTGCAAGTGTGCCCTGGGAACATCAATTCACAAATACAACAACAATTAAGGACAAATACAAAGAATTAACAGATACAATTACAGAGAATTTAATCACCTCAGTCAATTAAAATAATGGAATACTATTTGATAGCTGAGGTGCTTTAAAAGCGAAGGTTTAACAACTCAACTCATTGTTTACAAAAGGTGGTTTTAAAACTATCCGACTCTGGGATCTAATACTGAATCCAGACGATCTACGTGTCAATAGTGATGTTATGAAGTATACTGGAAGCCTGTGGAGTAAGGCATTGTAAACAAAAATAGAGTAATGGAGGGATCTATGCACTTTTTAAGAAAATCAAGACAATTTTCTGGTACTAAATGCAGTGATGAGTATTATAACAGCAATGATGAAAAAGATGAGCATATTATTGATATCACAGAGTCAGCAACAAGGTACAAGCAGATGCACTGAGCAATTTGTATCATCATGTTCCAGCAGGAAAAGTTTGAAGATTTGTTTCTGTAAAAGAAACTCACTTTACCCTTAAGCTTTTTAACAAGCTCATTTCTTAAACGAAAGGCCACTGCCAATTCAAATTTCAAGGTATTTATATTAAGGGAACCGTTCAATTAACCATCCAAAGAGTGAAGCTCTAAATCTGGTGAAATCAACTGACAGGATTTAGAAAATAGCGTGTATTTGGTTTTTAAAATGTGTGCCATCAGCATATTATTCAGACTGTAGACTGGCCAAAGCAGCATTAATTGTTGGAGCACAAGCAAAAGAATGGCATTATCAGCATGAAGCTGGAACGTGGAATTATTTACAGATGTTGTTAATGTATGCAGTGAAAATAAACAGTCCTAGGATTGATCCCTGAGGTACACCTCTGAGTACGGTCAGTAAAACAGGACATAGGCCTGATGATGACTTTTCTTCAGCAAGATACTATGTTCAATGGTATCAAAGGCCTTAAACAAGTCAATGAACAGTGCATCACAGGTCAATTCAGCATCCAGATCATAATGTACAGGCAGTAATATTGTTATTATGAGGTCTAAACCTGGATTGATTTGCATTTAAAATACATGTCTCAGCCATTAATAAGCATAGCTGCACATTTACCAATAACTCAAGAGTCTTTGCTTGACAAGGCATTTATTTTGGGAGATAATTACTGAGATCACCACTGATCACCCCCCTTATAGAGAGACAACACATATGCACATTTCCACAATTTTGAAATAAGTCCTAAAGATATTGTCAAATTACAAAATATGATTAACTGCGCAGCAATAAGGGATGCTCTACATTTCAAAAGCCCAGGTTCCATTTTGTCTGCCCCTGTAGATGTCTTAGGGTCTAATGCTAATAACGCATCAAGAACTTCCTTGCTAAGAAAATTGTCTGAAAGAAAACCCAGAACTCACATTCTCAGTATCAGACAACAGATTATCTCAAACAGAATCCAGGTCACAATTAAATTGTGATGATCTAGCTACTGAATCAACTATAAAGCTTGCAGAAATAAAATGGTGATTAAAAGCATCAATTATCTCATTTTTATCAGTGATGGCGCCAGAGAGTGAATTAATTTATTTGGGGAGTGAAAAAGAGTTACAACCCTTAAGAGATTTCAAAATTTTGCAAATCTTTGCTGGGTTTCCTGAACAATCAAATAAGATGTTGAAAAATAATCAGATTTCATTTTTCTAACAAATTTTACACCGTGATTTCTATGCGTCTTGAATGATTGCCAATCCGAGCTAGAATCTGTAAATCAAGCTTTAGCCCAGGAGACGTCCCTATTATTTATCCTCAAATATCCTCAAATATGTGTGTACACCGACCATCAACATCAACAAAAATTTCTTGGAAAGCTGCAATTATTTCATACAATGTCAGTACTTGTTGCATTTAAAACTTCTCATGTCCATCAAAGACATATTTTAGCCAGTGTTTGGCTGTGGAAGGATTGTTATAAATGGGTTATTTCAGGGAATGTTTAACAGCTCCCTCCGAAGCCATTCTGCAGCCATTGTCTTCCCATCACATAATTTTCTTGTCTCGTCACCACTAACACCTGGTGCCCATTCCCTCATTTGTAAGAGTATTTACGTTCCCAGTGTTTGGTCATGTCTTTGTGTGGAATTGTTATATGTTACGTGTTGGTTGTGAGCTGCTTTGTGAGATTGTCTTCCTTTGTGAAGAATGAGATATTCTGTGCTTTGTCGCATTGATTATTGTTTTGTCTGCTTAGTACCCCGTGAGTACTATTGCATGAGGCCGTTGCCTCAGTGTGTGGCTAACATAAAACTACCACAAATGTTATTCGCTCCTGCGCCTGGTTCCGTCCTTCCACGCTACGCACCTCGCTCATCCATGACAGAATGTTGAGTTGTAAATAATGAATGGAATAGATTATTTCTTGAATTCATTGTTTTACACAATATCCAATAACAGTAAATCATGGCAAATAATGTGCTCAGTACAACCAAAATGTAATATAATGACCAATTCCCGCTTATTCATTCACACCACCAGTGTAAATTGGTGCAATAATAGGTATTAAAAAACAATGTAAATGCATGGATCGACCCGTCAAAATGACACTGGATGCATTAAAACCTGATGGTGCCTCTACCAAGGTTTTCTCATGAAGAATGTGTCCAGCCCCCCCGTTACAGAATACAATAACACTGTCGTCTTGTTACATGCCGTGTATTTATCAGTGAGCGGTATTTAATCAGTCAGTCAGCCAGTCACGTGACCCTGTGCCTCAGGTGGGGGGGTCCTGTGAAGGGAAGTCAGCGTTGCTGGGCAACAGCCTCAGTTATGCAACATCATATTGGCGCGGCGTAAGCACCCCAGCAGCTCCAGTGTTTGTTGTAGAGACAACATGGAATAAGACAGCCCAATCATGTTCTCTTAAACACACACACACACGTGTGTTTACGCCACCGCAGTATAGAGTGGATTCCTTACAGCACTGCAGTGCTCTCTCTGCCGACAACACTGACAGGCCACAGTAGTGGACATTACGGCAGTCTTTATTTACAATAATGAGAGGCTTTGATAGTTGTGCATGCCAGCCTAAATGGAAACTGGTGAAATAGCGTTTGTCTAAGACGCTACCCGCTGTTCAGACTTCGGATATATATATATATATATATTCCATTCATTATTTACATATATATATATATGTATATTGACATTGAAAGAAATAACTGTCAGATGTGAGAGGTAAATTATAGCGGTTGTAATGGGAAGACAGCGCGTTGCAGTAAAAGAAAAAGGATTGCATTCATGTTACCATGTTGAGATGGTCTGGTATATTGCATTTGGGGACGTATCTGGGGATATAATGAATTCAGTCAAATCTATAACTCATGTGAAAATAGAGGTGACTATAGACCTCTCTGGTCTGCAGGCGTGGAGACCTGCTGCCAGTTGGCAACAGTTACCTGGGAATTCTTGGTTGACTTCTAGGTTAATGGACAAAAACATACCAGACAATAAAAACTCCCCCGGAGAAAAGCAAACCAGTATGCAATAAAAAAAAACATTAAACATAGTGTACCTTCCAAATGCCATTCTATCCCGTATATATAGTCCCTTAGGTTCTGATCAAAAGAAGTGTACTATGTAGGGAATAGGGTTCTATCTGTAGACAGGAAAGCAAGAGGTCTAAAGCCCAAAACGAGAAGCCGTCACCTTCCTAGACCATTCACATATAAGAGACTATTGTTCAGCAGGACAGTTCTGGAGGACAGATGTGCATATTTAACTGAATACACTTGAGGTTATGTATAACTGTTTGCAGCATATGACTGTTGTGGAGGCAGCTGAATGAGTTCCCCAGTTTTAATAGGGCCAGAATTAGCATTTTATTGGAACACTGTCACCGGCTGAGGTGGCATCGACCAAGGGAATGCTGGGACTTCACTGCTTGAGTCAGGATGGCATATACCATAAAGACCGGATAGGAGCCCAGAAAGGGAGGATGAGTGACCCAAATGGTACCCTATTCCGTAAATAGTGCACTAGTTGTAGTCAGACTTCGTTAGTATCAGGTGAGTAACTGTAGCTTGTAAATTGCCACTCTTCAGGTGATGGCAGCCAGGGACGTATACCAATATGTTTCCCTGTGGTTCGGCTGGACCAAACCAAACTCAATTATGGGTGTTGCAATCTGAGACTTCTGGGTGATGCACTAGCTCCTCACACCATTGCGTGTCCTAGCGGATTGAAAAGCAGTTACATAAAATACTTCCTATCTCTCCCATTCTCTTTCATAATAAAGCCTCTCATATTGTGGGTGGGGAGACCGTGGTGGTGGATGCAAATGAGGCTCTGCCGTTTAGAGAAAATGAGCCGCAGACGTGTGGGAGAGTGTGCCCTTTACTCCTACTCATCTGCATGTGTTCTTTATATTAGAAACAGATAAGAGATTTCTTCTTCATTATTTATACGTGATATATTCGCTAATCTTCCGTGTATTTGTCACCAGGCATTCTAATTAGGCGGTGTTGGTGGAAAAAGGTGACTCATATAACCATGGAGTGGGCTGGAAGTGTCACTACAGAAGGCTGAGATGTGACGGGGAAGCCGGAGAGACATGTGATGAGATGCCCGAAAACCGCTCATCTCTCTGATCACATGACGCAGCAATACTGCGCAATTGCAAGCGGTCCAATCAGAAGACATCTACTGATATGCGGTTGTTTGAGACAAACCCAAGGGCTGTATGTCAGTGCGCGTTCAAATGACACATGTTGAATAATTAAGACGCAGGTGCAAAATGTAGCCGTATGGTTTTAAAAACATTAAATTAATATGTGGATATATTATTTTAAATGTGCCATTCATTTTCAAACTCTATACCAAAGTCTGTTTGAGTTTACTTTGCAACATGTTTTAATGTCACTGGGTGTAAAAAACGTCGTGGTCAGTCTTCGTTAAATCGCAAATCTATCTATCTATTACACATACAGGCATGCCTCCGTCATTTGCAACTGTCCCCAAGCTGAGGGTGTGGAAGTCATTCAGGGACTGGGGCCAGTCAAACCCACCAGTGGTTTGTTTTTGAGCAATTTCCAACAACATTGTTTTAGGTCTGCTTTTGACACTTGACCTTATTAAGAAATGTGGAAATATATAATATATATAATAGATTATTTCTAAAGTATTGTTAATTTGAAAATAAAAAAATACATGAATTGCAACATTCAACATTATTATTAATCCATTTTCCACTCTATAAGTCAGACCGAGAGCATCTGAAAAGCCCAAGCAAATGGTAAGGTCAAAAGACCCCCAAGAGAAACACTGTCTCCATTTTGAAGTAATAAGTGAGTATGGTCGAAGGAAAAAAACAAGTGACAGTTGAGCAAAGCGTGATAATGTTATAACAAAAGTAGCCAAAGAAAACGAAATTTGTCTCACAACTGTTGTTTATTCCTTGCACTAGCTACCATGCTAGCTAGTCTTTTTACAATCAATGTGGGGCAGGACAAGTGCCGCGCATATGGTATTGTTATATTTTGTGTTGCACTGGACCTTCCAGTGAAAGTTTGACCATTGTTTGGAAAAGGTAAACGATGTTTAAGGGCCTAATCCCATTACATTTAGATTAGAAATACTTTTCCAAAGATTAGTGTCAGCAAATAAAAAAAACATTGTCCAATGCAATGTCTAAGTCTTCTGCAAGCAACACCTACACCGATCATTGCATTCACATTAGCAGGTTACAATGGTGAAAAAAGGCTCTTGAATTGGATTGTATATTTTAATTAAAAGAAAGATCAGAGCATAGGGTTATGCCAAAGTCCTTCATAGGAGATTTGACTGTACAACTGTCAAAATTGTGAGATCCGACTTCAACTTTCTTTGTTCTGGGGACCTGAAATGACGTTTTAATTTAATCCAAGTTTAAAAGAAAAAGCATGTCTGTCATCCACTTTCTATTTCTGAAAAACAGAAATTTTAAGCTATATCATTTTTATTTAAATGTGAGTCATCACCATAGTAGCAGGAATTGACATTGTTTTTCCAAATTACATCACCAAAGGCAGCATATACAGTCAAAATAAAAGTGCTCCCAAAACCGAGCCTTGAGGAACACCAAAGCACACCATAGATTTGAAAGACAGACCATGCACATCAACAAACTGATAATTCTCTGATAGATATGATTCAAACCAGACATAAACACATCCCCATAGTCCTACAGCAGTGGTGTCCAAAGTCCGGCCCGCGGGCCAACTGCGGCCCGCGGTCCAGTTTTTATTGGCCCGCAGCAAATTCTGAAAATATAATTGAATATGGCCCGCACAAGAAGATTGAGCTCAACTCTGTTGCACTTCTCAGTTTCAACACTAGTTGGAGCCAGCCATGGAAACGGTGCTTCTCCACTAAACAAAATTAAGCAAACAAAAACTTTTACTGCGAGTCACCAGAAATGGCAGCACCAAAGAAACGCAAAATAGCAAGTGAGTGTAGAAGATTTAAAACACAGTGGGAAAATGAATATTTCTTCAAAGAAATCAACGTAAAGTGTATCTGTTTGATTTGCAACGATGATGTTGCTGTGATGAAAGAGTATAATGTCCGTCAGCACTATGAGACCCAACATCAGAGCTACACATCAGTACACCAGTGCCGAACGAACGCAGAAAGTCAAGCAAATGGCAGCTAGCCTGCAAGCTCAACAACAGGTGTTTTTCGTGCTAACAAAATAAAGGAAAACGCCACAACAGCAAGCTATAAGGTCGCTAAACGTATGGCCCAAAGTCACAGCAATAATGTGCCCGGAAAAAGTTCCGGATTTCAACAACGTGAGCTCATCCAGAAATACAGTGGTGCGGAGAATAGAGGACTTGTTGTCAGCTAACTGGAAACTTCAGCTGAGAGACCAAGCTAGTGCTTTTGATTTGTACTCGATAGCATGCGATTGGTTATGGATAGGGTTAGCGATAAGAGCACAGATGCCACAGACACCGCGCAGCTGTTAATGTTTTGCGGGGAGTAGATGGACTTTTTTGCTGTACGGAGGAGCTGCATGATATGATGAGCCTAAAAGGCACAACGACGGGCAGAGATATTTTTGAAGCTGTGTCGGAGGCAGTTGGAAAGATGGGGCTTAAATGGGACAAACTCTGTGGAGAAACAACGGATGGAGCTCCGGCCATGACGGGCGTAAAAACTGTCAACATAATTCGAGCTAGAGGACAGCACAGTTCTTCACATTATAGGTGAGTTAGAAATACACACAGTATTCATGTGTTAATATGTCACCTCTAGTGTGCGGCCCGGCCCTTTGTTTATTTTTCTGTATTTGGCCCTCACTAAAAAAACTTTGGACACCCCTGTCCTACAGTATATGGGTTTCCAAACTCTCCAAAAGAAGGAAGTAAATAAGTTGTGCCGCCTTCAACAATAATATGTTGAAGGCGGCACTAAGATCAAAAAGCTTGAGGTATGACGCAAAACGACACTTGTCTCATGGCATTAAAAGGTACGACACAAACACGCACCCACAAAAATATATTAATACAGTGTGTGGATTTGGTGTGAGGAATCTGTTCTTAAGAGAAAACCCACCAATTCTATTTCTGTTGACATACAAATACACCAGGGTTTTCATCTGGTGATGCGTCATAGCTGAACACACAGTGGCAGCAGCCATGATATGAGAAGCAGAGGCCTGGGTTAAAAATATCTCCAACGCAGCTTCATCGGATGACTTCACAGGTGTCTTCTCTTAGCGCCATGCGAGCGATGGGGATGGAGGCGGCTCAATATATTGCAGCAGCATTCTATGTTGGAGATAAAAGTCCCATTAGATAAAAGTCCCATTAGTAGGCCATGCTTATCTTGCTTAGAACAGTTAAACAAGACAGCTGAATGATTAATCAAACAGCTCCCCAGTCTATATGCATAGTGCCCTGTTTTATCCTGTAAGTACAGAGTACATCTGCACACACTAGCTTGACATACGTATACAGACCTAAACACACATACACTGGTCACTGAAAAACCTTGGCTCTATTTCTAGGTGAGTCGTGTAGTTGTGTAGGTGTCAGAACTGTGGCGTTTTTGGATCTGGTTTTTAGTTCTGATTTCAGCCGCACGTCCGTTTAGCTTTTGTCTATGCTGACATGGCACGATAACTTGGTCCTGAATATGTATTGTTGATTAATTTCTTTAAATATGGCGTTGAGTTGTTTTTATCCGGGGTTGTGTGTTTTAGTCCAGCATGAATATTTTTCGGTTAATATACTGTGCACTCTCATAACACATTGTACAGTTCTCATCTGAATATTGTTTGCTTTTTTGGATCCTTATGTTGGAGGACAAAATGTTGATTTGTTGGACTCCAAATTAAACCACCAGTCTAAAACACAGAGGGTACTGGACCTCTGTACAGACCAGCAATTGCATCATCTCCATACTATCCCAGCATTAAGATAAAAAAGGAAGTCTTTTTCTATTTGACCAATCGCCCAGTCCATTTTTTAAATGCTTTAGAACAGACTGATCAGAAAAACTGTGTAGACATTGTTAATGTTGTGAATTACAATTGTAGCTGGAAACGGCTGTTTTTATATTAATATATGTTTAGGAGTACAGAGGCCCATTATCAGCAAATATCAGTCCTGTGTTCCATTGGCACGTTGTGTTTGCTATTCCAAGTTTATCATATTAGAAGGCTAAATGATCATTAAAAAATATGTTTGCAATAACATAAGCACTACTGAAAACTGTTGGGCTGAATAACGTTGTTGAGTAGCTGAGTATAGAGCATCAACAATTCTGGGTTTGATTACAGGCAAAAATTGCCATAAACAAAGAATTTTCTGTTGAAACTCACCAGTCTTTTCTTGTTCTGAGAAATGAAGGCTATTGGGAAACATTTACTTTCCAAGTTTTTAGTGGACATAGGATACTCAAGGTCAACCATAAAACAAAATTCTAGCTTGCTGCTTCCTGCTCGACCACGATTGAGAAACAATAGAAAATGTTCTTCAGGTTCAGTTAGGTAATAACGTTCCATTTATATTCAGAAAGACATCGGTTAAAACAAATAAATGTTTTTTTCCATTACACACACACACAAACTAGTCATATTTGTACATAACCTTTATTTGCACCCTACACATCGATTTGGAATGGGCATTGCTTTCATTTTTAAGTTATTTTCATGAATTCTTGAAACCGTAAATCACTTCTAACACTGTGATCAATCCCTGATTTTCATGTATTAATTACTTTCCTTTAACTAATATAATACATTATTTGAAGAGGTAAATAATATGCATTTCACAATCTTTTTACGCCTCTTAAAAAACACGTGATAAATCAATATGTATGTAGACATCAAATAGAAAGATAATTTTATTGTGTAGAAAAAATGTTCAAGTCCGAAATACAATATAATCGTTGTTAGAAATCTTAAAAAACATCGGTTTAAATTGAAGTACAGTTGTTCAAATGGGATGGATAGGACTTGGTGTTTTTCTATGCAAAAATCTTTGTGTATGTTTCCAAACAACAAATAATGTGTAGCCAACAAAACCCAAGTGTAATATCAGCATGCAACGTAGTATGTACGTAGTGTACGCAGCTTTGAACCACGGGTTGTAGCTAACAAAGCAGTTACAATAATCGATTTCTGAAATCCGCCTGTGTACCTCGTGAAAAGCAAAGTCTGCTAGGGTTTGCTATAGTGTGTTAGCAACTGCTATGGATCTGCATGGGAAAGCCCAGTCCGCACCGTGGAGAGGCACAACGTGACCTGACAACAAGGAACCTCCGGGAAAACCGTCAGCCCAAAACTATGTGAAAGGGGATGTCTTTAGGGGGGTGCGCGACAAACGACACGTTGAATAAAAACAGACATTTCATTCCAAAACGTTTATCATTATGCATTTGACCGAAACGTGCGTTAATTACGTCGTATATGATCGTGTTTTAACTATAGGAAAATTGAAGCCCTGGCTATTTCGCTTTTCGTAAAATATTCGATCGCAGCTCGGCCGTCGCAAACCTCCCTGACAGACATCCTGTGGCCGGGAGGCGGAGACGGGACCCCCGGTGACGTCAGTGGGCCTGTCTGTTTCCTGCAATAGAAAGTGAGAGAGAGACAGAGGGAGCCGAGAAAAACACAGACCTTTCCCCCTTATCGTGACGGTGTGTTGTACCAGAAATCCCTGGCAATTATTAAGACCGCACGTCTAAGTAAGTATAAACGACTTCAGTCTATAGATATAGATATATATTTATTTGTTGTTGCCACCTCGGGCTGCACGCGGTGGGGTTCTGGGACAGTGTTTTCACCAGCACGCGCGTGTAGCTACAACTGCTGTGTTGGGGACGTTCGGCTAGTTATGTTTTAAACGTCTTTATTAGTTGATTTTCGTACAACGTTTGCATGTGTCTTTTTCTTTGCAGAGGAAAAATAGCACATTTTACCTCCAAACAAGAATGTACAGTAGTGCAGGCTTTCGTTACACACCCAATAATCAGAGTTTTGTGCTCTAGACGTCTGCAGCAATCTAATGTAATATAGCTATGTGCATGTTGCTATGTTATCCGGCTTGAAACGCAACGTGCTGGAACAGAATGTGCCTATTTCGCGCTCGTATGTGTGCCTGTTATCTCGCTGTGTTTATGATCCATTTGCCAGTATTTACACATTACGTGACACGTGACAAATAAAGTGATAAAAATGTCGCAAAGGCCCTATTTCTTGAATTGGAGAACTGCGGCTCTAGTGTTGCATAGAGCGAGGGGTTTTCCCTGACTCCTCCCTCTGTCACTGCGCGTTCATGTTCTGCTTGTGCTACAGCACATATAATAATCTGCTTGTGCTACTGCACATATAATAATCTGCTTGTGCTACAGCACATATAATAATATGCTTGTGCTACATCACATATAATAATCTGCTTGTGCTACAGCGCATATAATAATATGCTTGTGCTACAGCGCATATAATAATATGCTTGTGCTACATCACATATAATAATCTGCTTGTGCTACTGCACATATAATAATCTGCTTGTGCTACAGCACATATAATAATATGCTTGTGCTACATCACATATAATAATCAGCTTGTGCTACATCACATATAATTATCTGCTTGTGCTACAGATCATATAATAATCTGCTTGTGCTACTGCACATATACTAATCTGCTTGTGCTACAGCATATATAATAATATGCTTGTGCTACAGGTCATATAATAATATTCTTGTGGTACAGCACATATAATAATCTGCTTGTGCTACTGCACATATAATAATCTGCTTGTGCTACAGCATAATAATCTGCTTGTGCTACTGCACATATAATAATCTGCCTGTGCTACAGCACATATAATAATCTGCCTGTGCTACAGCACATATAATAATCTGCTTGTGCTACTGCACATATAATAATCTGCCTGTGCTACAGCACATACAATAATCTGCTTGTGCTGCTGCACATACAATAATCTGCTTGTGTTACAGCACCTATAATAACACATCGGTTGGATAGATATATAGAGGATATTAACTGTCACTGAGATTGGATATTCAAAATCCACATTTTGTAACGCAGGAAACCATGAAGCTACATTGTTTTATAGGTGGGATCGGGTGTTCGTGTAAAATTCCGCAAGGTGACTGGATAGTGTCTGGGATTCTCCAAAATGTGTTGCATAGGGTGTGCGTCACTCGTCAGGGACGTAGGCAATAGCGTTTCTTTCCGACAGTTCTAGGACCACTGCAACATTTACTCGCAGCTTGTGGCATCCTCATCAAGCTGTCAGCTTTGGGGTGTTTCCTCAACTATTTATCAGCTGACGCGCGCGGCACACGCACGCACGCGTCCGTTTTTTGGCGATTGCATCCTCTGAGGCGTCAAGCATTCGACCTGTGTCCTTCGTTTTCTCAAGGAGGCAGGTGGGAGCTTATACGCACGTTTAATTGCATGCAACTTTCATTATCGTCTTTAGATTCTGTCTTTCACCTGGTGCATGCGCTGTGTGGTGTAGATTACTGCCAATATATATATATATATATATATATTTAGCTGGCGAGATGAATGATGTCATTGCTGTAGCAGCGCACATGTAACTGTATGGGTGAAACATCCTAGTGTAGTGACTGACGGTTATGTAACATTTGCAGACCGAACAAAGCCTGTATGGTAAACCGACCGGATTGGTTGTCATGATATCTAGACTGCGTTCTGTCAGTAAGGTCATGTAAGAGAATTGTCTATATGCATGCATGCAGACTAGACTGTTTAAAAGCCTCTGTCATGTTTATGTATTGATAACGTATAGAGAAATGAGAGAGAACAGTCTGCTGATAATACCGTCTGTGCTCAGTTTTGGTGGGTTTTGTAAGATACATGTCTGGTACCATTTAGCGTCAACATCCCCACTGACTGATGATGTTTTCATTTGCAGACCTTAGATTTACATTAGACTGAAATGTGTCCCTAATCATCGTCTGCACAAAGGGCATCAACAGCTATTCATCGTAATGATAAACATGTTACAGTAAATGTTTAGCCGGGGTGCAGCCATATACAGAGTGTTCTGTTTCACTATAATATCAGTTGATTGTGTATCCATGTTCTCTGTCCGCCCAGAGCACTCTGGAGCATTGACTGCATGCCAGACACCTTATTGTTGTCTCCGTTTGTCATCCAGAACGGGCATGGCAGTGTATCTGATTTGTTACTTGTCAATCGGTTATTTACCAAAGACAACAGCCCCTGTCCTCTGTGACCTGGATGCTCTCTAATCAGGTTGAAGATCGCTCCTCCAGTGTTTATATGTTTCAATGGAGTTATTGCTTATTATTCAGCTCAGTGTCTGTCCATAACTCGCCTGATGTCAGTGGGTTATGTCAATAGTGCTGTACTGAATGTTTCGTCCATGACCACAGTGTTTTGACAGTGTATGTTCGGACTGCAGTAAAAATATTGAGCTTGTATGCTCCGGCTGGAATTAGATTTTGTACCCTGCATGTACCAACTGGAATTTTTTTGGACCATGTTTGTTTTTACTGGAATAATTATTTTGACCGTGGATGTTTTGACTGGAATATGAATATAGACCATGTGTTTTGGACGAGAATGAGAATTTTGACCATGCATGTTTTCACAGGAACATGAATTTACACCATGCATGTTGAGACTGGAATTAGATTTTGGACAGGGACACCTTCTCAGACTGACAGACGCATTAACAGCAGTGTTCCCTCTGAAGCCTGCCAAGTGACAGGATGGAAGACTATAAACAACACACCACACAGTTAGGAAGACTGCAAGGGCTGCTTAGTGTTTATTGATCTACGGTGTGTTAAGCTGACACTGACACTGTGTGTGTGTGTGTGTGTGTGCTACGCAGATGAACTCAAAGGGTTTCCCTGACTGTGTGGATTGGCAATCCGCTGTTCTCGAGGTCCACCTTCAGTAGAAGCTTCAACCCTTTTCACAAGATGTGTCATTGAACCCAATAACGGGAGCAGAACGATGCCGCGCACGAAACAGAACAACCCGAAGAACCTTAAAGGTAAGACTCCCACTTAAAATGGCGCCAGTGCCTGGCGTGGGTTATTTTCCATTGTGTTCATCTGCATGGCACAGAAATAGTGACGTCTTCCTGAGTCGTACTTCCGTCTCCACTCCCACGGTCGTTCTCAGAGTGGACTGTGTTGTTTTTGTTTACCGATTGTTTCATTGAATATGCAAACAAAGTTATTATGTGACTATAGTATTTGGAAGATGAACATATACGTGTGGCAGTTCACGTGTTGACGTCTAGTAAGATGGCATTTTGGGATTTCTGATTCTTAAAGTGAAATGTGTTGTAAACTGGCATATTGGGTGAGTTTATTCAGAAATCATGAATTCCTTTTAATATATAATATCTTATGTGGCCAAGTCCTCATATATTTCACCACGGAGGGTTGAAACGTTCTTACATAATGAGGATCCAGCAGAAATGTTGTCCGTTGGATATTTACCTCGTTTGTATTTCGGGCAGCTCATCGGACGCCGTAAATGCTCAAAAGCAATGAATAAAGGGACAAACCATGTGTCGCGTGTTTGTCTTACGCACTGCCTGCTATCGGTCATACTTATTTTATCAAGCCCTTTTTACATCAGCAGCTGTTCAAATGCTCACACTGACCACCCGTCGTGAAAACCGAAAGAGTTGACATCCCTCGAAAGTTAGAGATGAGAAAGTCATTTTTCCCGCATCTCTGTCTACACTTGCTGACTGAATGTGCCAGGGTGTGCTGGGCTTGCTGGTCTGATCACAAGCAGTGTCTTTGTTAGCTATGTTCTGTGAAACCCCTATTCTGTAATACACCATCCGTTCTGTAATTGCATGGTGGAACCACCCTGTACATTCTTAGAGTCGGTGGATGTGTTAGCCGGCTATATCAGCTCATGTTTACAACTGCACGCCTGTTACTCAAGAACAGAGCTCTTATTCCGCGGGGTTAATTGCCTTTGATCTTTACCAATGGCTGTCGTATGCTAATTATCTGACAATTACAGGATGTCTTTGAGGGCGGGGTTTGTGACGGAACCCAAGGCATTGTAGGCCTACAAGAGTGATGGATTTATTTAGATGTTAGCATGTGTGGTCGATATCAGTGTCAAGGCGCGTGTGCTTGTGTGTGTGTGTGTGTGTGTGTGTGTTTTTGTGATACAAAGTCCACAACAAACAAACGTTGCCAGTGTCTGCATGCAGGGCCACATTATAGGCTGCTGTTTGTCTCTCACGTATCCACCCCCCTGGTTGCTTATGGCTTTACACATATTTGGCCCCACACCATGAATCATTTAGTTTTCTAACCTCAGGTTGCCCCATGTGGAGGAGCGTGGAATAGCACATTTCGACAGCCACATTAGCCCATTTTGGCTAGTACTTTAGAGTGCTGTCTTTTGTTATGACTTCTGCGGATTAGCATGTTACTTAACGCTAAGGGTTCAGGCGGTATCCATGGCGAACACTTTGTTTGGGCCATAATCATTTTGATGAGCTAAAAGGAAACCAAATATCAGTGAAAAAAAGATATTTAAATCAAAAGCATGGGCATATTTAATCATTTGAAACACATTTAAAAAAAATCTTGATATTTTCAATTACTTTGGCGCAGTTGGCATTTTAATTTGTTGCACAAGCAAGAACAGCAGTGTACAGATTACAGCGTCTATTCTCTCTGACATATTTCTCCACTTATTTTTACCCTAAATGACCTTCTTTTCTCCCTGCAGTTTAGCATTTAAGGATACGAGACGATTAGATATCATTAAAAGCATTGTGCTGTAAATGCAAATCCACAGTTACAAATATAATCACATTTGGCTTCTGGTAATGCTTGGTGAATAGAAGTACCATAGCTTCCTGCTTTTAGCCGAGTACATTTAGTAAACATTGGATATCTCACTGCCACGGTATTCTTTTGACCCTTGACCGGTTTCTTCATATCCTCCCTCTTTTGTCATCGAGGTTGATTAGTCAGACAGGAAGTCTTTTGCTGCTCTGTAAGTGGCGTGCTATCACATGCTCAATCACATTCTAGAACTGTATGTACGACAACTGGTCTCCTGTTAAGGTTCTTATATGGAACTCTACACACCCGACTGCCTCTGGCGTATGGCGAAGCTGCTGAGACCTCAATGCAAGATGACTGTATCATGTCTCCTGACAGAAGTGATCAGATAGGTTGGCTGTGTTGCCGTGTGTGAAATGCACTGTACACGTGCACCAGCGTTCAAAAGTTTGGGGTCGCTGAGAAATGTCCTTGTGAGTCACATGTGAGTCTCAATAGGAAATGTAGCGAATCGAATAGTAATGTAGTCAGTCGCAAGGTTAGAGAGAATGATTTGTAACTGACTTGTGTCCCTTCAAACGTTGCTTTTGTCGAAGGCTCCTCTATTTGCCATTTTAAGGCTAGCTGATCTTTGTCATTCTAGTTGGCAATTTGTTTATGTAATCAGAAAATAATTTATCACATGCTTCCTGAAGCACTTCCCACAATTTGGATTGGCTTGATGGGCACTTTTTATGTAGCACACATAGTGAACTTGCTCCCGCAACAGCTCAGTTGGGTTGAGGTCCTGTGACTGTATTGGCTGCTCCATTATAAACAGAATTCTTGACAGTTTTTTCCCCCTAAATAGTTCCTACATAGTTTGGAGTTGTGCTCTGGGTCATTGTCCTGTTGTAGAAAGAATTGGCTCCATCAAGCCCGGTCCAAACGTTGTTGCAAAATTAAGTGATAGCCTTCCTTCTTCACGATGCCTTTTACCCGTTACAAATCTGCCACGTTACCCCCACCAATGCACCCCCAGACCATCACATTGCCTCCACCATGCTGGACAGATTGCATCAAGCATTCCTACAGCATTTCTTCATTCGGTCTGCATCTCATGAATGTTCTTCTTTGTGTTCTGAACAACACAAACTCCCTTTCCCCTGTCCAGCGTCTGTGTTCCTTTGCGCATCTTTATATTTTTTCTTTTGGCCAGTCTGAGATGTGGGTTTTTCTTTGCAATTCTGTCTGGAAGGTCTCCCAGCATCACATTTTCACTGTTGATGCTGTGACTGGTGTTTTTGCAGGCACTATAGAATGAAGCTGCCAGTCGATGACCTGAGAGGCGTCGGCTTCAAAAACGGAAAAAAAACTAGGTCAAACTTGGCCTCCCACTCCTCATTCTATTCTGGTTAGAGACAGTTTGCGTTTCTGTGAAGGGAGTCGTACACATTTTTGTACAAGATGTTCAGTTTCTTGGCCGATTTCTCGCATTGAATAGGCTTCATTTCTCAGAACAAGAGTAGTAGACTGACAAATTTCAGCAGAACGTTTATTGTTTCTGGCATTTTTGAGCCTGTAATCGAACACACAATAGCATACGCTCCAGATACTCAGCTTGTCTAAAGAATTGTTCTACTTCAATCTGTTTTTAGCTGTGTTAATATTAATGCAAAAATGTTTTCTAATGATCAATTAGCCTTTTAAAATGCTAATCACTAATGGTGGCCACACAAAATATGGACACTTTGGACATTTTCATTTAGGGGTGTTCTCACTTTTGTTGCCAGCGGTTTAGACATTAATGGCTTTTTGTTGAGTTATTTTGAGGGGACAGCTTTACAAGCTGTACACTCACTAATTTACATCGTAGCAAAGTGTAACTTCAATTAATAGACCTTCTGACTTTATTTTTAAAGAAGTCAATCAAAAGCCAAACACAGGGGTTATAAACAGCATATTAGACATGCATGGAATGGTGTACATGAGATTTGTTTTCATTGGCCGATGGAGGCTGTGGCTGCTAAGCCACTGAGTTCTGGTGGTTTTCGTACAGGTTCGGGTATCCCCATCTGAATCATGGGACCATCAAACCTTTCCCGTATTTTGGCCGTGGTCTGGGAACAGAATTGGATTCACAATTCTGGCGCGTACAGAGAGGATACAGATTACGGAGGCGAGAGGATACTTCAGCTGGGGATCATTAGATGGCAACCGTGGTACACTCAGATGTGATGAAACTTTCCTGACTGCAGCACACCCAGTCAGCACAACCATTTAATGTCCCACCAAAAACATGGCACTCTCCTGGGCAATGTCCCCATCACTGCCCCAAAGGCGTTGATGGAAGAGTGCTCCATACTCACGCAGCATCTGTTCCGTGTGTCATCGGGACCGGAATGCAGTGACGCAGTTCGCGGGGGGAAAAGGCAGAAAACCAGGAACTCTGACCCCCCCCCCATTCAGGTCTTCTGTTTGTTTTCGTCAAACAGCTGGTTTCTGAGCAGCTTTAACTGGCTTGGAGGATGGTGGATCATAACAGGACTGCCCCGGTCTCTCCCTCCACACTCCAGACGGCTCAACCCAGCTATATATGAACCATCATACCCAGCAGCTGCTAGCTGTAGCTCCATGGGGGAATATAACACTTTTATGTTCATGTACTTATCACTTCTGTTTCTCCATTTTTATCGATCGATCTGCTTGCCGTTGTTTCTATTGTGTTACATTGTCTACAAGGAATCAGCCAGTGAGCATCTTGTTTGCACTGTGTTTGCCTCGTGCACACCTTTTTTTAATATAAAAAATTTAACATATCACAGTCATCCTTGACGGATGGTCTTTAATGCTCATCAGCATTGCTCTGAGGAATATCTTCATTCTGTCGAAATACTGCAGCATACTGTGTTTTGTAGAATTTAATTAACCCGAATAACACCTGTATTCAGACATTAAGACTATTGAGTATTATATCAGTATTATTTCTGTTGAATCATTCATTACAGTGTCTTTGTCATGTGCGGGTATTTGGTCAGTTGCAATATTTAACCTGAACCTCAGCAACCCCCCTAGTTACACCCCTATACACACCTTCTCATAAAAATACCCAGTCTGGTCATCCACACATCGAATTATAGCAGTGAATTTCACCCGGATTCATATTCTTCTAACCAAGCTTAAACAAGCCAACAATTAGGAGATAAAATGTTGACCACCCTCAATTGATGCTCCCACATTGAAAATACAACCTTGTTTTAATGGCACTATGTAGGCCAATTGCATGGGTGCCAGCTTATGTCTGTGAATGCCACATGTTAAGTTGGACATGGTGGGTGCTAGGTAACGGCCAGTTTAATATTTTACCAATGCAGTTGTGTTTGGCCATACCGTCATCTCTGTAAATGCATCCCAATTGTCAGCCTGTACCCTACAAACGATGAGTGTGCTGCGAGTCCTGTCAGAAAATAGGGCACTAGATCAGGAATAATTTGCCATTTTGGAACCAAGAGCTGTTAATAATCAATGGTAGATCTGTTATCACTGACCTAATTTCACCTTAACAGACCCTAGTAATATTCAAAATCCCAACGTTGTTTGTTATTGGTTACATACCAACTCGCAATAACCTCTTAACCAAACCTACTGAAGAAAATAACGTTGACCGCTTTTCCAAGGTCTTTATATTCCAAGACCTCTGCCTTTCCGTCCTGAAGATCATTGATGTTGTTTATAGATCATGTGCTTTTCCCAGTTCTGTGTCGTTTGAAAAACCATGTAGCATATGCTGTTTTTGTAGACTAGAGGACTGCAGCAGTGCCTTTTTCAAGGGCACAACAACATATTTGGAATGTTGTTTTATCAAATTTAAACAAGTTACCTTTCAGTGGAAGACCATACATTCACTATACAACCAAGAACATTTGTGCTTAACCACGGATGTCATGTAGCACTGTTCTGCTTTTTCTCCTGACACTTTTCTTAGTGTGGTCAAGAGGTTAAGGGTGTTCTGTTGTATTGCTCCCGTGGCCTGACTCCTCCCATGGCCTGCCCCCACTAGCCCTCCACCAATGGCCTGACCCCACCCATGGCCTGCCCCCTTTAGCCCTCCACCAATGGCCTGACCCCAACCATGGCCAGCCCCCTACCTGCAGCCCGCCGGCTGAGGGTCACAGTGGGGTTAGCGGCTGAGAAGTGACTGTTTGATCCGCTCAACCACCACATACTTAAGTCCTCTAGTCAACCTCCAGCCCGGGACCACATAATGGTCTAGTAACCACATCTTCCTTTGCTGAAATTGCTTTGCAACGCTGTAATTAAGCCAATAATGAAATTGAACATCTGTCTGTCTGTATATGGTGCCTTCACTATGTGCCCGTCTATGGGGCAAAGAGAGACAGTTAACTCGAGGATTTCTGTGCATGGGTTTCTACCTGTTGTGTCTTGTTTATAGGCGGACAAACCAGTCCATCTCCATACTATACCGTACCTACTTCTTCAAATTAGTTTGTGTGTGACCAGGGAGATTTATTTGGAAGTCCATTTGTTTCTGAAGTAATACCATGCCCTACCACTAAAGCAGCGGTCGGTGTTTGGACATGGACTATTCTGTAGAAGAATAAGTGAAATGCCCCTGGGATGCTGACATCATATTTATATGTGATCTTGATGCAGTGGTTCCATTGGAGTGGTGTGGAGCACGGTTCTGTTGCCTGCTAAATGGGACTTGCGGGATTTGCCAGGATCTGTACGATTCAGTCATTACCATCAAGCCTTATATTCAGGACTCCTTCAGACAAATGGCTAGTAATTTGGTCACAGGTGGACTTTATAATTCACCTGAATTCACAGGCATCGTTAGCTAACACGCCTAACTAAAAAATGCTCCGCCCTGCCTGCAAGTACGTTGTATTTACATGGATTTAAATTTACAACACACGGACAGAGCATAAAAGCGGTATGTAGCTAGCTTGTTATGCCAACGCAGTTCTTATAAATGATCAACTCACTCTGTAGCTAACTAGCAAGCTGTTGTAAAAAACTATTAGCCCACTTTAGCCATAACCTGGCCACAATTTTATAGAAAAATTACAAAGAAACCATTAGCCTCTTATCATTTTAAAAAGCCTTCGTCCTGTAGTGACCTAAATGTTAAAAATATATAGATTTTTTTCCCCTCTTGCATAAATGCTTTATTTCCTTATGGTTTTATATTATTGAATGTCTTTAACAACATGATATTATAGTTGGTTATTTTGTTTAATTTCTACTTTAACACAAAGGGATTTTTCGTCCCGGAAGCAGGAGGAGCTCAGTGACAGGTCGGGACAGGTTGGTATCTGTATACTTCAGCGGTAACCTCTGGGAACGTGAATAGGCTTTCACTTTGAGGGAAAAGAGGGAGTGTGTAGGGGAGAAATTCAGGAATTTTTATGGCCATATTTTGTCTCAATGAAATCGAATACATTGAAAACACACTCACCAGGCAGCTCACTCTGTCACCGTTAATGTGAGTTATGTTCCAACCCGTATTTTTTACTGAAGGGAAACATCAATATGTTTTAGTACTCTCTCCATGTTCGCCTTCACTGGATGCGGAGACCATAGCCAATGTGATATATTTACTTTCAATAATGGTAATGTTTTTTCTCCTCACTTTACAATATTTACATCTGTAATTGGGCTATAACTCATTAATAGCCTAATGGATGGGTACCACTGGTCACTACTTGACTTACTGTAATTAGGCTATAACTCATTAATAACCTAATGGATGGGAACCACTGGTCACTACTTGACTTACTGTAATTAGGCTATAACTCATTAATAACCTAATGGATGGGTACCACTGGTCACTACTTGACTTACTGTAATTAGGCAACAACTCATTAATAACCTAATGGATGGGTACCACTGGTCACTACTTGACTTACTGTAATTAGGCTATAACTCATTAATAACCTAATGGATGGGTACCACTGGTCACTACTTGACTTACTGTAATTAGGCAATAACTCATTAATAACCTAATGGATGGGAACCACTGGTCACTACTTGACTTACTGTAATTAGGCTATAACTCATTAATAACCTAATGGATGGGAACCACTGGTCACTACTTGACTTACTGTAATTAGGCTATAACTCATTAATAACCTAATGGATGGGTACCACTGGTCACTACTTGACTTACTGTAATTAGGCAATAACTCATTAATAACCTAATGGATGGGAACCACTGGTCACTACTTGACTTACTGTAATTAGGCTATAACTCATTAATAACCTAATGGATGGGAACCACTGGTCACTACTTGACTTACTGTAATTAGGCTATAACTCATTAATAACCTAATGGATGGGAACCACTGGTCACTACTTGACTTACTGTAATTAGGCTATAACTCATTAATAACCTAATGGATGGGAACCACTGGTCACTACTTGACTTACTGTAATTAGGCAATAACTCATTAATAACCTAATGGATGGGAACCACTGGTCACTACTTGACTTACTGTAATTAGGCTATAACTCATTAATAACCTAATGGATGGGAACCACTGGTCACTACTTGACTTACTGTAATTAGGCTATAACTCATTAATAACCTAATGGATGGGTACCACTGGTCACTACTTGACTTACTGTAATTAGGCAATAACTCATTAATAACCTAATGGATGGGAACCACTGGTCACTACTTGACTTACTGTAATTAGGCAATAACTCATTAATAACCTAATGGATGGGAACCACTGGTCACTACTTGACTTACTGTAATTAGGCAATAACTCATTAATAACCTAATGGATGGGTACCACTGGTCACTACTTGACTTACTGTAATTAGGCTATAACTCATTAATAACCTAATGGATGGGTACCACTGGTCACTACTTGACTTACTGTAATTAGGCTATAACTCATTAATAACCTAATGGATGGGAACCACTGGTCACTACTTGACTTACTGTAATAAGGCTATAACTCATTAATAACCTAATGGATGGGAACCACTGGTCACTACTTGACTTACTGTAATTAGGCTATAACTCATTAATAACCTAATGAATGGGAACCACTGGTCACTACTTGACTCACTGTAATTAGGCAATAACTCATTAATAACCTAATGGATGGGTACCACTGGTCACTACTGTGTTAGGCCTACTTCACTTTGTTACTTGTTTTCTTCCTCAGTTTTGTCTTTGTTTCTCTCTGTGTGAGGCCTACTTTGCTTTGTTACTTGTTTTCTTCCTCAGTTTTGTCTTTGTTTCTTACTGTGTGAGGCCTACTTCGCTTTGTTTTCTGTCCTCCAACCTCCTTTTATATTATGCAGTGTAATTAGTCAGGTTAGTTTTGGTGTCTGTCATACATTATGCAGAATGACTAATACCAGGACGACCGCCGCCCACCTGCCTGTTTAGAGGAGGCGCTGTTTGTTTGTGTGTCTTTCTTGGCAAAACTATTTTTGTATCTAAAATTATTTGTCATTACTTTATCATATATGCCTTAGCCTTCAACAATGAATAAAGACTATTTACATTTACTTATTGCAGAAAGCATTTATCTGTCAGACTTAAAGTGAGACCTGGCGTACCTTAAGTCAGTTAGGCCTGACACCACTGTCTTTAAATTAGCCACCCACTCTGCCAGTTACACACAAACCCTCATGCCAACCTCCTGACTGTCCCCTTAATGCAGGGGTGTCCAAAGTTTTTTTAGTGAGGGCCAAATACAGAAAAATAAACAAAGGGCCGGGCCGCACACTAGAGGTGACATATTAACACATGAATACTGTGTGTATTTCTAACTCACCTATAATGTGAAGAACTGTGCTGTCCTCTAGCTCGAATTATGTTGACAGTTTTTACGCCCGTCATGGCCGGAGCTCCATCCGTTGTTTCTCCACAGAGTTTGTCCCATTTAAGCCCCATCTTTCCAACTGCCTCCGACACAGCTTCAAAAATATCTCTGCCCGTCGTTGTGCCTTTTAGGCTCCTCATATCATGCAGCTCCTCCGTACAGCAAAAAAGTCCATCTACTCCCCGCAAAACATTAACAGCTGCGCGGTGTCTGTGGCATCTGTGCTCTTATCGCTAACCCTATCTATCCATAACCAATCGCATGCTATCGAGTACAAATCAAAAGCACTAGCTTGGTCTCTCAGCTTCTCAGTTTCCAGTTAGCTGACAACAAGTCCTCGATTCTCCGCACCACTGTATTTCTGGATAAGCTCACGTTGTTGAAATCCGGAACTTTTTCCGGGCACATTATTGCTGTGACTTTGAGGCACTGCTTTATGAAATCACCGTCTGAGAACGGTTTGCCGTACTGGGCCATATGTTTAGCGACCTTATAGCTTGCTGTTGTGGCGTTTTCCTTTATTTTGTTACCACGAAAAACACCTGTTGTTGAGCTTGCAGGCTAGCTGCCATTTGCTTGACTTTCTGCGTTCGTTCGGCACTGGTGTACTGATGTGTAGCTCTGATGTTGGGTCTCATAGTGCTGACGGACATTATACTCTTTCATCACAGCAACATCATCGTTGCAAATCAAACAGATACACTTTACGTTGATTTCTTTGAAGAAATATTCATTTTCCCACTGTGTTTTAAATCTTCTACACTCACTTGCTATTTTGCGTTTCTTTGGTGCTGCCATTTCTGGTGACTCGCAGTAAAAGTTTTTGTTTGCTTAATTTTGTTTAGTGGAGAAGCACCGTTTCCATGGCTGGCTCCAACTAGTGTTGAAACTGAGAAGTGCAACAGAGTTGAGCTCAATCTTCTTGTGCGGGCCATATTCAATTATATTTTCAGAATTTGCTGCGGGCCAATAAAAACTGGACCGCGGGCCGCAGTTGGCCCGCGGGCCGGACTTTGGACACCACTGCCTTAATGTGTCTGTTTTGTGTTTTCCTATTTTTCTGTGTGGCCTGGTGATGGTCTATTTTCCAATTTGTCAAGCCATTGGACTGAATCGTTGTTGTTTATCTCGTTTGAACTGTAGTGCAAAGTCAACAAACAACTTTGTATATGTATGTAAACAAACACACGTTTACTTAGTTATTCACACAGGGACAACAGCGTTTCCCTCACCTCAACCTCACTCTAACATTAGACTTAATAACCTACGTTTAATACACACACACACACACACACACGTTAGTTATTCATATTGGGACGGCAAATTTGACTTAATCTAACAAATTCCTACTTACTAACCCTAACCATAACTTCACCCTAACATTAACATTAAACATTAAACTAACAATCACCTAACATTTATAACTGAACACACACACACACACACACACTTGCGCACAAACATACAGATCTTGCTAAACAAATAAATGAGTGTAGCGGTTTATAATGCCAACTGCACTTCCTGGAATTTTGGGGAAGTGGTGTTGATGTTGGCAAAGTTAAAACGGGGCTGGTTGGTGTGCCACTGACCAAGGCTGAAGAAGGGGAAACCCGCTGATAGTCACAGAGTTTTCTTTCACTTGCCTCGCGCGTCAGCAACAGAAGCTTGGAACTCTGGGAAGGGGGCGTTTTGCGGTCAGTGAAATGCAGGATGGGATTGGGAGAATCACGACACGATGTGGGAGAGACTGTGAATGTGATCCACTTTAAAGAATGTGTCATTCCCAGAGAAATGCCCCAAGAAGATAAACAGTACGTCTATGTCGGAAGTCTACCCACTGCTTCCTGGTTTCCCCCCGAGCACGGGCTATAAAGGGGGAAAATGTCACATGCTAATTCGCCAGAATTTAAATAGAAAAAACAACGTTTGGGAGAAACATCTTTGGATTAAAAGAGAAAACAGGAAAGATGACGTATGCCAGCCGGAATTCCTTTAAAGGGTTGTTGCGTGGGGCTCCATTTGTGAGTGTGTGTGTGTGTGTGTTGTGTGAGTGTGTGAATGTGTGTGTGTTGTGTGAGTGTGGGTCTATTTGTGTGTCTCTGTGTCTCTTTGTTTGTCTCTGCGTCTGACTGTCTTTGTGTCTTTGTGTGTGTGCGTGTGTGTTTTGTGAGTGTGTGTCTCTGTGTCTCTCTGTTTGTCTCTGTGTCTGACTGTCTTTGTGTGTGTGTGTGTGTGTGTGTGAGTGTGAGTGTGTATGAGCAGAGTGTGCTGGCAATACCTAATGGTTTGCACAAGCAAAGCCCAATGTAGCGGTTGCCAAGGCAACAGAACAGCATGTGTCTTAGTGTGCAGGTGCCGTTCCTAACCCTATTGCTGGAGACTCCTCCATAAGGGTGGGGGGGCAGGGGAGAGGGGGAATGAGGAAGGGTAGAGAGAGGGAGTAAGAAATGGGGAAGGCAGGGAGGGGTAGATGGGATTTGATGCAGACAGCTCAGAAAAGACTGATAAAAATGGGAGTGGGTTTGATAGAGGTAGTGAAGGAGTGTGTGGGAGATGGGTGTGATTTAAGAAACTAAGTTAGGATACCCAACTGGAGATGAAATACAAATCAGGGTGAGTGGAAAAACTGGGCGTAGCAGGGAAGAGCAGATGAAAGATTAGGGCTGTTCTAGACCGCAGTGACACATTGTGGCCTCGTTACCAAGGTCACACTCCTGGAGGGGAGTGAAGCCTTGTTACAGAGGAGCCTCGTTACCAAGGTCACACTCCTGGAGGGGAGTGAAGCCTCGTTACAGAGGAGCCTCGTTACCAAGGTCACACTCCTGGAGGGGAGTGAAGCCTCGTTACAGAGGGGCCTCGTTACCAAGGTCACACTCCTGGAGGGGAGTGAAGCGTCGTTACAGAGGAGCCTCGTAACCAAGGTCACACTCCTGGAGGGGAGTGAAGCCTCGTTACAGAGGAGCCTCGTTACCAAGGTCACACTCCTGGAGGGGCTGAGGGAAGACACCCAGGGAGACGTTCCATTTTCCGAACCGGGAGAACCATAGTACAAGGAAGAGTAACAATGATGCGGTACATTTGTTTACCAGTGAGACAGGAGGAAGAGGAGTGTGGGGGGTGTTGATGCCAGTGTGACAGGAGGAAGAGGAGTGTGGGAGGGGGTGGGTGTTAATGCCAGTGTGACAGGAGGAAGAGGAGTGTGGGGGGGGTGTTAATGCCAGTGTGACAGGAGGAAGAGGAGTGTGGGGGGGTGTTAATGCCAGTGTGACAGGAGGAAGAGGAGTGTGGGGGGGGGGTGTTAATGCCAGTGTGACAGGAGGAAGAGGAGTGTGGGGGGGTGGCTGTTAATGCCAGTGTGACAGGAGGAAGAGGAGTGTGGGGGGGGTGTTAATGCCAGTGTGACAGGAGGAAGAGGAGTGTGGGGGTGTTGATGCCAGTGTGACAGGAGGAAGAGGAGGGGGGGGTGTTGATGCCAGTGTGACAGGAGGAAGAGGAGTGTGGGGGGTGTTGATGCCAGTGTGACAGGAGGAAGAGGAGTGTGGGGGTGGGTGTAAATGCCAGTGTGACAGGAGGAAGAGGAGGGGGGTGGGCGTTAATGCCAGTGTGACAGGAGGAAGAGGAGTGTGGGGGTGGGCGTTAATGCCAGTGTGACAGGAGGAAGAGGAGTGTGGGGGTGGGTGTAAATGCCAGTGTGACAGGAGGAAGAGGAGTGTGGGGGGTGGGCGTTAATGCCAGTGTGACAGGAGGAAGAGGAGTGTGGGGGGGGTGTTGCCTGTACCTCTGGGCCTGGACCTCTGGGCCTGTACCTCTGGGCCTGTACCTCTGGGCCTGTACCTCTGGGCCTGGGCCTGGACCTCTGGGCCTGTACCTCTGGGCCTGTACCTCTGGGCCTGGACCTCTGGGCCTGGGCCTGGACCTCTGGGCCTGGACCTCTGGGCCTGTACCTCTGGGTCTGGACCTCTGGGTCTGGACCTCTGGGTCTGGACCTCTGGGCCTGCATAGTGCACATCAGGAGGATCAATGTCAAAGGCTCATTGGACACTGTGGTCATTATCAAAATGACACTCATCATTAACACCTAACAGATGATTAATAATTACATTACAATATCAATGTTCTGCAATAGAGTGCACAGGCTAGACATTAAGTTGTCATACACACACACGCAAGCACGCACGCACGCACACACACACACACACACACACACACACACACACACACACACTCCAGCCTTGTCATACGTGTGTGTGGGCCCAGCAGATGTTGAGCGGAAGGAAGTGGCTTCTTGGACGGACAGAATAGTCATGTTAGCTGAAGGCTGTGTGGGGTTTGTGTGGAGGTTGAGTTACAGTGGTGCTAAAACACTGAAGGTTGTGTAAAGGCTGGGGTAGTCTCATGATGAGGCCATGTGTACAGACACTTCCTTGTCGATCTGGGAACGTATGAGTTTTAAAATACAGCACTCCTAGCGCTCAGATTTCTATTTTCTATAAAATTTTGTCTAAATGTACGTACATTTGAAGAAATCTCGGACCACATGGTTAGGGTGTATATATAACGTATATATTCAAGTGACTCATTACCTCCATATGCCAGATTTGCAAAGTACAGAAACAAACAGAAAATGTGTGGAAACATAGTGAAATATTAAAATGTAATTTGTATTAGAAGAAGTGTGCTATTATTATATAATGTTGTCAGCAAAGCCGTTGGAACTTGTCAGCTTATTCACCGTAAATTAAAGAAATGGCATGATATGAGAGAGGAAATGGAGATCTGTGTTTTTCTGCCCCCTGGATTGGTAAGGAGGTACTCCATGTCTACTGACCCACGTTAAAGATGCTCGTAGCAACCACGCAACTCAACCATTCACTGAGGCATGCAGTTTCTGTTTCGATGGATCTTCTAATGTACTCTGTACACTTTTGAGAGACTGATTCACACACACACACACACACACACACACACACACACACACACATACATACATACACACACACATACTGAAGTACTACTTGACAGACAGACTACTTTTGTTACTGGGCCAGGACCAAACAACTCCCTCTGGCTACAGTGGAAAATAAAAACCTTAAAGGAATGTTGGTCTCACTGTGGTTGTATCAGACAGCGTGTGTGTGTGTGCGTGTGTGTGTCCTGCTGTAATTGTCAGGTCCAGATGAAATCACGAATGTGGTCAGCTGGGTTGGGTCAGTCATATATATTTATACAGTATCTCACAAAAGTGAGTACACCGATACAATGTGAAGTAGATAGTGTGTAGCTTGTATAAGAGTGTACATTTGATGTCCCCCCAGAATAACTCAACACACATCCATTAATATCTGGCAACAAATGTGAGTACACCCCTAAGTGAAAATGTTCAAATTGGGTCCAAAGTGTCAATATTTTGGCCACCATAATTTTCCAGAACTGTCTTAACCCTCTTGGGCATGGAGTTCACCAGAGATTCACAGGTTGCTACTGGAGTCCTCTTCCAATCTGGTGGATGATAGAGACTTTGCGCTCCTACACCTGCCGTTTGAGGATGTGTGTATGTGGGTTGAGTCGGTTGTCTATCAATCGGAAGGTTGGTGGTTCGATCCCAGGTTCCTCCTGGGAAATTGTCGAGGTGTCCATGAGCAAGACACCTAACCCCAGCTGCTCCTGGCGAGCCTGCAGTCGCCTTGCATGGTAGACGCGGTCGTCAGTGTGTGAATGAGTGAATGAATGGGTGAATGTGAGGCAGGATCTGTAAAGCGCTTTGGATAAAAGCGCTATATAAAAGCCATTTACCATGTATGTATGTATGTATGTATGCATGGTCTTGGCCACCATGCTACAGCTCAGTTTCAGGGTCTTGGCAGTCTTCTTATAGCCGAGGCCATCTGAATGTAGAGCAACAATTATTTTTTCCAGATCCTCAGAGAGTTCTTTGCCATGAGGGGCCATGTTGAACTTCCAGTGACCAGTATGAGTGTGAAAGGGTTAACACCAAATTTAACACAACTGCTCCCCATTCACACCTGAGACCTTGTAACACGAGCAAGTCACATGACACCAGGGAGGGAAAATGGCTAATCGGCCCAATTTTGACATTCTCACTTTTGTTGCCAGCGGTTAAGACAGTAAGGGCTGTGTGTTGAGTTATTTTGAGGGGACAGCAAATGTACACTGTCATACCAGCTGTACACTCACTACTTCACATTCATTGTAGTCACATGAGAAGACATAACCAAATATTTACTAAACTGTGAGGTGTGTACTGACTTTAGTGAGATACTTTATATATATATATATATATATATATATATATATATATTTATATCTACTATATGTACTTCCACAATGCAATAATTGATTGAATTAGAAAAATAGAAGTATTTATTTAAAAGCGAAGTGACAGTCAGCATGGTTTTGGTTAGAGCCATTGTGACCCAACAGAATTGCAGTTACAGCGAATATGACAGCAAGGAGGAACTACGCCACTTGGTGTGTGTGTGTGTGTGTGTGTGTGTGTGTGAAAGAGTCATCAAAATGAACCTGAACATCACACAAATAGAGAGGACCTCATGATGTTTGGAAACACTGCATGCCCCTGTGATATATAACAGCATATCAATACTACCAATACTGGGATTTCACTGCCAGCTGAATGCTACCCTCTTCTCAACATGGTGAACCAGCATATCAGGAACCAGGGGATTGATCCTTTTGCGTTACATGTGGGCCGTCTCTTCCTGTAGCTGCTGTTGCCATGGGGAGAGATAGGGAGGTGGTTTCTGAGCTCACTGAGGAGGAGCAGAGTGGGGCTTTCTAATCTGCCTGCCTGCGACTCTCATCCAACAGACTTCCCTCAAAACCTAACTACCATTCTTCTTTTTCACTTCCTCTCCATGTGTCTCACCGTGTGTGTGTGTGTGTGTGTGCGGGTGCAAGCGGGAATGTCAATTTGCATGGACGTGTGTGCTTGTAAGCCAAGATTAGCAGTGATGCATCGTGTGTGTGTGTGTGTGTGTGTGTGTGTGTGTGTGTGTGTGTGTGTGTGTGTGTGTGTGTGTGTGTGTGTGTGTGTGTGTGTGTGTGTGTGTGTGTGTGTGTGTGTGTGTGTGTGTGTGTGTGTGTGTGTGTGTGTGTGTGTGTGTGTGTGTGTGTGTGTGTGTGTGTGAGAGAGAGTGTCACTTAAACAGGCTAACAGAACACAGCCAAGTTACAAGTGAATCACACATCCATCCAACTGCAATGATCAGCACACATGTTCAGCCTGTTACCTAGACTTACTGTGTGTGTGTCTGTGTGTGTGTGTGTGTGTGTTACCTAGACTTACTGTGTGTCTGTCTGTGTGTGCGAGTTTGCATCTGTCTGTTTTTTTCTGCTTTCATTATGTTTAATGCTTTTGTATGTGTGAGTGTGTGTGTGTAAGTGTGTGCAGTGACAGCGTGAAGGCTTGTGTTCCTGCAGCAGATAGATCAATAGGTTGGACAGAATAATGTGTATTTATAGATGCTGTGGGGGCGTGGGTTGTTATTGTGCACCACAAATGGGTTAGTGGCTTATCTGCCTGTTCCGTGTGTGTGTGTGTGTGTGTGTCTGTGTGTGTGTCTGTCTGTCTGTCTGTGTGTGAATGTGTAAATATGTGTCTATGTGTGTGAATGTGTGTCTGTGTGAATGTGTGTCATGCTACACATGAAGCAGAATTAGGCACCAGATCTTTTTTTAGCTCCGGTACACAGCTTTGTCTAGATTTCTCTCTGAGAGAAACCCATGGAGGGAGACTAGGAGGCCGTTGCTCTGGCAGGGGAAGTCTGCACACAGGCAGCCAGGGCTTTCCCTGATTTAGAGCAGGGATTTAATTTAACAGGACACAGGAGAAGGAGAGAGGGAGGGAGGGAGCGAGGGAAGAAAAGGAAGGGAGAGAGGGTGGAGGGTAAAAGAGAGGGGAGAGAGGGGGAGGGTAAAAGAGAGGGGGAGAGAGGGGGAGGGTAAAAGAGAGGGGGAGGGAGAGAGAGAGGGAGGGAGGAAAAGAGAGAGGGAGGGAGGGTCAAAGAGAGCGGGGAGAGAGGGGGAAAGGGAGGGTGAGAAAGTGGGAGAGAGAGGCTTATAGTGAGAGAGACTGATAGAGAGAGTATGATGGAGGGAGAGGGAGGGAGAGCGAGTGGGAGAGAGTGGGAAAGAGAGGGGGGTGAGGGGGAAAGAGAGAGGGGGGTGAGGGGGAGAGAGAACAAGCAGACTTGGAGCAGAAACAAGTGTGTGTACATGTTAGCTGGTACTCCAGCAGGTGAAGAGCAAGGCAGAAGTGAAAAACGAAACTCGTTTTGTTTTAGTGGAGCCTTTAGGAAGTTCTCAGGCAGACAGACAGACGTTCTGCTCTCCTCTCGGCTGTGGCATTACTGGAGTGGAGGAGGGGGCAGGAAGGAATTTCACCCGGTTATTGGTCTGGATGAGAGCTTCTGTTTGACGGGAAAGGAATGTCAGGTGTTTCCCAGTAAACGACGTGCTCTCTGACTGAGCTCTCTGACTGAGCTCTCTGACTGAGCTCTCTGACTGAGCTCTCTGACTGAGCGCTGAAGAGGGGAGCAACATAAGGCAGAACCTAGTTATCTGACCAGGACACAGGTATGACGCCAGTGGCTGTTTGTCTTCGAGTGAGAGAGAGATATTTTGTGTTTGTGTGTGTCTCTGTAGTGATTCTGACAGGATTGTGTGTACAGTGCTACTTATAACCTAGGAGTTAATTTGTTTCCTTGATTCTCATTGACGCCTTTTCTCTCTCTCTCTCTCTCTCTCTCTCTCTCTCTCTCTCTCTCTTTCTCTCTTTCTCTGTCTTTATTTTTTTCATGTGTTTTCTGTTTGTAAAGGTCAGCACGAGTAGTGTTGCTTTTTAGACTAGCGTTTTTACGAACCATTGTGACCTCCTGTCTGTAATATCCTGTCTGTCTGAGCTTACGGTTAAGGTATTAATAGTAATACTGTTAAAACATATATTTTTCTCGAGGTTCTAAGGTTGTGTCTGTTTGGACGTTGTTGTGTTACATTGTGTGTGTAACATCTTAAAGCAGGGTCACATTTAGCATTGGACGTGGTACGTAGGACTAGGAATTAAAAGTCGTTATCAAAGTTGTCGACATATTTTTCCTATATGTATTCTCCTCTGCTTCTAGCTCAATGGGAACATTCCATACCAACGTACGGTTATTATCATGTCCACTGTTTCCATTTGATTGTAATCATCTTAAAACATCAAACTAGGTTGAACGGTGTCAAACTCCACCGTTACCTGAGTTCATTCGGTGAGTGACTCCCTAAGCAGGTCTTACCTCGCTCTGTGGCGTCTCCACGGTGATGTATGACGGAGGAGCACAGGGGGGATGAGCTGCTGGATGAGGGTTTACGTAACAGCGATAGCCGAGTCATTCGGGTGAGGAGTGTGTTTGCGTGTTTGCGTGTGTGTGTGTGTGTGCGTGTGCGTGTTTGTTTGTGTGTGCGTGTGTGTGTTTGTGTGTGGTGTGTGCGTGTGTGTGTGTGTGTGTGTGTGTGCGTGCGTGCGTGTGTGTGTGCGTGTGTGTGTGTGCTTGCTTCCACATAGTCCCACTAATATATTTTAGTAGGCTCTCCTAATGACACCACCATCATCATCATCATCTTGTTTCCTCTACTGAAGGTACAACATAACAGCTAAAACAGGAACACGCTTTAATCCCCTACTGATGCCTACGTCCCAAATGCATCCTGTGCCCTACGCTGGACACTACATTGAACCGGGGGTTTATGGCTAGTTCACCATGTAGGGAACGCGGGCCATTTGGGACTCGGTTTCGGCTCCAGAGGATGAGCCGTTGCGATCCCCTTATTGTCTTTCCCCGCTGGATGTTGACAATTATGAAATTAAACGGTGGAGAAAACAAGCTTACAGGATTGTCGTGATCTCATTACCGGCTGGGTACGGTAAAACGCCCGTTCCGTGTTGGATACAGACACGCCAACATGATGTTCACCGGAGCTCCTTTGTTCTGTTCTATTACGTACGGCGTACCCGAGGTGGCGAGAGATTGGATTGTGAAAAAGCCCGGATGAGAGATGGGTCAGGGAATGAAACATGGAAAGATCACGGGTAAACGGCGTTCCCGGGTAAACGGCGTTCCACAGGTCTTCTCTCTAAGCCATGTTCTGCTAGGTGTGATTCTCTAATGTCAGACTCATAGCAGCTCGGTCATTTATGGATCTATTCGTCTAAAACGAACAGCTTGTTTTATGTCCAAAGACATAATCGTTTGACTGGGTTCAGCTATTCCCTCAAATTGACTGTTGTCCTGAACATATCCCAGCACCCTCAGTTAACTTTAGTTGTCTTTGGTTGACTTGATACTACATAAGGTAACAGGTAATGAGGGTGTGACACAGTAGAACTGTCCTCTGGTGTGATTACGTCAGGGTGTGATTACATCAGGGTGTGATTACGTCAGGGTGTGACTCAGTAGGACTGTCCTCTGGTGTGATTATGTCAGGGTGTGATTACATCAGGGTGTGATTACGTCAGGGTGTGACTCAGTAGGACTGTCCTCTGGTGTGATTATGTCAGGGTGTGACACAGTAGGACTGTCCTCTGGTGTGATTATGTCAGGGTGTGACTCAGTAGGACTGTCCTCTGGTGTGATTATGTCAGGGTGTGACTCAGTAGGACTGTCCTCTGGTGTGATTATGTCAGGGTGTGACTCAGTAGGACTGTCCTCTGGTGTGATTATGTCAGGGTGTGACACAGTAGGACTGTCCTCTGGTGTGATTATGTCAGGGTGTGACACAGTAGGACTGTCCTCTGGTGTGATTATGTCAGGGTGTGACTCAGTAGGACTGTCCTCTGGTGTGATTATGTCAGGGTGTGACTCAGTAGGACTGTCCTCTGGTGTGATTATGTCAGGGTGTGACACAGTAGGACTGTCCTCTGGTGTGATTATGTCAGGGTGTGACACAGTAGGACTGTCCTCTGGTGTTTCCGGTGCACTTGCGCTACGGTAACAAGCTTTATTTGATCGCCTAATGATACATTTTCTGTGAGCGCTCACTTGATAAAAGCTACAGGCGCTAGCTTGTATTTATATTTGATAAAGGTTTTGGCGGGGCAGTTCATTTCGGGTGCAAGAAGGTGGATTTTAATGTGGCCTTTATGTCCATTTGATGCAGCTCTGATGGCAAGTGTGTTTGACACACACGCTGCGGCGCAGAGAAAAGACTCGAAACGCCTCTATAAGGGAACGATAATAAAGGACAGTCGAGATTCCTCAACACAGTCTTTTTTTCCATCTGTTCCTTTGTCACTTTGGATGGCTTTCAGATTTAGAAGCAGGAAGAGAGATAGGGAGAGAGAAAATGCGATGGGAGATGAGAGAGAGGGAGACAGATATATGGAGAGAGAAAAGGAGATGGGAGATGAGAGATGAGAGAGAGGGAGACAGATATATGGAGAGAGAAAAGGAGATGGGAGATGAGAGAGAGGGAGACAGATATATGGAGAGAGAAAAGGAGATGGGAGATGAGAGAGAGGGAGACAGATATATGGAGAGAGAAAATGCGATGGGAGATGAGAGAGAGGGAGACAGATATATGGAGAGAGAAAGATTTGAGACATGCCAATAGAAAAAGATGGGGGGAGTGATGAAGAGGCACCGAGGATGGATGGACGCAAGGAACAGGAGAAGAGACGGGGAGAAATAGGGGAACCTTCTACATTCAGTGAAAGTTCATCCTAAATCCTCGCTTCCCTTTTGCAATGAACTGTTAATCGCCTCCTTGTTATTGTATTAAATTGATCGCTGTAGTACAAGAAAACAATCACTTCATCAATCGCCGTACATTTACAGCTTAATATGGTTCAAGCCAACACACCTTTCACCTCGTCAGTGTGTGACAAATGGCGGGGGGAAATATATTTTCATGCTAAATGTCATTTCTGCTGTAACGTAATCACACATTTTAAACGAAATCTTTGCAGAATCCTGGAGGGATTTTTCTTGTCTCTAGTCAGAGTTGATCTGAGAAATGCATTTAAATCAGTGGAGTCTTGTGTTTGTTTGTGTGTGTCTTTATACAATGAAGCCAAGTACGTGAGATTGGAGCCTAGCAGCTAGATTAGTTAATTACGGCTCAGTTACATCATCACTTGCTCATGCACACACATACACCCACATACGCACATACACACACGCACATACACACACACGTACACACACGTACACACTCACACACCCTTATTCGTTGTCTACAGGCATGACCACTTATTCCCGTCTAAGTGTAACTGTTCTGCCAGAATATTCCCGTGTTTCCCTGTTGGTGTTGTTTTTGGGGTTTGTTTTCACAGTGGCGTTGCAAAAACAAAAAACACATTTTCACAGGTTGGAACTGGTCTAAGAAACAGAACTGGGAACTGAAAAAAAAAACCTTTGAGGAATGGAAAGTGAACCAGACGTCAAATGGATGTCTAATATTCTGGAATAATACATTTGTATGACTTGTTATATATAAGTATATATGAGTATATATATGAGTATTCCCATAATATTGTTGAAATGATTTTTACAGCTTAATAATAATAAAAAATGGAAAGTGTTTGTTTTGGAACATAGCGATTGGAAAATACTTTTGGTACCAACCCTCTACAGTGACATGTAGACCCATGGTCGAAAATAGTGCACTACACTGCACAAAGAACAGTGTCATTTAGGACACATCCTGTGTGTCCCCGCGCTCTGTGTCCCCGTCTTGTGTGTCTCCGCCCTCTGTGTCTCCGCCCTCTGTGTCCCCGTCCTGTGTGTCTCCGCCCTCTGTGTCCCAATCCTGTGTGTCCCTGTCTTGTGTGTCCCTGTCTTGTGTGTCCCCGTCCTGTGTGTACCCATCCTGTGTGTCCCCATCCTGTGTGTCCCCATCCTGTGTGTCTCCATCCTGTGTGTCCCCATCCTGTGTGTCTCCATCCTGTGTGTCCCCGTCCTCTGTGTCCCCGCCCTCGGTGACCCCGCCCTCTGTGTCCCCATCCTGTGTGTCTCCATCCTGTGTGTCCCCGTCCTCTGTGTCCCCGCCCTCTGTGTCTCCATCCTGTGTGTCCCCGTCCTGTGTGTCCCCGTCCTGTGTGTCCCCGCCCTCTGTGTCCCCGCCCTCTGTGTCTCCATCCTGTGTGTCTCCATCCTGTGTGTCCCCGTCCACTGTGTCTCCTTCCTGTGTGTCCCTATACTCTGTGTCCCCGCCCTCTGTGTCTCCATCCTGTGTGTCTCCATCCTGTGTGTCCCCGTCCACTGTGTCTCCTTCCTGTGTGTCCCTATACTCTGTGTCCCCGTCCTGTGTTTCCCGTCCACTGTGTCTCCTTCCTGTGTGTCCCCGTCCACTGTGTCTCCTTCCTGTGTCTCCCCGTCCACTGTGTCTCCTTCCTGTGTGTCCCTATACTCTGTGTCTCCATCCTGTGTGTCTCCATCCTGTGTGTCCCCGTCCACTGTGTCTCCTTCCTGTGTGTCCCTATACTCTGGGTCCTCGTCCTGTGTGTTCCCAGCCAATGTAATGTCTCTCACTGGGTGAAGTGTATGTATTAATGTAGACCAGGCCGCTGTGGTTTAATTTAAACAGTTAAACTTAAGCTACATTATGTTCTGCACTATGTACATCTGCATTATGTTCTGCTATGTTTTGGTTCTCTCTCACCTTCTTCTGTGGTCCAGTGTGAACACTTTTCTCAGGGAATAATGAAGTAGCAGCCGCTGCAAATAGTAATTGAATACATCTTAAGTGGTCTATTTAAAAGTAATTAGTTGCACATTAAATTGTTTATTTATTTACGAAAGATTCTCTTGAAAGACTAAATTAATTATGTGTGCCCAGCGTAGCATTTTTCCAATCTGTTCCCTCTAGAGGTCTAAGGGTATCGAATTTACAGACGAAGCCTACCACCTCCACAGACAGGGCCTACCACCTCCACAGACAGGGCCTACCACCTCCACAGACAGGGCCTACCACCTCCACAGACAGGGCCTACCACCTCCACAGATAGGGCCTACCACCTCCACAGATAGGGCCTACCACCTTCACAGACAGGGCCTACCACCTTCACAGACAGGGCCTACCACCTTCACAGACAGGGCCTACCACCTCCTCAGATAGGGCCTACCACCTTCACAAACAGGGCCTACCACCTCCACAGACAGAGCCTACCACCTTCACAGACAGGGCCTACCACCTCCACAGACAGGGCCTACCACCTCCACAGACAGGGCCTACCACCTCCACAGACAGGGCCTACCACCTCCACAGACAGGGCCTACCACCTCCACAGACAGGGCCTACCACCTCTACAGACAGGGCCTACCACCTTCACAGACAGTCCTTGTGTCTACTATACACCATTGCCTCTTGCGCTTTAGTGAAACAAGTTATGTTGCTCCAAATTTTATGGCAAATTCCATTATTAAATAGCATATTTAAACATTTTATGACATATTTCTAATTGTAAAATGAAATATTGAAAAATGTCAATGCCTTTTTTAATTTCAAATTTCAATGCGTATTTTATGTTCACAAGCGATATGTCAATCAATGAAAGTGGGCGGGGCGAAGTATCGTATTTTTGCAAAGCTCTTAACTGAAGTTGTAAGGCAGAAGTCGACACAAACTCGGTGTACAATCTCACAGAGATCGTTCCACACTGTCAATGTTTATGTTCTCCAAAGCTGTTGATTCAGCCAACAGTTCTGTAATATTTGCAGTGAGGGTCAAAATGACATTTGAAGATGGATCATCGGAATCTATTTGGTCTGCTGCTGTTACCATGACATTGCCTATCGCGTTGAGACACCGAAGCTAGCTACAGCCAATCGCATCGCGGCGCTTGATGATTATTATCACAACCGAACACAAGACCATTTGTTTTGGGTAAACGGCTGCCATTACTAAGACCATCAACTAAGTTGGTATAGTACAACGTTCAAAGGATTAGGCAATCACTGGCGAAATTTCACGAAATACATGTTATGAGGTAAATTAAAAGATTAGGCAACACAATGTATGGCTATGAAATATCATACATAATACTTCCTAATAATGTGCCACTTAAAACAATATATACGGTATATATATATTTTTTGTATATTTATTTATTTCATTTTGAATCATTTGGTCCTCCATAGTCCTCCTCTATGTGAACAAATGTGAGGGGAACGCAGGAGGAAAAGAAGGAGAGCGAGAGAGGGAGCGCATTAGAGAAGGAGAGCGCAGGAGAAATAGCAGGAACCCCTGGAGGTGCGAGAGCCAGCATGGGTGACGTCAGCTTGTTCCACCATTGTGTGTGTTTGGGCTGGTCCTGGCCCCTCCCCCTTGCCCTGACAGGAATTCCCCTCCGCGTCACGTTGTTCTGAGGAAACCAACGGCAACGCCCAGTTACTGCTGTAGTGCTACATCTCCACAGCTGATTGGGCGGAAATTGTGACTTTTGACTAAGGTGTTGGACTGACGGGTGAACATGTTGGCCCAGTCTCCCTGTTTTTATTTCCGTGTTACAGGACAAAGGCTGTGTGTTAGTTTAACGTGTCATTATCTGCACAGTAAGAAGGGAACATTCGGTTGTGGCATTTTTCACTGTGAGAGGTCAATGTTGGGTCAAAGGCAAGGTCCTGACGTGTGTGTGTGTGTGTGTGTGTGTGTGTGTGTTGAGACCATAAACGTGACATGTTTGCTGTATGTGTGTGTTCAAGCGTGGCGGTATGTGTGTTAGAGGAGGCTAAACCCCCCCAGGGTTAGAAGGGCAGTTCAGGGTTGACTGCTGCTAACTGCCGTAGGTTTGATGAGAGTACAGAGGACAGCAAGCAGCCAGGCTGCTGTCACTCATCATCACACTGTAACCACAACGACAACACATAGGAAATGGACAGTCATAAAGACAGTCATACAGACAGTCGTACGGGCAGTCATACAGACAGTCATACTCATACAGACAGTCGTAAGGACAGTCGTAAGGACAGTCGTAAGGACAGTCGTAAGGACAGTCGTAAGGAGAGTCATAAGGACAGTCATTAGGACAGTCATAAGGAAATTTGTATGGACAGTCATAAGGACAGTCATACAGACAGTCGTACGGGCAGTCATACAGACAGTCATACTCATACAGACAGTCGTAAGGACAGTCGTAAGGACAGTCGTAAGGACAGTCGTAAGGACAGTCGTAAGGAGTGTCATAAGACAGTCATTAGGACAGTCATAAGGAAATTTGTATGGACAGTCATAAGGACAGTCATACAGACAGTCGTACGGGCAGTCATAAGTACAGTCAAGGACAGCCTTATGGACAGTCATAAGGTCCAAGGGCAAAGTTGTGCACTACATTTGGGTTAGGGTTAGGGAATATGTCCCCACAGGGATCGAAAAACAAATGTGTGCATATGACTGTCCAAACGAACATCTAAACTACTTCTAAAGGTTCCCAGAAGCGATTTCCTCGGCCGACAGCTAGAACGTTGTCATGGTGAACTCAGCAACCAGGCCGTTAAGCCAGGAAGCACGTTTTATTAGGTTCACTGAGGAAAACAAGGGAAAATGCAGTCACACGCCGTCATGAAGGCAAACACCCACCCGCTCTCACTCACACACCTCCGTTCTGGTTCAGAAGAACCAACACACACTTGGTTGACCCGATCGGGTTTGACGTGTGGCATGTTTTATCCCGTTGTAGGCATAGAAACAAATGAGCGATGTGTGTGTGTGAGAGTGGGGCTGTGTGTGAGAGTGGGGCTGTGTGTGTGTGTGTGTGTGTTGTGTGTGATGGTCTGGGTGTGTATATATGAGTAGTTAGACCTGTAGTAGGTTGTCTTCCTTATCAAATGGAGACAGTCTTGATATAGGAAATGGACACTAATTTGTGTCATTCTTTATCTCAATGAATGTCCATTAAATCAGCTTTGAGCCTATTTACAGTGGAGCAGTTTTTTTCAGTGAGCTGTTATATATTTGCGCAATATTTTTAACACCTGATTTTTTACAATTATTATAACATCAATTATTTTTGTGAAATTTGCTTAATTAAAATCGCAATTAGGTGGTAATGTATTGACGTTATACGTTTATAACAACCATTGAAATGTTCTGTTAGTCTCTAATTCTGAGAATGCATTAATAGTACGTCATTTGGAAATCCCGAGAATACATGTCTTCTTTTGGTATGGGGCTGCTAATTCAATGAAAATATTAGACGATCAGAGCTATTCTCACAATATTTTAGCCGCTGTGAATCTTCACTGGGTTTATTTGA
>CM055753.1:4289294-4344294 GCA_029465975.1 Dallia pectoralis
CTTCGCATCCGTTCACACCAGCTCCCCTTTTAACCCTAACCCAGGTGTGTGTGGCTACTTTACAGGCAACAGGCTTTATTCCAGGAGGTTTGTCAAGGTAGATGACAAAGGATTGTTGCTTGGCACAACCGGCACCTAGTGTGGTTAGTTAGTCAAACCGCTGTACAACACAGTGCAAGGAGGGTTGGGTTGACTCTATCGGAGGTCAAACATCGATCTTTACTTGTGAATTCTTTCATGTCTAACAGATATGTACGTACACCAGCTCAATTTGATATTCGCTGGCACTTTAGCAGCTAACAAATCACCTTAGAGTGACTGATCTAAAGTGACACATTCCCTAGACACAATATCCTTTTGATCACAGGCTACCTATTTATTTCTGCAGTTTTCATTGCTGAACTGTCAGTGTTGCCAAGGTGTCATTAATTCAGTCAGTGTTGCCAAGGTGTTTTTCATTCTGTCATCTAACTGTCTTCCTAGCCCTCTGGCTCTCCGTTACTAGACACAAGCAACTTATACAAGAAGTTATTATTCCACAGCCGCAGGCATTTTTTGTTCTTGAATAAATGTGGAACCGTATGAGGAGCTGTGTGTAGTGTTCCTAGCATCTACGTCCCACCTACGTCACTGAAGCGCTGTGTGTAGTGTTCCCAGCATCTACGTCCAACCTACGTCTCTGTGAGGAGCTGTGTGTAGTGTTCCCAGCATCTCCGTCACTGTGAAGCGCTGTGTGTAGTGTTCCCAGCATCTACGTCCAACCTACGTCACTGTGAGGAGCTGTGTGTAGTGTTCCCAGCATCTATGTCTCACCTACGTCACTGTGTGTAGTGTTCCCAGCATCTATTTCTCACCTACGTCATTGTGAGGAGCTGTGTGTAGTGTTCCCAGCATCTATGTCTCACCTACGTCATTGTGTGGAGCAGTGTGTAGTGTTCCCAGCATCTACGTCTCACCTACGTCACTGTGTGGAGCTGTGTGTAGTGTTCCCAGCATCTACGTCCAACCTACGTCACTGTGAGGAGCTGTGTGAAGTGTTCCCAGCATCTCCGTCACTGTGAGGAGCTGTGTGTAGTGTTCCCAGCATCTACGTCTCACCTACGTCACTGTGAGGAGCTGTGTATAGTGTTCCCAGCATCTATGTCTCAAATACGTCACTGTGAGGAGCTGTGTGTAGTGTTCCCAGGTTCTACGTCCCACCTACGTCACTGTGAGGAACTGTGTGTAGTGTTCCCAGCATCTACGTCTCATCTACGTCACTGTGTGGAACTGTGTGTAGTGTTCCCAGCATTTACGTCTCATCTACGTCACTGTGTGGAACTGTGTGTAGTGTTCCCAGCATCTACGTCCCACCTTCATCACTGACCTGTGTTCTCCCTGTGAGGAAAGATCTGCAGCAGTTTCTTTTACTCTGGGACATGTGAGTTAGGGCCACAGTGGCATGTGCTTTATTAAGGTCAATAGAGATGAGTGTGACGATGTGTCAGTAGAACAGGACGCTCTAAAGAACCCTGACTGACGGATACTCAGACGCTCTAAAGAACCCTGACTGACTGATACTCAGACGCTCTAAAGAACCCTGACTGATACTCTGATGCTCTAAAGAACAATAACTGATACTCAGGTGCTCTAAAGAACCCTGACTGATACTCAGGTGCTCTAAAGAACCGTGACTGATGCTCAGGTGCTCTAAAGAACCCTGACTGAATGAGTATCGTCATGGCCTGTGTATAGACCAGGGACGACTTGCACCTCGCTGTCGATGACTTGCACACCGTGTTGACGTGGTTGCACAGTCACACGTCATGTGCCACTTGTGAGGAGGGGGGGCGGGGCCTTTGTTCCTGGTCGCCATGGCGGCGCCAACGATAACAATCGTTCCGTCCCCGTGGCTTTTTGTTGATAATTGATATGCACCCGCCCATGGCAGCCCCTCCCAACAATGACCTGATCCGGAGATATAATCACAGTGCCTGAGTCAACGTCTGACGTGATGCTCCTCTACCTGTGGACTCACGTAGCAACCTGTTCCCTACAGCGGTGCATTATGGGTCCTGGGCACATCTAATGCACCTTTATTGATTTGATCCAGGACTAGACCGCATCCGTCACCATGACGTCGGTAAACAGAGTGTTTGAGATTCATTATCCAGTTAAACTGCTCAAATACATTGTGGAATCGAGGGTTTTAGACCGTTCAAATAACTGGCGTATCTATGAACGCACCTTCTGTTGGAATGAGAATGGGTTGTATTACCTTGACTTTTGCAGACCGCTGCTTCCAGGTTTGTGCGAGGCATATTGTGTCAAATGGGAAATGACCGTACTGGATGGATTTTCCCATCTGGCCTTCTAGGGCATTTCAGATTCTCTATGTTTTCATTAAGTCTGCTCCCAAACCCAGTCCTCGCATGCAACCATTTAAACAGAACCTGATGAGTACCCGAAAACAGAACCTGATGAGTACCCGAAAACAGAACCTGATGAGTACCCGAAAACAGAACCTGATGAGTACCCGAAAACAGAACCTGATGAGTACCCGAAAACAGAACCTGATGAGAACCCGAAAACAGAACCTGATGAGAACCCGAAAACAATGCTGCTATAGACGTGACCTTATTCACGATCTAGTGCTTTGGACCATTGTCTGGTTATGGACCCTTTGAGACACAGTCCCTGTTTACTGATGCTTCTGTTCTTTAGATTGTCAATAGCAACCCACCATTGTGTTTATTTGTTGTGTTTAGGTTTTAGGATGGGTTTAGTCTTGTGTTTTATGTTCTATCTTCTGGATCAACGGACAATTAAATATGCGTTTATAAACTGCATGATGTATGTCCCGGTCTGTGTCGTGAAACACGTCTGTCCCCTGACCATAAAATCACATCACATAATATAAATTCTATTCTAAATGTCTGGCCTAGTGCCTTTAATAACAAACACACACACGCACACACGCACACACACACACACTCGCACACACACACGCAGCATAATGCATTCAATAGAAGCAGCCCTGTAATCATTCCCTGCTGTCTTAATAACTCTGTGCATTTTCATGGAATATTTTAAATTTCAGTAAAGACAATGTGTGTCCCAAATTGCACCCTATTCCCATCCACGTATGTGGTGCAGTCTGTTGGACCCTGTAGTGCACTATGGATAATAGGCCTCTGATTGGGAACCAGCCAGTCCAGTCCCTCTCTCATACTGTAACAATGTTGTCTTCTCTACAGTTTAGAAGCCGTATTTTTTCAATCTGGTACCAAGAGGAGCATGAGTGTTGTTGGTGGTTTGTGTGTGTGTGTGTGTGTGTGTGTGTGTGTGTGCTCTATGGTTACACGTTGGCATGGGATGAATCTGAAGCCAGATCAGTGTGTGTGTGTGTGTGTGTGTGTGTGTGTGTGTGTGTGTGTGTGTGTGTGTGTGTGTGTGTGTGTGTGTGTGTGTGTGTGTGCGCTCTATGGTTACACGTTGGCATGGGATGAATCTGAAGCCAGATCAGTGTGTGTGTGTGTGTGTGTGTGTGTGTGTGTGTGTGTGTGTGTGTGTGTGTGTGTGTGTGTGTGTGTGTGTGTGTGTGTGTGGGATGTGATCAGTGTGTGTGTGTGTGTGTGTGTGTGTGTGTGTGTGTGTGTGTGTGTGTGTGTGTGTGTGTGTGTGTGTGTGTGTGTGTGTGTGTGTGTGTGTGTGTGTGTGTGTGTGTGTGTGTGTGTGTGTGTGTGTGTGTGTGTGTGTGTGTGTGTGCGCTCTATGGTTACACGTTGGCATGGGATGAATCTGAAGCCAGATCTGTGTGCGTGCGTGCGTGCGTGCGTGCGTGCGTGGGTGGGTGGGGTTGGGTTTGGTTGGGCAGTAATCATTTAAATGAGATTGCCAGAGGCGTTTAACACAAAACATACTAGTCTGGATTAGCATAGCAGTAAGGGCTTTACTAGTGTGTGTGTGTGTGTGTTGTTATTACATGAATAACAACTGACTTAGTCACATGTTCTCAAGGTAAAACCGTAAAGTCATTGAATTCCATGTAAATTAGTGCCTGTAGGTTTGTTGTTGATGTCGTCCAATCACAACGTCATGGAAACGGTCCCTATTTCCTCCACTGTTTCCTCCTACCAACGTTACCGCATTGTTTAGGTGTTGTCATGACAATGACGACTGAAACCTGCTAGTTTAGGTTTTGGAGCGACTGTAGTCGCAACCCCCTAGTGACACTGCGACCCACTGTCTGACCGGAGATACTGACTGTGTGTGTGTGCTTGGCATCATGGCCAGGTTGGTATGTCTCCACTCTCCGGTGGAGTAAAGTGACTGAACACACACCCCACACGCGGGCACACACACACACACTGTGCACACACACACACTGTGCACACACACACACTGTGCACACACACACACACACACTGTGCACACACACACTGTGCACACACAAACACAGTGGGTCTGGTGCTTTCTGCTCAGAGGGCGAGGGCCTGTGTTTTCCTCCAGCAGGCTGGGTGTGGTGTGGACACCGCATTATATAATCTGTAGCATGTGTCTGGGAAAGAGTATAGATGGGTGAGCAAGAGACAAGAGAATGTGAGATGACAGAGGAGAGAGATGGAATAAAGAGGGGCGAGAAGAAGATGTGAGAGTGAGTGGTGAGGGCCAGAGTAGTGAGACGTGAGAGTGAGTGGTGAGGGCCAGAGTAGTGAGACAGAAGCTCTGATACAGTATTATATCCTGTGTGTTACAGTAACACATAGAGGATATACTTACACAGAGGATATAATACTGTAATACACAGGATATAATACTGTAACACATAGGGGATATACCACTGTAATACACAGGGGATATAATTCTGTAATACACAAAGGATATAATACTGTAATACACAGGATATAATACTGTAATACACAGGATATAATACTGTAATACACAGGATATAATACTGTAATACACAGGATATAATACTGTAATACACAGGATATAATACTGTAACACATAGAGGATATAATACTGTAATACACAGAGGATATAATACTGTAATACACAGAGGATATAATACTGTAACACATAGAGGATATAATACTGTAACACATAGAGGATATACCACTGTAATACACAGGGGATATAATACTGTAATACACAAAGGATATAATACTCTAATACACAGGATATAATACTGTAATACACAGGATATAATACTGTAATACACAGGATATAATACTGTAATACACAGGATATAATACTGTAATACACAGGATATAATACTGTAACACATAGAGGATATAATACTGTAATACACAGAGGATATAATACTGTAACACATAGAGGATATAATACTGTAATACACAGAGGATATAATACTGTAACACATAGAGGATATAATACTGTAATACACAGAGGATATAATACTGTATTGACCTTAGCTGTGGTCAGGTGTGGATTTCCCTCCAAACCACCCAGAACATCCTCGTTCACCCTCACTTTGTATCTCCACAATTATAACCAACCTCTACCAGAGGTCCCTGAGGGCTGTTGTGGCATTTCTCCTTTTAAATGTGGAGGAACAGTAATTAAGCTGAGGACAGGAGCAGAAACAAAACGCTGTTCTTGTAACTCTTGGTTAGCCCGGGCCAAGATGATGGATACTCTTAATCTCTCTCTTTCTATCTCTCCATTTCCCGGTCTCTCTTTCTCTCTCTGTACACTCCCATCCCTGCAGGGCACATTAGTCCTGCTTAAATAATTACTTTTGATTAAAGTAACAAATATTAAGTGCCCACGTGGAATGCCCTCCCTGAGGTCTGAACGTTGCATATTAAAATGATAACACGCTGTGTTTAAGATAACACCATGTTCACTTCTTTGATTTATTTTATTAAAAATAAGGATGCCATTTGGGTCAAAGTTCTGATCCAGATGGATGGATTGATACATCCCAATGGGTTTTATAGTGACGCATTTTAGGCTAAGCGTTTGTCCGTGATGCCCGAGTATAATATAAATAAAGAACTTTTAAATATAAAAATAAATACAGTCTGAATTTAACAAGTTTCTCTAGACGGGAGAGTGGTGAAATCATAATGAACGGGACTTTTCCGTAATTTATGTAACCCTTGGTATCTCCAACAAAGAATGTATTATGGTGTTATATATTTTGGTGGTAAACTGGTTGCCGGGCAACAGGCAGATGCACAAGTGAAGAGAGCACGGACTCGTACTTGTCGTTATTCAAATAGCCGGCCAACTTTCTAGCCGATGTTAATAAATGTACAGTCAGTTGGTGTTCACTGTGAGGTGACATTTGTTTCTTGTAAATTCTCAGACTGAGAGAGTTTCAACTAGAATCAACTCGCTTCCTCTTTCTGCATGTTGTATTTCCTGGTAGGTAGCATATACATATTAAATAAGGGTATTATATATTATATATAACAATAAGGACACACGAGGATGTGGTGTGTGAGCTGTTTTGTGGTACCAACGTAACTCGGAGTACCTGAATTCAGCCCCTTCCCATAGTATATTAGCCATATAATAAAAAGGCTTGTTGCTGTTATCAAACGGTTGCACATCTTCAATCTGTTTTATCGCAAACGGCTTCATATACCACGCTATTCAGCCAATCAGCATTCAGGGGCTTGAACCATTGGGTTTTTAGACCAATTAGGGACAGGCACTGCAGAGGTGTGTTGATAGTTATGTCATCACAGTCCATATGAACTAATAACAGACCATACAGTCTGTTCTTGCCACTCCCCTACAAGGTGGGAATGCTGTGTGCTTGTATACTTCACTGCAGGTTAGTTACTGTCATTCTAGCATGTTCCAGTTGTCTCTAGTTGAATATAATAATGGCAAATAGAAATGCTAAAAAAATATATTGGGTCGTGAGTTAGACAATCTAGTTTGATTTGGGTCCTGAGGTAAAACCAGGTCAGTAACACTGGCTTAGGTACTGCTCGATCTCTTGGTCACATTTCTGGCATTCAGTCCCTTCGGCAATAAAATAGCTCAGTACGCTGCATTCATATGTTCATAGGTCCCTAACCTGTCGTACCCAATGTGGAATCGATTCACCTGTTTCTCTTTGTCCCCAACAGCAACACAACCTATTTCTCATGCAGTGCAATCATTTTAACCAGAGCCCAAACGACACCTGGGGAAAAGTGAACTATATATGGACCTGTATGCCATTTGGGACGCGGGAAAGGGTAATTTGGGACAAGTGTTTGTGTCGTACTGATGTGTCCCATAATGCTCCGATGTCCTACGAACACATGAGTGTCTGGTTTCTAGATCCCATTAACCCGGTTCCAGAACACCAATGTGAGGAGCACCCCCTGGATCGTTCTACAACGCCTCTGGTCTGACGAGAGCGTCAGCTCTGCTCTGCTGTTGTTTCCTCTGTCTACACAAAAGCCAACTGCTGTTCCTTTATTTCTCTTGTTGTAGATAAAATCGAAGAAGCGCAGAAAGAGCTGAAGGATCCTAAAGCCGGCGTACAGAAAGGTAAGATCTCTCCTCATTGAGTACCATTCCAGGGGTGTAAACGGAGTGCTTTTGAGCAGGTTTGACGTGGTGGATTGGGGATGTACACAGCCGGGCCCCAAAACAATTGCACATAGGAATATTTGCTTGGACTGCCTTTAGCTTTGGTTCTGGCTCACATTTGGAACGGCGTTGTTTTGACAACCTTATGCAACATCACAACATTTATTCCCGTCCAGATTTTGTTTTGACAACGGAGAGTCAAACCACTCCGTAAAGTCGTCTCCAGCAGATCCTAAAGACCGTCAGTCAGTCTAGGGTCAGGACTCATTAGTGGTCAGTTCATTTTCACAATGTCACCCTGATCAATACTGGCATTGTCGTTCTGGAATATGCCTGATGGGTGTGTTGTTCTATGCTCCTCCCACATTATCCTGACCCGCCCACTAATCTGGAAGAGGGTAAATCTGGACTCACCAGACCACATGACCATTTTCCATCCATCTAGAATAGAGTAAATCTGGACTCACCACACCACATTACCTTTTTTCAACCCTCTGGACTCTCCAGACATTTTCCAACCCTCTGGAATAGAGTAAATTTGGACTCATGTTTCCATTGCCCCAGAGTCCAATATTTATGCTCTCTAGCAAAATTTTTATCGGATTAACCTCAACTGGTTTTCACGTTGCCACACAGCTGTTTAGTCCCAATCCTGTGAGTTCTCGTTGCATTGTGTGTGTGTGTGGGAATGCTCTTTCTTCCTCTATTAAACATGACTGTGAGTTCTACTTTAAATTTCCTACAATTCAACAGGTAATCACAGAGAACGGTCATTCAAGATTTTGTTTCAGACCAAATTTTTTTGGCGAAGTTCATGGTTCACCAGGATCCTTCCAGGTTGCAATGATGCTTTGGACACCTTCTAAACCAAATTCCAGTTATTTTATCGCTTTAGTAGCTTTCTTTGTTTGCCGCAGCCCCATAGGGGATAGTCTCTGTACGTGGTTGTTTAAACAATGAGATGCTACTCACTGCATCGGTTAGGGTTAACAAAAGTGTTGCCTGCTGAAACGCATTATTCACTGCAGTAACTATTCCATCATAGGCTCTAAAGTATTTGCATATTTATATCCAAACTGTGAGTTAGTGTTTGACCAGGCAGTGTATTTTCCTGTTCATACTGACAGTAAACCTGTATTGGATGAAGAATGTATGAACCGTTTCACTCGCAGCTGAATGAGCTGTGTAAAAATATGTTCTTAAACGGGCTCTTAATTGGGGGGGAAGTATTTGTTTATTGTAGTGTCAGCGGAGTCCATTATTTATGCTGATTTTACTTTTACTGTGGAAAGAAAAGCTGCGCTCACTGATTTTTTGTCGTGTGTGCCCATGAGAAAACGGTTGAGTGTAGAGAGATGTACGCGTCTGATAATCCTACGGTCCAGGTCACCTGAAATAGTGGGCATCGGTTGACACCCTATTTCCCATATACAGTAGTGCACTACTTTTGACCACTTTGTCTCACTCATGGTGATTTGGAAAGCAGCCACAGTCTTAGACGGTCCTGTACAGTATGTTCTCCTGACGTGATGTTTGTAAGGCTGTTCTCCTTAGCTAGGAGGATTACTGTTAGTACGCCCAGGGGATTAGACCTGAAGGGTTCCCGTGTTTCCCGCTATCCCATTATGTCCCGTCCCCCCCCCCCGCGCTCAAGGCTCGGGATTTTCCCTGCAGTCCCAAATGGAACCCTGTTCCCTTTTCATAGTGGATACCATCAGACCAATATTTAGTGATATGGAGGAGAGAGAGGGAGGTAGAGAGAGGGAGGTAGAGAGAGGGAGGTAGAGAGAGGGAGAGGTAGAGAGAGGGAGAGGTAGAGAGAGGGAGAGGTAGAGAGAGGGAGAGGTAGAGAGAGAGAGAGGTAGAGAGAGAGAGAGGTAGAGAGAGAGAGAGGTAGAGAGAGAGAGAGGTAGAGAGAGAGAGAGGTAGAGAGAGAGAGAGGTAGAGAGGTAGAGAGAGAGAGGGAGAGAGAGAGAGGTAGAGAGAGAGAGGTAGAGAGAGAGAGGTAGAGAGAGAGAGGGAGGTAGAGAGAGGGAGGTAGAGAGAGGGAGGTAGAGAGAGGGAGGTAGAGAGAGGGAGGTAGAGAGAGGGAGGTAGAGAGAGGGAGGTAGAGAGAGGGAGGTAGAGGGAGTGCGGGTTAGGAAGGGCTATATTCTGACTGGCTAATTGCATGTTCTGTGATGTAACAGTTCCTGTAAAGGAGATGACGTGATGGAGAACAGGCTCTGAACTCAACACTCAGCTGTACCTTGAGTCTTACTGTAGTAAGAGACACACATCCTGACCTCATCTTTACAATGCCAAGATACATCCCATGCCAATGTGTAACCATAGGGCACACACACACACACAGACACACACACACACGCACACTGATCTGGCTTCAGATTAATGCCATGACAACATGTAACCATAGAGCACGCGCACACGCACACGCACACGCACCCACACACACACACACACACACACACACACACACACACACACACACACACACACACACACTGATCTGGCTTCAGATTCATCCCATGCCAACGTGTAACCATAGAGCACACACACACACACACTGATCTGGCTTCAGATTCATCCCATGCCAACATGTAACCATAGAGCATGCACACACACACACACACACACACACACTGATCTGGCTTCAGATTCATCCCATGCCTATTTGTAACCATAGAGCACACACACACACACACACACACACACACTGATCTGGCTTCAGATTCATCCCATGCCAACGTGTAACCATAGAGCACACACACACACACACACACACACTGATCTGGCTTCAGATTAATCTCATGCCAACGTGTAACCATAGAGCACACACACACACACACACACATTGATCTGGCTTTATGACTAACATTGGGCGGGGCTATGTGTTGGAGCATGATTCAGAACTAACAATATATGGAATCTCTAAATCCTCTCTCCAACTTCAGCTGCTCCGGGTGTCACCAGGACTGTGAATCACAGGTTGATCTACACAGACCAACTGTTAGAAGTTGACTTAGCTTAAGTCTGTCAACAGGGCTGGCGTAATTGACCTTTTTCCAATATCTAAATGGAACCCGCATTTTCTTGCATTTCAGTAATGTTTCCAAAGTGATCCAAGACACAAAGCCACCCCTTATAATGCCTGTCGAGAGAAGGTTGTTTAACAGGTATAATTTCTATGGTACAAAATAAAAAAAGGATTGATTTATACTTATTTATAGGGCCAATATCTATGTCAGTCACTTGTGGGAATCTTGACATCATCTTATAGGAAAATATGACAGATCCCGTATACCAAATTTGAACCCTATTTCCTTCGTAGTGCACTACATTTGATCAGCGCTTTATTGGTAGTGGACCAGATTGGGTGTGCCATTCTGGGTAAAGTTAACCTTATGTAACGGGCCAGTAAAACTCCACTGTTTATGTTCTCTTTTAGTGCAAGGTTTTAAGAGGTAGGACGGCACCCTATAGGTGGGTCTGATGTAAAAAACTGATCCTTGATTTCGGGTTGGGTAACTAACTGACAGTACCCCCAAAGACTAAAGGTGTAATATTGACCAGAATATCGGGTAACATTGTCGTTATAGAAACATGTTGTTTCCGTAATTATCTGACAATATAGTAACTTATTGTTGTAACACAGATTTCTGGATACGAGTATATTAGGCACTGACTTCCGTACTAGGTTCCGTACTAGGTTTGTACGATCTATGGGATGTACTCTGAATGCTGTGTATTCACTAAACCATTACATGAAAATGAACACAGAGAACGTGAATTTCCACGACCTGCAGCAAAATCTACATCCACATCATGAGGGTAAAAACAGTAAAGGGTAAATTGAAAAGTAGTGTGAGAACGAGAGGAAGAGAGTGAGAAAGAGAGAGAGGTAAAGAGAGGGAATCAGAGAGCCGGAGGGAGGGAGACAGGGTGGGTTTTCTACATACTGTAATGATGCGTGGGCCTCAGTGGCTTTAGTCACACTGCAGCTGAGAAGAACTTCCAGAGCCCAAAACACCACGGCTCATCTGAGCTATTCTAGACAAAAGGCAACGAGCGCTAGCGGTTCACTGGTGTCGAGATGGAGGACAGAGGTTTTATTGACTAATCGACAGATCGCTAACATTTAAACCTTCCAGCGCAGGTACGGTAGCAACATTTGTTTTGGGGTTGAACCGTGGTTATGTAAACGGCGCAGTAGCGGTGGTGGTTGTGTTGATGTGGATGATTTTCTGTATACAAAAATGTACAATATTGTGCACGTTGTTAGGCTGTGAATTACATGAAAGTGTTAATTTAATTGAACTGTTTATTGCATAACTCACTTACGATCGATCGACAGAACTAATGCTTTTTAGCAGCTTGTAGGGTACTTTCTTCAAACCGCGTTTTGGGTGAATCTCCATATTAGTTTGTTTATTTGTTGCATAAACTGCCTTCTTGTTTTTCTGGTGTTTTTTTATGATATTTAATGCTATTTTGTATTTTTATTGGTTTACAGGGATCACTGAGGGAGGTCGAAGAAGTGCAGATAATATAAAGGGTCTAAAGAGGAAAAAGGTTGTTGCAGAAAACCAGCTGAAGAAAATACCCAAATCTCCTGTGAAGCAGCCCTCACAGACACAGATCTCCGTGGCAACACTCAAAGGTGCCTCGTCCAAAGAAGCTGCGCCCTCCTGCTCATATCCCAACAGCCCCTCCGGAAACCTTGACGGTTCCTCCAGCCTGAATCGAGATACAGAGTATGACGTACCGGTTGTAGTATGCTCTGAAGGTTTATCTATTGACAATGATAGGATAAAGCAGAAAGAAGCACCCTCCCAAAAGCCACAGTCTCCAATCAGTGGTAAAGTGGAGTCTTCATCTGGTGCAGGAGAGTCTCCGCAAACTAAGGACAGTAAGACCCTCAAACCAAATTCTGAAGGTGACTCTCCTTTCCACATCAGTGCTCCACTTGAGGTCTTGCTCAAGGCAATGGAACCAGACTTTAGCTCATTGGCAGAAAGAAAAAACTCCTTTCCAGTCACAGGCGTTTCAAAACCATGCCAGAGTCTTTCAGCCCAGGGGGGTAGTGAATTAGGCGCTATGCCAGCCATACATTTTGGATTGCAGACTCAAACTTACTTTGTACATAAACCAGAGAACTTCAACACAATGCCGTCCTCACTCCAGGCTGCTTCCTTGCAGCATGCTCCACAGCAGTTCAGCAGCCGGGGGGAAGTGCCTGGCTTGCAGATGAGCTTCAGTACGGGACCCTCTGCTACCCTCACTCATGCACCTGTTCCCCTCGGTTCCAATTCTTTGCCCCAGAGCCAGCCACCAGTGGTGCACACGTGCCAGTCCCTGTCCGCTAGTGTCCCCAGCACTATTCAAGTACCAGTAACACCCGGTTACACCCCAGTTCAGATGGCTACGGTTGTGAACTGTGGCCTTGAACAGATGTGCAGCATCTCGGCTAAAGACCAGAAGCCTAAGAAGCAAGGGAAATACGTGTGCGAATACTGCAGTCGGGCATGTGCAAAGCCTAGTGTGCTCCTAAAGCACATCAGGTCTCACACAGGCGAACGGCCCTACCCTTGTGTTACCTGTGGTTTCTCGTTTAAGACCAAGAGCAATCTGTACAAGCATAAGAAATCGCATGCGCACGCGATAAAACTTGTGCTTGTGGCGCGATCGGACTCAGGAACGGGGTCCCTCTCAGTCGAGTCCGACAAAGCTCTTGGAACACATTCCGATGTAGAGGAAAGTGGGGACAGCGACGGAGAAAGTAGCACTGCAGACCTGGATCCTGACTCCTCGCAGAGCAGCGTTGCGGCGTTCTCCGAGAGCAGTTTGCAGAGTGTAGGCACAACACAAGGCAACCATGGGGATGCAGGGGACCCATCGACTGTTCATGAGACAATCAAACCGACGACAAGCCAACGTGGCTACGAGTCCAAAGGGACCGCCGGCCTACCGAAAGTGGTTGTGTACCCAGTCAATGTGTCCCCTGTTCGAGCGGAAAGCCCACGAGTTGCGGACACCACTCCTGAGCAGGCTACTACCCAGCGACAGCGGGACTTCCAAACTGCTCATATTAGATCCAGCATCACCGTCCTGTCATCTTTAAAGGAGGTAGATTGCACCAGTCCCCAGCCGGATGCAGGAAGTGAGGATGAGGATCAGCAATGCAGGTCCCCACCAGGAAGCGGCGGACACGGTCAGCTTCAGAGGCAGCAAGCCACAGACTTTTCTCAGCAGCAACAGGGCAAGTGTCTGCTTAGTCCCCGCAGTTTGGGCAGTACGGACTCTGGATACTTCTCACGTTCTGAAAGTGCCGATCAGGCCATGAGTCCTCCGAGTCCGTTTGTCAAAATAACCCCACCAACCGACATGGATGTCGCCAAAAACACCCTTCCAAATATTCCTGCAGGTGTGGCTACTGTCATGCATGTTGCTTCTGTGGAGAAACCACAAATTGTGCAGGGACAAATGCGTCCACCATTAGAAACAAGAGCACTGTCTCTCGAGGAGAGAATCTCGAAACTAATATCGGACAATGAGGCGGTTGTTGATGACAAACAGCTGGACAGTGTCAAACCACGGCGGACTTCTCTTTCCAGGAGAGGGAGCATAGACTCCCCAAAATCATATATATTTAAAGACTCTTTTCAGTTTGATCTTAAACCAATGGCAAGAAGGTCAAGTTCCAGCTCAGACATACCCAAATCCCCATTCACACCGACAGAAAAAAATAAGCCAGTATTTCTTCTTTCTGTACCTAGTCAGTTTTCACCTATGGACTGTTTACCAATAACAAGAAGTAATTCCATGCCCACAACTCCAGGACACTCTGGTTTCCCACCAAACATTACCCAACAACCCCACCCACTAAGGAGTTGCCAGTCTTTTGATGACAAAGTTGGTTCTTTAAATGACGATGTGTTTTCATCTGCACCCACTACCCCGAATCCTGCAATACATTCTCGTACCCTTGTACGACAAGTAGCGGTGGAGGATTTCTCCGCAAGTGAAGGACTAACCTCAGTCCGTTCCATGGATGAAAGTTACCATGGGTCTAGGGTTTTAACTGAACCAATCCAAAGGAGCAGGTCATTTGAACATGCGCAAGACCGAAACCGGAAACCACAGCAGGGCAAAGGTACAATGTATGAGTGTGAGACCTGTCGCAACCGGTACCGAAAACTGGAAAACTTTGAAAATCACAAGAAATTCTATTGCTCAGAACTCCATGGTCCAAAAAACCTTAAGCCAGTATCTGCCAGAGAGACTGAGCAAGATGTTTTCACACTTGGCATGCAACAGCCGTTTGTCCCCAGGATATATGGTATTTCAGGCATAATGGACCAACAACAATCTATTCGAAAAAGACGAAAAATGAAAAGTGTTGGTGATGATGATGACCAATCCCCAACTGACACCAACCCACCATGTTCTGTCAGTTTTGATTCTTGCCAACTAACATCAGCCAATCCAGGTCGTTCTTTTTCTCAGCATTCTGTCGCGGTTGATCTACAGCCAAAAAGCAACCCACCCCAAATACCTCAAATTCAGCTTGTAGCAAGAGGCACAGACGTAACAGAATCAAGACTCTCACCAATTCGAGAATCTCATGTTAACACTTGCAGTAAAGACAGAAGTGACCTACAGAGGCAAAGTAGCGGTACATCAGTGATCAAACACACAAACTCTCTAAGCAGGCCGAATTCCTTTGAGACCTCTGAGTCTATTGACAGAGCCTCTTCCATTGATTACATGGACAAAGATAGCCAAAAAACTGCAAAATCTAAGGCAGATCCCATGGTAAATCTTTCCCTGGAGCGCTACCATGAAAAAATGTCCATACCTAAATGTGCTGAACAGGGGAAACAAGGGATGGAAAACTGTGTTGACCGCACATTAGCAGCAGTTGCTGACAGCTGTGCTCCTGTCCAACAGTCTCGTCTGGTTCGCCAAAACAACATTCCTGAAATCCTGGTCACAGAGGAACCAGATCGAGAGCATGATGGCCAGAGCATTGAGCTAGTGGAAAAGGCTGTTGATACATTCAATTGGCCGCAGCGGAGTGAAAGCCTGTCCAAGCTTCCCACAGAAAAGCTTCCTCCCAAGAAAAAGAGAATTCGTCTGGCTCAGATGGAGCACTCCTCGGGAGATTCCAGCTTTGAGTCCTCGCTGTCCCGTAGTCTCAGCAGGGACAGTAGTCTTTCAAGATGTTCCAGCATCTCAGCCTCCTTTGACAGGGACGATCCATCCAGGTCAGAAAGTCCCTCCAGAGGAGAATGTGTCAGCAAAATTGCTGAGCCTCAAGGGCTACCATTGGTCTTCAACACCCTGGGGGTCCCTGGCATGATGAGACGTGCTGCATCAGAACAGATTAGTTGCACTCAACCCTCCGTCGAGATCTTGTGCGACTATCGCAGCAAGTCATTTGACTGTGGCGTTTCATCAATTAGGTCTCTGTCACCCAGCAGATCGATGTCCCCCATGGATCTGCCAAAGAGTGCTCAAGCCTCTCCGTCTGTACATGTACCTCTTATTGAAAGACGAAGGGGACCCTTGGTTCGCCAAATGTCTTTAAAGATTGGCCCGGAGAATCAACAAAATGTTGTGAAGCATGCCATGCCTCTCCAGAGGCTCCCCACTGTATTCTCCACATCTCCACAAATTCAACAGATTTCAAACAAACCCCCAATTGCCCAACCTTTTATTTTGCAATCTAGAGGAATTATACTGCAGACAAATCAAACAATGGTGCAGAGCATTAACCTGGGAAGCCAAAGTCAACTGCCTCAAATTCATGGCCTTCCACATCCATGGCACCAAACAACAATGGTTCAGATATGCCAAAAGCTACAGCAACCTCTGGTTAATATCGTGGTCAGCCAAGATGAGGCTGCTCAGAACCAGTCTGCTGACTCTCAAGACAAGAAAAGTTTTGTGCCCAAGTACCAAATGGCATGTCCTGTTGTGAGCCAAACATTCACTTTATCTAGCAGGCAAGCTGCTCAGTCTGTTTTGCCAGTCCTAACAATACCTATTGCCAACCAGATTCAAAGTGGGTCAAGGTCTTCTGATGTTCTTCACGTTGTCAATGTTGCACAACAGTGTCAACAAAGTGTAGAGAACAAGACACAGCCAAAAGTATTGCCTGTAGGCTTACAAAACCAGCCACCTTCTCAAACCCAACCGGGTGCTCCTCGATTGCCGCAGATCTTGATAACTCATGAGCAGATGCACCCTTCCCACTCTATGGCCGGTACAGACAGCCTCTCCAATGTCCATGTCGTCGATACTGACTCGAAGGCTTCCCCAGATATGAACAAGGAGAGGCCTTCTGCAGCAGTTGGCAAACATGGTTTGGTTTCCAGTACCCAGAACCCTACTTGTGAAACTCAAAGACCTCCCTCTCTGGGATCCTTACATTGTACCCAGAAAATGGCAGCTGTAACCCTTTGCCCACAACAGGAGCCAATTGCCTCAAGCAAAAGAATGCTCTCCCCTGCCAACAGCTTAGACATCGCTATGGAGAAACACCAAAAACGGTCAAAGGATGAGCATGGTGCTGCATGTCTCACTGATGGCAGATCAGTCAACTACCTAAACTCCAACATGGCAGAGGTGACCAGGCAACGGAAGCTGATGCTTGTTAGACAGGTTTGCACCACTGAACCAGTGGACAGCCCAATTGAAACGGAGGCACCACCATTGGAACACGATAAGCCTGTAGATGGAAAGGACTCACAAACGTCTGTAACGTCTGAAAGCACAAGACAGGGTGAACCGTGTGCTACAGTTTCTCAGGAGCAGCCTGGCTCCGCATTAAACACCAATCCAGAAAGCCATGTGTCTTCTGTGCCAATAAGCGCCACACTAAAACCTCAAGACAAGAATGAGGAACAGAGATTGGCCCTGACCAAGTCTCCTATTAAGCCCTTGACTTTTCATGGGCAGGTGAAACTTGCCTCATCTGTATCTGTCGTCAATACAAGAGACAGCCACCGCCTGTCTTTTCCTAGCCTAAAAACCGCTACTACCTTTACTTGGTGTTACCTGATGAAGAGGAAGCCTCTTCATGTTCCCCAGACAGATCAAAAGATCTCTGCCTACTCCACCTGGGCAGTGAGTCTGAAAAACCCCAATCCTCTTGGTCTTCCCACCAAGATGGCAATGTCTCTCTTTGACTCAAAGCAGAACTCCAAAAAAATACACTACACGGAGGCAGTAACGACGAGTATGAAATCGGACATCTTGGCCTATTCAAGCAAGCTGAAAGACGTCATGCCCAAGGTAAAAATAAAACCTAATTGTGCCAAGGGTACTAGTATATTGCATTTTACATCGTATTACCCCGGTTTGTTTTTGTATAATTCAATCTCATAATCCAATCGTATTGATCTTTTGACAAAAGACATTTTTGAAGGGCAGTTTATTAGATTGTCCTTACTCTGTATACCGCATATTTCTCAAATCAACTTGTTTCCTAGGTCTTAAAGCCTCAGAAGTCATTAACAACTGAAAACAGCAGCAAAGCGCCACCCGAGACCAACAGCGAGTCGGACAAGGATCTCCCCTCATCCAAACTAGAACCACGGAGAGTCAAAATATTTGACGGAGGGTATGTGTCACAAACTTCTACTACTTGTATATGTGATTAATTGGTTTTCTGACCGATTTCCCTAATACCCTGTATATGTGTGGACGTTGCAGGTTTAAATCAAACGAGGACTACGTGTATGTGCGTGGACGTGGTCGCGGTAAATACATATGTGAGGAGTGTGGGATACGCTGTAAGAAGCCCAGCATGCTACGTAAACACATCCGTACCCACTCAGATGTCCGGCCCTACCACTGCAACCACTGCAACTTCTCCTTTAAGACAAAAGGTCAGTACTCATGGCGGTCTGGTCTGGATATATATAAAAGGATTCAATTTGTTATAACTGTCTACGCTGATTTTATTATTTGTAAACGATCAATAAACTTCATTAATAACAATTAAAAATAATAATTATTTAATAGAAAACTTTTACAATTATCGTTCTGTGAATTAACTCCTTGTTTGACGTGTATTACTTGGTTGCTTTTTTTTATCTAGCATTTTTATCTAGCTTTTTATCTAGCATTTAAATCTAGCATTTTTATCTACCATTTTTATCTAGCATTTAAATCTAGCATTTTTATCTAGCATTTTTATCTACCTTTTTATCTAGCATTTTTATCTAGCATTTTTATCTACCTTTTTATCTAGCATTTTTATCTAGCATTTTTATCTACCTTTTTATCTAGCATTTTTATCTAGCATTAACTTACGAGTAAAGTAGGATGCTGTTTTTCTGTATTATGGAATTCTCAAAACAGTCATATTGTTTTGTTGTGAAAGAAGACAGGAGTACAACTTTGGAATTGCGTATGTAGGCAAATATTGTTTGCGTTCATCTTTTGCAAAAAGTTGCAAATAAAGTGTCCCCCCATCCTTGTTTATCCCCTCAGAAGACCCGATCATTTTCCTATTTGAAGCGTAGATAATGTTGAAGACGTTGTTTCGCTGTCAGTTAAATAAAGGCAGCGTGATTCACCACTCTCCACCACTGTCTACCCACGCCACACTGCAGAACAAGTACTCAGTGTCAGGGCAGCATCCCACGTTCCCTTAAAAAAATGTCTTTCCTATCAGTTACTCACCTATTGCATAGAGCCTGCCAGAGATAGCGGGTTTGTCCCAATTGGCACCCCACAGTCACTACTTTTGATCCCAGCTCTCTGGGCCCTGTTCACAAGCAGCACACTTTGTAGGGTCTACGGTGCCATTTGGGACACAAGAATTCCAGGTCTTATGGAAACACCTCCTCTGGCGTGTATGCTCCTGCTAGCCAACCTTGTGGCATTTCATAAAAAAAGTCTGTCCTACCCAAAACGATATGACCGTGTGATTATTATGTTTCTGTGATTGGTGTGTTGTTGTTTTTTTCTTCTTCTGAGTGGCCTGTCACCTGTAAAGAGCACGTCTTCATTCTCTCACACAGGAAATCTGACCAAGCACATGAAGTCCAAAGCCCACAGTAAAAAGTGTCTAGAGATGGGGGTGTCAGCGGGAATAGAGGAACAGGATGCAGAGGACTCAGGTACGGCCTTGACCCAGTGTGGTGCATGACGTTATACACATTTGTGGGAATACAGTGGATATAAAAAGTCTGAAATGCTTGGTTGTTGTGATGTGAAATAATTAGACAAAGATGAATCATGTCAGAACTCTTTCCAACTTTAATGTGACCTAGAACGTGAACAATACAATCGAAAAACAAACTGAAGTAAAAAGAAAAACACAAAAACCTGTCAGGGGTGTGTTGACTTTTCATTTCCACTATATTTGAGCCATTAACATTTTTGTTTGAGATCCCTTAATCCAAGTGGCTCTGTAAGCCTCACTGGGATAGCATTAGCACTCGGCGCAAAGTGTTTATAGCAATGTGAATGTGATTAAACAATAGCTTCTGATTAAGAGGTGGCCGCACACATCGAATTTCTCTCCATCATTTTGATTAGAATCAGAAAATACAGTTGATTTCAGACTCCCACGGTATTTATTATAGGATACAGCACACAAAGACGCATTCATACACTAATCCAATGTGTCATCGTCATAGAAACAAATCCAGCACTTCCCTGCCGATTTGAACAACCGCATCACCCTTCATTTAGATTCTTTCGATTGTTCTACTGAGTAATGAGTGCACACACAAATATGAAACGCTGAGGTTTCCTCACTGCGTTGTGTTACCACGGTGATCAGTCACCATGTAACCACAGCTGGGGTCCTAATTAGACATAGTTAATGCTGATTCTCTTCCAGTTAACTCGCAGCACATTTGGTCAGCACGCAGAGGCAGGCAGCATTTGAAGAAGGGATATAACAGCAGCTAATTTTAGAAAGGAAAAATAAGCAGAGTGGGCGGCTAAAATGCTTTCAATGGCTTAATGCGTTTCTGCTGGAATGTCCTAAAGTTTAATCCACTCGTTTTGCTAGTGACACCTGGCAACCTGTGTGTTATATTGTCTGGACTAGAGCCCCATGTAGTGACAGGTATAAGGAATAGTTTTTTGCGTACTTAATCTTAATTATATTTATTTGCAAATTGTTGGAGATGCATACTTTTTTTAGATGTTGTCTTAGGCATTTATGCTTCAAGTATGCAAGGGAAAATATCTCTGCTTACTCCACCTAGAGTAAGACTGGGCTTTAGCTATTTAAACAGTGGGCCACTTACATATTCCCACTGTTGTAGATACTAAGAGCCCTATATCTCTCTGTCCAGGAGATCGTAGCCAGGTGGGCAGTGCTGACCATCCAGATTCAGACGGAGAAGACTCAGAGGGCGCGGACGACGACAACGAGGATGACAACGAAGAAGAGGAAGAGGACAGCCTGTCGGGCCTGTCAACCAACCCCTCGGTCTCGGCCAGCCCCCTGCACATCCCCTCCTCCTTTCAGACGGAGCTCCCTCCCAGCTCCCTGCTGGCTCAGATGTCCATCCATCAGCACCAGCAGGCACCTCTGCCCCTCCCACAGGCCTCCGACTCCCAGCACACCCACACGGGCGTGGACACAGAGTCAGTGCCCATGCTCAGTCCCGTCTCCCTGGTCAAGCAGATGTCCATCTCTGGTATTTGCACCAGCCCCGTGCCCTACTCCCCGCCGCCACACGCCCTCACATACGATCACCACGCCTCCGACCCGGAGTCTGTTCATATGATGAGCCCCGTCTCACCGTGCAGGCAGATGTCCATCGACTACCCCGACTTTGATGGGCCATCTAGTCCCCCCACACCAGGCTGCTCCAAGCCCAGCCAGGTGAGACCGTCCGCGAACGTCCCAAACTCTCTTTCTCTCTCTCCCTCTCCCTCCATCTCTCTCCCTCTCCCCCTCTCATTGTATCTCTATACCCTTTCACACCCATACCCTGGCTCTGAACTTTACATGCTAGACACTTCTGCTAAATGTCTTTGAATGCTTGAAAAGACATAGGTATTTGTTCAGTGTACAGTTGTGGAAAAGTAAGTACCCCCTGGAAATGTGTCTTTTTCTTTGGATATAACTTCAACACTATTGATAGATAAAGGTTACCGAATTTAACAAACAATACTGGAAAGTTGTACTTTGCAACAACCTCTTTGTTATTTTAACATATTTTTTTTATTTTATATGCAGATGAAATCAGTAAACCCCTAGAGTCAATGGCTGGTGCCGGCCCTTTTCTGTGCCCTTTTTTTTCTTTACACTACTACTTCACCTGTTTCATGTTTGAGGACTGTATTGAATGTATGCCCCTTTTAAAGTCCAACCACAGCATTTTAATAGGAATCAGATCCGGCCTTGGAGACAGCCATTCCAAAACACTTGTGTTTTTCTTTATGTTGCATCTTTCATTTTGTCTTTATTGTGTTTTGGATCATTGCCCTGATGCCAGATCCATTTTTGCTTTATCTTTAGTTTTTTTGACAGAATACCACAAGTTTCCCTGGTGCAATTAGAAATGTAGGGTTGACTAAATGATGGCAAGTTGTACCGGCTCTGAGGCAGCAAAGCAGCCCCAAACCATAATTGTTCCGCCATGCTTAATGGTTGGCATGAGTTCTTTCTGTTCAAAGGCAGTGTCTGAGTCATATTTTCTAAGTATATTGTCCCAGTAACTTTGGTCTTCAACCAGGTGTTTTTGGCAAATGTCAGGTGAGTCCTGGTATGAGATCAGAGCACCCTTTCTTATGTTCCACGTAGGCTTAGTTTGTACAGTCTCTTTCTGACAGTTGACTCGTGGAGGCAAGTCGATACTTTGATGTTACCTTCTGGTCATTTTAACTTTAATGAGCATGTTTCTTTTTAAAATAACTTCTACCTGTTTTGGTGCACCTAATTAAGATGTTTTCCATTTCATTTATTAAAGTTCGAGGTGTGGTAACGTTTTTGATACAAGGACATTTTCATTTCTATTGATCATATTTGAAAACGTTGTCAATTGTTGATTGGAATTGATCAGAGAATGTAGTTATCAATACGCTTTCCAGGGGTGTACGTACTTTTTCACATTACTGTCTTGTTTCCATGGCGAACTAATATAAGTGTACTATTTCAGTGTTACGATTACTAATATGATGACGTTTCTGCTCTCAGTATGGCTCTATAACTCCTGTACCTGCCAGCGAGCCATGTGCCCCTGTGGGCACAGACGTCAGCACGCAGACTGCCTGCTTCACCCCTCTGACCTCCCCGTACGGCCCCCTGCACTTCCCCTCCCAGGTCCTGACCCAAGGACCCGGATCCAGTCAGGGTGGACACACGCACCTTTTCAGCCACCTTCCTCTACACTCCCAGCAGCCCACACGATCGCCCTACAGCATGGTCCCCGTGGGAGGCATCCAGCTGGTTCCCACGGGCATGGCGGCCTACTCCACGTTTGTGCCCATCCAGGCTGGCCCTGTTCAGCTCACCATTCCGGCTGTGAGCGTCATCCACCGAAACACCAGCCCCCTGGCGTTCCCCAGCTCCCCGCAGCCTGAGTGTTCCGGCTCGACCACCACAACCCAGCCCCTGGTGGTTCAGGAGTCCATTGGCAATGTCATGCCTTGCTTTCCCCTGAGACAGGTCACCGGGCTTCAGGCTGTCGCGGCCTCCCACCAGACCCTGCAGTCCATAGGTCTGGAGACCTTTAATGTCATGGGTCTGGCCAGTTCTGGAGGTCTGTCCTCCGCCCAGCTCTTGTCCCAACACGGCCTGACACTCAATGCCACCCTGGGGTTGCAGGTTCTGGCTGCCAGTCCCACCTCCCAGAGCAGCACTGGCCCTCACCAGACACACATCCCCAGCCTGCAGATCCTCAACATTGCCCTCAGCCCCACCCTCATCCCCGCCCTCAGCCCTCTGGCCGGCCCCTCTGAGAGGGGGGGAAGCCCTAAGGTACCAGGGGCCCTCCAGCACTCCTCTCGGACTGAACCAGGACCCCCGGTCTGCTCACCACCTGTTGCATCCTCTCTTGTATCCACCACTACCACCCTTAGGGGAAGTCCCACACAGGAAGTGACATCATCAGGCAGCTTGGGGCCCAGCAGGGGCTCCGTAGGATCTGAGGAGACTACAGAGGAGCAAATGCGGGTTACAACATTGTTACTTCCATCCCCGTCAGGGCCTCCACTAGAGGTAGAGGGCGCTAAAAAGCCTCCGGTAGACGAAGCCAGCGAGGCATTTGGAGGCAGCACGCCTCAGAGGCAGCCCACGGTTTCTCGGCAGAAAGTGACCCAAGACTACGATGATGAGTCGGCGTCCAGCGATGACGAGGGCAGACTGGTCATTGCCACCTAGAGCACCGCCCCCTCATTAATATATAGCTGATTTGAGACAATGCTGACATTGCAATAGTGGACACAGCGTTCCGCCCATGTTGCCAGGCAACTTATCAGAAACGCTCTTTATTCTCGTTTTGTAATGCTTGTCACTTTCTAAGACGGAAAACACTTCAAGGCGGGTTTGTTTCTCTGGCAAATCGCCTTTCAAAGCACAGTTTTTCTGATATTCATATTGTATGTGCAATCATGAATGATGACTATTATGATGACCAATCGTTTTTCTTTGAACTTTTTTTTGTCAGCTCCAGACACTTTCTTGTTTTGTATATGTTGTATAGACAATTGTGCCTTTTGGGAGTTACTTGTTTAGGGAACCTGTAAATATTACCTTACAAATTCAGTAGTTGCTTGTGTTTATTTCGATTGATGGAAGTAAAAAGATAAGAAAACACCAGTGAATACCAGTTTTATTTTGGAAAGTTTTATGTAAATCGTACATTTCTGGAAAAAGTAAATGTGTTGTACTGGTATATGTACATTTCTATGGATCTGGGGCATTGTTTTGGTGTACAGATGTTGTGTTCGGCTATTTATTATATTCCATGTAGTACCCATGGTGATTCATAAGTCCATAGGTATGTGTAATATGGTAGCTTTACATTGCTGTATCAATATTATTATTAACTGTATCAGTAAAACTTTGTTTACAAACATACAAGCGGTATTCAAGTACATTTGTTGTCTGAGATGCGCTTGACATGTTGAAATGCAATCAAATAAATTAATAATTCATTCATTAATTATGTTCAGGGGATAAATAAGCATTCAATATTTAATGTGTTTTTTTTACAGTGCTGTAAGAGTGTTTTCGTTTACAGGTCAGATTCAAACTCGCTGCACTGCACAACATCTGCGCCAGAGGCCTGGACAACTGGATCGCCCTAGGCCCCAGTAAATAACAGCTTAACATCAGATTGAATCAAGCAATTCCACTGTCGGTGTTGCCTATTTTAACTTACTTTTTCCAATCTGCCCAAAATGACACCTCAACAGCAATTTGTTGCATCATGGAGAAGTGTACATTTATTTGGAATTGAAAGCTCCTAGCGGGCATCAATGAAATACATATAAACAGACCTGTGTCATGGCCATTGTTGTGGATTACATTACAGTTCTGTGTCTGTCATTATACTGACTCCATCTGCTTGTTGGAGTATGCTTTCTCTCTCTCTGTCTCATTATACTGACTCCATCTGCTTGTTGGAGTATGTTTTCTCTCTCTCTGTCTCATTATTCTGACTCCATCTGCTTGTTGGAGTATGCTTTCTCTCTCTGTCTCATTATTCTGACTCCATCTGCTTGTTGGAGTATGCTTTCTCTCTCTGTCTCATTATACTGACTCCATCTGCTTGTTGGAGTATGCTTTCTCTCTCTCTGTCTCATTATTCTGACTCCATCTGCTTGTTGGAGTATGCTTTCTCACTCTCTGTCTCATTATACTGACTCCATCTGCTTGTTGGAGTATGCTTTCTCTCTCTCTGTCTCATTATACTGACTCCATCTGCTTGTTGGAGTATGCTTTCTCTCTCTGTCTCATTATACTGACTCCATCTGCTTGTTGGAGTATGCTTTCTCTCTCTCTGTCTCATTATTCTGACTCCATCTGCTTGTTGGAGTATGCTTTCTCTCTCTCTGTCTCATTATACTGACTCCATCTGCTTGTTGGAGTATGCTTTCTCTCTCTCTGTCTCATTATACTGACTCCATCTGCTTGTTGGAGTATGCTTTCTCTCTCTGTCTCATTATTCTGACTCCATCTGCTTGTTGGAGTATGCTTTCTCTCTCTGTCTCATTATTCTGACTCCATCTGCTTGTTGGAGTATGCTTTCTCTCTGTGCATTTCTATTTGTTAGGCTTGTTGAGTCAGAGGAGTGAAGGAGTTGAGGCAACAGAGACGCCTAGGGGCCAACAAGCTTCACTGCTAAAGCTGTAGGTAGAGTTTTTTCTTTTCCAGCTGGAGCGGAGCTACGGATTGCAGTGGTTTTATGTGTTTGTCTTGGTACCCAAACTCCTAGCTCTGGCCAAACCCTGCGCTGGAAGAAGTCTGGATCTGAGAACCTTGGAGGATCCGATTTATATATCCCCAAAATGATGTAAACGTTCTGAGTGGTGTCAGAAATGGTGGGGTTCCATCTGATTTGTCCCAGAAAGCGAGGAGATCGGTCATAGTCAAAACATGCAGGTAAAGCCATCTCTAGAAAATGTGTAATTTATTCTCTGATTGATTAGAGATAAGACAATAACAGTGTGTTATATTAAGGTACATAACGAACTGCAAACAGACTGTGTTGTATTAAGGTACATTTTGACCTGGTTGTAGACAGTGTGTTGTATTGAGGTACATAATGACCTGGATATAGACAGTGTGTTGTATTGAGGTACATTTTGACCTGGTTGTAGACAGTGTGTTGTATTGAGGTACATAATGACCTGGATATAGACAGTGTGTTGTATTGAGGTACATAATGACCTGGTTGTAGACAGTGTGTTGTATTGAGGTACATAATGACCTGGATATAGACAGTGTGTTGTATTGAGGTACATAATGACCTGGATATAGACAGTGTGTTGTATTGAGGTACATAATGACCTGGATATAGACAGTGTGTTGTATTGAGGTACATAATGACCTGGATATAGACAGTGTGTTGTATTGAGGTACATAATGACCTGGATATAGACAGTGTGTTGTATTGAGGTACATAATGACCTGGATATAGACAGTGTGTTGTATTGAGGTACATAATGACCTGGATATAGACAGTGTGTTGTATTGAGGTACATAATGACCTGGATATAGACAGTGTGTTGTATTGAGGTACATAATGACCTGGATATAGACAGTGTGTTGTATTGAGGTACATAATGACCTGGATATAGACAGTGTGTTGTATTGAGGTACATTATGACCTGGTTTTAGACATCCAGCGTGATAAGGTAGCGTGATAAAGTGCTGTCCCATTCCTATTCACTGCATTTTGTGCCCTTGCTGCCTCCTGCACTCAATCACCATGTGACATCAATAAAGTCTATAAGGGTTCTGGGCTTAGGGTTTAGGGCCACACAGATGTAATGACTAGGAAACTGAGGCTCTGGCTTGCTCCATCACAGGCTGATGTCCTGGCTGAATAAAGGCCTGACGTGTCCTCCTTTACTGCTGCCAGAAGCGGAAGGAACCTGTCCCTATTGGCACTTATTCCTTTTATAGTGTATCAGTGTTGACCAGGGCCATGTGGCTCTGCGCTAAAGTAGTGCACTATTAAGTACATCGGGTTCCATTTGGAACTTACAGAAGCAGTGCCCTGGCCTATGGAAACTGCCTGTAACACCAGTCCCTTGGTTGGGTATTTCAAAACTGTGTCAGGATGTTCAACTATGTTTTTCCACATAATTCTGTTTTGCAGGCTACCATCCTCCCCTCCTCAGATCAATTTGCCACGTTCTCATCCAATGGGGCACCTCGATGGAATAAAGAACTAAATATTGATTGGCTAATGGCTTGGCTGTTGTAACCCTGGAAACAAATGCAAGGAATGGCGACGCTGTGATGAGGTAATCTGTGGTGATGTCATGGTTGAACGGGGGAACCCTCATTTGCCTGAGGTTACTAAAACGCTTGAGATTTATTGCATTATTCGATAATTGCTAATCGATTGATTCGTTTAAAATGACTTCATTACCACACCCAAACTAGCAATAACAAACAAGGTAGCACAGAATAAGGTCATGTGGACTTGCAACCTCATCTCATCTCTCATCTCATCTGGACTTGCAACCGAACCTGGAAAAAGAAGCTGCTATAACCTGAATAACTTGTTCTGGGATTTCAAGTATAATTTTGAAGAATGCTGTATCCATTAAGGTGGCAGAGCTAAGTGGCTTAGTAAAGCCTTGTTTTCATAGCATCACTGGTATGGCATTTAATTTGCAATGACATATTTATTTGATTTATTTGATGTCAGTATAGGCATACAGGTACCTTAGCTTACCATCCATCTAGTAAACGTAGTCTGCTTTTTCTCTGGGTACTCAAGTGGTTCAGTTTATGGTCATTATAGTCAGGACAAGATAATGTATTCGACTGTGAACATTGTACAACAACTCCTGGGAGGACTGGTGATGTGAGGCTCATCTATCGGTAGTGTGGCGCCATCTACCGGACAATCAGCGCATTTGACGCTTCAGATGTTCCCCTCGAATGTGTCTCGCACCTCCCGACCGCCACCCGGCGTCTCCATCCCTCTCTCGGAATTTCCAAAGTCTTATCTTGGTCTGCACGTTGCCTGTCGGTGACTATTAACAAACAGCATATTGTCTGCGAATAAGTCAAAGGAAAAACTTGTTTACACGCGACAACTGGGGGAGAGGGGCGAGGAGGAGGCGGGTATATAAAGTGCAGGAGGTGCACATGTGGAGACACTGACAGGATTGTGCGCTCCTGTGTGAACTGAACTTACAGCCAAACTTACGCAGTTGGCACTGCTCCTCTGTTTGCAGTTTTTGAGCTTTTTTAGAGAACAGCAATATTCCGTTTTGTGAACAGAATTATTTTAACCCGGACTGAAGAAATATCAAAATATGGATTTAAGAATACTACTTCCCACCTTGTCAGTGATGTACTTTGGAATTGTATATACAGGTAAGAGCCTTAATTGTGGTTGAGCGACTGTTTTATGCATTTATTTACACATAGCCTATCCATATACTCACATGTTTATTACGTACAGTTATTACTTGGTTTCAACACAAATGTGCACATTATATTATTATTATTATTAAGGCTTCATCTCTGTCATATGTTTGCGTGCAGTTGTGAAGAAAAAACGTTTAATCATCAACGTTTTACGCATGCAGTTACACCACAACTATAAAAGACATATCTTGGTTTTGCATGTGATGTTTTTTTAATCAGCATCTAAATAATGTCTCCTTTACAGTGTCGTCGGCCCCTATGGGAGAGACCGGGTCTGTCACCAGAACGACCCCTGGTCCAGTGCGCCACATCAGGAACAAACGGTGCTCCTGTGCCACGTTCTTGGACAAGGAGTGCGTCTACTTCTGTCACCTGGACATAATATGGGTCAACACGCCTGAGTACGTTACTTTATTATAGTATTATTATTATATATGCTTATTATTATTATATTTTTTGTATTATTATTTTTATATATGGTTATTATTATTATCATATAGATTTTATTATTTTTATGTCATGCAATTACTAAGGTTACATTCTGTTTTTTTAGGCGGGTGGTTTCCTACGGTCTGGGCAACGCGTCTAGGAGAAAGCGGTCCATTAAGGACCCGGAGGTCTCCAAGCAGGACCCCCGCTGCACGTGCGTGCGTAAAGATGACAACACATGTACAGACTTCTGTCAAATGGAAAATCAACTTAGGTAAAAAAAATTGTCTTAAACACTTTACATTACAACTTTACTGAGTTTAAACTTTTCCGAACATTCTTATATGTAATTGTTTGGTGGCAAATGGTGGCACATTATCCAAATATAAGCTTAAAATGGCAACCCATTAACATGTACACAGTATAATAAACAATTGGTGGCACATTATCCCAATATAAGCTTAAAATAGCAACCCAGAAACATGTACACAGTATAATAAACACATAACCTTCATTGTTCGGGATTACAACAGTTCTCTATGTTGATGGTATATCTTCCATTCACATTCAAGCTGCCAACAAAGCAAATAACCGAAACCTGTGTGAACAAGTCAACGTGTTTTTACCCCTCATGTTAAAAAACACCACCGGATTACTGGCACCTCTATTCATGTGTACTTGCGCTGTTTTTTTCTCCAGAAACCCGGTAACAGGAGCGCTTGACACCGCGGTCCTCCGCCCCGCCGAGGGGGATGGCTGTGCTGAAGGGAGCCAGTGCAAACACACGAGTGGGATCAAAAGGTAAGAGGAACCACCCCTGGCGTAGGAATGACAATTATATTTAGACAACGGGATGTTAATTCGTTTATTATATCAGAGGCGACATTTTAAGAGAGTATTTTAAGAGGTGTGAGAGAAAGACATTTCTGACCCTGGGAAACTGTATACTGATGGAAAGACAAATATCATGCAGTAATAATAATGATATTATGAAAGTCAAGTCACATGTAGTTTTATTTACCTAATGTTTTTATGTCTTGGAATTTCTCCACTAATGCTATTAAGGCAAATGTTCCTTGCATACCTGTTAGAATGGTGTCATCATGTAGACAACCCATGGCAGAGCTCGAACTAACCACAACAAAAATGGCAAAAGTATAGCCGTTTAGTTGCAAGTGAGAGGCCAGGCTTGTGTTTTTTGTCATTTGGTTGAAATCAACACATGACTGTTGTACTGTTAGCATTCTGTAAGGCTACTGTCCTCCAACGGGGTCTCCTCTTTGTCCCTAGGGTGAAACATAAAGTGCACAAAGCCAAAGTGTCCTCAGCTCTAAGGGCTACTGTAAAGGCTCGCCTGCTGCTTGAGAAATGGATGGCGAGACAAGGACGTCGGGCGAGAGAAGAGAGATGAGAAGGACGATCTCCTCACGATCTGTCTCACACAAACAGAGGGGAGGGATTACTTCATGTCTCTCCCTGTCCACACGTCGCCGGGGAACTGGGAGCCGCGGTCCCTCTAGAGGCACCAGATACCCAGCATGCAGTCTGCCACTGGACAGCCATTTCCAGGCTTTCAGGGTCTTGGACGTCTCAACGAGACGGAGACAGTTTAAGAGGCACAGGAGAAATGCGTTGAACAGTAGAGATCAACGCCATTGACTAGACACGACCCAGACGAGGGTCGATGCTCGATTATCTATGAGTACTCGCGGAAAGACGCATCTCAGGACAGCAGCAACTCTCAAATGGAAACTCAAAATAACACTCTTCAAAACCAAGAATAGATTCTGTAAATTTTTTCTACACTCCGGGTCTTTTGAAATTTCAACGATACGTGTCACAGTGTTTTTGGGGGCATCAGATGGGTTACCGGTTTGGTGATTTAGGCAAGTTATAAAAATATTACATCGAATCCCTCGTGATTTATAGAAGAAAAAAATCTGTCAATCTGCCCTTGAGCACGGCAGCTCCGGTGTCATCATCATCATCGATAACCGCCGATGACCCCTGTCTGTGACCCCGCTCTAAACGAGTGTCCGAGGGACAGTGTGATATGCACAAACCCAATCCCCGGGTTCACACGTGTCGATTAAACACACAACGCTTAAAACAGGACAAACGAACGCCACCACCTGATCATTGTTATTGTAACACGCGAACGCCAGAACAGGTTCAGTCGCCGCACGACTTTTTAAAGTCGCGTAAACACGTTTGTCCAGCACCAGGTGTTTTTGGCTCTGAACCGCGCGGGGGGTGTGGCTGTTAGAGAGTGCAGGGCGTTGAGCCATATTTGCATGTTTCCTTGCATGCCTCAGGAGTGAATGTGTGGCACCCGCCCATGAGTGCGTGACACACGTTGTTGTTGCATTCCACCTCGTCGATTCCTGAAGCCCCGGCGGAGTCTCTGCTTCACCGAAATGGGTTCGTTCGAAACGAGCGAACTCTTCCTGAACTAATGGACGTATCTCTGAACGTTTTTTCCTCACGGCCTAGCTTGTAGGCGCGTAGGTCACCGTGTGCGAGTTGGTGAAGTGACTGGTAGTTTGGAGCAGTGAGGTGCACTGGGGTTTGGGTTATAAACGTGTGTCATATGTGTTTTGTGGTTTTGCATTGTAGCTAATGATTTTAATGGCTGAAACATTTCTCTCTGCATTCCTGTGGTTACGACCTGAGGGTTAACTCACAGCATTATCAGAAGCTCACACGCTGCTGTGAGGTCCAACTTTATTCTGTGTACTTTTTTCTCCACTTGATGTTTGATTCAAGTGTAATCATAAGCTAATATACTTTTTGATTTCATTCTATGTTCTGACATAACATAGCATAACAGCTTATTTATTCCAGGCCTAATCACAGTTCAATTGAGATTCGCTAGTCGATGCCACCCAACTAACTTTTTCAAATGACCTTGTGCCTCGTCCGTTATTACTTGTGAGTTTTCTTGCCAATATTTGGTTCAGTCTATTGTTGTCAAGGATTGTTTCATACGCATTGTCTTATAATTCCAACTATGTTTTATGCACATTGTTCTGTCCTGGTTTTATTTATTCAACTTATTTATAGCCATATTGGCCTTATGAGATAATACGTCATTTCTGTGAAATGTTTTTGTCGTCAAGATACCTTTGGCAAACAGGGAAATTAATAGTAACATTTATTTATTAAAGTCACGTAATCTCTCCTTGTGTTTCTTCCTTTGTTGCGCAGTTACATAAATTACATTGAGGTATCTTAATTACGTTTGTTCAGACTGACTCAATGGCAGCGTATACACATTCCGTATCTGAATATCTACTAATAAAATTGATCACAGATATTACTGCTGATGTCAGATCAGGGATGGGATCTGTATTGACCAAGCTGTTTGACTTCACACAACCCTCAACAATGCTACTGATAAGAAATATTCAGGTATCAGAAACCACAGCCTCAGAAATGACACCCTTTTTCCAAAATTTCCAGGAATTCTATCAGTCAGAATAAATACTGTGCCATTGAGAAAGCACAATCCAGACTGCACACTTGGGATCTAATATTGTGTGAATATTGACTGAAAAGAGATTACAGTGAAGTTTTAGTGTTAAATTAATAACGCCAAGTGTGCCAAGCCAATAGAAACTGTGCTATTCATCAAAAGTGTGACATCAGTGTGAAAGTGTTGCTTAATTTATCTTCGTAATTGTAGGTGAGCAGGGGCGTTTCTCTTTTTTATTTCAATAATTAATTATTGCATGTTTTGTATAGATTGCCAGACTGTTGAGAAATACACCTGTTGCTAAAACAGATTATTGCCCAAGAGAATATACTAGCATAGTTCATATATAGTATAGTGTATAGTTTTCCTCTATCGTATGCATTTTAATTTCAAATGTGTGGCCTGCAGAAACTGGTGCTGGCAAAGGTTGATGCAAACCGTTAGAACATTTATGTTAGCCTACATAATCAACCTATTAAACAAAACGAAAAATTAGCCACCAAATGATGTCGATGAAGAGGAAAAAGCTAAAGGTATTCTGTCATGATTGCCACACACTCCAATGGTCACTAATGATGATAAAGACAAAACTAATTGCCATATATAAAAACATCATCACCATTTGAACATCAACCTAATCCCCCCCCCCCGCAGCTTCTAAACATCAGATGAATCCGGTCTCGTCTTATATTCTGTTCATCCTCCAAACTTTTGAATCTGATCAGTCGAGACGGAGAAGATGACATTTCACTGCCGCCACTGTACACAGCTCATGTCAACACACCCTAATCCTTTCTCTAAGTCATTGCTGCGTTACAGTGGATAACTCACTCTGTGAGTTATGCAGCCTCTATGCACGGGACTCCCCGGAGACACAGCGCTCTGCCGTAACTCATTAGGGTTTTGAATGGGCCTAGCATCTAACATAATAGCTCATTACGTGGCGAGGAATCTCCTCGACTGGACAGGAATTTGCGAGTCGACGAGGCGAACAATAGGACTGCGTGTTGGATACGTCAGGGAGGGCTGGCCAGGACTTAGCCTTTGACGTCTCACCCTGTCCGGCTACCCGATACCTCCACACGCCCTGTCATCCAACCCCCGGTGCCACCGGTGCCAACGGCTCGCATGAAACCACGCACCCGTGCTGCTCAGCAACTGGGAGTACACAGGTCCACTCCGGTTTCCCAATTGGCACCACGTTCACCTTAAAGTGTGCTACTTTTTATCATGGGCCCTGACCCGAGAGCAGACCCTTAGGTTTAAGTAGGGTGGCATTTGGGGCACTGCCTCTCAGGGACCGGCCGGTAAGGGAGGACAGACCACATAGAAGCCTGTCAGGAAAGCCAACCCGGGTTTTACCTCTCTGAGTGGGTGGATGTGATACTGTCTTTGTACCTGGGCAGGTGAGGCGATGACACACTTTACAGACATGATTACGGGAATCAACACCGCGATCGTTCAGCCGTGAGCTATACAGTAAGCCTGCAGTATGGCTCCACGTTTCTTTGTTTCGCTTTCTGTGTCACCGTTTTTCTTTCTCTTTTTACGTGCCCATCTGTCTTCTTTCTTGAGAGGTTGTAAGCACGACAACCGCAGGCTCTGTGTATTGAATATCCCTGTGGCTTTATCTTAATTCTTAGATGACAGATTGCCATTTCATGAGCAGGCCTGGGCTGCAATGGTTCTGGTTCTGTTTGCCTGTATGCTTTAGAAAACATGTGAGATCAGAGACAGAACTAACCTTAATTTCTTATTTTGAAACTTATTTTCTGTTTTATTTTGTTATCATTGAAAAGTTTTTTTTACATCTTTCAGAATATTGTGGAAACCCCCTGATTATATCTAGTTTGAAAATCACGTTGGAAAAAACCCTCCAAAAAGGATTTTTTTTAAACTGCTTTTCCATTTTGAGGTATTGTCTGTAGACTGTTGACGAAAAAGCGAGACCAAGTGAAGAGAAAGACAGCAATAACAACATACACAAGAGACATTGAAAGAGAGAGTGAGTTTGCAGAAACATATGTAAATCGCACCTGGAAATACCACTTGACCCATTTCATGTCTGTCAATATTTAGTCAGATAAGCGTATTTAAATAAAGTGTGTACGAAAAGGCATCCTTGCAAACTAATCGATTATATTTTAAGATTACCATGCTAAAGAAAATTACACAACATGTACCAATGTAGAAGGAATGTCAACACTTTTTCTGTAAGGGCATCCAAAGCGTCCCCAGTGAAACCCTTCACTGTACCAGAGTCCTATGCTGCTGGCAGAAAGTAAGTGCACTATGAAGTGTATAGTGTGCTTTTGGGATAGAGACGGGGTGGTAAAAGATAAATAGTTGATGTTTGCTTTGCTATCCTTTGTGAGCTTGTTTGCTTACATTGCTAGGCAGGTGAAGATTAAGCTTGCCCTTTCTAATCCCTATATCTAACCCTTAGTCTCACTTCCTTTCTCTCGCACACCCTTTCTCTGGAAATATCCCAGTTTAAACTTGGTATTATCTACATTTTAAAATGCAGACGTCGGAATTCTGGAGGAAATATAAATACTGTTTGTTCTGTGAATAAAGCGATGGGAACTCACCCTATATGCCAGGTCCTTCACTTCACTTCTGCACTGTGTAGATATCGTGCTTAAAAAGAACTGCTCAACACACCAAAGCCACACCCTGGGTTCACAGGAGAGACCATTATCTGCAAAGTGCAATTAATATGACAACATGTCAAGTCCATATGTTTTTTTCACCGGATACTTTTCACTTCTGTTTGCCGTAAGATTCATATTACATTCGGAGGTGAATAACCTCATCCTTAGGCTATATTCTCTCGGAGGATTGGCTGGTTTTAATTAGTACAGCAGGTGAATACAGTGTTTCTTTACCATTTAGCTACTGGTAGTTATGTCACTAACCTATAATTAAATTCTAAATTATGACTCACCCAGTGCCATTGATGGCAATCAGGTCCTCGCATGGATTTCCTTAATCATTTATTTCTTCCAGCTTGGGGATTTACTTTTCTCCCCTTCACAAATAGTAAAATAAATAATGCGATTAACTTATGATAAGCGATTTTGAGGTTTGTGTGTGAAGACCTTTCTTATTTGATTAACTAACTTTATATTATTGTTATATAATATGTTATGCACATTCTCTAAGGGGTTTGCTGTATGTGAATGATAGTAAAATTAAACCATAATACTTACTTAAAAAAAAACATCGACGTGGATTGTACTGACTTTTTAAAACCTCAGAGCTACAAAAACAATAAATCTGAACAAAACATCATATACTTACATCAAGAAACCCTAAAAGACCAAACCCATTACATGGACAGAATATCAGAACTGAGCAACAGCTATATTACAAACAACTAGGTTAGTAGGATGCAATATTGACCCATGTTAGACCTAGCACAAGTCCCAAATCACACCCATATCCTTAGAAGTTAGTCCACTTCCCACAGAGCCTTAATGGCCCTGGTAATATGGCACAGGGTTCCTATCAAATGTAAAGACCTATAGGTACGGAGCCATTTGGGACACACCCCGAGGCCTGTAATCAGGGCATGGACGAGGCACACGTCAGAATCTCCTCTATCACTCTGCCAGCAGCAGGCCGCCCGGCCTGGGACAACACTAAGAACTCTGGGTAATTGTTATGACAGGACGGCTGCCAAGTGATAAACTAGTAGTGCAGACTCATTGTGTGCGTACTGTGCAACTCGCTCTTTCTTTCTCTCCTCCGTCATTTTTTTGAGTCCTCCATTGTCTCGGCTCATGTCAAGGCGTGCTGCCTGAATACCTCCCTAGGGCCTAGTTAAGTTGGAAGTGGGGACGTCGTCATCGGCAGTGAGCTACATGGGAATAAGGGTGCGAATTCGTACACACAATGTCACTGTGTCACTGTAGGGTATGAAACAAAAGTCCTGGCATCCTTGTGTTGGCTTTCTATTGGCCCAACAGTCACCCTGAAGAGGCGAAGGGATACGTTTTTCATGCATAGATTACAGTTACTGTAACAAGCCAATAGCAGCGGTATGTCACATCTCAGACAATAAAAAAGTGGCCATTTGGAGCTCCAACATAGAATATAATGTAGCCTATTCGAACGTGGATTTCACTTTTACATTGGAGATTTTAATCTTTTAATCTTTAAACATTTGAGCGTTTTTAACAGAAAACTGTTTGGGAGCCATCTCCGGGCCTCAGGCCTCAGTAATGTCAGTGTTCTAATGAGATGATCTGACCAAATAAAATCCGACTCTCGACATCCACTCCGCCTAATTACACTGTCGCCTCGGTGAGGTTCTAACTACTTTCTGTAGGATTTGAGTAATCTCATGTGTGTTTTGTACAAAGGGCTTTTTCGTACCACCCTCAGCTAATATACATTAGTTGTTGTTATGGACCGAACACAAACAACGTAAAAATGACCCAAAACTTCAATTAAGGTTACAGTGAAATTTTACTACTAAAATAACATTCCCCCACGACAATTAGCTTGTCATGGTTGTGGGATTGCTAACAAGTTATTAGCTTTGTCGGCCACTACATTTCTAGTTAGTTACACAGCTTTTCTTTAAGACTTTTGTGGCAACATTGTGAAAAATGTACCGTTCAAATTATTTTTAAGATGAATTAAATAATGCTAGACTTTAATCCGATAACTTCGGTTGCTGAGGCGTGCCTATAGCAGTCAAGTATTGTATTAAGTTATTATTTGTCACTGGCTGTCTGGACGTTACGCTCATTGGGTTTGACTCACAGAGATTTTTACCGATTGTGGAATATGAGCAGAAAACATCTGTTAAAGTCGCAAGAACAAGCAAGAGCTCGTCAAAAAAAGTTATTGTTACTAAGTTATATTCCAACATTTAGAGCAGGTTACTAAGACCATAATATATTTGATTGGTCCTGTAAACACGCAATGATCATGGAATCAGAGAAAGGTCACGGTTTGTAGCAGTCAGATCCCGGGAAATGCGAGGAGGGAGATATGGAGGAAGCAATACGGGATCTGGCTTGGAATGGGATCTATAAATAAGGGGTCTCCAGAGGAATGACAGGTGCGTTGACATGTATGCACTGGTACAATGTCAATGCACCTGGGATGTAAACACCCAAACACTTTGATCTGATATGTGCAGGCGTAGGTCCAAGATGGATGCTCTGCGGGCCTTATATATTACAGGTCTGTACGAATAAGTGTGAGACCAGGAAAGGGTCTGGCTAGGTTACGAAGATTTATGACTTTTTTTTTTTTTTAGGATTTATGTGGGAAAACTGGTGTTAAGTTGCAAAATGTTTACTAAAACCAAGTTGTTTTTTGTTATAAAAATTAAAAATTTTAGACCCAATTTTAGACTTGCTGTGCCCAGTATAAACGTGAGACCCAATATTAGACATGCTGTGCCCAGTATAAACGTGAGACCCAATCTTAGACATGCTGTGCCCAGTATAAACGTGAGACTAATTGTAGACATGCTGTGCCCAGTATAAATGTGAGACCAATTTTAGACATGCTGTGCCCAGTATAAACGTGAGACCCAATATTAGACATGCTGTGCCCAGTATAAACGTGAGACCCAATCTTAGACATGCTGTGCCCAGTATAAACGTGGGACCCAATTTTAGGAACCAGCATCTCCTTGAGGCCAGGAAATCAGAGCCCGTGTTCATTTCCCGGAAACATCTGAAAACTAACTTTTCCACGAGTAGCAACAATAACTCCACATCCACCCCTACTGAAGCCTTTTTGAACAAACGCTACCATCTTTCCAGGTCAGCTAATTCCATGCTTTGTGTTTATAAACTTTCAGATTATCACGTGAATCTTACTTGATCAACTGTGGACATTTTGTTTTAGATATTTATCTGAAAATATTGTGTTGAGCAACCTCTGGCCATGAGGTGCTCCATAAGTATTATGAATATGTAAATTTCCCCCCTTTTTAATACACACTCCCTATCCCTATTTACATTGTGGTCAAAAGCAACAAAGTTATTCATTATTAATAACAAAGTTGAAAGTTATTAATATCCACCACACGGACTCTTACTAAAAATGCTGTTTAAATTCTGGAGACCATGTTCTAATAATTATCTAAATTCTGTAGACATTGTTTTAACAATTCCTTAAATTCTGGAGACCATGTTCTAATAATTATCTAAATTCTGTAGACATTGTTTTAACAATTCCTTAAATTCTGGAGACATTGTTCTAATAATTCTATAAATTCTGGAGACCATTGTCTAATAATTCTATTTAAATGCCTTTTTCTCTCAAAAATGCTAATAGCAAATGAAACAAACCATGTCTGTTTTTGACTGTGGTTCAGTATGATATGTTTCAGTATTCAGGGTTCAATATGTTTTAGTAGTCAGGAAATAACACAGAGCTCGAACATGTAGGGATGCAGAACTAATGTGTTGAATATGATTGCCACCTACAGTTATAACAACACTCCACCTGCAGTTATAACAACACTCCACCTACAGTTATAACACTCCACCTACAGTTATAACAACCCTCCACCTACAGTTATAACAACCCTCCACCTACAGTTATAACAACACTCCACCTACAGTTATAACAACCCTCCACCTACAGTTATAACACTCCATCTACAGTTATAACACTCCACCTACAGTTATAACACTCCACCTACAGTTATAACACTCCATCTACAGTTATAACAACCCTCCACCTACAGTTATAACAACCCTCCACCTACAGTTATAACACTCCATCTACAGTTATAACAACCCTCCATCTACAGTTATAACAACCCTCCACCTACAGTTATAACAACACTCCACCTACAGTTATAACAACCCTCCACTTACAGTTATAACAACCCTCCACCTACAGTTATAACAACCCTCCACCTACAGTTATAACAACCCTCCACCTACAGTTATAACACTCCATCTACAGTTATAACAACCCTCCATCTACAGTTATAACAACCCTCCATCTACAGTTATAACAACACTCCACCTACAGTTATAACACTCCACCTACAGTTATAACACTCCACCTACAGTTATAACACTCCACCTAAAGTTATAACAACCCTCCACTTACAGTTATAACAACCCTCCACCTACAGTTATAACACTCCATCTACAGTTATAACAACCCTCCATCTACAGTTATAACAACACTCCATCTACAGTTATACCCTCCAACAACCCTCCACCTACAGTTATAACAACCCTCCATCTACAGTTATAACACTCCACCTACAGTTATAACAACCCTCCACTTACAGTTATAACAACCCTCCACCTACAGTTATAACAACCCTCCACCTACAGTTATAACACTCCATCTACAGTTATAACAACCCTCCATCTACAGTTATAACAACACTCCATCTGCAGTTATAACAACCCTCCACCTACAGTTATAACAACCCTCCACCTGCAGTTATAACAACCCTCCACTTACAGTTATGACAACCCTCCACCTACAGTTATAACAACCCTCCACCTACAGTTATAACAACCCTCCACCTACAGTTATAACAACACTCCATCTACAGTTATAACAACCCTCCATCTACAGTTATAACAACCCTTCACGTTCAGCTATTATCAAATCTTGTAATGCCCCATGCCTTTGTCTAAAAACAATTCACACTATTCTAAAACGTTCATTTGTACTCTGAGTGTCTGTTTTACCCTACCTGAAGATCCTCGTGGCCAGGGAATTAAACCTTCAAGGCTTTGTATTGGTTCCTTCGCAAGAGGCAAGCTCCAGCAAGCATGGCTACTGCGGCATTTGCTATGATTTGAAAATGCTTTCAATATGCAGGTCTTTGAGGCAATGAACATTCCAAAGAGGTGCTAACTATTCCCAAACAAACTAAGGGAAAGCCCAGCGTTATCACAAGTCTTTGACACCTGGCAGTTACATATTAAAGGACAGTAATGATGTCATAGAGCACTATGTGTCTAAAGTTCAGCTTTTAAACAGATGCCCACCCCTTCGTTTCTCCACTGTCTTTGCCTTGTTATTCATTGTGTGTGTGTGTGTGTGTGTGTGTGTGTGTGTGTGTGTGTGTGTGTGTGTGTGTGTGTGTGTGTGTGTGTGTGTGTGTGTGTGTGTGTGTGTGTGTGTGTGTGTGTGTGTGTGTGTGTGTGTGTGTGTGTGTGTGTGTGTCTGTGTGTGTGTCTGTGTGTGTGTGTCTGTGTTACTTGAAAAGGAGTAATGCTATTTTCCAAATGAGAGGTAACACATTCCTGGTTCCCCGGGGACGTCGCATCATTCCCAACCTCGCTGTCAGTCACCCCACTTTCCCTCCCATTCCCCCACTTGACACTGCGTACGCGCGCAGACAGACAGAAAACAGAAAGCAGACGAAGTGTCTCGTTTGGTTGTACGATTCGCGTTTACACCCTGCTCTGACACGAACACCTCAGCCAACCTCAAATCCCAGCTTGATTGGAATCCAACTGTCAAATAAATAAAAACGTGTGTAATATATATATACAGTATATACGGAGAGTTTGTGTGGAGTAAAGGTGACAGATTCCCATTGAGGCTGCATGTTTTGTTACAGTTACACTCGCGTCTCCCCCTCACTGGTTCCCGGGAATCTGTCTGGCTTGGGAACCAAAACAAGATTGTCTGCACCTGCACCGTGTTGCAGTACGACCAGGGAAAAGTCCCCAAATAAAGAACACACATTGTCAACAGTGTAATGGTCACGTGATGCGCTCTTTTCTGTCACCGTGGTAACCCAAACAACAAGCGAGAACACCATAACCCTAAATAAATTCGCTGGTGCGTTATAGGGAATATCTATTGCGAATGTGTACTGTAATTACTAGGCACATGTAGTACACGCCAGTACACTGTATGACTTTTCAGGTTGGGAGCAGATGTGCAGAGATTACCTGAGCAGGGAGTGGAGGAGATATGAAGAGAGAGATCGCAAAAGGGAAAGGGCCGAGGTAGAAAGACTTGAATTTAGAAACCCAAATGAGTGCATGTAGAGCAAAATAAGGACAACACACACTAATATTTAAGCTAAAATAGGTATGATTTCACACTTAAAGGAAAGTAATTCTCAAACCTATTGATAAAACCTATTGATGAACCTACTAAGCCAACTGGCTTTGGGTCTCTGCCAAACACAACCCAGAGCCTCTGGATACCAACCCATTAAAGCCCAACCAATACATTTGCAAATACAAGAAACTTGGCTATTTCTCGCTGGAAAGAAAATATGAAATATCCAAAAATATCTGACCACTTCTTCATAAGTAATGGCAGTAAGACCTGCCATTTCAGTGTTGTGGAAACTGATCTGCACTTCCGAATGAGCTGCCAAATGTATTACTTTAGACTAGACAGACATATATTGTACAGATCATACAGATCCACAAAGTGTATTTATTTATTTTTGACTTGCTTTAGCATGGTTAACACATTTCCTATCTCAATAAAGTGAAATTGCGAGGCAGAGAGAGCCAATCAGATGGGGGTTTGAGTAAAGAGAAAACATGATCTTGTTTAAAACATATACTTGACCATTATGTTGATTCCGTCAACCAGTTTATTTCTATGGATGCTTTGTCAATATGTACCTTGTTATGTAACATTAACAGAGCCTTTGAATTTAATGAACCGATATGTAAACCGAGAATGAGAGGGAGCCAGAAACAGATAGAGAGATGTCTTTCCTGTTCTCTCTCCACCAGTCTGTTAGTGTTTGGCAGTGAAATTGAGCGTAAAACGACAGCATGGCCACCTGTTTTCTTTGTTCTGCCGAGTTGACTGATGGAAGACTAGAGTGCCAGAGCGTGCACACACACTGACACACACACACTGACACACACACTGACACACACACACACACACACTGACACACACACACACACACACACACACACTGACACACACACACACACACAATGCCCCCTCTTCCTCAAACCACTCTTTTTGTGTCCAGACCTGAACCATCTCATTGCAACCTCTCTGTTGGCCCTTCTGTTGGCCCTCTGTTGGCCCCTCTGTTGGCCCTCTGTTGGCCCCTCTGTTGGCCTTCTGTTGGCCCCTCTGTTGGCCCCTCTGTTGTCCCCTCTGTTGGCTCTCTGTTGGCCCCTCTGTTGGCCCCTCTGTTGGCCCCTCTGTTGGCCCCTCTGTTGGCCCCTCTGTTGGCCCCTCTGTTGGCCCCTCTGTTGGCCCCTCTGATGGCCCCCCTGTTGGCCCCTCTGTTGGCCCTCTGTTGGCCCCCTGTTGGCCCCTCTGTTGCCCCTCTGTTGGCCCCTCTGTTGGCCCCTCTGTTGTCCCTCCCTGCTCCATCCAGGGGCCCTGACCCTGCCTTTTATAAGGGGGCTATTTGGCGCCATTCAGGCCATAATGACCTTCTGTCTCTGGGAAACGATGACTGTCTCCCAAATGACACCAGTATCACACTCAGTGTTTCAATGGGCCCAGGTCAAACATTACATAGGGACTAGGTCTCCATTTGGGACACCCACCTCAGGGTTTAGGGAGAGTCTGGGGAGGGACGATGAGCTTGCTGTTGTCCTGCTTTTGTGGTGCCAATATTCCACAAACTGGAAAATGTCACACTAAGAAATATGGCCGATTGACACGCCGAAAGGACATCGGGGGGGTTTCAATTGTTCCTCGACCAGATCAGATCGGGGGAGTTTCAATTGTTCTTTGACCAGCCATGTAAAAATCAGGTCATTTCCTCCATATGCCACTTCACCCAAGTCCCTGAAATAGACAAATCATTAACTTACCCAACATATGTAACTAACTAGAGCATAACTTAAGATATCCGGACCCTAATGTTTGGGTATTCAATAATAAAAAAGATACATATATAGAATGACATAACATATTGTACCAAAACATTTTTTTCAATTCGGTGACCCATTTTTTCAGGGAGTATTTGTTATTCTGAGGTGTCGTAGAATCAGTGAGCAGCCTGTACCATAATATTGAACCTTATTATTTTGAAACCCTACCGTCTCACCCGTGCCACACAGACCTGTGGCGCTCTCTCGTGGAAGTCCTACGTTCCACATAAGAACAAAGATCAAAATTAAAATGACTACATGAATAATCACTGTCAATTCCTTGGCACTGTGTTGCAGTTTATACAAGTTAGGCTCTACCCACCACAATCGCTATCTTACTCATAATCAGAGTCAGACAAAATAGGCTACCACAGTTTTTTTTGTCTCACTTGCACATGTGAACGATGATGTTTACAAAGTGAAGCAAAATAGACATCATTTGTAAATAAAACTGACATGTAAACAAACCAGCGTAGATGACAATAACATTTTCAAATGGGTTATCTGAGGTTAACAACATTGCCCAAGTTGGTTTGAAGTATTTTCAAGACAACCAAAGCATGCAAGGCGGCACAGTTTTAATTATTATTATTGCACTGCTAATTATGCTAGCTCCCAGCCAGGGCAAAGGTAGACAACACTAGTTTAGCTAGCTCTACCTAGACATAGGTAGACAATGCTAATTTAGCTACCACTATCAGATATTAAAATCAGGCAAATGTTTATAGTTTATACATTTGGACAAAGAGCAGAGAGTTTGGCTTCATGTCAGATGGAGGGTTTATTTAACAACAGTACTTCCTCTGGTTCCTGTTTGTCTGTCTGTTAATCAGTCTGGGTGTCTATTTATTTATCTGTTTGTGTGTCTGCCTGCCTGCTTGTCCGTGTGCTTTTATGTTTGTTTTTTTGTTTGTTTGTGTTTGTGTTTCACTGTTCTTTTGGATCATTACGTTTTTCATTAACAAGAAAATCTGTTAAAGGAAAAAAAAGTTGAATTACTTGTATATTAGTTTTCATCATTATAAATGGTTTTCTTTAAAGCGCCTGGACAAATAAACAGACATGTGTTATATCTCTATTATAGGCAATCGCTGGTGATTGTTTGCAGGAAACCAAACATTTAACAGGATCTGACAAATGAAGAGATAGTGAACTTTAGGTCTAGACTTATTCACTGTAAAGTTTTGCTAATTTACCATTAATGCCCTGCTTTGAATCAGCTAATAATCCCTTGTTTATCTAGAGACGGAAATACTTTGGTGTGAAAAATGACTTTTAGAATTGTACATTAAGCTCTAGTTGCTCTGTAGTTAGTGATTGCTATACTTAACCTTTAACCACAGGTCAACACTCTGAACTACAGTGGAATGTACCAAGTGAGGTTGCTGAATACACACATCTCCATCTCCCAGGACAGAGTGTTGTTGCACTGAGAGGAATTCATTGGTATATTCCACTCAACTGAGACTAAACTGTGTCCAAATGGCACCCTGGTGGAATGGAGTGCACTAAACTGGCTATAGAGTGTATGTTTTGGGATTCTGTCCAATGCTAGATAACCGACTTGGGTGGCAAACAGGATGTGCACAATGAAATTATAGTAAATAAATTCTGTCACAGCTTTGTTATAAAGACTCTCTGGTATTCTAGAGAAATCCAATAACTTATCTCTGTTATGGACAGATATGCATCTGTGCCACTTTCAACTAGAGTGACAATCAGATTGGACCGCTATTTATAGACCAAAAATGAATGTTTATCATGACCAGTAGTAACTTGGGATGCCAGGTGTCTTGTTTGAGTAAGATGATAAGAAGATCTTGGACATTTGCCTGTAAAATCTAGGGTAAACACGTTTTTTAACAGTTCTATGGAATACCACAAGTGTTTCTTAGAAATAAAAGGATGTAGATAAAGAACCTTAAGCTTGGAGGTCGGTTGTAAGGTTTCCCAGTGATTTCCATCTTCATGGGTATTATTGACACTGCCAGATACTTGTTGTTTGACTAAGGAGGAAATGTTCTGGTTTTGAGAAGTGCACATATTTACCGTGTTAAGGTCCTCAGAAGAACCTAGAGGTAGATAGCTCTCATTGTGGCTCTTGGCCAGGGCATGTGTTCACCTCCAAGGTGTGGTTGTTGTTGAGTACTTCCTGGTTGCGTGAGCGGTGTGACAAGAAGCAGAAAACCTTTGGCAGGATGGGCCTTTGAGAGATGTCTGCCACGGATTACTGTGAAGTAATGAGGAAAACTGGCTGATATAGTACAATAAAATAATTAGAAAATGTTATATCGTATGGAGAACGCATATGTTTGGTTCTGTAACGATTGAGAACAATAGCTCCTCACTCTGGGGGGATTTTAGTTGCCCACCTTGTTTTGTTTCGGTTTAGGTTTGTTTGTAATCACCACGCACCAGTTTTCGGTGAGTAATCAAGTGGGCTATTTAGGTTGTGGGTTTCCACTGTGTGGTGCTTCTCATTATTTCAAGTCACAGGCAAATGTCGGTGAGTTACGTGTTTGTTATGTTGCATTAAGTTGCATTATGTTGCATTATGTTGCATTATGTTGCATTAAGTTGCATTATGTTACATTAAGTTGCATTGTGTTGCATTAAGTTGCATTATGTTGCATTAAGTTGCATTATGTTGCATTATGTTGCATTATGTTGCATTAAGTTGCATTATGTTACATTAAGTTGCATTGTGTTGCATTAAGTTGCATTATGTTGCATTAAGTTGCATTATGTTGCATTAAGTTGCATTATGTTACATTATGTTGCATTAAGTTGCATTATGTTGCATTTTTTTGAATGTTTTTGTATTATGTTGCATTATGTTCCTCTAAGTTGCATTATAATGCATTAAGTTGCATTAAGTTGCATTAAGTTGCATTATGTTGCATTATGCGCAATTTCATTTCAAATACAGTGGTTACGGTTTTCCAGTCATTGTTACGTGTTAGTTTTATACTAAATACATACCACTAACATGATTCCGGTTCCTGCATTTGGCTTTTTCCCTGCACTTCAGTTCACACTTTAGTTCGTGAAAGGTTCTGTGTGAAGACAGTAATCTACTCAACATCGTTCTTGGATGCAGCTTGTGTTTTTTAGTTATTCAAAAAATATTATATTTATTATCATAAAATGCTTAACAGAGAACCTGTTGCACAGTGCCAGATATTAACAAATGCACCTTATTTGCATTACTGTTTCAAACATGTTTTAATGCATAGTTATAATACTAATAATAATAACATTATTATTTGGAAGCCAGACCGCTATTATGTTTCAATGTGAATGTCTTTGTGTTGCTGGTGGTATTATCTATTTACATAACAATTTGTATGCCAATTGGTCATGCATTGATTGTCTGGTGTCAGTAAGAATGACTTCTGTTGTATTTCAGACCGGGATACTGTCCAGTTAGGATGTGAAAGATCGTCAATGGAGGACAGACTGTCATGAACACAGTGAGTTGGAAGTGGATATTGAGGCTCTGACACATTTAACAGAGTGTATCCTGAGTCAGAGTGTGTTTGTTTATCAGAGTGTATCCTGAGTCAGAGTGTGTTTGTTTATCAGAGTGTATCCTGAGTCAGAGTGTATTTGTTTATAAGAGTGTATTTGTTTATCAGAGTATATCCTGTTTCAGAGTGTATTTGTTTATCAGAGTGTATCCTGAGTCAGAGTGTATTTATTTATCAGAGTGTATTTGTTTATCAGAGTGTATCCTGAGTCAGAGTGAATTTGTTTATTAGAGTGTATCCTGAGTCAGAGTGTATTTGTTTATCAGAGTATATCCTGATTCAGAGTGTATTTGTTTATCAGAGTGTATTTGTTTATCAGAGTGTATCTTGAGTCAGAGTGTATTTGTTTATCAGAGTGTATTTGTTTATCAGAGTGTATCCTGTCTTCCCACACTACCCTCATTCAGTCTGTTTCTGGTGTATCCTCTCCCATCTACTGCCTGAATAGCCCAATTAGAGACAACCATTGACACAATTGTGCACTTTTGAGGACACCATCTTGTAATTTACCTTGAGGTCCCCAATATTAGTCAGATTATGCTAATTAGGTCGAGACCGGCCCACTGGGCTATAAAGATGGACCAGCCTTGCTGAAATTTGCCAGGAACGCCCTGTGGTCAGTTCTTCGCTAGAAAAAACCCACACTCCCTCTTGACAAAAATACTTACTATCATGTACTGTGGTGGCTAGTCAATGTAATTCTGCCATCAAGATAAATCCCAGTGAATATCCGCTCACCCGCTCCATTACTTCATTACCATACAGGATAAACAGTGAAAGGATATACAGTCTGACTGTGTGTGATGCATCTCTCTCTCTCTCTGTTTGTCTGTCACACTCTATGCTCTCTTGGCTGTCTTGCCCTGTCTTCTCTCCGTATTGTCTCTTCTTTTCTTGTTTTTCTTTTTCTCTACTTCGGTCTCTCTATTTCTTTATTCTCTTCTTTCATCTCTCTGTCTCTTGTTCTTTCTCTCTGTCTCTTGCTCTCTCTCTCTCTCTCTCTCTCTCTCTCTCTCTCATTAACATAGTGTGTGTAATATATATATATGTATGCACACAGCTACGATCACATCGGGGAACAATAAAAGAGTAGATTTGAGATTGTTTTGTGTCAATAAACTACAATAACCTTTTCAGAATTATTGCACACATCTTACACAGATGTGTGTTACACAGACCAACACCCCAAAAAACAAATTTGAGAAATACTATTTATACTATATGTCTTAATTGTTGTAGACATTTGAAGAACAACCGCACTGTCAAATTGGCCTCTTGGTTCCTTCAGTGGAATTAACGAGTTGCCTCACCAAGGAAACCGCCGGAAAACTCTAAACGAGGAACAGTTCCCGCCTATCCAGCTAAAATACTTAAGACTCATCCCATTGTACCCATTCCCCTGTTAGGCACTGAACTGGAAACGCGTACCTTTAAGAGGGACGAAGAGCGCAAACAACAGGGACAAAGAGAGGAAGAGAGAAAGACACACAGGAGAGAGCAGGAGAGGTCTCTATAGTCAAAGGGCACTGGTTTTAACTGACAGCCTGGAGGTGTGGAATAAGGCTTAGCAGAGTTCCGGTGGGGCGGGCAGGGCTGTCTCTATTCATTATGACCCCAGGTTATGGCACAAACCATAGACATTGCTCCCTACTTCCTTATAAGTGCACTACTTAATGCACTACTAAATTATTAATTGGGTTAATCCACAAAACAGCTGCTTCATGCTTTCCTCAATAAATGAATCAAATGTATTTTGTAAATCCCTTTTTACAACCAAGTTGTCACAGAGTGCTTTTACAAGCACCCAGCCTGAAACCCGGCAGAGCACGCATCAACAAGTTCATACACAGCGGCTTGGAATAACTTCCTTTGGGAAGAAACCTATAGAGGAACCAGGTTTTGTGGGGTGGCCAGTCCTCTTCTGGCTGTTCCGAATATTTTACAGAGATATTTTATGTCTGTATTAAATATAAGCGCCAAATATGTGAAAGGATGTTCCTTTTTTAAATAGACCACATCAATAATTTTGATAAATGTCTTTTAACAGTAACTCGACAAAGTCAACGTGTCCCTTAAGCATGTCTCTGTCACAAAATGCAACCGTCAACAATATTAGTTCATTTAGGTCTTGGTTGGTACTAACTGTAGTAATTGTTTAATTAATGCTCTGTCAATGTGCATATTGTAAGTGTGATGAGTGTGATGAGTGTGATGAGTGTGATGAGTGTGATGAGTGAGGGAGTGTGATGAGTATGATGAGTGTGATGAGTGTGATGAGTGTGATGAGTGTGGGAGTTTGATGAGTGAGGGAGTGTGGGAGTGTGATGAGTGTGATGAGTGTGATGAGTGTGATGAGTGAGGGAGTGTGATGAGTGTGATGAGTGTGATGAGTGAGGGAGTGTGATGAGTGTGATGAGTGTGATGAGTGTGGGAGTTTGATGAGTGAGGGAGTGTGGGAGTGTGATGAGTGAGGGAGTGTGGGAGTGTGATGAGTGTGATGAGTGTGATGAGTGAGGGAGTGTGATGAGTGTGATGAGTGTGATGAGTGTTATGAGTGTGATGAGTGTTATGAGTGTGGGAGTTTGATGAGTGAGGGAGTGTGGGAGTGTGGGAGTGTGATGAGTGAGGGAGTGTGATGAGTGTGATGAGTGTGATGAGTGTGGGAGTGTGGGAGTGTAATTAGTGTGATTAGTGTGATGAGTGTGGGAGTGTGGGAGTGTGGGAGTGTGGGAGTGTGGGAGTGTGAGGAGTGTGATGAGTGTGATGAGTGTGGGAGTGTGGGAGTGTGGGAGTGTGATGAGTGTGGGAGTGTGGGAGTGTAATTAGTGTAATTAGTGTGATTAGTGTGATGAGTGTGGGAGTGTGGGAGTGTGGGAGTGTGAGGAGTGTGATGAGTGAGGGAGTGTGATGAGTGTGATGAGTGTGATGAGTGTGGGAGTGTGGGAGTTTAATTAGTGTGATTAGTGTGATGAGTGTGGGAGTGTGGGAGTGTGGGAGTGTAATTAGTGTAATTAGTGTGATTAGTGTGATGAGTGTGGGAGTGTGGGAGTGTGAGGAGTGTGATGAGTGAGGGAGTGTGATGAGTGTGATGAGTGTGATGAGTGTGGGAGTGTGGGAGTTTAATTAGTGTGATTAGTGTGATGAGTGTGGGAGTGTGGGAGTGTGGGAGTGTAATTAGTGTGATTAGTGTGATGAGTGAGGGAGTGTGGGAGTGTGGGAGTGTGAGGAGTGTGATGAGTGAGGGAGTGTGATGAGTGTGGGAGTGTGGGAGTGTGGGAGTGTGGGAGTGTGGGAGTGTAATTAGTGTGATTAGTGTGATGAGTGAGGGAGTGTGATGAGTGTGATGAGTGTGATGAGTGTGGGAGTGTGGGAGTTTAATTAGTGTGATTAGTGTGATGAGTGTGGGAGTGTGGGAGTGTGGGAGTGTAATTAGTGTGATTAGTGTGATGAGTGAGGGAGTGTGGGAGTGTGGGAGTGTGGGAGTGTGAGGAGTGTGATGAGTGAGGGAGTGTGATGAGTGTGGGAGTGTGGGAGTGTGGGAGTGTAATTAGTGTGATTAGTGTGATGAGTGAGGGAGTGTGATGAGTGTGATGAGTGTGATGAGTGTGATGAGTGTGATGCTCTGGGCATTGTTCTGCTGGGAAACCCTGGGTCCAGACATATATGTGGATGTCATGTGACACGTGCCACCTACATAAACATGATTGCAGAGCAGGTACACCCTCCTTGGCGCTGGTATTCTCTGATGACAGTAGCCTTCATAATTACGTGTCATCAGCATAGACCATCAATCAGTGCCTGTATTCCTACATGCACTTACAAAACTAACCATAGAGGCCATTTTTTACCGGCTGTTAAAATCCGTCCATATCTCGATATCAGTCTGATCTCGACCTGAACCTGTGCGTCCACACTTATACGATTTTTGTATTTTTTACTTAACCTCTATTTAACCAGGTAGGGCCGATCGATGATGTGAGCACATACAGAGAATGTGAGCAGAATCAGGCTGTAGACAAGATATGAAATGAGAATGCATGTTTGGGCCCGATTATCCACGCAGAGTGTGTCTGCAATGGGACCCTCATAGTATACTCCATGTAGTGCACTACTTTTAACCAGGGATTGTAGGATCCACCGGGCTTTGTTCATACCTAGGGCACTATGTGGGGAATTAGGTGGTGTTGGGACTCGGCCTTGTGGTTGCCAACCTCTCTGTTGATAATACTGTTAGTAATCTCCTAGGTTGCCATGTCCTGATTCCACAATCCTACACACTCCATATATTATTTTCTACAGACTAGACGGAGTCCGTGTTTGGCACGTCTGTTTGTTTTCACAGCACTGTTGCGTAAACATTGTTTGATTACCGGTGATCGCCGAGACGAACAGAACACGAGATATCTCATTCGGCCGTTCGTTATTTCTGTCAATCAAAGCCGGTCCGTGAAAGCATCTTTATCCACATTCTTCATCTTGCTGTGGCGATGGTGTCTCGTCGTCTGCCTCTTGCCCTTCTCACTCTCATGTGTGACGAGCTTTTGCAAAGCCACGCTAAGCGTGAAATATTTTGGCACCGGGCTTTCTAGTCTGTCAGCCAGGTCTTCTGTCTGTCTATCTGTCTTTCTGTCTGTTTGTCTGTCTGTATCGTATATCGGTCGCACACACAGAGCAGAGATAATGATGTGAAGGCCTCTTTTAGCTCATATGAGATGTGGTAAAATGTGTGTGGCACCTCACCAAAATTCATTGTATTTTAACCAATCGCCATTCAGACTTTGAACCACCTGGTTTGTAACACAAAATACCAGGTCTGGAGTCTGTTGGATTTGGTTTTAGCTCATGATTAATTGCACCCACCTGGAACCTCAGATCTAAAGAAGTTGCAATTAAATAATGTGGGAATGGACTCCTGCACTTATTAAGAATGTCTGCTAGTCTGTCTGCTAGTCTGTCCGCTAGTCTGTCCGCTAGTCTGTCCGCTAGTCTGTCCGCTAGTCTGTCCGCTAGTCTGTCCGCTAGTCTGTCCGCTAGTCTGTCCGCTAGTCTGTCTGCTAGTCTGTCCAGTCTGTGTGGGCAAATAGCAGTCTCACCCTTAGTTGGCACCCCCTGGAAATCCTGTGGCAAGCACCTTGTAGATCAAAGACTTTGCCTGAAGGTCACAAAGGTCAAGGCTCTTAAACTGACCAAAAGTGAAGCAACACAAACTGTTGATTCATTTTCATTGTTCAATGGCCACATTAACAAAGAACCTCTTCCCAATCTACCACTGATACCGACCCAGTGATATACCAAGAACAAATCAAGGTTTCCCAACCTTTAGATTATTCAATCTTTTGCCCGTCGGTTCACGCAGCCTCTTTAGCAGGTTCGCCTGCAGCGCAGAGCGCTGTCGGCTGACAGGTACACAGCTCACATACGCCTCAAACACACTTAACGTCTGCGTCAGCCACCTCGCCACGGGCCACTGCTGCCGAAAGACGGCATCTCACCATTTACTGCCTTAATCCGGCTGGGGGGTCAACGATGAATGGGGACGTGAAAAGGAAGGGAGGGATATAGGAAGGAGAAGGGGTTGAAGAGGAGCAGGGAGGGAGGGAGAGAGAGAGAGAGAGAGAGAGAGAGAGAGAGGGAGGGAGAGAGAGAGAGAGAGAGAGAGAGAGAGAGAGAGAGGGAGAGAGAGAGGGAGAGAGGGAGAGAGGGGGAGGGAGGGAGGGAGGGAGGGAGAGAGAGGGAGAGAGGGAGGGAGGGAGGGAGAGGGAGGGAGAGAGGGAGAGAGGGAGAGAGGGAGAGAGGGAGAGAGGGAGGGAGGGAGCAAGGGAGAGAGGAGCAGGGTGGAGGAGAAAGAAACTAGAGCCGCCCATGATGCAGAGAGGGAGTGTTAATGACGGATGTCCCCCAGCCTGAGGTTCTGCACGCCCCAGAAATGGCCCCCCAAGGGGACTCCTTCAGATGGGACTCCTTACATGGCTGTCTGACTCGCAGGTAGAAAGGAAGTATTGAATGACCAGAACCCGGCTAATGACTGGCTATGAGACAAATGGCCAGAGATGAACCGAGTGCATAAGACCTGGAAACGGGGATTGCCTAAAACCTGTCGCCGTCTGGCAACCCTCAGTTACACGCTGTCACTGCTCTTCTGTCGCCACACCAGTGTCGCGTTTCCTCGGTGTAGTGCGGGGGAGAGACATACACAGAGCGGGAGAACGGACGTTCGCGGTGCTTCTTTTTTAAAAACAAAACAGCGAACGACGAACGTAAAACATACAATGCAATTGAAATAAAATGCCGCTACACGAGCGATTTCTAATCCATCGAAAAACGGCTGTGATAAGATAGAACAAACAGTGACCCTGTATCACCGTGACAACAAACAACCACACCCAGTGAACTAAATAGACCTACGAGTTAACCAACTCAAACCAAGTGTGTGCAATAACCAAACAGAATGTACCGCAGAGGCCAACTAATTTAACCCCGGAGTGAGGACCTGCAGTCCTGACTCGTTACAACCAGTTTATGGACAGCAGTCCAAGTGTAATATGAAGAGTTTCCATGTGAGTTATGTCTAAATACAGTGGGCTTATGTTTCTCTTGCATCACTGTGTGTTGATTAGATCTACTGGCGTTCCTGTCTTTTAACAAACGTTGTGGGGTTTTTGAAAAACCCGAGATTTTAAAACATGTTTTTTATCGATTTGAAAGAACCCACAGTTCAGAGGCATCGAATTCTTGGAGTGTGTGTGTGAAATTCAAACTTCTGCTGGTTGCAACTCTGACAACAACATTTGACCCAGAAAGGCACGCAGAATTGACTACAATATATTAGAGAAAGAGAGACAAATAGAGAGAGAAAAAGGGACAACGGTTGAGAGAGGATGAACAAGAAAACTGACACAGAACAAGACAGACAATGGAATGACTAATTGCAGCCACAGGGTCTTGTATGATATTAAGTGGAGATTACGTGGACTGTACTCACGCTGCCTGACACCTGCGCTAATACTTTTTAAAAGAATTCCTCACATTCATGTTCTCTCCACTATGCAGTCCCTCCCTCCGGTTCACACATGAGCGTTCCAGAGGTGCAGAAGAAAAGTTCCAGCGCTCTCTAATGTATCGGCGATGTTTCTCTTGAACCTCATCACTCTGGCATACAACAGACACATGGCAAACATTTGGAGAAGACAGCTTGACAGCTGACACTAAGTTGAAGATATTTAGAGCCGCGAACAACTGTGGTTAGCAGATGTAGGCTGACTGAATCAGTTTCGAACGTTATAAGCTCACCTGGCTGTAGGCAGTGGGTGGGGGGTCATTTTAGACTCTAAAAGGTTTTCGTTTTAAGAAACACAATAGCAATATTTCGCGTCTCAATTACCATGAAATGCAAACGTAACTATCGTTAAATCCATTTCATAATCCATTTGCTGTGAGCGTACGGTTTTATATGTCACAATCAAAGCTTTAAATGTAACTGGACTCTTGAGATCTAATGACACGGACATTCTTGCATTTATAGGCACAATACCAAATTGTTTGTCACAAGAGTTTGTTACATGCAGATTTAATTTTTCTTGCGCACTCTTTTAAAATGTTCACTGGGTCATGACAAAATCTCCACATTTGATGCATCTCTGATACTATATTGTGGGCGTATACAAATAACTACCCATCATTGTCAGGACTTTGTATGGTGTTGGCATGTGACTGACCTTCCAAAGCATATTTGTCAGATTTTATTTATTTCTCGATTGGACAAATAGTGTGTGTCCTAAATGCCACCTCACTCCTTGTACCCCCATGGACCATGGGATTCTAGTCTGAAAAGTAGGGAATGGGGAGGGCTGGTGTGGCGTGACACTGCAGGGGGTCTAGCTATGGTGTGTGTGTGTGTGTGTGTGTGTGTGTGTGTGTGTTTGTAAGAGGGACACAGGGAGGAGGGTGAGACGGGAGAGCCCCCACCTGGAAGCACTTGTCAGGGGTCAGGGGTCAATGCTATTGAACCAGAGTGACAACATCCACACATAAACAAACAGCAGTCAGAGTAAAAAGAGAAAGCTCTGTTTTCCGTTGTCTTTTTTCCTAATAG
>CM055753.1:4346794-4727357 GCA_029465975.1 Dallia pectoralis
GTTGATGGAGTCGCCACTGAGGACCAGTCAGGATGTGTCCAGATATCTCTGAACAGGCGAAGTGGTACATTATGACAGTTAATAACACGATCTCTCTGTGATTGCTTCCAAATTGAGGACAAATGTCTACATGCAGGTTACACAAAACGTAGCATTTCCTACAATTGGACCGGCACTGGTCTTTTGTTAAAATGCATTTGAAGCTAGCTTATTTTAAACAACGGATTGGCTGAATAACGGGATGAGGGTGTGTGTGTGTGGGGGGGGGGGTATTTTATTGCATTAGTTCTTTGTTCTCCAAGTCAAAACAACGTGCGCTCAGGCCACCGTGGACTGGTATTGTACAAATAAACAGTTGTTATTTCTGCCACCGCCTCCTCACACAATCTGGATGGTTGGGCAGTGGAGGAGGTGGTAGAGGGGGAGGTGAAGAGGCTGTGAAGGAGGCTGTGGAGGAGGTAGTAGAGGAGGCAGTGGAGGAGGTGGTAGAGGGGGAGGTGAAGAGGCTGTGGAGGAGGTGGTAAAGGGGAGGTGAAGAGGCTGTGGAGGAGGTAGTGGAGGAGGTAGTAGAGGGGGAGGTGAAGAGGCTGTGGAGGAGGCAGTAGAGGAGGTAGTAGAGGGAGAGGTGAAGAGGCAGTGGAGGAGGTAGTGGAGGAGGTAGTAGAGGGGGAGGTGAAGAGGCTGTGGAGGAGGCAGTAGAGGTTGCAGTGGATGAGGCTGTGAAGGAGGCAGTAGAGGAGGTGGTAGAGGGGGAGGTGAAGAGGCTGTGGAGGTGGTAGTAGAGGGGGAGGTGAAGATGCTGTGGAGGAGGCAGTAGAGGAGGCAGTAGAGGAGGCAGTGGAGGAGGAGTTGAGGAGGCAGTAGAGGAGGTGATAGAGGAGGCTGTGGAGGTGGTTGTGTTTAAGCGACAGCTGAAGAGGGCACATGCATGGGCAGGTTCCGAATGGTCCCCTAATACCTGTAGTACACTTCTTTTAACCAGGGCCCAGATAGGGCGCTGGTCAAGAGTAGCGCACTATGTAAGAAATAGGGTGGCATTTGGGTTGCAACCTGTCTGGACAACATTGGATCCCAATAACAGGAACCACACAGCAGCTCCTGCAGCCCAGCAGATAAGAGACTCCCCATAGTATTAGACCTGGAGCCTGTTCCTACTGTAAGGAAAGACCCATTATATGACCCACAATACGAATGCATTTGACAAGCCAATAAACAAACTGGAATAGACCAGACACGGACAGAAAGGAAACGTGGATTCAACCTGGTCACAGGTTAGTCTGTGATTTATTTATATTATGTGCACAGAGAATGTAAAGGGGCCCTGTGTAATATGTAAATATGTAAGGTCAGTCTAATATTATGAGAATGTAAAAAGGCCCTGTGTAATATGTAAATATGTAAGGTCAGTCTAATATTATGAGAATGTAAAAAGGCCCTGTGTGATATGTAAATATGTAAGGTCAGTCTAATATAATGAGAATGTAAAAAGGCCCTGTGTAATATGTAAATATGTAAGGTCAGTCTAATATAATGAGAATGTAAAAAGGCCCTGTGTAATATGTAAATATGTAAGGACACTGTAATATAATGAGACTGTAAATGGGTAGAGTGTGGTAAATATGTACGGTCAGTCTAATATAATGAGACTGTAAATGGGTAGAGTGTGGTAAATATGTACGGTCAGTCTAATATAATGAGACTGTAAATGGGTAGAGTGTGGTAAATATGTACGGTCAGTCTAATATAATGAGACTGTAAATGGGTAGAGTGTGGTAAATATGTACGGTCAGTCTAATATAATGAGACTGTAAATGGGTAGAGTGTGGTAAATATGTACGGTCAGTCTAATATAATGAGACTGTAAATGGGTAGACGGTCAGTCTAATATAATGAGACTGTAAATGGGTAGAGTGTGGTACGGTCAGTCTAATATAATGAGACTGTAAATGGGTAGAGTGTGGTAAATATGTACGGTCAGTCTAATATAATGAGACTGTAAATGGGTCAGTCTAATATAATGAGACTGTAAATGGGTAAATATGTACGGTCAGTCTAATATAATGAGACTGTAAATGGGTAGAGTGTGGTAAATATGTACGGTCAGTCTAATATAATGAGACTGTAAATGGGTAGAGTGTGGTAAATATGTACGGTCAGTCTAATATAATGAGACTGTAAATGGGTAGAGTGTGGTAAATATGTACGGTCAGTCTAATATAATGAGACTGTAAATGGGTAGAGTGTGGTAAATATGTACGGTCAGTCTAATATAATGAGACTGTAAATGGGTAGAGTGTGGTAAATATGTACGGTCAGTCTAATATAATGAGACTGTAAATGGGTAGAGTGTGGTAAATATGTACGGTCAGTCTAATATAATGAGACTGTAAATGGGTAGAGTGTGGTAAATATGTACGGTCAGTCTAATATAATGAGACTGTAAATGGGTCTAATATAATGAGACTGTAAATGGGTAGAGTGTGGTAAATATGTAAGGTCAGTCTAATATAATGAGACTGTAAATGGGTAGAGTGTGGTAAATATGTACGGTCAGTCTAATATAATGAGACTGTAAATGGGTAGAGTGTGGTAAATATGTACGGTCAGTCTAATATAATGTGAATCTGCTGAAGGATCAGTATTGTTTCAAGGTGACTGATTGACACAGAGTACGTCTTACTACGTAATTGACAGTGTTTGTCGTACATTCCTTTATACTATATATGTGTCATACACATTCATACTCTTCTACTGCCTCCCTGTGGGAATAGACCCCAGAATTAAACACAACAACCATGGTGTTGCTAGTGGCAGGCTTTAGCAACATAACGTCATTATTCTCCACGTGCTTTTAGTTTGTAAAAGTAACACAATTTAGTTCTGCTAAAGTTCCATTCCTAAGATGCTTTGGATGGCTTTAGTGATTTGCATGAGCCATGCTTGTGATTGTGGATGGGGACATTGAGTGGTCTGTGGGGACATTGAGTGGTCTGTGGGGACATTGAGTGGTCTGTGGGGACATTGAGTGGTCTGTGGGGACATTGAGTGGTCTGTGGGGACATTGAGTGGTCTGTGGGGACATTGAGTGGTCTGTGGGGACATTGAGACATTGAGTGGTCTGTGGGGACATTGAGTGGTTTGTGGGGACATTGAGTGGTCTGTGGGGACATTGAGACATTGAGTGGTCTGTGGGGACATTGAGTGGTTTGTGGGGACATTGAGTGGTCTGTGGGGACGTTGAGTGGTCTGTGGGGACATTGAGTGGTCTGTGGAAACATTGAGTGGTCTGTGGGGACATTGAGTGATCTGTGGGGACATTGAGTGGTCTGTGGAAACATTGAGTGGTCTGTGGGGACATTGAGTGGTCTGTGGGGACATTGAGTGGTCTGTGGGGACATTGAGTGGTCTGTGGGGAAATTGAGTGGTCTGTGGGGAAATTGAGTGGTCTGTGGGGACATTGAGTGGTCTGTGGGGACATTGAGTGGTCTGTGGGGACGTTGAGTGGTCTGTGGGGACATTGAGTGGTCTGTGGGGAAATTGAGTGGTCTGTGGGGACATTGAGTGGTCTGTGGGGAAATTGAGTGGTCTGTGGGGACATTGAGTGGTCTGTGGGGACGTTGAGTGGTCTGTGGGGACATTGAGTGGTCTGTGGGGACATTGAGTGGTCTGTGGGGAAATTGAGTGGTCTGTGGGGAAATTGAGTGGTCTGTGGGGACATTGAGTGGTCTGTGGGGACGTTGAGTGGTCTGTGGGGACGTTGAGTGGTCTGTGGGGACATTGAGTGGTCTGTGGGGACATTGAGTGGTCTGTGGGGACATTGAAACATTGAGTGGTCTGTGGGGACATTGAGTGGTCTGTGGGGACGTTGAGTGGTCTGTGGGGACGTTGAGTGGTCTGTGGGGACATTGAGTGGTCTGTGGAAACATTGAGTGGTCTGTGGGGACATTGAGTGGTCTGTGGGGACTTTGAGTGGTTTCTGGGATCTCTTGAAAACACTCGGGTGGATTTCCTTTTGAATCAATCCCTTCCAATATGGTTGATAAAAGTGATTTAGTCAGCAAAGGGAAGCGTATGAATGGGACTTTGAGGCCAGTCCTTCAGAGTCAGAGGACTGGCTGGTACTCAAAAGGGAAAACATTATGGAAATGCAAAGCAATATTTCAAAAACAAATGAGATGGTTATCAGCTTGTGTTATATGAGGCAGAGGGGCTTAGAGGAACTAGGCGCCAGTCAGAATGTTATGTAATAAAACGGACCTGGCTTTTGTTTTCCCACAGTGGTCAATTCAGTGTGCACACACACACACACAGACACACACATGTCTATATACACATATACACCTGCAGACATTAATACCCACTAATACCCGCCACATGCAGACACACATTATAGAGCACAACAGTCTAGTCTTAGCTATACTGTCATGAGTAATTGTGTGGAGTCTCAGTAAGTCATGCTTATTGGAGTTGTGAATGTGGAGCTACACACTAAGAGATAAGGTTATTCACTTACTGTGTTTACCGGTCTGAAAAGTCAACTTTCCTCTTTAGTGCCACAGAATATTCTAACAGCTCCATCCATCAAAACACAGTGATGATTATTTCTGATTTTCAGCATGTGTGTCATATATTTCATTCATTTGAGAAGCTGTGAAAAGTGAATATTTTGGTTCCATACTGTGTTGATGCTTCTTGGAAAAAATATGTGTAAACAATTTTAAGGTGTAATTCCCAAAGAATCACAGTCTTTACTCGATGCTTTTGGCATTGTTTTGAAATTCATTATTAACATTCCACAAAGATCCATTAAACAAGGTAACATGTACTGTAGCACCAAATGGGGTTCTAACCGTAGCAGAGCTCTCTGTTGATCCTATGAAGAACCTTGTGGTAATTACATTACTGTTTTTATATTAAAACTTTAGAAAGGTTCTATACTGAAAAATTATGAGAGTTGCCATTGAGAACACCTTGTTGGTCCTAAAAAGAACGGTTGTTATGTCGTGATTATCAAAGGTTATTTTGTAGAATGTCATAAAATAATTTAGATTTCTGCAAAACAGATTTAATTTGGAACCTAATTAGCATAAATTATTATGAAACCTCCAAAAAAGTGTTCTGTATAGAAACTAAAAGGTTTCCACTGTGGTTTACACGTCAGAGAACCCCTAGTTGGCTCTTTTTAGGAAAATAACTTTTGTGGGAACTGTATTCTATGAAACATTTCTATAGTCTATCATCGCCCAATCACATTACACATGTCCACATTCTCAACCAATATCTATCTGCCAATGGCGTTGTTGCTCTCCCCATAAAACACAAACAACCAGTTTGAATCCAACCCCAATGCACTTGCGCTTGTCAATTATGAAACTAACCTTTTCCATCCCAGTGATATCTCAGTTTCTCCCGGTGTGTGTTTGGCATGCAGACAGAGCACACACCAGTTTCATGTGAGAGCTTGCGTATATATTTATAATAATTCACCTAGATTTGTGATGACTGCCGGGCCACACACTCGCAGGAGCAAGTCGATACACACCGCAGGCTGGTTTGTGTGTGAGTGCCAGCTACGCTTCAGCAGCCCTGATTGGGTCTACTCATGCAAAATGTCCCTGGTTACCATGGTGTTTATCAACACTTCCCTTGTGTCAAATGTGCAGTACAAAAACATATGCACCTACTACTCAAAACAAGTGTAATCGGTGCCAAATAAAGGCTCCTTAGTATATAAACAATACTTATATTTTAAGATTTTAAAAAGAACCGCATAATTTCAAACGTACACTGTTGTTATTAGGCCGTTGTGTTGTGGGAACGTTAGTGGCTGGATGTGTCCAGGATGGAGGTGACATGATATTGGTAGAAATCTACATCTGTGTCCTGGGTTTGTTAAGGAGAATGTTGCTGGAACTGGCTACTAAAAACATGACCATTGGCGTAGCTGCTGGATTGGAATGTAGGCCTTCAGAGGAGACGAAGAACAACCTGAAAAACTAGCAGGCCCTCATGGACGTCCTAGACCAGAAGGTCTTATAGTGGAGTTGGTCCTAGTAGTGGTGATCTGCAGAGGGAATGGAGGACAACCTGATGAGCCAGCAGACACAGATTACCAATAAAATTCTGGTTGACAACTGCACATGAAGAGATATCCAAAGCTGTCTTTGAAACTTACTAGAGGTCATGGGGCGTCAGGTTCACAGATGTCCATACTAGAGGTCATGGGGCGTCAGGTTCACAGATGTCCATACTAGAGGTCATGGGGCGTCAGGTTCACAGGTGTCCATACTAGAGGTCATGGGGCGTCAGGTTCACAGATGTACATACTAGAGGTCATGGGGCGTCAGGTTCACAGATGTCCATACTAGAGGTCATGGGGCGTCAGGTTCACAGATGTCCATACTAGAGGTCATGGGGCGTCAGGTTCACAGATGTCCATACTAGAGGTCATGGGGCGTCAGGTTCACAGATGTCCATACTAGAGGTCATGGGGCGTCAGGTTCACAGATGTCCAACACGCTCCCCATTCATGACAGTTCTACAGCGAAACGTCAGCGTTCCTTAAGAAACCTTGAGGATCCTACATATTTTATTCCTGGTCTGCTTAATATGTAGAAGTATAATCACATTGTGGTTTGGTGACATTTAGTCATGTCCATTATCACAGACCAACAGGTAAAATAAAATTCCAACCGTACCACAGCACCGACCAAACAGCTTGTGGCATACAAAGAAAGCAGCACCACCCAACATGAAGACATCCCAGAGGAACTAAACTGTTTAATAGGATATGCAACAGTCTCTAGGGAGGGCCAATAACAGGAAGAACACCCTTCAGATCAGAGGCTCCCACAGAATGAATGTGAAGGGTGTGGGAAAACTGGGATAACCTGGTAGCCAGCCAGAGTTAGCTGGTGAAGGGTGTGGGAAAACTGGGAAAACCTGGTAGCCAGCCAGAGTTAGCTGGTGACGGGTGTTGGAAAACTGGGAAAACCTGGTAGCCAGCCAGAGTTAGCTGGTGACGGGTGTTGGAAAACTGGGACAACCTGGTAGCCAGCCAGAGTTAGCTGGTGAAGGGTGTGGGAAAACTGGGAAAACCTGGTAGCCAGCCAGAGTTAGCTGGTGAAGGGTGTTGGAAAACTTCAAATCATTTTTCTCCGCCTACCCCGTGACAGGCCTCTTGCACTAATTACCCTGTATGCCTGACGGACAGTTATTCTGTGATTGCACGTAACTTCACTTCAAATGGAGGCGGACTAGCATTACCAAAGGCTGACAGCCTGTGACATTTGACAGCATTCTTTGCATGCTCTTGTATTCGTACACGTACGGCGGTGAAAAGATAAAGACACGTTTGAGTGACTTTTTGATGGGGGCGTGTTTGCATGTGAAACGTTTTGGCCTAAACGGATCACTGCGAAGAATGGCACATGACATAAAGGTGTCCAAATAATGGAGAGGATTTTGAATAACCAGATTAACAGGGTAACAGGTGGGCTAGAGGCTTCGCAATGTGACAAAGGAATACTTTTGGTACTAACAGAACAATGTTTTAAATGTATTTATAGAGGACAAATGAGTTGAACCTAACACATGACTAGGCATTTTTCCTAACCTCTTTCAGAATTGGGCCGGGCTTAATTACCACAACATTTCGTACAAGTTCAACTGTTAAGACAGGACATGTGCACAGGCAGTGTTGCCTTTAGAATTATACAGGTATGATGAACATGAAAATACAACACACAGAAAGGGTTTCTGCACCACCTATTGGATGTACTCCAGTGATTGTCTGTAATTACCAGAGGTGTTGCAACATGGGAGGAAACTCCAATTAGTGGTTGTAGAGTAAAAAAAACGTTAACAGTAAACTCACATTCAAAATGTTGAAACAATGGAAAAAAAGTTTATTCAAAATGTTGAAACTGTAGGTAAATTACATTCAAAATGTTGAAACTGTAGGTAAACGTACATTCAAAATGTTAATAAACTGGGTACATTTACATTCAAAATAAATAAACAATGAGTGTAAAGTTAGATTCAAAATGTTCAAAAAGGTTGGCAAACTTACATTTAAAAATTTAAAACAGTGAAACACATTCCAAATGTGTAAAAAGCTGCGTAAATAACATACTACAAGCAAGGTAGAGATGAAGGTAGAGATGCCATAGATTTTTGGTAACCACTGAAGCTACCCAGTGATGACTAAGACAAAAAATATGCTATCAATAACCAAAACCACTTCCACTAAGATGACTGTTTGCAGATTGAACAGATTGAACAGATGGAACCATCTGTGAGTAAATATTTTCCCGTTCTGGTTTGGTTGTATAGGGGTCCTTGTTGAGAACACGGCACTACCATATCCCAACATTCCCCATGCCAAGCCACCGATCAGGAATGGGATGCATCCGGAATATACGGCACGCGATACCGCCAGCCCGTACGGCATGAGGAGCTCCGAGCATGACGAGATACGAGAGGGAGGTGTTCCACAAGGTGCACGGCTACGAATGCCCTGATCAGCTCTAATCAATAGTCCCAAATGACACCATGTCCCCTATATTGTGCACTCGTTTTGATTGAAACGTGGTGCCCTACACACCTGAGTGAGTGCCATTTGTGGCGGCTACATACTGTAGTTCTGTCCATCAAGCAGTTCCAGAGAACTATTATAGTTGTAGCGCATCATGACATCTAGAGTTACAATATGTGAAACCATTTGCAACAGAGGTATTCAACTCTAACCCTCGTAAAGCTGGACCGGGTTGATTTGCTGTTCTACCTCATCTTTAATTGCACCCACCTGGAGTCCCAGGTTTAAATGTGTCCCTCTGATAACAGGGTTTAGAGAGAAACATGGAATGGAACCTGGCTCAGTTTTAGTTTTTAGGAACCTAAAGCCATGCACTATGAAACAGACGATCACACGTCCAGCTAATTAAAATCTACAATAATAAACAGATTTCGCACGAGAAACATTGGAGTCAACCTTTTACCTTTTAGCCCTTTAAATCCACTTCACTCAATAGTAAGAACACTTTACTCAATAGAACACTTTACTCAATAGAACACTTCACTCAATAGTAAAAACAATTCACCTTGTTTAGAACACTTTACTCAATAGAACACTTCACTCAATAGTAAAAACACTTCACTCAATAGAACACTTTACTCAATAGTACACTTTACTCAATAGTAAAAACACTTCACTCAATAGAACACTTCACTCAATTGTAACAACACTTCACTCAATAGTAAGAATACTTCACTCAATAGAACACTTCATTAATAGAACACTTCAGTCAATAGAACACTTCACTCAATAGAACACTTCACTCAATAGAACATTTTACTCAATATTAACACTTCACTCAATATTAACACTTCACTAAATAGAACACTTCACTAAATAGAACACTTCACTCAATAGAACACTTCACTCAATAGAACACTTCACTAAATAGAACACTTCACTCAATAGAACACTTCACTCAATAGAACACTTCACTAAATAGAACACTTCACTAAATAGAACACTTCACTAAATAGAACACTTCACTAAATAGAACACTTCACTCAACAGAACACTTCACTCAATAGTATCTACAGATATGGTAGGATGTAATAATAATAATAATAATTGTTCATGTAAAGTCTAGAGAAGTTTAGGTTGTCTATAAGTAGGAAATTTAAAATGGTCACTAGTTCCTTTGTAGTTCAGTTGGTAAAGCATAGTGCTGTAGTTCAGTTGGTAAAGCATAGTGCTGTAGTTCAGTTGGTAAAGCATAGTGCTGTAGTTCAGTTGGTAAAGCATAGTGCTGTAGTTCAGTTGGTAAAGCATAGTGCTGTAGTTCAGTTGGTAAAGCATAGTGCTGTACTTCAGTTAGTAAAGCATAGTGCTGTAGTTCAGTTGGTAAAGCATAGTGCTGTAGTTCAGTTGGTAAAGCATAGTGCTGTAGTTCAGTTGGTAAAGCATGGTGCTGTAGTTCAGTTAGTAAAGCATAGTGCTGTAGTTCAGTTGGTAAAGCATAGTGCTATAGTTCAGTGCTGTAGTTCAGTTGGTAAAGCATAGTGCATAGTGCTGTAGTTCAGTTGGTAAAGCATAGTGCTGTAGTTCAGTTGGTAAAGCATAGTGCTGTAGTTCAGTTGGCAGCTGTAGTGCTGTAGTTCAGTTGGTAAAGCATAGTGCTGTAGTTCAGTTGGTAAAGCATAGTGCTGTAGTTCAGTTAGTAAAGCATAGTGCTGTAGTTCAGTTGGTAAAGCATAGTGCTGTAGTTCAGTTGGTAAAGCATAGTGCTGTAGTTCAGTTGGTAAAGCATAGTGCTGTAGTTCAGTTGGTAAAGCATAGTGCTGTAGTTCAGTTGGTAAAGCATAGTGCTGTAGTTCAGTTGGTAAAGCATAGTGCTGTAGTTCAGTTGGTAAAGCATAGTGCTGTAGTTCAGTTGGTAAAGCATAGTGCTGTAGTTCAGTTGGTAAAGCATAGTGCTGTAGTTCAGTTGGTAAAGCATAGTGCTGTAGTTCAGTTGGTAAAGCATAGTGCTGTAGTTCAGTTGGTAAAGCATAGTGCTGTAGTTCAGTTGGTAAAGCATAGTGCTGTAGTTCAGTTAGTAAAGCATAGTGCTGTAGTTCAGTTAGTAAAGCATAGTGCTGTAGTTCAGTTGGTAAAGCATAGTGCTTGTCAGTTTCAGTGCTGTAGTTAGTGCTTGTAGTTCAGTTGGTAAAGCATAGTTCTGTAGTTCAGTTGGTAAAGCATAGTGCTTGTAGTTCAGTTGGTAAAGCATAGTGCTTGTAGTTCAGTTGGTAAAGCATAGTGCTGTAGTTCAGTTAGTAAAGCATAGTGCTGTAGTTCAGTTGGTAAAGCATAGTGCTGTAGTTCAGTTGGTAAAGCATAGTGCTGTAGTTCAGTTGGTAAAGCATAGTGCTGTAGTGCTGTAGTTCAGTTGGTAAAGCATAGTGCTGTAGTTCAGTTGGTAAAGCATAGTGTTCTTAGTTCAGTCAGTTGGTAAAGCATAGTGCTTGTAGTTCAGTTGGTAAAGCATAGTGCTGTAGTTCAGTTGGTAACGCATAGTGCTGTACTTCAGTTAGTAAAGCATAGTGCTTGTAGTTCAGTTGGTAAAGCATAGTGCTGTAGTTCAGTTGGTAAAGCATAGTGCTGTAGTTCAGTTGGTAAAGCATAGTGCTGTAGTTCAGTTAGTAAAGCATAGTGCTGTAGTTCAGTTGGTAACGCATAGTGCTGTACTTCAGTTAGTAAAGCATAGTGCTTGTAGTTCAGTTGGTAAAGCATAGTGCTTGTAGTTCAGTTGGTAAAGCATAGTGCTGTAGTTTAGTTAGTAAAGCATAGTGCTGTAGTTCAGTTGGTAAAGCATAGTACTTGAAGTTCAGTTTTTGTTAAGAGCTCTCCTAACACAGTTACACAGAGTTTTTTTTTTCGTCATTCGATCATTTTGGCCTCAGGTCCTCAGAACGTGCTAGTATGCAAACACTGAATGGTGACCTGGTATTAATATCCAGTCATTTCTGCTGAACTCATTTAGAAACTACACAGGTTACACATGTAACATTTGAAACAAAATCAGTTATTGTTACAAGGTTTATTACGCTTTTTCAAGAATGAGTTACGATGTTTACATAGAAAACCAGTAAATAAAGTTTTGGCATATATTTAGAATGTCTAGCATGTTTAGCAGAGATGGTATATTTACTTATAATATGATATGATATAATGACATAAATGTGCATATATGAACGTGATAGTGAACCTTTATATGTTAATGCAGGGCTAATGTATTTATTGATATCACATGTCACTTTATTAAAGGAGCTTTGTTTTGAACTATTTCGACGGGGAGTGCAAAATATGTATTTATTCATTTTGAAATTAAACACAATAGATTCAATGATTATATGATGGCAACATAGCTAGTTTATGCCAGTGTGTTTTCACTGCACCAAATCTTTATTTATGTAGCCCTGCTACTCTCAGAGTTATCCACCTCTAACCTACAGATAATATACAGGTCCCGCATTTACCCAGCTATGACGCACACACACACGCGCACACACACACACACACACACACACACGGCTGCAACTGTTTATTTTCTGTTCTGTTGCTTGGTTACCTTACCAACATCTCTGCACACCTCAACTATCTTGTATCCCACAAATGCTTTTGCAGACCCGCTCATTGATATCCGGGAGAAATTAAGTGCCTCACCAAATGTAGTCTTCCCACTGCTGGATCTCCGTAACTGACTGTGAATCTGTGCCCGTGATCAATATGCCCTGTAAACAGCCTGGTAATTGTTTATTGTTTGTTATTTATTATGTTCACTGTTGTCTTCATTATTTCACTGACTTTTCCATTTTTTGTTTGTCCCTTTTCTACGCAGCATTGTTGGACAGAGGCGGTGAGTCAAACGTTCACTGTTGACACCTGCTGCTTTTCAGGCAAGTGACAAACAGCATTATATTTGATGTGTAGTGCTGGTGAGGCCCCCAGAGGTTAGACAGAGTCCCATCCCCACAGGCTGGCAGTATGTTTTACTGATGACAGCCCTAGGAATGGACTCCGGGGCCCGCCGCACATATGGGTCACGGATATGCGTCCCAAATAGAGCCATAATCCCTATGTAGTGCACCTGTTTTGACCAGTCCTATTAGCCATGAGCATAAGAAATGCACTCGAGTGGAAAGGATGTCATTTGGGACGCCCGGGGATGTGTTCACTTGCCTTGTTATAGCATGATGTAATAGACCGGTGCCTTAGTCGCTCACTTTCATTTAGCAGCATCGCCTCCCAAACCCTTCATCACCACATAGGGGCTTGTAACACCTCAAATTCATGAATCCCTTGCAGCTGGACCTTGTCTCTCTGTCTCTCTCTGTCCCTTTGTCTTTCTCTGTCTCTCTCTGTCTCTATCTCTTTCTTTCTTTCTTCCTTTCTGTCTCTCTGTATCTGTCTATTTCTCTCTCCCGCTGTATCTTTGACTCTGTCTCTTTGTCTCTCTCTATTTGTCTCTCTCTGTCTCTTCCTCCAGGGCCCCCTCACCTCTCCCACCTCGTTCTCTCTAACCTGTGGTTTATCCCTTTCTATCTCTGTTCTCTGTCTCTTTCTTATCCTAGTCGTCTCCTTCCCTCTCTCTGGTAGCAGAGCTCGGTCAGGGGTGTCATGGCCGAAGCTGAAGAAATGCCAGGCTGGCCGAAGAAATGCCAGGCTGGCAGAAGAAATGCCATGCCCGAAGCATAAGAAATGCCAGGCTGGCAGGAGGAATGTGGTTAGAAAACATTTGATACCCCAAAGAGACACCTAAAGAAACCGTGACAACTTTCTCTCACCCCAGATTACTTGCAAGCATGTTTGCACACGTACACAGACGCACATGACAGGCACACCAAGAATTTGCACACGTACATTGTGTTGGCAAGAATGGATCCAGAGGCCTGCACACTGAGACATACGTATAAAGGGTACATTACAAAAACGAGACTCTACGAACTGAGCAACAGGAGAGGCAAGCAGACTATTAGATGGAGAAGGAGGAAGGACGAGAGTGAGATAGAGATGCAGACAGAGGCAGGCATGCACTGTAAGCTAAGACGAACCTACAGTGCATCATTGCATTGCACGAGAGAAAAGCTACCACAGCTCATTGGCTGGGCGTTGATGGCCTACATCAGGCAGACAAACTGAATGACGAGCTCAGACATTCTAAAGCAGACCTAAAGGGATATTTACGGCAGCAGATTAATGTTTAGGACTATAGGTGGAGTCATTTGAGTTATTTTTCGCCTACCTCCCCAGGGATAAAACGCTTTGATGTAACCGGTTCGGCTTTTGCTCCACCCCGCGATCTTCCTCAGACAAACTCTTTCACGTTGACAAGCACCTAGTACTTGTGAGGAGGTTTCGAGAAAAAGTATTGTCAACTGAAGGGTATTGGATTCGCAACCACTGTTGGTTTCAATCGGATTCATTCAAGTATCAGCTCTCCTCTGTTCGTGCTTGTAGTCAATGATCATAACCTTTTTATTTTATACCTGTGCTTCAATTTACGAGTAAATGCATAAAAATAGAATAAATCAAAGAAATTACATCGTTGACTTTAACAGCGTCTCTCTTGTTCTTTTCCTTTATTTTGCTTTAAAATATGCATTTTCTCTATTTGACAGGTGAAATCGAGTAGGACTTTTGAAACGACGTCCGCTATACTTCTAGTTTCGTCTAGAATCTTACGTTTTCAAAGCTTCTCAGTAGAAATCTATCAGGGTTACGGAATGAGAACTGACAGGTTGTTTTTGGATTAAGAACATCTCTTAAGATACTTACTGTACAGTAACTAAGAGAACCAATTGCAAAACAGCAGCAGACAAACAACGCCATAGTCAATGTTTTCCGGTGGCCATGGCAACTGCTCCCGTCGCTAAATACTGATTGCGCGCCATGCGCAGGAAGTACTGCAGGGACAACAGGATGTACCCTGGCTCCGCTGTCCAGGGTCTAAGAATTCAAGGAAGTTATTGCACTTTGTGGAATGGTCTGAGGAATGCAAAATGTCTGCCGGCATTTGAGGTCCTGGCTGTATCACATGTCGAAGGCGACGGGCTTTGAAGATAACTTGACCGGCATGTGATACATGCATGGCATTGTGCTGGCACCCTGGGCTCCGCCACTTTCCATCCCAACCCATTATCCTCCCAACAGTCAGGAATGTCACCGAAACGGAGTAGAAAACGGACACGGAAAGCTGTGCGCTGTTCATTGTTTTTCGAATAAACTGTCGTGTAACCTATGTGGGGTTTCTTTGCGGGTTAAAAGCACCAGAATTGTAACAGAAGTCACAAATAAATGAATGAACACATTTAACCCCAGAAACGGTCTTAATGTGAAGACTTTGCACCGGGTCAATTAAACGTGCTAGTGGTTCACATCCAACCTATTTCACAGGACAATAGCCATTCTACTGTATTGGTCTGCTGCCACTTTCCCAAACGCACCCTTTGACTATTATAAAACCACTGACCTGTTTAACAGTAATGTTCTATATTATACAGTGCTATTTAGACACAAGCTCTGCACTCCTTAATCGACTGTCTGCACTCAGCTGTTTCCCCTTTACTGTTCCTCTGGACACCTCAGGATTCCCCTGGCCTTCTCCCTGCACGCTCCCTGCCTCCACCTGCCTATTTGCCCCTGGAATATGGGTCCCACTCTATCCGCCTGTCAAGACGCCAGTGTCCCTGAAATAGCATACTATTCCTCCTGTTCTGGACAGCTCCAACGTGCCCATGTCAGAAGTAGTGAACTCTATAGGGGAAAGGGCGTGAATTGAGACCCAGCTCAGTTCTACCAATGTTCTGGATTGTACCAAGTTACAGAGCCGACAGTCCCTCTCCCTGACGCGTGGATAGAGCTATCTGTCCCGAGGTCAGAGGTTAGGGAAGGTCAGGGGTTAACCCGACAGGAGACGCTTCAACAACAAACAAATTGTCTAAAATCTCTTCGGCGCGGCCTTTGTTCAGCTAACACTGACCCCCCCCCCAATCCCCATGAACCCAAAACAAACCCCATCGTATCCATTACCCTATTAGCGATAACTAGGACTGTACGTTTGGCTTAAATGGGACATATTGTAACTAAAAAGGTCAATATCCAGAAGAAGTCATAGCAAACTTCTATATCTTCTTTTTCATATTTGGTTGGAAAATATCTGATATCTGATGTACTCTGTCTTCGAGACGAAGGGGAGAAGAAGAGGGAAAGCAGAGCTCGTGTTTTGGGGCGACGAGCGTTTTAAGGGTTGCTGGGCCGATTCTGGGGAGGGGATCAGATGTTACGCCGGTGGTGACAGGTATGTTTGCTCTGTGGGCCTGAGGTGTCTGTTTGGGTGCCTGAGGTGTAGCACACTGCCTGTTGGCTCACCGTGATGATGTGTTGTTCAATGGAGAGGTTAATGGGTTTGACCTCTCTGTTCTCTACCCGCCATGACGGTCAAGAAGAAAGACACGCAGACAGGAAGACGGAAACCTGAGACCCGAGTTACAGGGTGGAAAATGTATGTTATTTAAAATATATACATTGGCGTCGCATTTTTGCCCGTCATGTTTCAGTTTGATTCGGCGTGACTTACTGAGAGCAAAACTTTTATAGAGGATTAATGAATAAATTGTAAGCTGGAGATGATTAGGTGTGCGCTATATAATTATTATAATTATATAGACCAAATAGCACTTCTTAACAATCAAAGAAGAGTGATCTCTACCCAAAACCACCATTTCTCTTTTCAGTAATACTCAACAGCCTCTGTCACATGTGTAGGAAATATGTAGTTAAAACAGAGTTCCTAAATTTTCATAGCCTTTTACACTGTATGTAATATAACTAATGGATGTACATGTTACTCCCAGGAGTTATAATATAACTTTTTTATATTCAATGATTCACATTCCTGAAACCAATAGATCCTCAGTTCAGACAATCCCTTAGTTTATAAGGTACTTGGCGCCCCCAAGTGGTAAAGGAATAGTTAGCAGTTACAATTATTTAAAAAAGGATTTATGGCTATGTGACATAACTATGGTTATATTTCATTTGTGTATTTTATTTGATGTAGATAGTGGAAAATATAATAATAAAAGTACTTTTTTATTTAGCCTTTATTTAACCAGGTCGGCCGATTGAGAACAAATGAGAACTCATTTGCAACAGTGACCTGGCCAAGATAAAGCATAAACATGGGGAGAGCTATGGTGACTAGAGAGTAGGTACAGTGGGACTTGTTAACCATCAAGTTAAACGCTGAGTGTTTTACGGCGGCCAGCCGACTAATGCGTAAAGCCTGCCGTAGAGGGTGTTGTATGGGGCAGTGGTAACAAAACGTATAACTCTGTGGTAAACCACATCACATTTTTTCAGAAGAGTGTGAGGCACAAGAGATGACATCACCTGTCCTAAACCCCCATTAGTGACCTGGGTGTTGGTCTTGGGGTTTCTGCATGTGTGTGTTTGTCTCCCCCTGGTCACACCTGGACCTGATCTCCCATTAAGGAAGTATTTAAGAGACAAACAGACCTTCAGTCCCTGCTGGATAGTTAAGTCACACGTGTATGTGTGACCGATGTGCCGGACTTGTACTTTTGTATTCACTTCTGCAGCTCATCAGTCAGTATTAGCTTTCAGTATAACTCATCCACAAGGCATGTTTGGGGGCATGAGTGAAGGAGGCTCTTTCTTGGTAGTACAACTAGGGAAAGATCTGGTTTTTGGAACATTTAAAAAAGAAATCGGTGTATCCTGCCATATTCACCAATCAATGTTAAACATTAACGGCTGATGCTGAGGATTCGGCTTTCCCCGACATGAAAAGTAGGGATGTATTTTAATAAAAATCCAAACGTTTCTGTGTATGTGTGTATCCTCTATGTAGCTTTTGTAGACCAGGCAAGACGTAATATCTATTATATCGTTGCCTGTGTTAAAGAACACTGCTTTAAATGGCATGGATGTGTCCTTAGGCCATCTGGGAGATTCATCTTAGTAAATATATGTTCAAATAGCCACAGGGGTTTGTTTGAGGTGTTTCTATATATGATCAGATTCAGAGTAGCGTGTGAACAGAGTGAGGAATTCATTAGCAATTAAGTCAGAAAACGTATAGAGGATGAGCTGGAACTTGCCTTCTCTGTGAGCTGTGCAATTACTAGTGTGCCACAAAAAAATAGAACTTAGCTAGTAATAGGCTACTATTGTAACCTTAATGGCTAAACATTATTCCAAATGTGTTGAGAGCAGAAACGTATATAAATTAATGTTTAAATGCCAGACCGCAATATTGAAAATGTATGGTCCTAAGAATCTCTCCAAACTAATGAAAAGTACCCAGAAGCACTCATAATAACCTAATAGTATCCACAATAGTATCCAGGTCCTGAACCTTAAATGACCCAAACCGATAACAAAGTTACCTAAAACAACCCAGAAGTGCCCAAAACATTTAACCAAAAGAACTCCAAAGTAAGCTAAAGTACTTCAATGGTATACTGTTTTTTTAAAACACTTACTGCTGATAAATAGTTTTAAACAATTTTTAAAAGGTTGTCCTTACAGGCTTTATTTTACACTCGAACATAAGAGCACAAGGCACAAATGTTTGCTTTGATTGTCTTTTTTAGCACATTTTGAGAATGAAATAAATCATAATTATTGTAACTGCCACTTTGGATTAGATTACTTTGTCAATGGTTCTGAGTGTGCATATCCCTGTAATTCTTTGAAAATAGATTGTCAACATTAATACAAAAATGTTCATTTGAGACACTTGGTATCAATTACAAAGCTGACTTTTAAACTACTAATAAATCCAACTACCGTTATGTAGTTTTGCATTTTGTAAGAAAACTCCAGTCAGAAAAACCTACAGCCAACCACTAGAGAGCAGTATAACCCTAATTAGAAAGAATTGTTCACCTCTGGCATCATAACAAACCGCATGGCAAAGCTTTTTTTGTCATGAAATAATGTAAAAATGTGTGATTTCTGAAATTATGAAATGGCATAAACGTTTTGCTATATACGTGTTTTTATGTGATTGATATATGTGTACATTTGTAAATCTGTAATTTGCGCAATGGAGCCCATGTATGTTATATGTTGTCTGTTATTCTTGTATTGCTAAATACTGCAGTGAATGTGATACTGATGTTACTTTAATCAGACTTATTTGGTCCACAATCCATAACAGAGTTAGTACACTGCAAATATAAGTATGCATCCTAGACAAGACCAGAAATACTTCACTGTATGTTTGCATAGACAACAACAAGCGTATGATCAGCCAATAAATGTATTATATAATAGACATAGAGAAACTGCATAGTGAATTCTATGTCCTGTCTACTGAATGAAGCATTCTGGGATATATTTGGCCACTGGTTCTGGCGCTGTTGGGTATGTAAAAAGGAAATGCTGCTTCCTTTCTATTAATGTAATCAACTGGACTCAGTGTCAAGATCATTGTGTCTCAAGACAAAAGACAAAAAAGGATAAGTTGGAGAAAAGGGAGAGTTGTTTTCAAACATAGTGTTTTTATGTGTACTTAATCGATAATGTACCAGGGTATTTACAACCATCAAATGGTCAATACACCAACACATTTATATTCTTTATTTGGTAGGTAGTGCTGACATTATTCATAGATTACAAGAAGCAGATTATTGTATATCTTACTGAAGCATAAAGTCAATGTAATGGGGATACTTAAAATAAAAAGTCCATCTATATTGCTGTGAAAATGTACATATGTTGTTAAAATGGCACCTAACCTACTGACACTGAACTATTTTGGTTAGAATGACTTAAATAGAATCCGCAGAAATTCCTGATCTACGGGAAAGTGAGTTTTCTGGGCAGAAATCCCACAGGTGTTTTTGGCTGAGCTTGACATTGCAACCTATGAATTGAAAGGAAGACCATTTAGTAAACACATCTAGTAACATGTTACCTTTAGAGGCTACCCCGTATGGTCCAAACAGACAGAAGGTCCACTGTGGCACAAGTCACAGAACATTTTAATGACGTTTACGGGAGGAATGTGTCCCAACACACAGAGCATCGCCCCCTGCTGTGTATGAGGCTGCAGACCTGTCCACCTACAGAAGTGGCTACTGGACCTTGGAGCAGTGGAAGAAGGTCCCCTGGTCCGATCCATGGCCGCTCCAACTCGCGTCTTACAGGTAAAAGATCTGCTGTTAATATCTTGGTTCGAGAAAAGCCAGACACCTTCAGCGTCTTGTAGAGTCCATGCCTCGGTGGGTTGGCATATTAGACAGTCATAATTTTATGGAAAATTACTGTAGATATATGTAGACATATGTATATATTCTCTATATTTATATATATATTTATATAATATATTTGTACTCCTATATTCCAACTGTCCCCAGACCAGTTTTAGGACCTGTGTAGGCCAGGTGTCTTCAAAGCGGACTTGGAACATGAGGTTGAACCATGAATTATTCAAGCTAAGCTCCGTCTCAGATTTCTATGCAGACAAATAATTTGTTTTGTTCTGGGAGGGATAAAGGCAGAACAGTGGAGAGGCTGGAGAGTGAGCCGGTACCTCCCCAAACCACCACCAGGGGCCGCTCCAGAGATGAAATAAAACCCTTTCACGGGGTTAGTATTCTGTTGATGATTTCTCCATCACATCCTCCACTCACACTTTTTTACGTTAATAAAATACCCACCAGAGGCCTAAACTTTTGCTTAGTGTTGTTTTTCTGTGTCTCTCCTATTCCACATGTTACGAGCAGTTATGTTCTCAAAACCCCGGAAGGATGTTTCATGTACCAGTATTTAAAATACTTTCACACCCTGTATCTCGCAATCGTAGACTTTATCTCTGGTTTGACTTCCAAAACCCTGATACCAGTTCATAGGGCCTCACATGACGTGTGGATGCTACCTTCTGCCACCTGCTGGGGATGAAGATCCTTCCTTACCTCCAGTACTGTCTGATTTGTGCACTCTTCTCTTCAGCAAATGCAAAGGAGGAAGTAGTGCCCTCACTGAAAGAGTCCATTACTGTTCTGGACTTCAGACCGTTTACTTACTTTGATGAAACTTCCCATAAGTGTCATAGAAACTCAGCACAGAATGTAGCTAGAGTTAAACACTATTTCATTATTGGGATGTTGTCAATATACTTGAGGCTATACCTGTTATGTCCTATTGTATTACTACTGCTTAAGTGTTTCAAAGAACATTGCAGAAGATGTGGAAAAGATGTGGTAAAACACCCATTTCATATATAATAACAAAAACCACTCTCATCTAATCCTGTTTTTTATCCAAATAAATGCAGTTACAATCCACAGATGAATCTGTTATAAAACGTTGTAAATTGCAGCCATATGATTCATCAAACAACTGTCCCAGACCAGTTTTAGGACCTGTGTAGGCCAGGTGTCTTCAAAGCGGACTTGGAACATGAGGTTGAACCATGAATTATTAAAGCTAAGCTCCATCTCAGATTTCTATGCAGACAAATAATTTGTTTTGTTCTGGGAGGGATAAAGGCAGAACAGTGGAGAGGCTGGAGAGTGAGCCGGTACCTCCCCAAACCACCACCAGGGGCCGCTCCAGAGATGAAATAAAACCCTTTCACGGGGTTAGTATTCTGTTGATGATTTCTCCATCACATCCTCCACTCACACTTTTTTACGTTAATAAAATACCCACCAGAGGCCTAAACTTTTGCTTAGTGTTGTTTTTCTGTGTCTCTCCTATTCCACATGTTACGAGCAGTTATGTTCTCAAAACCCCGGAAGGATGTTTCATGTACCAGTATTTAAAATACTTTCACACCCTGTATCTCGCAATCGTAGACTTTATCTCTGGTTTGACTTCCAAAACCCTGATACCAGTTCATAGGGCCTCACATGACGTGTGGATGCTACCTTCTGCCACCTGCTGGGGATGAAGATCCTTCCTTACCTCCAGTACTGTCTGATTTGTGCACTCTTCTCTTCAGCAAATGCAAAGGAGGAAGTAGTGCCCTCACTGAAAGAGTCCATTACTGTTCTGGACTTCAGACCGTTTACTTACTTTGATGAAACTTCCCATAAGTGTCATAGAAACTCAGCACAGAATGTAGCTAGAGTTAAACACTATTTCATTATTGGGATGTTGTCAATATACTTGAGGCTATACCTGTTATGTCCTATTGTATTACTACTGCTTAAGTGTTTCAAAGAACATTGCAGAAGATGTGGAAAAGATGTGGTAAAACACCCATTTCATATATAATAACAAAAACCACTCTCATCTAATCCTGTTTTTTATCCAAATAAATGCAGTTACAATCCACAGATGAATCTGTTATAAAACGTTGTAAATTGCAGCCATATGATTCATCAAACAACTGTCTTCAGACCAGTTTTAGGACCTGTGTAGGCCAGGTGTCTCCAAAGCAGACTTGGAAAATGAGGTAGAACCATTAATTATTAAAGCTAAGTTCCATCTCAGATTTCTATGTGGGCTATAAACAACAGGCAAATTACAACAATTGTTGCAGTTGTAGCTGGACTCGCTGCACTGCTGCTGCTGCAGAGCATGTGTGTCTATGGGCTGGTCACAGTCGGTCTCCTTAAGTGTTTAATTAAGCGGTAGGCCCACCCAGACCACCTGCTGGCCTTACATACCAACACCTACATTCAAATAATACCTTTTTGGAGGACAATGGGCTCTTTTGTTTTGTCTGACAGGTTTAAAAAATGAGGGTTTAAAGCAACATTGCTTCGAGTTATCTCATTTGTATAACACCTTTAGATTTATAAAAAAAAGTAAAAAAAACATAAGGACTGACCATACATTTCCGATCGGTTACGATATGAAGTGGCCTATCTGTCAATTATTAATAATAATTTGCATGAATAGATATTTCTTGAGCGTGGGGAGTGGCGTGTGGGCGGGGCATTAACCACGCCTTCATTCTGGGCTGGGCGGAGTTACGGGCCGCGCTTTTAGGAATGGGTCTGAAACAGTTTTAGTTTAGTCACCACAGTTACGGAGAAGAGGTGAAAACACCTGACGGTCTCTTGGAAAATCCCCTCCATAGCTCCTGTCGAAAGATAACCTACCTCCAGTATACATTTGTGTTAACTTGTGTGTTGTTTCTTTAAAGCTTCAGCCTAATTATCGTGCCCTATATGCTGCCACTTTTATTGCAATACTAATACATAACGTAACTATAGTTGATAAGGAACTATTGCACTATATTTATTTTTTCTATTTAAATACCATTTTACTGTTTTGCACTGAGTTATTGGTGAAGATGCACACCACACAGAAGGACACGACCTACACGAAGATTTTTGTCGGAGGTCTTCCGTACCACACCACGGATTCCAGTCTCAGGAAATATTTCGAAGTGTTTGGGGAAATTGAAGAAGCGGTCGTTATTACCGACAGACAGACGGGCAAGTCGAGGGGCTATGGATTTGTAAGTATTAATTCCATATTATTGTTTTTCATAACTTAATAACTCACTTACACTGTCAGATAAATATCGGCCGCGTATGAAATGTTGTTAAAGTGGATATTTCTGTATTTGAAAATACTTATTGACCGTCGAAATGTCGATGTTTTTATTTTTTGAGACTTTGTTTCAGCACATGGGATATATTTTATATTATTAAAACGACTGATGAGCGACTTTGCAACTTGTTGCGTTTGGACATGCGCACTGAGGTGTTTAGAAAAAGGGATCTGCTGCACGTGCGGACGTTAACTGTCCAACAAATATGTGCTGACGTCATTATGTTAATGTATTATCATATTCATAGGATACATATTGTCTTTGCCACACCACATTAAAGGTTAACAAACGTAGATGAGTTAAGACTCTTTGCTTAAGTTTCTTGTTACTCTTATTTGGAAAAGGCTGACATGGCTATTGTATCTAAGACATTTTCTCGTAGTTGCCTTCTCAGATGCAGAAAATACCAATGTACTCATGAAGGTGTGTTCAATTGTTTTAAGTGATTGAGTATATGTGTACACAGGGTGTCTTCTCTGGAAAACCAAGACGTTTAATCGTGTGATATTTTGATTTGGTTGTTTCTGCAGGTGACGATGGCGGACCGGTCCGCTGCAGACAGAGCTTGTAAAGACCCGAATCCCATCATTGATGGAAGGAAAGCTAATGTCAACCTGGCATACCTGGGGGCGAAGCCACGAGTGATGCAGCCAGGTACACACGCACACACATACATTGGCACGAATGGACAGGTGCAGTTCCGAGGTGTCTGTGTAGGTAAATCCGTAATGAAGAAATGTGCAGAACGTTTGGGATTAAAAATGCATTAACGTTCAAGGAACATTAAGGGTGTTGGTTCTGACAGTTTAGCATTTGTTCCCTTAATGTTAATGTCTTATCAATGGATATCATGTCTGGACCATCATACTGTGTTGATGATTCAGGAATTATGTACACATTTCAGGATTTGGGACTATTTGAATTCTCTTGAAAGGTTTTCAGTTAGAAGTAATGAGATTTTGTATGCTGGAATTGAACACAACCCTAATTACTGTAATATCCCTGCCGCCTAATGTCTAGTATGTACTGAATTCTGTGTCCCAAATGGTTCCCTATTCCTGTATAATAGTGCACTAATTTAGGCCTGGTCAAATCACCCTGTTTTCCGTATTATTGCTACTATGGGCCTGGTGAAATAGTTCCCATGGAATAATTTGGGATTCATCTTGACAAAATCCTCAAAACATTTTGTCCACTACCCCTCTCTGTCCAGGTTTCACGTTTGGTGTTCCACAAATTCACCCAGCATTTATCCAAAGGCCTTATGGGTAAGTAGTGATGCATGCATTGACAGGATGGTTTAGATAATCAACATAAGCACATTGTCATTATCCTCACTGACTATGACAATATGATGTCTCTCATTTGGTTAACGTATACTATTGGAAGAATGTAGTTAAAGTTCATATCATGTTTATACCATTGTTTTGGGATTATTCCTATTTGTATAATCATGCATACATGATAAGGGTGTTTGGTAATAATGTAATTGAAAAACAAATTCACAAATACTATTTTCTTATCACTGACTACAAAGTTGACTGCAATTTATAAGGTGTGTGTGTGTGACTGCGTGTGTGTGTGTGACTGCGTGTGTGTGTGTGACTGCGTGTGTGTGTGTGACTGCGTGTGTGTGTGTGTGTGTGCGTGTGTGTGTGTGTGACTGCGTGTGTGTGTGTGACTGCGTGTGTGTGTGTGTGACTGCGTGTGTGTGTGTGTGTGTGTGTGACTGCGTGTGTGTGTGACTGCGTGTGTGTGTGTGTGTGTGACTGCGCGTGTGTGTGTGACTGCGTGTGCGTGTGTGACTGCGTGTGTGACTGCGTGTGTGTGTGTGACTGCGTGTGTGTGTGTGACTGCGTGTGTGTGTGACAGCGTGTGTGTGTGACTGCGTGTGTGTGTGACTGCGTGTGTGTGTGTGACTGCGTGTGTGTGTGTGAGTGCGTGTGTGTGTGTGACTGCGTGTGTGTGTGTGACTGCGTGTGTGTGTGTGACTGCGTGTGTGTGACTGCGTGTGTGTGTGACTGCGTGTGTGTGTGACTGCGTGTGTGTGTGTGACTGCGTTTGTGTGTGTGACTGCGTGCGTCTGTGTGTGTGACTGCGTGCGTGTGTGTGTGTGACTGCGTGCGTGTGTGTGACTGTGCGCGTGTGTGTGTGACTGCGCGCGTGTGTGTGTGACTGCGCGCGTGTGTGTGTGACTGCGCGCGTGTGTGTGACTGCGCGCGTGTGTGTGACTGCGCGCGTGTGTGTGACTGCGTGCGTGTGTGTGACTGCGTGCGTGTGTGTGACTGCGTGCGTGTGTGTGTGACTGCGTGCGTGTGTGTGTGACTGCGTGCGTGTGTGTGTTTGACTGCACATGTGGGCGTGTGTTATGTTTTCAGTGAAATTGATGGAAAGTTACAGCCTCAATGACTCAATGTGATTTATTTCTCTCTGGTCGACAGGCTTGATATCGGTTAACATAACTGGTGGTTTCAGGATTAGTTCTGTGAGCATGTCACAGATCAGAAAGGGAATTACCTGTAATCTCAAACACGCACAAACAAGCTCAAATGGTGATTATAGATGCATGTACGTTGGTTTTTTATTTTGGGTTTGAGTTGTATTTGTTATTTTGAATAGCAATTAGAGCTTTGTGTGCTGTTTTACTGTAATGAAGTGGTGTTGATCGCTAAACCCGTGTGCTTTATTTAATGACAACGTAGAAAAGAGGGCTTGAAGATTTTCTGGGTGCTCTTTTCCGTTTTTGTGGAATAGTGTTGACTTTCCCTGGGGGAGCGACGTGTTTCAAACTGGATTGATTTGATGCTTTTGTGCTGACGCTTGTGGTTTAGCTTCTCTTTGGTAACAGGATGTTGTTGGATGTGTTGCTGGAGTGACTGACTCTTTTGTTGTGTACGTTTGATTACTTCCGTCCTCCACCACTACTCTCCTCCCGTCTCCAAATCGAAACCACCAACAGCTCTTGCATGTCTTTTTGGACCCTGTTGGTGTAATAATTATTTTGCATTAACACTTAAGCTGTCAAATGCTCCTATTGGATGGAATTTGCTAGAAACATTTGACTCTCCTTGTCTTCTCTCTCTGTCTCCATCTCTCTTTGTCTCCAACCTTCTCTCTCTCTGTCTCCATCTCTCTCTGTCTCCATCTCTCTCTGTCTCCAACCTTCTCTCTCTCAGTCTCCAACCTTCTCTCTCTCTGTCTCCATCTCTCTTTGTCTCCAACCTTCTCTCTCTCTGTCTCAATCTCTCTCTGTCTCCATCTCTCTTTGTCTTTTGCCACCAGTAAGTTGCTGCATTGGTTTTGTAACTTAATTCTCATTCTCTCGTATTCACCCTTTTTATTTCTCCCTTTATCTGTTGTCTCCCCAACCATCCATAAGACATAATTTTAACTTCATGGCTTTAGGACTTCCAGGAGAACAGCTGCTTTTCTCTGTCCAGGGGACAGGAAGACACAGGGGGAAAGAAAGAGAGAGCTATACAGAGAGAGACAGAATGTGGAAGACAAAGAGAAAGAGCGAGAGACATAGTTGGATCTAGACCGCCACATCAGTCTCACATCCTATAGTTATGTGTGTGTGTGTGTGTGTGTGTGTGTGTGTGTGTGTGTGTGTGTGTGTGTGTGTGTGTGTGTGTGTGTGTGTGTGTGTGTGTGTGTGTGTGTGTGTGTGTGTGTGTGTGTGTGTGTGTGTGTGTGTGTGTGTGTGTGTGTGTGTGTGTGTGTGTGTGTGTGTGTGTGTGTGTGTGTGTGTGTGTCAGTCCAGTGGTAGATCAGTGCTCCACAGTCTGTACTGTGACATAAACAAATGTCTGGATGCCACAGCCTCTGAAAAAGCTTTGGTCACATGGGCCCATGGCGCTAACGAAAACAAGCTTCTCCATTGTACCACACAAAGGCTGGAGTGCTGATGCTGCAGTCGCATGAAGCCTGCTCTGGGAAGCAGGGGGGGCTGGGGCTCTGGCTGTCATGCCGGAATGGGACGCTCTTTAAAAACAGCAGTCCAAATACATCAGCCTGGCCAAGGGGCCACAGAAAGCCCAAAACAGCTGTCAGAGGTCAGCCCCATTCGTACCTGATAGTACCGCCATTTTATTCCAACACATGTGCATCCCAAAGCCACACACACTCTGGCATGTCCCGAATGGAACCATATTCTCTATCACTGTTCACTTCTTTCGACCTCGGTAGGTCCATGAAGACCAGACATCAGTCCAGATGCTTACAGCCCTGAGCAGCACAGACAGGTTTATAGTCAGGATATGTGTTCAGGTGGCAGCCGCTGTGTGCCGGATCTCTCATGTGCCGGATCTCTCATGTGCCGGATCTCTCATGTGCCGGATCTCTCATGTGCCGGATCTCTCATGTGCCGGATCTCTCATGTGCTCTCATGTGCCGGAGCTCTCATGTGCTGTTGTCTCATAATCTCCTTTTACTGTAGCATGACAGCATTTCTCTCTGCTCCTAATGCAATACAATCCCAATGGTTTTATGTGGCAGTATAACAGGTGTAGACTGGTGAAATCCCATTCCTGGTCAACAACGTCAACCGTACGGCATGTGATTTGAGCAGACCTTTATTTGGCCTCGAACTTCAAGCACCACTGTTTTGACCAGAGTCAGAACCACAGCGTTCCAGACACGAAGTGTACATGTTAATGATGATCCATCAGACATACTGTAAATATGCTTCTTCTAACCTGGCTTAGGTGTCTTAATCAACACTTACAATACAACTGTATTTATATAGCACATTTTCCAAGAACAGACGTTGCCCCGAAGTGCTTTACAAGGGGAAAGATAATAATATAAGAATTTTAATAAAGATGATAAAACCATTAATTATACATGTTATAGTATACAATTATAGATGATAAAGTCATCAATTAATCAAAGGGTAAAGCAAATGAAAAGGTTTTTAAATTAGTTTTAAAAGAAGCTGTATTGAGGAACAGGCAAGTCGCAAATTGGCTAAGCCCAGCCTCTACCTTCAATCAAATGATTACCGGTGACAGATAGAGCAAGGTTCTCATTACAGGTGTGTATTCTGTTAATACCGGTCTCCAATCATTGGTATTTAGACAACCATAGACAGCATGCTGGTATCCCAAACTGCAGTATAATCTTTTTTGGAAATACTATTGTGGTTGTTCAGCTTTAATTGTCCGCTTTAGCATGTATTCATAAAGTCATGATTGGATATTTTGTTATAGTTCAGGTGCTTTTAAATGTAGGCATTACCTGTTGGGTGTAGGTTTAGTTGTAATAGCTAGATTACTTCTAGGCATAAGCGTTAGGATGTTGAGGTGAGGGTTAGGTTAAAACTAGGGTTAGGTTAGGAGATTGGCAACATAGATATCGACTTTAGAGCATTTCCGACAAGGATAGAAAAGAAGTGTGTGTGTGTGTCCAGCCTGTGCCGTGACTGTAACAATGTGTTAAGACAACAGTATGCCAGGCTGAGGCATCTGCCAATGATGTGATGTCATAGCACTCTATCGTAATTTGAAGCTTCACCGCTGTGCCGTATCAAAGATGGTCTGTTTTAATAAATATCTGTATACATTTATAACATAATGTAATTATTTTAAATCCGATGAAACGGTACTTGTGTTAAAACGCCAGCTGTAAAGCTTCAGGTGACACCTATGGCTGAAACATGATGTAGGATTTAAGGAGGCCTGGAACACGCCTATATTCAGGAAGAAGTTCAGCTTTGATAAACCTACTTATTTCACCCAAAGTTTCTTTCTTTTTTTGTTCCGTAAGTCGCTGTGGTTGTGAGTGTGGTTGTGTTGTGTTGGCGATAATCTAGAATATGTTGACATGTTTTGTCTTAATTGCCTGTGTTTGTAGTTTTGCTGTTGTTTTTCCTCTGTTTCCTTTTTGGCCCAGTGTTTTATGATGTGTTTGGTTGAGTAATTGAGTACTGACAGTAGGGTTGCCATGATAGATCATGTCTTGTTTGTATTTTCCCCTTCTCCAATCAGGAACTATGGAAGTTTCCTCCATCTTGTTTCCCATTGGCTTAAATTATGTCCGTACTAATTTGGTCCAATAGAATCAGATATAACAGATTTTAATGACCTAAAGTTAGCATCACAACACATTAAAAACAAACATGGACCACTGATCAAATGGAGACATGTCAACTTTATAATCTCATCAAATATTTTCGATTTTTTTGTTGAGTCATAAAAAAATGTTTTTGATAGAAGTGAGAAAGTATGAACGATCGTACCGGTCGGTAAGAAATCTATAATTAGTCCGGATTTGTACCCATGCTACATGAGTGTGTGTACTGGAGAGGGTGGTCTACACCGTAGAACCAGAGGGTGGTCTACACCGTAGAACCAGAGGGTGGTCTACACCGTAGAACCAGAGGGTGGTCTACACCGTAGAACCAGAGGGTGGTCTACACCGTAGAACCAGAGGGTGGTCTACACCGTAGAACCAACCAGGTCCACCTAAATCATAAAATTTATGATTTTTGTAAATACAGTCGACTACTTTTTCCCGATCAAACCACATTGTAACAATATCCTGTCATGTCTTTACCATGCTAGCTTAGAGTCATGGGAGAGTCCAAAAGGCCTTATGGCTGGGATATGTCATGATGATATGGCTGGGATATGTCATGATGATATGGCTGGGATATGTCATGATGATATGGCTGGGATATGTCATGATGGTATGGCTGGGATATGTCATGATGATATGGCTGGGATATGTCATGATGATATGGCTGGGATATGTCATGATGATATGGCTGGGATATGTCATGATGGTATGGCTGGGATATGTCATGATGATATGGCTGGGATATGTCATGATGATATGGCTGGGATATGTCATGATGGTATTGCTGGGATATGTCATGATGATATGGCTGGGATATGTCATGATGATATGGCTGGGATATGTCATGATGATATGGCTGGGATATGTCATGATGATATGGCTGGGATATGTCATGATGATATGGCTGGGATATGTCATGATGGTATGGCTGGGATATGTCATGATGATATGGCTGGGATATGTCATGATGATATGGCTGGGATATGTCATGATGATATGGCTGGGATATGTCATGATGATATGGCTGGGATATGTCATGATGATATGGCTGGGATATGTCATGATGATATGGCTGGGATATGTCATGATGATATGGCTGGGATATGTCATGATGATATGGCTGGGATATGTCATGATGATATGGCTGGGCTATGTCATGATGGGATATGTCATGATGATATGGCTGGGATATGTCATGATGATATGGCTGGGATATGTCATGATGATATGGCTGGGATATGTCATGATGATATGGCTGGGATATGTCATGATGATATGGCTGGGATATGTCATGATGATATGGCTGGGATATGTCATGATGATATGGCTGGGATATGTCATGATGGTATGGCTGGGATATGTCATGATGGTATGGCTGGGATATGTCATGATGATATGGCTGGGATATGTCATGATGATATGGCTGGGATATGTCATGATGGTATGGCTGGGATATGTCATGATGGGCAGAATGTGCTCATTCTTCCTGACTATTTTATCCAAACGTCCATCTGAGATGGATCTGAGATAGCGCTGGCCTGGGGCACTTTGTCTGAACACGGGGGGGGGGACGACCAGCAGTGTCCTTTTTGAAAACTGTCCAGCTGTCAAAGTGGCACGGACATTTTCACAATGCCCCCTCATCTCCGACCCCCACCCCTCCCCCACGTGTTCCCCTACCAACTGGGACAGGCAGCGGGGCATGTCACTGTGTGTCCGAGCACGCAGTCGCTCCAGCTTACCAAAGTTAAATTCAGATCTGTCATTAAAGACTGGCCTTTTCTCGATGATTTGTCTCTGTGATGGTGAATAAGCTCTTAACACACTTCTTAATTTTCTGACAGGTGTTTGGCAAGTTGCCTAACTCAATACAAACCTCAAGGGCTAGTTTCTCAGAGACAGATCAAGCCTGGTCCTAGACTAAGACGTCAAGCTCAATGGAGTATCTACTTTAGAGCTTATTTTGAGTTCTTAACTAGGCTAAATCTGTGTTTGAAAAATCAGCCCCCAACATCTAATTTCTATAAGAAGAGGATCAAACCCTGTTGACTTTAATCACCTCATTATTCCGTTTCTTTTCACATTAAGATCTCTATTTTGGCAACCCTACATCTCCCGTAACTGCTAGCAGGCATTTCTGTGGTGTTAGTCTGACTAGAGGTGTTGCATTGTGGGGGCGCGCCTGGCCGCAGTGTGTTTGGGTTGGTTCCAGTTGGTCCTGCTGACAGACTGTGTGTTTGCTGTTGTCAGTGTCTCCATACTTCCTGTGACTCAGCGTCTGTTTGTCCCACAGGATCCCCGCTCACTATGTCTACCCTCAGGCCTTCATGCAGCCCAGCGCCATGATGATCCCTCACGCCATGCAGCCCAGCGCCGCCTCCACCGCCGCGTCCCCGTACATCGACTACACCGCGGGCACCTACGCGCAGTACTCCGCCGCCGCGGCTAGCGCTGCCGCCGCAGCCGCCGCGGCCTACGAGCAGTATCCCTACGCCGCGTCCCCCGCCGCGGCCGGGTACGTCACCGCGGCCGGTTACGGCTACGTTCAGCAGCCTCTGGCGGCCGCACCGGGGTCGGCCGCGGCATTCGGCCAGTACCAGCCGCAGCAGCTGCAAGCCGACCGGATGCAATAGCAGCCGGCGGGCGTCACAGGGGCGGGCTTTAGCCGATGTCCTCGGGTGATTGGCCGTGCGGAGGAATGGAGGAGGACGGGTGTGGAGGCGTGTGGTTAAGTGACGGAGTTGTTAAGATGGTGGTGATGGGAACTCCATACAGTAGCTTTCCAACTTGCTGTGCTTCAACCAAATGAGAAATTGAGGAACCGTACAGAATTCTCAGAACAAAAGATGGGGATTTTTTCTTCTGATTATTATCACTGTTTATTATAATAATATTATCATTGTAGTAGAGTATTTATTTATAGAGGAGAAATGCAACAACTAATCACTGTGGTTGTAGCAAATTGTTATACATGGCCTTGTGTCCAAATGCTGTCATTAACATAGTAGGGGAGCAACTCTTAGACGTGTCCCAAAGTGTTTCGGTTCTGAAGCCCTTATAACCTATATTTATTACCGCATTTCCGGGGCTCTTGTCATTCTGTCTCTTCAATCGCTTTTGAAGAACATTTTCAGATAATCAGGGAAATTAATCAGTTTCCAGTGTGTGTGTGTAAGGACAAGCTCTGTGTGTGTCAGGGAATAGCTGAAATAACTGTGGAGAAAAGAGTCCTAGCTAGTGTCACACGTTAAGAATAACCTTTTTGTCTTCCTGATGCTGAATGTCTCTTTTTTACTCTATATCTCAACCTCTTGACCTATGCAAAGCAAACAATTCACTCGGAGACAAAACAAACTGCAGGAATAACCGACATCAACTCGTCAAAGGGGATCACAAACAATACGAAGACTACTACGCAAAGAATGGAAGAGGTCAGACAATGAGAAGCACAAAATCAGTTACTTTCAAACACGTAGGTACACACATACGAACTCGCACACACACACAAACAGTTGTGTACATAGTGGTAGAGGACAAAAGGCCCAGCAGTGTTCCAGTGGCCCTGTGTAATGGGTTTTAGCCAGAGTGAAAGAGAGGGAGAGAGTTTAGATGAGAGAATGAGAGAACAGACAGATCACTCTGGAAAGAACGCATCACTTGTGCTCATTTGTTGAGCTGTCACATTTTAATCCCTGGCTCCCCCGTGGACTGCCTGGCCCGGCCCGGTCAGCACTTCTGTCCTGGTGTCAGGTACACACACCGCCCGCCTATCCTGACCCACAAGCCCGGCACCGTACCCCATCAACACCCTAAACCCCGGAACGCAGAGGGATGGGATTAGGGGGCTTGGAGGCACTTGACATGAATTTGTGGGTGCTTCGTGTGCCTTACATTTGTATTGCTATTTAAGAGGGTAAAACGAAGAGAGATCTACTATTTAAAATATTTATTTAGAGAGTTGGCTATGTTCTGTGTGCTCAAAGTACAGAGACTGAGTGGCGGTAGAGTATTTATATGATGTATTCATCTCAAGGCATATAAGTTATTGAGTAGATTTAGTTGTATCTTTATGGTTATTATTAACATACTCTACCAAAAATGTTGACGTAGGATTTATTTAAGATATTCTGTATGTGCACTGTAAAATAGTATTTGTTGCCTTATGAAATCTTAGTACATTACAATAAATATTGGCTTGTTAAATGCCTTTTGTATAAAATGTGTTTAAATGCAGGCTTGCATGCAAACTGTTAATTTGCCTATTATGTGTTTAGCAATGTTGTGAAAAAGTACAAAGAAAATCCTGTCAGAAAATGAGCAAAAAGCTGCTTTTTACATTAGAATATATGTTTGTTGCCATTGTTCAGTTGCCTGTTCTACTATTGCTTTAAATATACATCAGATGGGATATTTTACACTGTTGGGAATTTTTTATACTTGAACTATTTCTTACAAGGGAAAATATGAAAACATACTTTTTAAGGAAGCTTTTTCATTGTCACTGGATTAAGGCATGTAAAATGTTATTTACTATTTATGCAAAAGTCCTGTTGGTATTAAAACTTCATTTCAGAATTTTAACCCTATTTACTCTAAATTGAAATAAAAGTTTCTGTATAAAAACGGAACACCACGTATTCTGTTTTTTCTCAATGTTGTTTTTTTTTCTGAGATCAAATGTATTTTGGTGTACATGGACAAAGACATTAAAATTGTGTCAATGTCCAAATTTTTATGGGCCTGACTGTATGTAAGGACTTGTTTGATGTATATTATACACCTTACACATCCTGTCTTCTTGTGAAGAATTCTCAAACTTTCAAAATCAATGCTGTTTGTATGGTTGTAAAAACATTCTGCTTTCTGGAATTAACTAAGAAGTTATTGATCACCGAAATGAAAACCGGTGGGGTTGAAAAATGGCTTTTGGGATGGCATCTATGTTGGTATCCAATGAAATCTGATTTGCAACTTGGAACAAATCCAACTTGATGACTTTTGTAGGTTAGACGTGCACCCTTTCCAAGGTATTTCGCTATTACTTGAGCCATTTCCATCTGTCCTGTTTACTCATGCAAGCCAAAACCAATATCCCAATCTGGTCTTTTCTCCACATTATTTGGCTGTTAAATAAGCCTGCCAAATCAAAAACGACATGTTATACAGTGTCTCTACAAACCCCTGTCATCTCTTCCATCTTTTGTTGTTATATGACCTAAAACTGGGGCAAACAATAATATTTCAGGACAACAACCCAAAGCAAAGCAGAAAAACACATTGCTGGACTGTCTTCAGTGTCACTGAGAAGTCTGGGAATGTCCCTGAGTGGCCTGTGTATACCCTCCTTGTGCTAAAACTTTTTGTCTGTAGTTTTCGGTTATATTTTAAAATGGAAGGAGCATCTTACTGGTTTACAAAAACAAGAAATGAAGCATGAGACACATATTTCATTAAAATATATATATTTGATTTCTGTAGAATTTAATAGTTAAGGCATGACACCTTTAATAAACAGGTTACAGAAGACGTGTTTAACAAAAGTATTGTTGTGGACGAGGCAGCTGAGTACTGTCGTGCGTGCGCGTGCGCGTGAGTGAGAGCAACCGCAGACCAGCCACCATCCGCATCCATTAGGCAGGATCTGATACAAGATGTCTGCTGAGCGTCATTGTGTATCGAAGTCACCTAAGATCCCTCTGGAGGCTCCACCATTTCAGCCTGACTGTCCATAGCACAGGACAACATTCACAACCTCACACTCCAACAACTTAGTCTGGATTTATTAACAAATGCCAAGAAGCACAGATGCTGAATGCTTTCCTTCCTACCCTGGCAAATGCCGTGTCTTATTTGGTGCACTACTTTCGACCCGGACCATGTAAGTCGCTGGTCAATAATTGTGCATTGGACAGAATACGGTGTCATTTGGGATCAAAATGTATCTATTTAAGGCATCTGTGTAACCAAACGTTGGCCAATCAGAGACCTGGACCGGACAGCTGCTATGACGCAGCAAATACAGAGACACTACGTCACTTTGGATTCCACGGTTCCCACGTCTTAATTGAATTGATCCTGGAGATAATGAGTGTGTTGATTATGTTAATGATACTCATGTGTTTGTGGTGACACTAATTATGATTATTATTATGAGGTTACTCTATCATATTGTATATATTTTCATATGCCAAGCTACTTGTGAAAATAATCTACTCGAATGTCTTCAGACCTCTAGTCTAGAGACAAGCCCATTTGACTACACATGTTATTATTGCATTAATCAGATGTTCCATATATAGCCTATGTGTCTGGGGCTGCAATAACCCAGGGTTCTCAAGACATGAGCTGTACACATTTGAGTCATTCGGCCATTGGTCCCCTTCACTTCACTGGGATCTTGGGGCTGCTTCATTAGGAAGTCCCGGAAGCGCTGCGTCCTCTGCGCGCTGACTGACAGGGTGTCTGGGTGGGTGTAGCTGGGTACCCCGGGTGGAGCTGGGACCAATCAAGCCCTAAATATTAGGCCACAAAACGGAAGAAAACAACCAGAAATTTATTGCGATCTGTCATCGAAGGTAAATGTTTCTTTCTTGGTTCTTTTGTTTTCAGTCGATTGTTGTTATTTTATTGGGATGGTAAATTAGGTGCGGATGGTCTAATTAAAATATGTGTGGTATATTCTTATTATGTTATTCGGTTCTGAAAGTCTCTATAAGGACTAAACCAGCGTTTTTATCATAATGTCTGTGTGTCTTGTTGTGTGGATGACATCAATTCTTATTTGTGGTGTTTCTGTGTATTCTCGAAAAAACGGTCGCATGTCAAATAACCAACATGTATGTCTAGGGTATAATAATATGTTTACATCGCTTTGAATGCAGGCCATATTCATGTAATTACTATTAGTGTGTGTTACGACAGCGGTCCTTTATTCATGGAAGCACGACAGTGGCGCAAACGGGCACTGGAAAGAGAAGACATGATTGTATTAGTATCATTGTGTTGTCATGTCGCGGAGTTAGACGACCGTGGCACCTCATATGTAACCATAGAGTTGACCTAAACTTTAAGTATGATGCTAATGTCATCCCTGTTCTGTTATTTAATATAGTAACACTTCTCATACAGAATCAATACCAACAGTTATTTATGCTATGTATGTTAGTCAATGAGAAAACACTCCCAACGTCTGTTACTGTTATAGACATATTAGGGTAACCAGTGTAAACGCCCCAGTTAAGGGAAATCTGTCTTTGTTGACATAAAATCGGACAACATTTGGTTAAATTTAGAAATATACATATTGACTATAGTCTTACAAAAACATTTGGAAAAATCACAACTTATCATTGCCACCATGGGGGCAAAACGCCCCTCCCTCTCTGGTACATAGCCCCGAAGGGTTTATTTTACCCCCAATAAAGATGAAGTATATATTAAGTCGTCAAAATTATTCGATCAATGTTATTAATACAATTAAAAGGAATTCAGTCTTATTAGATGTATTTGCAAAACCAATTTCCACCGTGATATTGCATGTTCTACAAAGCCGGACATGCTCCCCCAAGATTTTAATTTATTTTAGTTTCCCCATAACCACTGCAAATGGTACGAATTGGATATGCAATTATGGAAATTGTGTTTAGATTTATGTTCATAATAGTTTTACACATGAAAGAACAGTCTGTCTGAATCAAGCACATGCTGCAGCAGTACATGTGTACTGAAGGCCTCAAGGTCCAGAGTTGAGTTTAAGGGGCTTATAATGCCGTTCTCTGTACAGTAACCAAACACTATGGATCTCTGCTGTGACACTGTTGGTCCTACATGATATTCTAGATTTGTTATTTACTTGTTATTTACTTATTATGGTTTCTTGAGTATATCACCCCCTAGAAATGGAACCTTGGTGTTGTGTGGTGTAGTCATGGGCATGCGTTTCCCCCTCAGTCACTGTATACAGTTAACTTGGAATACTATAAAACTGCAAATTTGTAATGTCATTCCCTGTGCTTTTCTATTGCCGTGGAAACCTTGGCCAGTTCACAATGGTGACGATATGCTAATCAAGTCATACTGTGTCAGGTTTTGGTGCTTTGATTTCACCGTTTTCGATACCCTTAACATTAGAACATGAGAATAGACCTTCAGCTACAGTACCCATTATTGGACTCATTGTCAAAGATTTGCCGAAAAAGTTATGAAAATAAATATTGTTTTAGGTTTTCAAAAGAATATACACATTCTACAAACTAGAGACATGTTATAGGTGCCCTATTGTTATATCCTATTGATATCGTCCTGCTGATATATAATGTGTTGTTTTCAAGTTCATCTGTCATTAGAAACCCTCAAGTTGTCATCAATGGCTTTCTTTTATTTGCTGTATATAAATATGAGGTAGAAATGCCAAACTCCCGTAATCATCTTTTAACATGGTCAAGGCCAGGGAGCACAAATGTATTGATGTCTATGGTTATTGACCTTCATTAGGTAGACAACGGCTTAAAAACCAAACAGAAACTCACTTGGCAGGACCCAGTTGACACTAGTACAGCAATAATTCATACGTTTACATCAACTGGAGCTGTGGTGAATCTGAGACAACCGTGACATCACCTCCATGCCACCATGCTATTTGTAAGTCTTTCTAGGAGAGAGCATCTACTCTCTCTATATCTATAAATATCAGAGGCTCTGAGGTTAGAGGGGGCATGAGTTCCTTCCTTATTTACCTCCCTGACCACCTGACCAATGTCCTTTCTGACCCGGTAATTTAGTTTGGCGAGACGTCCGACTCGAGGAGGAGTCTTGCGTGTCGAAACCTATTCTATTACACAATATGCTCACATACAGATGGGTGCCTTAAATTTAATTTACCACAGGTGGACTCCGATTCAGTTTAAGTGACGTCTCAAAGATTTCCAATGGACGCCGGATGTTCAATTGTGTGTCATCGCAACGGGTCAGATTTATATTGTGCATTTCTGATACGATTTAGATTTTCAATTAATTGGCACTTATGGGGTAAACAGTGGTCTACAGCAGAACTTTGGACCAGACAACCTTCTTCCAGGTTCACATCCACCGCTCTCATGACCATTGTAGTGTGTTCTCGTCTCGAATATCAGTTTGGGCTTATTGGTTTATATATCAAACACGCAAACAAAGTGGTAACTTTAAGCTGAAAGTTATTGAGGGACGTCGGGGCTGTATTGTCTTGAGTCTGCACTGGCAGCACCCAGAAATAGCTAGTGAAGCCAGGCGTAGGCATTTGGCACTACTGGTCGAATTCTCCTGAGAGATTACGCCCAGGCTGCACCTCACTACCACCAATTTGTTAGTTATAGTTCAGAAGGCTGCTGAGGTGTGGCCTGTTTTAGGCTACTGCTCACTGATAAATGTGCTAGTTGTTTAGCCCCACTGGTGCACATATAGTATGAGGGTTAAGGTCTGTTTTAGGCTACTGCTCAGTGCTCACTGATAAATGTGCTAGTTGTTTAGCCCCACTGGTGCACATATAGTATGAGGGTTAAGGTCTGTTTTAGGCTACTGCTCAGTGCTCACTGATAAATGTGCTAGTTGTTTAGCCCCACTGGTGCACATATAGTATGAGGGTTAAGGTCTGTTTTAGGCTACTGCTCAGTGCTCACTGATAAATGTGCTAGTTGTTTAGCCCCACTGGTGCACATATAGTATGAGGGTTAAGGTCTGTTTTAGGCTACTGCTCAGTGCTCACTGATAAATGTGCTAGTTGTTTAGCCCCACTGGAGCACATATAGTATTAGGGTTAGGGTTAAAGCCCACCCACACAGGTTATGTCCAGACCATACATGTTAAGCATTTATCACAGACTATACTTCAAGTGTATATATTCATTTGTTAATACTGTTTTTGTTCTGGAGGCATGTAAAATAGAAAAAAGGCACAAAAAATGTTTTGAAATTGCAGCTGTGCTGATTGGCTTCTATGAAAATGAATGGCCCAATGTCAGAACTCATAGAGTTTCTGACGGTTCTGAGCGCATGATTCTTTTTAAAGTAGCGGTAAAGGATGTGTGTAAGTGACGTGGGGAACTCGGCACAGCACCTTTTCTGCTCAACTGCACAGAGAAATACTGGGACAAGATTAGAAATGTGACTGTGTGTGTGTGTGTGTGTGTGTGTGTGAGCATAGGCCTGTGTAACAGTGACATCACTGATGTAGAGCCCTGTATGGGGATGGTTTTGCTAACACCGGAGAAAGAAATGTGATCAGGCCCAAGGCCCGGTCAGTGAGGTCACTCCCTGCTGACAACCAGATTAGGTGACACTATCCCCTAAACCCTATCTAGACAGTGCACTTCTTTATAACCTTAAGCTCTGTTTAAACGTAATGACCTATGCAGGGAATAAGACGCCATTTGGGACATTGTTAGAGTGCGCATAATATAAACCCTACTGTTATTCTACTCTAACCTCAAACACAAAGCATCTGCTGTAGGGAATTAAAGCGTAGACAATTAAACTTTTAATTGGCGTATCCAATCTATTATGTAAACCGGAGAGCCTGATCTGAACAGTGCAGAACACAGCCTTTTTATAACGTAGAGCCTTTGTGTATGTAGGATAGTGTAGTATTTGCCATATTAATGATGCCTGGAGTCTTGTAGAGTCTCCAGAATGAATGAGGGGCCAACAGCCTCACAGCACAGCTGCGCCATTGTGGCCGGGAGTATAAATCATTGTGGAAACGTACCAACGTTGCCGGAGTGACCGGAATTTGGCAGTGCAAATTGCTTCTGCCGTGTGGATTTCTACTGACTCCTACTGGGCTGTTGTGTACCTGCAAGCTCTATGGTGGTTGTTGGCTGCTGAATGTGTTCTTCTCCAAATGCATAGGCATTGACAAGTATTTTGTGGTTTAGCTCTCCCCATGCTGGCAATGGCTGCAGTAATGGAAGGCGAGAATTGACAAATTACAAACTGGAATGAAAACCCTTTCTAGTGTAATAACAATATCACTTTTTTGCACGTTCAAAACACCTCGTGACAACCCTACCTGTATGCTTTTGTGATTGAAGTGTGTGGAACACAATAAAAATTGTAAACTAAGACAATGCATGAACATTTGTTATCTATGACCCCATATTTTAATATACATTTTTTTGAAAATTGATTCAGTTATGTTTTAAAAGAAAAAATATTTAATGTATTGATAGAAACAGTCACTCATATAAAATTACTTTAAAGTGACATTTTGCACTCCTCTACTTTTCCGGGTCACAGCTTAGCTTCTGAATGTCCTTTGACATTTTGACCATTTAGGATTGAAAAAGTCAAATGACGTACGCACACATTAAAATGCACAGTCCGAAATTGGAGCTAAGAAGGGAGGAACGACAAAACTGTTGCAGTAGAGGAGTTTGTTTATATACAGTTTTACTTGTTTATTAGCATTTATAGGGACCCATGACATATTCAATACCATTTGATCGATGGATAGCAGGACACAAGCATCCAGAGAACCGAACCGTTTCTTCTCAGATAAACTCTGGCTGCGTTCCAAACGGACTCTTGTGAAATCGGCTTCTTTTTACTAAACCCTTACGGGCTCTGGCATGAAGTAACACACCTTATATGGAATACAGTATTCGTCCTGAGTACTAATGCTGTAATTTCCCTTCTGTAAAGGTCAACAGTATGTGTGTGTGTGTGTGTTACAATGCATGATCCGGAAATCAAAAGAGACCAGTTGTGGTGACCATGATAGGGCACTGATTGGCCCTGGCTGCTGCTTTACTGACGGACATCCAATGACCTTCCCCCTTCTAGGGCCGCCACCATGGAAACACTTGTGCAGCGCCTGGAGCAGGCAGTGATTCGCTTGGAGCAGGTGTCCGTCAACATACAGGCGTCCAGTGGCATGACCAACGGGGACTGTAACGGGATCAATGGAGGTGAGTCGTTGGAAAGAAGCGAGTCAAGAAGCTCCAGGTAGTGAGGTAGCGGAATTAGATGTTTAGACTGTTAAAGAATTCCAGGTTCAAGGTGATAGGCTTTATGCCTAAAACAGTGCCAGTACAAATCCTGAGCTCACTTTCATGGCCATTGTGACCTCAGCCTTTCCTCTGCTCCACCTGTAGGTGTTCCCCAGTGTATGGAGGCCTTTGACCTGTTGCTGATGGGACCAGTGGCAGAGTATCTGAAGAATAGTCGCGCCATTGGGGAAGACGTGGAGAAGCATGTGAGTGGGAGGAGTGTTTGGGAACATGAGTGTCTAGGTGTGTGTGTGTGTGTTTTGTGTTTCATTTTGCACAAACAGGCTCTTCTTGAATGTGTTTGTGTTGCGTTTTTCGATGTGTTTTTGTAATCAGTATATTCTTATGGTGTTCTCGTTTATTTAGGACTGAACATGAACAATAAGCGCACAAACAAACCGGTCTTTCTCCACTGGGCCTCTGAATTTGGACTTCTTTTTCTTTACTGACCATCAGAGAAGAAGCTGTGAACAGGGAAAAGCCCTTAGGGCGTTCATGTAGATTCGTTAAGTACTATATCAGCTTTTCTTTCAACTTAAAAATACTTTAGTAAAGATGGAACAAATATGAAAGGGAGTTCAAGTGGACGACCACGGGATGATGGAAATAAAAGTGCAGACACTTTTATAAAAAGTTGCATTTTCACTGTGTGGGGTCCATGGATTGGCCAAAGGAAAACCACTCTAGATAGATGGGAAAAGCAGTGATTTACTTGATAGTCTGTTTCCTGTCCTGTGCAGTGAAACGTCAGTGGGGAAGTATGTTTGCACTTTAACCCTGAGGTCCAATATTAAACCCAGACAGAATCACCTTTTCCACCCGGATGTCGGTGTATTTTGTGGGTTGGATTCATGTTGGCAACCGCTTTAAGGATGTCTTTACGTCTGACTTCATAAACATATAGCAGATACATTCAATGCACTGTATGCAATAGTTGGAAATGTGTTAAAATGAAACCATGGGAAGGATTAATGGGTGTTTTCATACACAGCTAATCTCTTTTTTTCATCACAGTGAACGAGTGAGATGGTATTAGGGTGAGAGCTGTTTTGTTAGGGTAGGAAACCTCCTTTTGTGGCAAAACACTCCTGTGAAATCAGAGGTCCTTTGGAGGTCCTTTGGAGGTCCTTTGGAGGTCCTTTGGAGGTCCTTTGGAGGTCCTTTGGAGGTCCTTTGGAGGTCCTTTGGAGGTCCTTTGGAGGTCCTTTGGAGGTCCTTTGGAGGTCCTTTGGAGGTCCTTTGGAGGTCCTTTGGAGGTCTCTGCAAAACCTTGTTGATGTCTCGTCAGACCTTCCCAATGCATGGTGGGAGATCATCATGACACTCTGAATGGTGCTTTCAATGACCTTTCCCTTCTGCGATTGACAGGCGGAGATGGTGAACGATGGTCTTCAGCTTCAGAAAAGCTTTCTCAAAATGGTCACCACACACCAGGAGCCCGCTCAGGTAAGGATTTTAGCACTGTCTTGGAGAACTATCCTAACTGCAGATTTTCAAATAAAGTCAAAACAAATGTGTGTCTATCAGGATCACCGGTCGACAACACCATCTCTACAGAGTTATTAGCGGTGCCTCATTTCATCTTTAGCCATTTCAGGATGGCTCATTTCAGCGTTAGCCATTTCAGGATGGCTCATTTCAGCGTTAGCCATTTCAGGATGGCTCATTTCAGCGTTAGCCATTTCAGGATGGCTCATTTCACCGTTAGCCATTTCAGGATGGCTCATTTCACCGTTAGCCATTTCAGGATGGCTCATTTCACCGTTAGCCATTTCAGGATGGCTCATTTCACCGTTAGCCATTTCAGGATGGCTCATTTCACCGTTAGCCATTTCAGGATGGCTCATTTCACCGTTAGCCATTTCAGGATGGCTCATTTCACCGTTAGCCATTTCAGGATGGCTCATTTCACCGTTAGCCATTTCAGGATGGCTCATTTCACCGTTAGCCATTTCAGGATGGCTCATTTCACCGTTAGCCATTTCAGGATGGCTCATTTCACCGTTAGCCATTTCAGGATGGCTCATTTCACCGTTAGCCATTTCAGGATGGCTCATTTCACCGTTAGCCATTTCAGGATGGCTCATTTCACCGTTAGCCATTTCAGGATGGCTCATTTCACCGTTAGCCATTTCAGGATGGCTCATTTCACCGTTAGCCATTTCAGGATGGCTCATTTCACCGTTAGCCATTTCAGGATGGCTCATTTCACCGTTAGCCATTTCAGGATGGCTCATTTCACCGTTAGCCATTTCAGGATGGCTCATTTCACCGTTAGCCATTTCAGGATGGCTCATTTCACCGTTAGCCATTTCAGGATGGCTCATTTCACCGTTAGCCATTTCAGGATGGCTCATTTCACCGTTAGCCATTTCAGGATGGCTCATTTCACCGTTAGCCATTTCAGGATGGCTCATTTCACCGTTAGCCATTTCAGGATGGCTCATTTCACCGTTAGCCATTTCAGGATGGCTCATTTCACCGTTAGCCATTTCAGGATGGCTCATTTCACCGTTAGCCATTTCAGGATGGCTCATTTCACCGTTAGCCATTTCAGGATGGCTCATTTCACCGTTAGCCATTTCAGGATGGCTCATTTCACCGTTAGCCATTTCAGGATGGCTCATTTCACCGTTAGCCATTTCAGGATGGCTCATTTCACCGTTAGCCATTTCATTATGGCTCATTGCAGCGTTCCAGACGTAGCCTTTTCCAGGCCTCTGTATTTCACAGTGCTGCTGGTGCAGTGGGAAGTCATGCGGGGCCCCGGAGCTTCGTTCACATAGGGATTATGCCCCTTTAAAAGAGAACGCTAATACAACACATTCCCAACGCGTTCACGTATGGGGAAGGGAGGAGGAAAAGAGGGTGAAAGGGAGGATACAGTGGGAGGAAGGCAGGGTGGTTTTGATGTGATATCTTCCTGTTGGCCACCAGCTTGCATTGAACGTGGGGGTGGCGTGCTGGAGGTCGGAGCCCAGCTCTGAACAGGAAGTGATTAACTAGCCCTAACCCTATTTTGCAGGTCATTGGTCAAACGTCAATAAGGCACAATTGGTCAATTGTCTGATACACAAACAAAGAGAACGTTTTGGTGGGGGAGGGTCAGCTGAAGAAGGGAGAGACAGGAGAGAAGTCTAGACTGGTCTAGTCTGTTTGCTTAATGTGGATGTGAACTAGTGTGGCAGACCTGGTAAATCATTTCACATCATAATTGTCATTTTCTTCATCTTCAAAGATTTTACCAAAACAAACAAACACCTGTTTGGGATACTGTAGATTTAAACTCTGTGCACAGTCTTTCTGGTTTTTGAGCAGCATATGGGGAAAAGGTGGTTGTGAGTGAACAGCTCTAACGCTGGGATCCCAGAGCCGCTAGTAAACCTCTGGGCTTTCTCTCCACTGCACCAGCCTGTGGATGTGCTGCATGGCTTTTTATGGGCATGTTCTATATTTGAGACACCCCTCTGTGTGTCTGTGTCTGTGTCTGTGTGTGAGTGTTTGTGCATGAGTCCATTCGTGTAAGCGTTTGCGCACATCCGTGTGTGTTTGAGACTTGGCTCAAGTGACCTCGTCCTAGCGTGTGTGTGCGTGCATGCGTGCGAATGTGTGTGTGTCCCACGCTACTACTGACTCGCTTTGCCAGCCCTCTGCTCTGCTATGCGAGGCTTTCCACTGTCAAATCCCACCGTTGAGTTCCCCTTTGTCACTTTCCACTGGGAACTTTGATCTTATGTTTGCATTATAGCTCCGAGCTTGGCCTGTCAGTGAATATAAGCACAGGGGGACGCCAAGCCGTGGTATCAGATAGAATATGCTCACACTGTATGCTACAGATCAAATTACCTCATCTCATGCTTTGATCCTTGCTTCCTCATCTACTTTCTCTCTTTCCGAGTCTCTCGCTCTCTGCCTCTCTCTTCTTTTTTCCTGCCGTATCTCTCTCACTTATTGACGTTCTCTGTTTGTGGCTCAAGTGTGTAATCCTGACCAATGGTATTGCTTGGAGATATCGGAGCTATTTTTGTCTCTCTCCGTCGGACGTGGAGAAGGATCGCGAGGTGGGGGAGACCACATTTATGCAGTGGAAATGATTTGGGCTTTGTTTGTAAGCATTGTGGCGGAAATAAAAGAGTTGAACCACCAGTTGATATGTATTCGTTTTCAGGATCTTTTGGCGGTCAAATGGTTTGAATGAGAGAGCGAAAGTCATTTGGTGTTTTCATGAGAGAGAACTTTATATTTGGTCATAAAAATCATGTGCATCTGATTTGGCTAAGATTTGCCGTTCCCATTTGAGCACACAGTGACAACCTGTATAGCTATACAATATCATAATTATTATTATCATTCAGTTCAAACCAGTAAACGTGTATTAAAGTACATTTGCCCTTATCCTGCACATCATCCTCTAGACCCCTGTCTCATCCCATCTGACCCCTGTCTCATCCCATCTGACCCCCGTCTCATCCCATCTGACCCCTGTCTCATCCCATCTGACCCCTGTCTCATCCCATCTGACCCCTGTCTCATCCCATCTGACCCCTGTCTCATCCCATCTGACCCCTGTCTCATCCCATCTGACCCCTGTCTCATCCCATCTGACCCCTGTCTCATCCCATCTGACCCCTGTCTCATCCCATCTGACCCCGTCTCATCCCATCTGACCCCTGTCTCATCCCATCTGACCCCTGTCTCATCCCATCTGACCCCTGTCTCATCCCATCTGACCCCTGTCTCTCCCATGACCCCCATCTGACCCCTGTCTCATCCCATCTGACCCCTGTCTCATCCCATCTGACCCCTGTCTCATCCCATCTGACCCTTGTCTCATCCCATCTGACCCCTGTCTCATCCCATCTGACCCTTGTCTCATCCCATCTGACCCTTGTCTCATCCCATCTGACCCCTGTCTCATCCCATCTGACCCCTGTCTCATCCCATCTGACCCCTGTCTCATCCCATCTGACCCTTGTCTCATTCCATCTGACCCCTGTCTCATTCCATTTGACCCCTGTCTCATCCCTCCTGACCCTTGTGTCTGACCCCTGACCCTTGTGTCTGACCCCTGACCACTATCCGGATGGACTCTTTATGGCAGTTGATTGGATGAACTCAGAAAAACGTATGATAGACTGTTCATGTGTTAATTGTGACAACATACAAATCGTAAAGCATGCAAAGCTAAATAAATGTACATTAGACAAAATATATGGCTGGTTGACAAGTGACAGTTTAATATAATGGCGTGGAATATCCAATATAAAGACTAGGACCTAGGCATTTGCTCTATTATCTAGCAATCAGGCAATTAAATCCGCTTCCATGGCAACGGTGGAATGCTCACTTCCTTTCTCAAAGCACAGCTCAAGTAAATAAACTGATATAATTGCATGTGTTTATCTTTTCCACAGCATATCGACAATGAAGGGGCATTAGGTTGAATTATTATGGAAATGTTAGCATAGACAATTGTAGTGTTGCCAGAGAAACAATGCGTTCCTCAGTTCAGTGAAGGTAAACTGTAAACATTAGATGTGCCTCTCAATGCCTTACATGGCTTGTGGAGTCTCCCAATGAACTGAGGAATGCTGCAAGATGGAGGGAAGATGGAGGGAAAGAAAGGAGATACAGAAGTAGTAATGGACGCTTACTGGCATCTGGAGAAAGGGTCAGACTGATAAAATTCCAGTTGCCTGGTTATAAAATCAGTCCTTATAACAGAGCATGCTTAAGGTACTTGGCCCATTGAGACTGGAGTTTTTTTACTCCGGCTATAGAGCACAATGACAGAAGATGCATGTATGTAGAGTTGGACTTGAGTTTTACCCAAATTCCAGAAATTCCATGTTTTTTCCTTACCGTTTAAGCAGTCCACAGACATTGTGTGACAGTAAACTGGGGTTTGGTTTAGTTTCTAAGTGTTGATGGTTTAGCGGTTATGCCACAAATCTGATGTTTATGATTTAGACAGAATGTGTAAAACATGCTAATAAATGTCCCAGACTGACAACTGACTATCTCCACTATCTCTCCTATATCCTCCCTTCGTCAGACGGAGCTTGCTGCCCTGCTGAAGCCCATCTCAGAGAAGATCCTGGAGATCCAGACCTTCCGAGAGCATAACCGTGGCAGCAGGATGTTCAACCACCTATCAGCTGTCAGCGAGAGTATTCCAGGGCTGGGCTGGGTCGCCGTGGTGAGGACACCTCACTTCCTGTTTCACCCGCTCAGATGGGGCATAGGGCAGTGACATCCGCCTCAATGTCTCTCAGCCTGGGACCGTCTTCACCCGTTTGCATGCAAACATATTCCTCTTTCTTCGCCTCTTTGTGCTGCCAGTCAAACTGTTGGTTTATATCCAGACCGCTCTATTCTTTAATCCCCATCTCCATCAGAGGGAGTGATTTCGAGTGGTTTCAGGCTCAATCTGTAAAACAGAGTTCTGGGCTGTTGGCCAGGAAGCTGCTGCTTCTCAGAATTTGTGTCAGTTTTGTTTGAATCGTAATTTCACCACATTCTCCTGCTCCATTTAAATAAACATTTGGGCTAATTTCTCTCTCTCTCTCTCTCTCTCTCTCTCACTATATATATACACACTTAACACGCACCACTCATAAAGGGAAACCTCAGCAGACTTAACACACATATATATGTGCAGTATATGAATGGACATATCTTTCTTTGCACAATGATTACTGTGCAGTAGTTTCATGCATGTCTGTCCAATAGGGTGTGACATTATAACCATCTCATGTTATCTACATGTAATCAGTGACACCTGACAGAACTTTTCCATTTCTTAGGTCAGCAATTCTTCATCACCTCTAGAATAAAAGTAGACTTCTGTCTCTGTATGATTTCTACCACTAGAAATACTATTATATCAAGTAAAATCCTGGGTACGTGTTTATTTAATTCAGTTACAACAAGGCAATGAATGTACAACTAAAAGCATTTCTTTTGGTCTCACTTTTAGAGCCAGAAGCCAGTTTCCTATGTGAAGGAGATGAATGATGCGGCCATTTTCTACACAAACAGAGTCCTGAAAGACTATAAAGACTCGTAAGAATGGCTGTTTTCGGATTCTATCAGCGTTGCTGATTGGCTACAGGAACAGTTTGTCGCAAAAAATACATGTCTGTCTGAAAGCCCAATCAAAAAAAGGCTCAATGTTAAGAATTGAATAAATAATATAAATTCTTGTGCGTTACAAATAAAATTTAAGTGTGCGTGTGCGTGTGCGCATATATCCAGCTGCTGTCTCTGGTATACATATACTGCTGCAGTATGGTCCAGACCCACATCTTTAAACACTTATTTAAGCACTTGGTTACCTACTTGACCATATCCCATTAATTATATGCTCACCACCTATTGTATAATAAGTGAATGGCAACACGGTGCATATTTTGGTTATATATATAACCAATTGTTTTTCACATTGGGTTATTCATCAGGTAAAGGTGGTTCTGTTCTGTTCTCCTCAGAGACAAGCGTCATGTGGAGTGGGTCCAGTCCTATCTGTTCATCTGGACCGAACTTCAGACCTTCATCAAACAGCATCACACTACCGGCCTGGTCTGGAGTAAAACTGTGAGTTTCATCATCACATGGTGACCAAACGGTGTGTGACTGGGACGCTGAACACATTAGCGACACGACAAAATGTCTGCTATAACCCAGTTGTATGGAAACATACATTGCCTATAGAAAGTCTACAGCCCCGGAATTGTTTTTCACATTGGGTTATGTGTCTGTGGGTCAGAGTGCATTTATATTAGGATATACATGCCCTTATCCACACAAAGCGTAATCCAGGAATTTCATAGATCGTTTTGCCATCGTTGTGTCAGGCTGTATATTGCAAACACAAAACGGTAGTGTAATAATTCGATAAGTATCTACCCCTGTGTAGAAGCAATCTTAAAAGGAACTTAAGTTGGAGTGAATAACATGATGTCTGGACATATTGGTCTGTTTCTGCAGGTTACTTGTGTGAAGTAGTGACATGCAGAACAATCATTCAACCATGACCATTGAGCTTTAAAACAAGCTGAGGATCGACATTTCCTCTGCATTTGTCCAATAATGCTTTTCTCAAGATGGCATTTCTCTCTCAGTATTTCTTCATCAAATATGGTGTTCTGATTCTGATGAAGTGTGGTTTTTAAATGTGTAGGGATTGAAATGCATGAATCTCTGAGGTACTGACACAAGAAAATGTAAAGAAGGTTTATGAGTGGTGTGTGTTAAGTCCTGTTTCCCTTTATGAGTGGTGCGTGTTAAGTCCTGTTTCCCTTTATGAGTGGTGCGTGTTAAGTCCTGTTTCCCTTTATGAGTGGTGCGTGTTAAGTCCTGTTTCCCTTTATGAGTGGTGCGTGTTAAGTCCTGTTTCCCTTTATGAGTGGTGCGTGTTAAGTCCTGTTTCCCTTTATGAGTGGCGTGTGTTAAGTCCTGTTTCCCTTTATGAGTGGTGCGTGTTAAGTCCTGTTTACCTTTATGAGTGGTGCGTGTTAAGTCCTGTTTAAGTCCTGTTTCCCTTTATGAGTGGTGTGTGTTAAGTCCTTTATGAGTGGTGCGTGTTAAGTCCTGTTTCCCTTTATGAGTGGTGCGTGTTAAGTCCTGTTTCCCTTTATGAGTGGCGTGTGTTAAGTCCTGTTTCCCTTTATGAGTGGTGCGTGTTAAGTCCTGTTTCCCTTTATGAGTGGTGCGTGTTAAGTCCTGTTTCCCTTTATGAGTGGTGCGTGTTAAGTCCTGTTTCCCTTTATGAGTGGTGCGTGTTAAGTCCTGTTTCCCTTTATGAGTGGCGTGTGTTAAGTCCTGTTTCCCTTTATGAGTGGTGCGTGTTAAGTCCTGTTTCCCTTTATGAGTGGTGCGTGTTAAGTCCTGTTGTTTACCTTTATGAGTGGTGCGTGTTAACCTTTATGAGTGGTGCGTGTTAAGTCCTGTTTCCCTTTATGAGTGGTGCGTGTTAAGTCCTGTTTCCCTTTATGAGTGGTGCGTGTTAAGTCCTGTTTCCCTTTATGAGTGGTGCGTGTTAAGTCCTGTTTACCTTTATGAGTGGTGCGTGTTAAGTCCTGTTTCCCTTTATGAGTGGTGCGTGTTAAGTCCTGTTTCCCTTTATGAGTGGTGCGTGTTAAGTCCTGTTTCCCTTTATGAGTGGCGTGTGTTAAGTCCTCTGGTGTGTGTTAAGGCCAATGTTTCCCTCTACATTCATTAATCCACATGTTACAGCAACATCTAGCTCCTGATTCGTCCTCCTTAACACTTTCCCCGACCACTCAGCACTTTTGTTTCGGGGTGTAGCGTCAGGACTTGACCTCTCGGCACTTTTGTTTTCTCATGAGGTGAACAGGGCCAAGGATTTCCACTGGTGTCGTTGCCGCTGGTGACCGCTTTCAAATATTGAACAGTGCTCTTACAAAAACAGCCCATAGACTACTGTTTATAAAAGTTTAGTGAGGTCATTTATGAACGCTTCCCCTTTTTCCTCCCTGACTTATCTGTTTTTTTTCTCTTCCCCCTTCTCTCTTACTCCAAATATATTCTAACTATGAGCGACACCCATCTGTGTGGAGATCACATATCAACATGCAATGGAAGCAAAGCCTCATTTGTTTGGCTTTTGATTCTGAAACTATAAGTGTACTTTTGTAACTCTCAAGAAAAGTCTTGTAACTACAACGGGTCTATAATTGAGATCATAACCACTGTCTGTTTCAGTTGTACGCCTCATACTAGTCTGTGTAGTCGTTCCAGACAGACACACAGTTTGATAAAACACAGACAAGCATGTGAGCGCGTGTGTGTGTGTGTGGATGGAAACCCGAGAGCGTGTGGTGTCAGTGTGTCAGCTGTCCCTCCTGCCGTCGGGTCTCCGGGTTGTGTGTGAGTGAAGGAGTGTGTGGTGGAGACAGGTGGTCCTCTGGGTTCATTTGAATGGAGGTTTTCTTCACCAAAGGGAGCCTCAACAAAAGGCCTGTGTGTCTAATGCCCTGTACACCTGCCTCTACACACCCGACACAGTAACCTAAACTACCAGGCTGTTCTCCTGGACATAATCTAACGGCTGCTGTTCAGGGGGGGGCAGGCACACATGCCCGTACCCTCACCCACCCACACACACACACACCCATACACACACACACACAGCTTTGATCACATTTTATTGCACTTCGCTCTAATACATGTTTTTTAAACGCAACAACCGTTGTTATGAATTGATAATGTGTCAGAGGGTAAAGTTTGATTAGTCCTAGCTGGACCCCAAAGACTGTAAAATCCCAATCACACATAAGAGGACACCAGTCTCACAAAGCCCTGCACTTGTGTGAAGGGGTGGGGGCGAGACTGTACAGTTGCTCAGACTTGTTTGAGGATTCATGGCAGACCATGTGGAACAGCAGCTGTGCAGTCTGCAGACAGATAGACAGACAGACAAAGAGACAGGCCAGCAGACAGACAGACAGCTGGATGACTAACATGCTAATAAGCCTTTATTAATGAGAGACGCGTTTATTTAGAGTAGGGGTCGGCCAAAGTATGTTGTATGTACGAAGTCGTCTAGAATTCATTCAGTCAGTCAGCATGGCCTTATTCTGCATTTGTCCGTTTCATTAAAAAACTGTATATAACCCTACATGTACTTACAGACTGGTCTTGGTACCATATAAAACCATACATGTACTTACAGACTGGTCTTGGTACCATATAAAATCATACATGTTCTTACAGACTGGTCTTGATACTGTATATAACCCTACATGTACTTACAGACTGGTCTTGGTACCATATAAAATCATACATGTTCTTACAGACTGGTCTTGGTACCATATAAAACCATACATGTACTTACAGACTGGTCTTGGTACCATATAAAACCATACATGTACTTACAGACTGGTCTTGGTACCATATAAAACCATACATGTACTTACAGACTGGTCTTGGTACTGTATAAAACCCTACATGTACTTACAGACTGGTCTTGGTACCAAATAAAACCATACATGTACTTACAGACTGGTCTTGGTACTGTATAAAACCCTACATGTACTTACAGACTGGTCTTGGTACCAAATAAAACCATACATGTACTTACAGACTGGTCTTGGTACCATATAAAACCATACATGTACTTACAGGCTGGTGTTGGTACCATATAAAACCATACATGTACTTACAGACTGGTCTTGGTACCTTATAAAACCCTACATGTACTTACAGACTGGTCTTGGTACCATATAAAACCATACATGTACTTACAGACTGGTCTTGGTACCATATAAAACCATACATGTACTTACAGATTGGTCTTGATACTGTATATAACCCTGTATGTTCTTACAGACTGGTCTTGGTACTGTATAAAACCCTACATGTACTTACAGACTGGTCTTGGTACCATATAAAACCCTACATGTTCTTACAGACTGGTCTTGGTACTGTATAAAACCCTACATGTACTTACAGACTGGTCTTGGTACCATATAAAATCATTCATGTTCTTACAGACTGGTGTTGGTACCATATAAAACCATACATGTACTTACAGACTGGTCTTGGTACCATATAAAACCTGATTAGATACTACCAGGGCCACTATGACATGCATAGACTTCGGGGTAAATATTGTGAATAAAGACACTGCGTTCACAACGCTATGACAGCATTAATGAAATGACCACCTTAAAAACCACTGATATAAAGCATCCGACCTCAGGGTGGACCATACTGGTTCTGGATAGCTGCACACATTTGTTTACACAAAGGGTTAATGTAAGCCACTTCAGCTACTTAAAGAACCCAGTTAAACAAGTAGACCCTTCACTATTTGTCCTATACTCCGCCTGTTGGTCTTTGAAAGAACTACAATTCTTTTCAATATCATCCTGCCTTGATAAATCTTTGAGGCGTCTTTTGAAGTTGTCGTGTAATTTGTCCAGCTGCGTGATTACACACTAATGTAAAATCATCCCACGGGAAATTAGTCTATATTAATGGTAACAGTGTTTTCCCGTCCACAGGGTCCCATTGCCCCTGCCTCTCTGTTTGCCCCTGGCAGTCTCTGTCCCCCACCCCCTCCACCACCCCCTGGACCTCCACCTGTCTTTACAGACAACTCCCCGCACACTGACGGCACCCCGGCCGAGCACTCGGCTCTCTTCGCCCAGCTGAACCAAGGGGAAGCAATCACTAAAGGTAGCCCGGCCAGCGTCGCCCCGGTGCTGAGGAGCTCTGACCCGACTGCAGAAGGGGGAGAGTGGGAGGGAGGGAGAACGAGGAAAAAAAGGAGACGCGGAAGACGAAAGGGTGGGAGAGTTGAAGAGGGAGTATGTGGGTTGAAAGTTCAAAGTTCTGAGAGCCCCACTGCCCAGCACTCATCCCTGTTCGTCCAACTGAACCAGGGACCTGACATCACTAAAGGTAGCCAAGGCAGGAGAGGGGAGAAACAGGCAAAAGGCAGGAGGAATTCAATGGAGTTGTTGTGTTGTGAGAACATAGAATCAGAAATCAGAAAAGTGTTTAATCGCCATTGAATTTGTGAACATACAAGGAATTTACTATGTCAGGAAGGTGCTTACATACAACGTGGTAGGAAAGGTCATTCTATTACTATGGTGTGGTTTTTAATCAACATTAGGTTAAAATGGGTTTGTTTGTGTCGTTCATTGACAACCAGCTGACTCCAAGTGCGTTTCGCTCTTTGTCTGTCAGCGTTGAAGCATGTCTCAAAGGACCAGATGACCCACAAGAACCCGGCCCTTCGTATACAGGGAGGGGAGCACAACGCCCCTCAATCAAAGTGCCGAAACCCGGGGGGTTCCTGCGCCAGAGCACCACCCCAGAAACGTCCCCCCTTGCTGGAGCTGGAGGGCAAGAAATGGAGGGTGGTATGTTACCTTACATCTGTATAATAGAGTGAGCGCACTCTTGGAAACAATTCAAATTTCAGGCGCTGACCCAAATCAGGTGAATAAGTTCAAAGGTCACCCAAAGGTAAAGGATCAAACAAAAGGGAGCGACGGTCACAAGTCTGATTGGTTGTTGTCCCTACAGGAGTACTTTGACCAGGCTCATGACCTGGTGATTGAGGAGACTGAGCTGAGACAGGTTGTCTATGTTTTCGGCTGCAGCAACTCCACTCTGCAAATAAGAGGAAAGATCAACTCTATCATTGTGGGTTAGTTGTGACTTTGTTGTATTCTCTGTTACGAAGTTGTGGTTTTACACAGTGGATTATGTCTGTGTCGTCTGTAAGACCTTCATCCCTGGATCTCACTCTTCCTTCCGGCTGACTTCATGCTTTTCTCCCCTGTGATGTTCACTTCTGACAGATAACTGTAAAAAGCTTGGTCTGGTGTTTGACAACGTTGTTGGCATTGTGGAAATCATCAACTCAAAAGACATCCAGTTGCAGGTCAGCTCAAACTACATGATTTTAACATTTGAATTAGAAGCTCCTGTAATAAACCTGTAAAATTCCATCAGGAATATTTAATGATGGAAACGATGTGTGCTAATGCCCTGCCACCGCTGTATCCAGGCAACAGGTAGAGTTCCCACCATCTCCATTAATAAGACAGAAGGCTGCCAAGTCTACCTGAGCAAAGACGCTCTGGACTGTGAGATCGTCAGTGCCAAAAGCTCAGAGATGAACATCCTGGTGCCACAGGACGATGACTACGTAAGTGTGTAGGGGAGTCGGCAGAGCGTTTGAGCTCCTCGCGCGCACGATAACGAGAGACAAAATGTATTTCGGTACAGCTGATTCACTCTTGCGAACTTCCATATTTCGTAATATCACGTCTCAATGCACCCTCCACTGGATTTAGTCAAACTGAAGGTTGTGCCGAGCTTTGTTGTTAAGCGTCCGTACCAACCCGTTGTGCATCTCTCCTGACTGCTCATCCAATCACATGGCTTGATGCGCGTAACGGCACGCTCACTAACCTGATGGTTAACTTTGCAGACGCCAAGCCGCATTAGGGACGTGCTACAGAAGGAGGTGCTACAGACGGATTAGACTAGACAATCCCCACTAGTGAGGCAGTGATTTTCTTGGCCCACCAAGATTTACGGCCCCTCGACAAAAACATGTTTTACCATTGAGCTGAACTCTTGAGTTTACCCAGAATGCATTCTCTCTGTACACTGTGAAAAAAGACTTGAAGTGCTTAACTTCAATACCAGTGACAATATGTCTGTGTGTGATTTTGACACATTTTCTGTTTAACAGAGGGAGTTTCCAGTTCCTGAGCAGTACAAGACCGTTTGGGACGGGTCCAAACTTGTGACGGAACCCACGGAGATCGCTGGCTGATCGCTGATAATTCAGCCACCTCATTTAACCTCTTACCCACATTTACTCGTCTTCATCTATTTCACAATTTTCAGAAGATTTCACAAACCCATGAGGTCTATCAAAAGACCAGATACTAACTGACTGTCTGCTAGTACTGTTGCTCAGTTGATTTGGACTAATTGTATTAATTAAGATTTCATTGTATTGTTTTTTAAAAAACCAACACTGCACTCTCCTCCACAAAACTCCTGTTCATATAATATTATTAATACCCACAGGCATATTTTATCATCAGTAGTTTCAAGCTTCCACGTCTGGTCGGTAAAGTAGCATTGAAATTCAGAGTGCAGAGGAGGATTCCTTTCAGCTTGTAAAACCAGCTGATGCTCAATAAGGCAACATACCTGAAACCCAAATAAGGGTCTGGCATCTTCAGTGTGTCTGCTATAGCAATAACAGCATTTATGTAGGCTGTGTGTGAGACGTAGAGCCGAAAATGCAACCTTGGCAATACAAACTGTGTATGGCAATATGATGCATTTTTTTTAAATTAACTTTTAGTTCCTGTCCGTGGCATTGTAATGGCATTTTGTGCACTGCTGTTGTGGTGTGAGTACGTATTGAACAATGACATTGAGGTGAAGGATGAAAACTCCCCACAAATGTAATTGAACACGATTGTCCATGCCGAGTTAATAGAAGTTCTAGAATGTGTTTGACAGAATGCTGAAGGCGTAGCGTGAACTGCTGTGTGAATCTGCCCACAGCGGTTTCATGTTTACCAAGCATGGTATTGTTTTAGCAGACTTAGGATGACTGTGTTTTTTGTGTTGCTACATGTCATATTTTTGTATTATTATATTGGCATTGAGAGCAGACTAGATGTCAGAAAATTGGATTGACAGTGTGAAATGTTAGATAAATAGTCAAGGATCACAAGTTTAATTGCATTTGCAATGTAGTTAAAGATATAGCTTGGTTCACGTGCCTAAATCAAATAATATGGATGTAGCATCACCATCATTGTACTGTTCTGAGCACTGTATTTGTCCAGTATACCTTAATGCGGTATAAAGTATACATGTTAGTCTAAATACACCTTTGTAAACTTGAACGTTAAGCATATTTGCATTGGGACTGAAATGTATCATTAGTAGAACCAGCAAGTAGAGCTTTATACACATTCTGATTCAGACCCAGCAGTGAATTTAGTGTACGTAAATGTATTGTTTTACAAAATAAAACCAAAAACCTAAAGGCTTCTGTGACATCTTGACAAATGTTAAGAATATGAATTATAGGCATATTATATATACACACACTCACAGTTTATTTACATTTATTTCAGTGCCATAAAAGGTACAAACAAGCAATCATTTCCCACCAAAAGATTCACTAGTACTGCCAACCTTGTTCAGAGACAGAGAGCAAACTGGCTCACGTTCGAGACTAAATTCAATCCAAGTGAATAAGTGTAATTCATACAAGACGATACATCTCGTCATTACATACCCTAAGCTGAAACACGACACGTAACTTTAAATCTTTGCCTTATCATACATTACTAGTGTTTGATGACTTTATTACCCTGTGAGTCTTGGGTGAAGAGTATCTCCTCTTCCTCCGACTCCTGCAGCATTTGATCAGTAGCTAAAATACATTGTATTCCACTAGCCAATACATTAGTTCTGTCCTTTAATGGGCTCTGTGGGAACACAGCCCGGTGGGCTATCACCCGAAAGCCCTCAGAGTCCTGAGTGAACAGCATTGTGAGAGCATCTTCCTGAGCCTCTCTACAAGGTTGTTCTAAAACACGTGTCAAGGGCTGTTCTAGAACGTGTTCCCATGGTGATGGAGGGCAACGTTTCATTTGCCTGTGAATGGAAACAGGGCTGAGAGGTATCTTGTCTGAGGATAGCGAGCAGGCGGATAAAAAAGAATCATTCTCTTCCTGTGACATCAGAGAAGACTGCACAGAACCTCTCTGGGTGGAGTTGTTCCCTGGTGAACCCAGCAGGGCCCTAAATCTCCCCTCACTCTGCAAGCTCTCTGGGAGGCCTGTGTGTGTGTCACTGGTCTTTGACATACAAATAGGGGTTGCCTGGTGTGTCAAAACAGACGGCCCCTCAGAATCGTGAGTGAGGACGTCCCAGGACACCCCATCTCCTGGCTCAGTCTGATCTTGAGTCCACTGGGGACTGCAAAACGGAGTTGATGACTCGTCCTGATTGCAATCTTTCCCATGAGCACCAGTCCCCACTGGGGAAGAGGACTTTACGGAGAGCCTTTTCTTTTTCGCCGGTTCCTCCATCTCGTCTTTAGAGGAACGGTCCAGGTTTAGATGGGGCATGAATTCACTCTCCCAATATAGTCTTTCCCTGAAGGTCTGGTTGTCCCACACTGGTGGGATGGCTGGCTCATTCTCTTTCCCCCCGGGACTCGAGTGTAGGGTGGTGGGTGGAGCTGTCCCCTGTGACCCGGTCCACTCTACTGCACGTTTCCGTTTAGTCCCACTCCCAATGTTAGCACGTATGGGTGATGTTGAGCTGCACATGTTAGATGTGAAAGGTGTAACGCTTAATGCAGTTCTAATTGGCACCGGAGAGGCAGATGTCTTCGCGGTCACTGTAACAGGAAGTGATACGGAGAACCTTAAGACAATTATAGGCATATTATACTGTAGCAGTATATTAAAATATTGTAATATTTATCAACAACATTAAGCAATTCCAACACCAAAGCTCCTCCTTGGAACCTGAGGTTACCTTTGCGGTGTGCAGTAAAGAATGAGGATATGGAGCTCTGTTTGGTGACCGGCATCTCGGTTTTAGTCTGCGTGAAATTCAGCGCCACTGCTAAGCTGTAACCTCCAGACTTGGCCAGAGGATTTAGTAGTTTTGAAATGGGTCTGAAAGGTATTTTCTGGGATATAACATTTTCATAATTAATCCTTGGGAACATGTATGCAGTCATTGCCATGATAAATTCAGAACAAGAAAAACATAAAAGCCGGATTATTAAAATAAACAACCATCGCAGAGCAATAACATTGTCTATCAAATAAACTAAAGAGCACTGACAGAGTCAAAATGTTAATGGTCTGACACTTGCCATGGTATTGTACCTGTTTTGCTTTTTCTTTGATGTCAGAAGTGTCTAGCCAAACCCCGCACTCCTGTGCTGATGCCCGAGATGATGATGATGATTTGGATGTCTTCATGGTAACGGAGGACAGGCTGGCCTACATCAGTCATTCATTTGTAAGTTAGGTTCTTAACACTACATGGCATTAATCTGTGCATGCGTTAAAAATAATTTCCTAAATATACCCGAGGTGTCAGTCAGCGTTGTAAATTACATATTATATGTCAGGTGTATTAAACTCTGGCCCTCGAAGCCAGTTCCACTCCATTTTTCCATTGAAACCCCCTAACAGAGACTAATTTAGACCTGGGTCGCCAGGTGGGTGTAAATAATTATAGAAGAGATTGGATAGAACATAAAACGTGCAGGCTCCGGCCCTCGTAGGGTGAGAGTTTAATACCCGTGTTACCCTACTTTGAAATTTGTGTTTCAACCAATGACGTTTAAAATTAACAGTTTGAACCACGAAGAGGAATAGCCCGCGCATTACTCACGCAAATTGTCCAAAAATTCTGAGATATTATGTAGTGTAGACGTCACTTCTAGGATACATGTATTTATTTAAATAATCTGCTTGAAATTACATGCTTTCTAGCTTTCTTTTTCACCTCGCGGTAGCCAAGTGTCGTTCCCTACTGTTGTTGTTATTTTCAGTCTCGCGCGCCAAATATAGCATAAATATAGGGTGTTGATGCAAATTGCCAGCTTTTTCTTGTAAAACTCTATGAAAGTGCCTGTATATAGTGGAAATTAACATATATTTGGTGGTGTGGAATTACGTTTTCAAATTGTTTTCTATTTATTTTAAATACGTATTTTTGATTTTAAGTCAGGCACAGAAGGACACCTTACGTTGTGACGTCTGTGGGTCCTTTGGTTCCGGGTGGCGAGGTGTGTTTACACTGACGTCACTTTAATTTGTCAAGGAGGGTGAGTGTGATGTTTACAGTAAATGTTGACTTATTATTACATTATTATAATAATCTCTTCATGCTATTTAAATCACTGTATTAGCAATGTATTGTGATATGGCCTAACGTATTATACATCCACTTGGTTTGGTTTTACAATTCACAAAGGAAATGCTAGGTAGCATTAGCTATTTAGCAGTCTTCTAAGCTAGTTTATAGCTAGCTTATAATTATGAAATTATATTATGTCATTGCGTAAATTGTGTTGTCATCTATTTATCTACTAAACACCATGGCCAATCTTTGTAGTTGGTGAGTTTGTGTAGTGTTTAACCAGCGTATCGATGGCAAGTTTATATGGCGTGCTTGAAAGTCGAGTTGTTTTCCTGGTTGCCCATTATCTTTGCATGCTAAACTATCCAGCCAGCTACTTAGTTAAGTAGCTATTTTATTGTGAACTAGCCCAATAAATCAAACATTTGTTCTGTTATGATAACGTGACTGCGAGTGAACCACCGTTCACTAGTTCTTTCTTTTTGATTGGTGTTTAAACGGCTTTAACTAACAGAAGTGTCATGCTTCGGCTAGGTTTTTTCTCTCCACTAATCATGCAGTTGTCAATATTGGTACATGCTGTTTCAATTATTTCCAATAACTGTAATTTTGGTATCTTTAGTAGATCAAGTTGTATCACGGCGACAGTCACAATGTTTCACGGAATACCTGCTACGGGAGGTATGAGTGGAGGTGCGTTTGCCATGGGTCACAAATGCATTCAATATTTATTTCCCGAAACATAATTATTCACTCCAAATTTGTTTTTATTTCTCCTAATTATAGCTCCTGCCAATAAACCTGAATTGTATGAGGTAAAGAGGGGCTTTGTGGGGTTTGCGTAATTGCTTATGACAATTGTGGGAAGTTCTTTACATATGCCTCTTAATATTTTTATATTTTTATCACAAAGAAATAATAACACACACAGTTTGGTCTCTGTGTTTCTAAATATTTTTGAATCGTTTTTAGGAGGTGAAATTGTACAAGAATGCAAGAGAAAGAGAGAAGTAAGTCATATGAATATAAATGATAAGTCATTCACAGTCCTTGTTTGTGAGATGTCAACATTAAGCATTTTGCTTGTTTTTATCAAGGTTTGACAACATGGCAGAACTGTTTGCTGTAGTGAAGACCCTTCAGGCTCTGGAGAAAGCCTACATCAAAGACTGTGTGACCCCTAATGAGTAAGTTTGATCACTCACTGGTTTTGTGTGCGTGCGTGCGTGTGTGTGTGTGTGTGTGTGTGTATGGATGTGGTTTATGATTATGAATTGAATTCTATGTATGGGGATGTTTCAACATTACAGTATGAATATGATTGTGTGTTTCTGTCAGGTACACAGCTGCTTGCTCCAGGCTGCTAGTGCAGTACAAGGCCGCATTTAAACAGGTCCAAGGGTCTGATGTGGGTTCTATTGATGACTTTTGCAGAAAGTACAGAGTGAGTTTAATTCATACACCAGCAATGAGTAGAGTGCAGCTCTTACAGATATAGGACCAGCCAAGTTTAGACTCACCTACCTATTCACATGTATTTCTTTATTTTGACTATTTTCCACACTGTAGAATAATAGGAAAGACATTAAAGCTATGAAATGACACATATGGAATAATTTTCAAACCAAAAAGTATTTCATATTTAGAGTAGTCACCCTTTGCCTTGACGACAGCATTGCACAGTCTTGGCATTCTGTCAAGAAGCTACATGAGGTAGTCGTCTGGAATGCTTTTCGACAGTTCTGAACAAGTTTCCACGTACTGAACACTTGTTGGCAGCTTGTCCTTCACTCTGTGGTCCAACTAAGCCCAAACCATCTCAGTTGTCTTGAGTTTGGGTGATTTGGGTGAACCAAATGAGATGGCCTAATACTGCAGAATGCTGTGGTAGCCATGCTGGTTAAGTGTTCCTTGAATTCTAAATAAATCACAGTGTCACCAGCAAATCACCCCCACACCATCACACCTCTTCTTTCAACCGCAGATGCATATATTATTTGTTTGCTTACTTAGATTTGATTTGGCACCAAATATCTCACATATCAATTTGTATTTGGGCAGATTCCCACTGGTCAAAAGTTCATTGTCATGTTTCATGCCCAAGCAAGTCTCTTCTTATCGGTGTCTTTCAGTGGTTCTTGCTGTTGTTTGCGGCAATTCGACCATAGCGGCCAGTTTCATTCAGTCGACTCTGAACAGTTAATTGTTGAGATGTGACTGTTCTTTGAACTTTAACTGTTTATTTGGGCTGCAATCTGAGCTCACAGGTAGTTGCTGATTTAATTAACTAACTAATCTCAGCATGAGAGCTATTTTCGTCATAGCGCTTTATTGTGTTTGGATTGCACTTGAAGAAGCCCTTTAATTCTCATATATATGATGGACTGTTATTTCTCATTACTTATTAGAGCTTTTCTTGCCATAATATAGAATGCTATAGTACAGACAATGATGGCCTTCTGTATACCCACCCAATGATGTTACTCTCTGTATACCCATTGAAACACATTATGAAGGAAAGGAATTGCACATATGTACGTTTAACAAGGCACACCTGTTAATTGTAATGCATTTCAGGTGACTCCTCATGAAGCTATTTGAGAGAATGCGATGAATGTGCAAAGCTCTCATCAAGGCCAAAGTTGTCTACTGGTTAGAATCTTCTGCAGCATGAAATACATAATCACGGTTATTCTACAATGTGGAAAATAGCACACATACAGATATACCCTTGAATGAGTAGGTGTCCAAACTTTTGACTGGTACTGTATGTACGCTCTACTCTAATTGGCAGATCTCAGACCTCTACATGCTTTATCAACTTTGCTGGCTCATGAAGTCTAGAATGGTATTTTAATATAAGTTAATTGTTGTTCTCCTCAACCTTATGTTTTTCCTAGCTTGACTGCCCACTAGCAATGGAGAGAATCAAGGAGGACCGACCAATCACCATCAAGGATGACAAGGGCAACTTGAATCGCTGCATTGCAGATATTGTATCAGTAGGTGTCCCTGGCATGCCTACGTTTCTGGCCAGTGAATGAGGCCTTTGTAATCCCAAATAGATTTTTTGTTAATACTGCACTTCTTTTTGTTACTTATTCGTTTTCTTGATTCAACAGCTTTTCTGGCTGGTCACAGAGCCCTGAGTGTTCCTAAGTGGCCGAACACAAATTACATTTTACATCCATCCTGCCACAATCTAACAGGGCTACTGAGCAAAGAGGATTTGCTTGGTGTGCTGGCAGCATGGGATGGTTATAAAACTCAGATACGATTAGACTAATACAACCACTCCCTCTATATGCCTGTTGTATTAGAGGTCATTCAAACATGCACATTATTGTGTTTTGTCTCTGATGTTTCTCCTCCTGTATCTCCAGCTCTTCATCACTGTAATGGACAAGCTCCGACTGGAGATCCGAGCCATGGATGAGGTACATCCCAGTTTGTAGATCACATGACATGTGAAGTAGTTAGGAAACATATGCTTCAGTTCTATGCTTCAGTCATTTTTGAATAACTGGCGAATCTGAACTCTTAAGATCCAACCAGACCTGAGAGAGCTGATGGAGACCATGAACCGAATGAGCAACATGCCACCAGACAATGAGGCTAAGGACAAAGTCAGCCTCTGGTAAATACCTCACGCACGTTTAAGACGGGTTTCCCGCCAACTAGGAAGCACTTTCAATGGAGAAATGTTATAGAAGTTTTATTTTAGTTTTTTTTACCAAATAGGTGTGACTGAGAACACATTGTCACTTTGGCAATGAAATCGGTTAGGGCTTTGATCTAGAACCCATTCGGTTACTGGTTAGGTGTTCTAACCAGTCGGCTATCCTGATGCTCTTCAAATGACTCGGCCAATCGGGTCTCCAGAAATGGTTCACACTGAAATGGTTGATTGGGATGGTAAAGATGTGTGTCTTCTCCTCACCAGGTTGACCACTCTCAGCGGCATGTCGGCCTCTGACGAGCTGGACGACTCCCAGGTTCGCCAGATGTTGTTTGACCTGGAGTCGGCATACAACGCCTTCAATCGCTTCCTACACTCCTCCTAATGTACCGGTCACTCAGGACTATACCTTTCTTATGTCATGGTTCATTGTCGAAACCCTTCTTTGCGTTTCTTCCCAATGTTTACGTCTTTTCCCCACAGATTGTGTTGTATATTTTTCCATCGATTACTGTCTCCTCTTTCTCAATGTCTCTGGTACAGTGTCTGTTTTCTCCTTTGAACTCTGACCTTGACTCTTCGCAGCATCCAGTGCTGTGGCCTTGCCCAGTGGTGGTCCTTGTAATTTCCCCGGCCTGTGTGGTTTGGACACTGTGAAGGCTAATGTTTTTTCAGCCTGAAATCTAGAATCTACATAGGACTCTTATAGATTTCTTGTTTTGTCATATAAGCAACTAGCCTAGTGTGTGACCTGTCCAAAAAGTCCAGTTTGAGTCTGACTTTTTTATTAGTCAGTTGACAAGAACAAATTACATTTTAATAACACAACATGTCAAAACATTAGCTGTGATGTCTTGAGGAAGTTTGGTCAGACATAACTTCGAGATGCGATTTCAATTACATTTTATCAAGGAAACAGCAATTTTATTTTAATCGCGAATGTATGTGGCTGTACTCCATCGGCTCTCCAATAGACTTCAATACAGTTTGTGCAGGTTATTCCTGGCACTGGTCGTTTATTCAAAGTTGTAAACTGTTGGTGAACATGTGGGCTTTACGAGTTATGAGTATGGTAATGCGCCCATCTTGTGGGATTAGTGTGAAATGTGGCTTTCTCTATGGTATTGTTTTCTAATTTCGGGAATAAATGTAATATTTTATCATTACTTTAGTTAAGATGCATCATATAACTTGTCTTTAGACGTGAGGGTTTGGCCACATCAGGTGGTCATTGGAAACAAATCGATAGTCTCATTCTTCGGGGATGCCGAATTAAATGCGTCCCAAACACGCATATTTATTACGATTTATCATTGTAAATAATAAAATAATGCTGTTTTGAATTTAAGAGAAGCATGTAACACCTTTTTAGAAATAAAAAACTACCTCCAACATTGGCTTGTTTGTCTTTATGCATGACTGTTATTGTCTTTCTACATTCTAATGTTTCTAGAATAATGAATACCGCTCCTTTAAAAGCCACAGAACCCGACTGCTGCATGATTCCGTCTCCAGGACGACACAACCATTACTAAAGGATATGCTTGTTTGTATCTCGCAGCCACCACCTTTACCCAATATATTCTTGAACCGGACTATTTCCGTGCTTTCCAAAAGGACTAATTCGGTACTGTTCTGGAGAGGGATTCATGTTTGTCCGAATCGTGGGAATGAATCGATGGTCCACGATAATGTTTGATCAGTTCTCTAACTATTCAAACATCGGATCAGAAGTTGCATGAAGCTAATGCTAGCTCATATACATGTTAGTGTAGCTGGAGTATATTGATCAACTCCTAATTGATTAATTGATTGTGTTAATTCTTTCACGCTAGAAGTGAATGGACATAACATCTGCAAGAAGTTGATACACTGTTGCTTTGAATCACCTGTTTCCGTTGCCGAATTCTATGCTTTTAATTAGCGACCAGAGGAATACAATTAATTGCTTAGATTGATCTTTTCAAAGAATAATAATGAACATCACAGAAGTGGAGGGTCATATTTCCATGAAATATGAAATAAAACGAAGACTTGGAAAAGGCGTAAGTAATTTTGATGTCCCCTGTTTTATTGTTTTTGTAATTAAAATCGTACTAATGACATTTGTAATTATCCCAAGATGCAACAATAGCCACTACAAAGAGGAAACATTACAGTATTGATTTGATTCACAGGTCAATAGGATGGTGTAGGTCTGATATCTACACATTGGATAATGATCATCACTAAATTTGCCTTTGTTCTTAAAATAATAAAAATTCCACAGAATTAGTCTCCTGTGAATACTTTCTCATAAGCTGGAAAGTTTTTCCCCCCAGAAAAAGCCGTTTCTTTCAAGCAACTAAAACTAGCAACTAAAAATAAAAATCCTAAATTTCAGAGTCCAATTTTTTCCCCCACATACACCACTGTGTTATCTAGGCTTCCGTTATTCTACATATCACACCAATACTCATACCATGTAATAAAAGCATCAGGAGGCTTTTTTTAACTTTGATGCCAGTTGGCCAACATGGGACACAGTTGAGTCATTCAGAAACGTCACTACACTACCTAATCCCTTCCCTCGGGAGAGGAAAGGGGAGGCTGTGGGTCCTATTACGCAGGTGTTGACAGTTTAGTACAGTTTAGTGATACCCACTGAAATAATACACTCTTCTGTTGAGCAACATTCTACATTCCAAGAAAATAGTTGATATTCAACAGTTAGATTTTTTTTAACATCATCAACAAGTTATCTTGTATACACATTCTCCAGCTTTCAATCAAATGACATTACACCAACACCACTTGTTGTGTGTCCGGATTGTGTGTTATTTCGCTTAGTATAGGGCTTGGTTGTCTGTCAAGAGACACCCATTATCACAACCAGTCACCTTCCTTTGGTTAAGAGGAGTTGGTAGCTCAGTGGAAGAGTGCATGCTTTGTATGTGTGATGTTCTGGTTTCAATCCCGGGCTTCTCTCCAGGTCGGCATTGCAAATGAGAATGCGTTCCAGAACTTTTGTCTTCCCCTGACTCCACTTCAGAATTCATATTGTGTTTTGGGTTCTTCTTCGGCTTCCCTTCAGTTATGTGGTAATTCCTAAAACGTATATTCTGATCTACCAACTGTTTTATCTCTTGATCCACTCATGCTCTAGGCCTATGGGATTGTATGGAAGGCTGTGGACAAACAGACAGGAGAAGTCGTGGCTGTAAAGAAAATATTTGATGCCTTCAGGAATAAAACTGATGCCCAGGTTTGTAAGACAATATGACACAGGTCAATAATTGTGCATGCCATCAGCTGGATGCACTCACCGGCCACTTCATTAGGTACACCTTATCAACTGCCCATTTATGCAAATATCTTATCAGCCAATCACGTGACAGCAACACAATGTATTTAGGCATGTAGACGTGGCCTTGTTCATGGCAGAGTTCAGTGGTGAATGGTCAGGCTGGTTTGAGCTGATAGAAAGGCAACAGTAACTCAAATAACCTCCCGTCACAACCAGGGTATGCAGAAGAGCATCTCTGAACACACAATATGCCGAATCTTGAAGCAAATGGGCTACATTAACAGAAGACAACAGCTGGTCCCACTCCTGTTAGATAAGACCTGGAAACTGAGGATGCAAATTGCACGGGCCCACTAAAACTGGACAATTGGGAAAACAGTGCCTGGTCTGATGAGTCTTGATTTTCGCTGCGACATTCAGATGGTCGGGTCAGAATTTGCCGTAAACAACATGAAAGCATGGATCCACTCTGCCTTGTCTCAATGGTTCAGGCTGGTGGGTGGTGGTGGATCGGAAAATTTGCATCATGGATGTGCAGCAAATCTGTAGCAACTGGATGATGCCACAATGTCAATATGGATCACAATGTGCGAGGAATGTTTCTAACACCTTGGGAATCTATGCCACAAATAATTAAGGCCGTTTTGAAGGAAAAATCCAGTACTGGCAAGGTGTACCTAATGAAGTGTACGTTGAACCAGTTGTGGAGTGTACCAAAAAAGCACCCTATTTTACAACATTGAATGCAAAGCCTAATACTAAGGACAGGGTTCTAATAACATCTTTTAATTGTTCATAATTGACCATTAGGATTACTTGGGCCTTTCCTAACTCACCCTATTTTTTTTCTTACAGCGGACATTTAGAGAAATAATGTTTCTTCAGGTAATAATAAATGCATGCGTCACATTGCAAAGGTTCAAAGGTAAAGTGATTGGTTCAGTTGTTTAAATGGAGCCCACCAGTAGCTGCATAACTAGAGTAGAATAGTAACATGCTGGGGACAATACAACTGTGTTTGCATACCGTGTAAACACCAGAAGCTGCATAACTAGAGTGGAATAGTAACATGCTGGGGACAATACAACTGTGTTTGCATACCGTGTAAACCAGAAGCTGCATAACTAGAGTGGAATAGTAACATGCTGGGGACAATACAACTGTGTTTGCATACGTGTAAACACCAGAAGCTGCATAACTAGAGTGGAATAGTAACATGCTGGGGACAATACAACTGTGTTTGCATACCGTGTAAACACCAGAAGCTGCATAACTAGAGTAGAATAGTAACATGCTGGGGACAATACAACTGTGTTTGCATACCGTGTAAACACCAGAAGCTGCATAACTAGAGTGGAATAGTAACATGCTGGGGACAATACAACTGTGTTTGCATACCGTGTAAACACCAGAAGCTGCATAACTAGAGTAGAATAGTAACATGCTGGGGACAATACAACTGTGTTTGCATACCGTGTAAACACCAGAAGCTGCATAACTAGAGTGGAATAGTAACATGCTGGGGACAATACAACTGTGTTTGCATACCGTGTAAACACCAGATTGCCTTTAAGAAAGCGTCCTTGATGCTGGTTATGTTAGGCTCAGTTTTGACCTGGTATATCTGTGGTTGTGCATCACATGGTCTCATCAATCTATAGAACCGAAAATCTTACGTGAACCTGGTCTGTACACAACAGATTGTGGACAAACTGGACATTTAAAGTGTAATGCTGTGGTTTTGAAACAATTTGTTTATTGATCATTTGCTAGTACTCAAGCGTCCAAACAGTTTCTGAACTGTCTGTTGGTACTATTCTGTAATTCTTTTATAATCACCTATACAGGCCAATGACAGTTTTCAGTTTGATTTGACATTATGACAGTGCCTATGAAACCAGGGACATAAGTCAACATACCGTGGGCATTCAGAAATAGGTTCAAGCGAACAGTGCAGTAAGATCTGTCTCCAGTCCAGCCTCATTGACCGGGGACAACTGAGGCCTTCAGCTGTGCATCAGATATTACCATGGGCTACATAAACACTGGAAGCACTGGCAGGCCAGTTGACATAACAACGCATTAACCCACATAAACAATACCTATATTGTTCTGTCACTATCCTCAAGAAGGTGCTCCCATGTTGGAGTCATACCACAGATTTTCATTCTGTTAAGTGTGTGTGTGTGTGTGTGTGTGTGTGTGTGTGTGTGTGTTGGTGCTTGCATAAGACGTGTTTGTGTGTTTTAAAAACTATTATTTATTTATTGCAGGAGTTTGGAGATCATGCCAACATTGTCAAACTGCTGAATGTCATCCGAGCTCAAAATGACAAAGATATCTACTTGATCTTTGAATACATGGGTGAGGCCCTTTCTCTGGGTCATTTGTTGAAATGCATTTCAGATCTTTCTTCGGTTTTACTTTAGGATAGTGATGATGTGTGTGATGTGAGAGAACAGTCATTCATTCGTATTAGAACGCGGTTGCATGCAGATCCGATCACAGCACATTTTTTTCTGTTTTTAAATATTTAAAGATCCAGAATGTGTTCTTGTGAGAGGTCATGTTATTGTGACAACTTTTGTTTTACAGTCACGGTATTAATTACTGGCAGCATACTCATTTCTAAATTTGATGAGGTTGGTTATTATGAAACAAATCTGGTAGCATTGGGTGTGCTGATGGGTGTGGCTTGTCTCATATTGGCTGTCTGCTATACCTGCTGAATCTACACATTGGATTCCTCTCTGATTTCTGCAATGCAGTCTCATCTTTGAGTGCCCACAAAAATCTCTGCATGTGGCACCCCAGAAATCACCACACACCACACGACTGTTGCCAAATACATACTTCGTGTTACCCTGGCAAATGTTGTGGTCACTGCAGAATTCCGTTGATAGCCTATGAGAAATGTTTATTGGACTGTTAAATTATTCTTGTGATTTTGGTTCATTGTCCTTAAATGAAACAGGGTTTATTCAGAGTGGGTGTGTCTGGACTGTTATTCACAGGAAGTTAAGATTTGTCTGTTTTTGGAAAGGTGTCTTTAAAGTAAGGTTATTCCGTGTGCTATGAACTATTCTGCATAATTCTCTGTGTGTTACATTTTACCTCAGATACTGACCTGCATGCAGTGATAAAGAAAGGCAACCTCCTGAAAGACATCCATAAACGCTATGTCATGTATCAACTCCTCAAAGCCACCAAATACCTGCACTCAGGCAATGTCATTCACAGAGACCAGAAAGTACAGTACACAATGCCTAACTTGCCCATGTGCACATTCAGAATTTGGCAGCAAATCTGTTTGGAAGACATTTTCTTTCCTCCTCCCGCAGCCCTCCAATATTCTGCTTGACACTGATTGCTACGTGAAGCTGTGCGACTTTGGTTTGGCAAGGTCTCTCTACCAGATACAGGAGGACCCTGGGAACCCGGCGCTGACAGAGTATGTGGCGACACGGTGGTACAGAGCTCCTGAGATCCTGCTGGGCTCCTCGAGGTACACATACACTGAGATTAAAGACAACATTGTGCCATAGTACTGTCTTTGCTCCAAGCCACAGAACCAAGCCTTGAGATATAAATATACATTGAGACAGAAAAGTATATTGGTGCTGAGCCTTGACCCTGTAAACAAAAGGTGGTTCTAATCTCTGACCAGTACAAAGTGACAAACGGTTGTTCTGGTCCAGAGAGCATGACGCTTAACCCTTATTTCTCCCAGGTTGTGTCTGGGAATACAGAATGTGTCTTCTCTCATAGATACACAAAGGGAGTGGACATGTGGAGTATCGGTTGCATCCTGGGAGAGATGCTGCTGGGAAAGCCCCTTTTCCCCGGAACGTCCACCATCAACCAGATAGAGAGAATAATGAGCGTGGTTCCTCACCCCAGTCCCGAGGGTGAGTGGTCTACACGCCCACATCATCAAATACACACTGCCAGTTGTGGAACCAAAGCCTGTTTGGCCATAACTGACCGACTCGTTGTTGTTTTTTTCAGATGTTCAGTCAATCAAATCTGAGTATGGCGCATCTGTGATTCAGAGAATGCTCCTAAGGTAAGTCCCAGTGGAGAAGTACTCCATTGCAGTGCTTTAGTACGTAGTCTGTACACGTGTATTTGTCTGATCTCCAGACCCCCAGTGTCTTTAGAGGACCTCCTACAGCAGCCCCCCGATGCCGTAGACCTGGTGCGTCGCCTGCTGGTGTTCAACCCAGATAAAAGGCTGACCGCTGAACAGGCCTTACAGCACCCATACGTCTCCAGGTACATGTCCATGTCTGATAACAACCATATGTATTTATACAGCACTCGTGTTATATTAAAATGTGGGGCAAGATGTTTCGTTAGACCATTAGATATATTATAAAGGGTTTGGCTTTACGATATATAAATGTCGTAAATGTCGTACTACATTGTCTATAGGGTCCCGTCAAATGTATGTTATAGTGTGGTTTTTTTTAGTCGGCATGTGCTTCAAAGTAACCCAGGCTAGAACTCGACGAGCAGTAATGCTGGTTGAGTCTTTCATGACACAATGCTAATCGCTAATGTTATTATGGGTTGATATTGTAGTTATGTAGCGCGCACATGTAGGGATCATCGCGAATAGTACATCTTTTCACACATAGTCAAAAGAAGTGCACTGCAATACACATGACAGAAACATGCGTTTGTGACAGATCCAACGCTTAGTAGTGCAGGATGCCCCGGTACTAATCTCTCTGTTTTGCAGTGATGTTGTTTTCTGTTTGTGTTGTGTGAGGTCATAGCTTTTGTGTTTTCCCTTTCATGTCACCGGAGGTTCCACAACCCAGCCAAGGAGCCGGGTCTGGACTATGACGTCATTCTGCCTGTGGATGACGATGTTCAGTTGTCCGTGGTTCAGTACCGTAACAAACTCTATGAGGTAATGTACGTAGGACATGTATGTGAGACATGTACGTGGGACATGTATGTGAGACATGTACGTGGGACATGTACGTGAGACATGTACGTGGGACATGTATGTGAGACATGTACGTGGGACGTGTACGCGAGACATGTACGTGGGACGTGTACGTGAGACATGTACGTGGGACATGTATGTGAGACATGTACGCGAGACGTGTACGTGGGACATTTATGTGAGACGTGTACGTGGGACATGTATGTGAGACGTGTACGTGGGACATGTATGTGAGACGTGTATGTGAGACATGTACGTGTCTCACCCCCTGTGTGTGGTCCAGGTGTAACTAATCAGGTCAAGGCCATAGTATTTATAATTAATCTCCTGCTCTCTCCTCTCTTTGACCTGGTAAAAAGATGATTCTAGAGAAAAGGACCACAGGGAGAACTCCACGACACGTGCAGCCAAGGCCGAGGAAGAACGAGGAGTCTGGGTCCGAGCTGGGGTGTAACTGTGGAGACTATGAGAGGCAATTGCCCATTGAGAAAAACAAAGAACAGTCAAAGCCAGTGCCTGTGGCTGACGTTGGCGGAGAAGACCTAGGGGTTAAAGATCTTCATTATAAGACAGAGGACCAGGCTGTTCATCCAGTTATCAGCGTGCCCAACCCAGCACCTGTGTCCACCCAGTCGGCTCTGGAGAAAACTAGCCCCACAGCAAGCGCCGTCATGGGAAAGACTACATATAATCCCATCACACATGTTGCCAGTGAGTATGTTTACACCAAGAGAAACGCGTGGTCCCCCACATTCACACAGACCTTTGCCCCTCAAACACACATACGCTTCTTTTACTTACGAATTTCATGGTGTCCAACTTGTGAGGTCGCAGCAACTTACATCAAGACGTGAGAGTTGAATATCTGATTGTGCCATGCTGTAGTACTAGTTATCTCATTGCTCACTCAATCAGGAAGTACTCTAGGACCAGCACCCATGGAGGAGGGCAATCATTCAGTTGACAGCGTAACTCTAGCGCAACCATGTCCAAATGATATTAAAAACAATTAGCGTTGCCTTTGGCGGGACGCTCTGGCATGGTTGCAATGCTAATGCTCGTGGTATTTCTCTGTTATTTCTTTCATGCAGATGCTTTTGTTCGACCACCTCACTATTCCAGTAGTTTGGCTGTCAATACAAATCAAAAGAGCAATGAATCTGCAACTGCACCAGAGGGCTCCAACAGCAATATTGTTGTAAGTACCAGCAAAGACAGTTTAGTGCAATGATAAGCAAATAAAAAAAACTTGGTCAATCTTTTTGAACATTTTCTAAACAAAAGCCGATCCTCTTATGGTTATGCACAAGCTGTGTACTGAGTTTTTAATGCGGGTTTCTTTAACGTGTTTTTTTGTTATGTCTGTCTTATTGAGCGATATACCATGGGTGAAAGATGTTCTTAGTTTACTCACGCAAAGGAAATTTGACTCTTACAGCTTCTTTAACGTTGCTATTGGCCTCTTGGTAGCCTCCCTGGTGAACTTCTTCGTATCCTGATATACATTTTAAAAGGACATCTTGATCTTTGCAAAGACCTGGTGGTGCAATAATGCACTGCTTCCTTAATGATGGTCTTCACAATGTTTTATGATATTTAATGTCTTTAAAATGTGTTTAAATCCCTCACCTTCTCTGACTTTAAACTAGACATAATTCACAAAAATTCGACATAGACATAGGGGCTTTTAGCAGACACTTTGAATATGTGAAGAACATATTACTGGATGGACTCGCGTGCTAACCATGTGTAGAACTTACACTGCAAAAACATACAGAACATGTTAGGTGTGTACCACTTAGTTTTATATGATCATCTCTGTCTCCTCCTGTCTGTCACGGACAATGTGTCAGTCCATGGAGCAGATTCTGCAGCGTGGTCATTCAGCCCCAGCCAGTCGAACCCGTTCCTTTTCTCTGGCCCTCTGCTCCCCCCAGAACCAGGCGCTGGTCCGCAGAGACGAGCCCTCTGTGTCCTCTGTGATATGCGTCACCTCCGCACGCCTGGTGAGTGTACTCTCCTCACCTCTTTTAACAAGGTCATTGTCGCAATCTAACGTGCTCTTTCAGCTCCTAGTTATTAGAAGGCTTCATGGCGGTACCTTGTAGAAATCAACAGTAATATTTACTTTTCTACACATTCACATCTTGCGAGCAACTGGGTCTTGAATCCTACCATGCCTTCATTTTTCACATTGTTGCCTTTTTCTGTTTATTCCCAGAACATCTCTTGTCCCAAATTCTTGTTCAGGACACTGTCTACTCTTCTAACCTAGATTTTGTCTCAATTTGGTCCTGTTTGGGAATAAATATAGAACCAGCGGTCCCAGACACAAGAGACGCGGCCCCCACCTCCCCGGTTCAGTAAGAAGGTTTTTCAGAGTAATGCTAACGTGGCGGCTGCCGGGGACCCCCGTGCCAAAATGGGCAGCTACTCTCAGGCGTATGGCACTATCAACAAGACAGAGCTGGACAATCTCATGAGGAGTCGACACCAACATTAGCTGTAACCAAAGCAACACTGGAATGTATAGGACGCTGACATCATCAGGCACTGACGTCAAATGTAACAAAAGACAAGGGGACAGCGGACCTATAGATACAGGCTAGTGAATTGTTTGGGGAGCAAAATATGCTTGTAATGTAGAAAGTTAAAGAGTTTAACCTAACAGATTCTAATAACCATTGAGACAAATGAAAATCCAAAACTTAATCTGGCAATGAATAAATACTGTGTATTGTAACTCAACTACATTTACAATGAGGAGCTTTATACTAGTTGGCCAAGGATGTACTAATGTAATGACCAACTGTTTTTTCAATTTACTTGAATTATTAAACAGTCATAATTGACAGTATGTATTCCTTGCAACATTAAGTTAATGGATTTGTATGCTGTGTATGTAGTTAGAGTTAAGACTGTCCAGCAATATATTTGCACAACATGTCAAATGTTCTGTGTATATTTTAGCCCCAATTTCCAGGAAGGCAAATGCTATTCTATCTAATATGGTGCTTACAGTAAGCACGGAAAAATAAATGTTGACAGTGAATGTATGCTGAAGCGATGTTTTGTAATAAAAATGTGACAATAACTGCAATTGTGAGGCATTTTTTAAATCAGTTGTCAAGATGGTTGTTATTACTAAGGGGTCATTTTCTGCTTGTGTTAAATATTCCTTATTGATTGAGTGGCTGACACACCCTAATGGGTTACTGTCCCATTTACATAATAGATTTTTCTTACATTAACTTTACAGTCTATTCATGTCCTTTACAGTCCAGTATGTTGTTTATTGTGTAATACGTGTGTCCCTTATTAATAGTTTGTGTGACTAAGTCATGGTGATTCCCACACAGCAGAAGGCAGTCTCTCATCGGATGACATCAGTCCTGGACTGTTGTTGAGGGAAACCCTATCATGATAATCTCAGAAATACGAAACTGCAAATCAACCGGGACTTGCATTGTGTAATATATTAAACAGTGTTGCAGGGATAAAGGTACACATACTAAAAAGAGGTAAGTTCAATTTTATCTGTGAATGCGTCTGAAATTGCTGTCATTTTAACTGTAAATGTGTCGTTATAAAACAACTAGCTGACGTTAGTGTACATATACTCTAGCTATCTTCATGGTCACTATTCTGAGCAGTTGTTAAATAAATTCACTGTCTAAAGCTATTATTAGCATGATGTGGTCTACGATGCATTTGGACTAAGAACTATATATTTTCTGTGAATTGTTATATGATAGACAGCACTAGGGCTTATATGCACAACTGTTGTAAAATAACTGACATTTTTAAGGATTCGCTTTCGTAAGCTTAAAGGCAACAATGCTAGCTAACAGTGACATAGCCCCCCATTCATTACTACGGTAATGGGTCGACTCTTTCGCGAACGAACGACTCTTTTTGAACGACTCTTTTTGGTCAACGTTGGAACATTGAATCGAAGTGGTGAAAAGAGGCATTCATAATATGTTCCCTTAATTTTTAAACTCAGACAGACTTTTCTGAAGATGAGAGGAAAATGAATTTACTACTAAATACTGTATATCTGCACTACAGAATTAATACATAGTGGTGAGATCTGTATATGCGTTAAAAATGTGTGTGTAAAATGTGTCTGGTGTTGTAAGGTCTGTTAAAATATTTACGACAAGTAAGATGTAACGTATTTGAACGTCCATTTCGTACTCCGACAATTGTAGATAAATTCATCACGTTTAAGTTGGATACGTTATCATTGTTTTCTAGTTGTTTTTAGCATTTCAAACAAAGCTATTTGGCAACCAAATGACCCGAATCGGATGAACAGGCCACAAGAGTCGGTTCATCGAAAAGACTCAAAATGCCCATCACAGGTTAATATTACTGATAACAGTGCGCTTGCAACTAATACTTAATCGAAATTAAAAGGGATGGCTCGCTGATTAACTGCATTTATCGGTGATTGTTTTATAATGGGAAAACATTATACGTTTTACAGTTGCTTGCGAACCCTTTATGTCATTGTTTGTAACCGAACCTGTGCATCATATTGCAACGTCAGCGAGCCAATATAGACTCTCACTCCGCAGTCACGTGGTTTATCCACGGACGTATGACGGTCTGACTGTCGTGCAACCTGCTCATTCTTCATCAGCTACGGAGTAGTTATTCTGTTTATACTGAAATATAGCGACACAGGGTCAATGCATCAGTAACCCTATGACAATGCTGGCTGGGAAACATTTGCTTTAGACTGTCTACACAACACCGTCGTCATCTGGAAACAAGCCCTGTAAGCGAGAATGCCTTTTCGCATTTATCTAGCGATCCAATAATAATAATGCGGCCGCAGTAAGGTGCATCTAACGTATTTGATACATTTGGTTTCATGTCTGCTGATGTGCACGTTTACAACGACTGTTGCATTGAACATTGAGGTTAACAAACCGATTGACAACATGTGTTTTTATCATATGTTCTGTCTAAGGTTATTATGTTATAGTGTGCTAAATGTTTTCTCTTGGTTTGCGTTGGTTTCGATGTATGAAGATATAAGATATGATTGCTAGTGTTTGGTAAAGGCGGTTGTATGTAGTAATAATAGGAATCTGACCTAAGTGTCTCATTCGTTCATGTAGATACAGCTGATTTTTGTTTCTCGAAATTCTAACCAGCAGCTTGGCCTCATCATAAATAGTTTATTGGTCTCAATCACTGTCTTGAATTCTGCTCAACGTGAATAATAATAATTAATACAATTATATAAGACATGTTTAATTTATTGATCTGAATAGTACTTGCAAAACATTTAATTTTACTGTTTGGGTTTTGGGTTAAGTATTAGGACTGTTTTATCTTGTGATCTAGTCTAGGAGTTGACGAATGGAATATTCCTTGAAAGAGGTAGTAACAACACATCTGCTTTGTTATCAACAGGCCCTCTCTTTTCCCCCATGAATATCCATCATGTTTTATGGGCATATACAACTTGGTTTGGGCCTTTGAGGAGCAAATTAATGGCATGCATTGCAAATTTGCACTTCCCTCTTACTTGCATTTGTAGAGTTCCATCATTGCATTTTGGTTCATTTGGACTGTGCTCTTAATTTGGGTTGTTGTGATAAAACCAGTGTATCAATTATCATTTCATGTGAAACATGAAGCAAAACAAACGCTTGAGTCACTGCTGTATGTGACACATTGTGCAATATTCAGTACCAGTCAAAAGTTTGGAAACACATACATATTCAAGGATATTGCTTTTTTGGACTATTTACTGCATTGTACTACATAGACTATGAAATAACTAGGGATGCACCGAAATGAAAATTCTTGGCCGAAACCGAAAACCGAAAAAGAGGAAACCAAGACCGAAAACCGAAAACCGAAACACCGAAATAAATTATGCCAATTATTAGTACCATTGCATTTATGGATATGAGGCACCAAGGGCGTAGGTTTGGTCTCAGCTTCGGTGGGGACATCTCTCCCCCCTCATCCGGCAAGTGAACTTTTACTGAGAATAATGTGATTATTTTTGCGTTTAGTTGAGACAATAGCCTGTTGCTTTTAGATGGTAATGCTGTTTGTCAGATTCAATATATTGTAGCGACCCTGGTGGTGCCACTACTCCGCCCCTACTAATGGGATATCCCAAATAGGCCACATTACATAAGCAAAATATACACAGGAAACATTTCCACTGTTTATTGTGACTGCAAGATTCTAACTTATGGGGTATGTATTAACAGAAAGCACTGGTAATTTTACTGTTGTCTTCAGTCACTCTCCTGTGTACTTATAGCGTGTCAGATAACTCCCCTCCCCTAGGTTTTTTTGCCAATCAAATTACGGCGTTTCTAGTACCGTCCTCCTGGCGCTGCGGTCGGAATTGACCCAAATCGCTTCACAAACTCATAACGGAGTTCGCTAAAATATTAGTGGGGACAATTTAGTCATGTTAAAATGTTGTTGGGGACATGTCCCCAGCGTCCCCCCTAAATCTACGCCCATGTGAAGCACTTTCTTGCAGGATTTCACTGAACATATCAGACAACGAGGGTACATGCCCCTCATCTAGTGCAGAGAGACGAGTCTTTTTTCTGCGCTCTGATCTCGGTGCGCTGCTGCTCCGTGCGCTGCTGCTCCGTGCGCTGCTGCTCCGTGCCCTACTGCTCCGTGCGCTGCTGCTCCGTGCCCTACTGCTCGGTGCGCTATTTCTCCGTCTCCACGCGGGTTCTCCGCATCCATCGCCGCCTGGATCATTTCTCGTGCGCGCTGCTTTATTTCTGCATCCAAGTAATGGTCTTTATAACGCGGATCAAGTACAGTCGCGATGAAGTGCAGAGGATCCGAATAGATCACAACATATTTCGGCCGTATTGTTTCGGTGATAAAAGTGTTTCGGCCGAAAACCGAAAATGCCCTTTTGGGCCATTTTCGGCCGAAAATTTTCGGTGGCCGAATATTCGGTGCATCCCTAGAAATAACACATATAGACATAAAAAGTGTTAAACAAATCTAAGTTAATTTGTATTTTAATTTATTTTAAGTAGCTACCCTTAGCCTTGATGACATCTTTGCACACTTTCAGCTATCTCTCAACCTGCTTCATTCTTTTACAACAGTGTTGAAAGAGTTTCCTCATATGTGGACTAAATGTTGGCTGCTTTTCCCCCTCTGTGGTTTAAATGGGGTTGAGGTATTATTATTCTGGAGGTCAGGTCATCTGATGCAGCACATCACCTTCCATCTTGGTCAAATAGTCCTTACTATCGATGCAAATTATCGATTAATCATTAGTTGATTGACTTTATTGATCGATTAATGATTAACTGATAAGCTGCTTTTTTCCAGAGAATGTACATTTCTCACAGGATCAATAGTGTCTTTAACATAGGGCTGGGACGATATGGCCAAATTTTATATCACGATATATTTCTTAATTTCGGTCGATACGATATAATTCCGATATCGATATGAACAGTAAAAAATGCCAAGAACACCCACAACAGATGTCTGTGCCTACAATCTTCTGAAAAATGAATTTGCCAAGTCTATGAAACCTCCTATAAAACTACATAATATTTTAGAAATGAAACGGTACAAACACATTAACGTTCACTTTTTATTTGAATTTAACCTTTATACAAACAAGAAAAGTCAAATAAACATAAGAATCTCAGACTGACCTTATTAATATATTTAACTTTAAACGTTACTTTTGGCGTCTGCATGCATCTTGTGGAAGAACGTTGTAGCCGGAACTTCTTCTCTCCGTTTATGTCTATGACGAATCACGCAGGTACTGGGCTACGTTGCAGCGGAGCCGAAGTAGTTTAAAATAGTCAGAATATAAACACTTATTATAGGTGTACCATAGCACGCTGCTAGTCGGCTCCACTCTCCCGCGTGCTTGGTTTCTTGCTGCAAAATGCTGTGGTAGTTATTCTGGTTGATTGTGCCTTAAATAAGTCAAAGCCAGTGTTACCATTAAAGCACCCCATAACATAGACTGCATCAGTGCATACAAATCGATGGTCTTCTGTATACCAAGCCTACTTTGTCACAACAGTGATTGTCTCAAATGCATGTAAAAGAAGATTACTTCTGCAAAATACCTTTTAACAAAGCACACCTGGCTGGAGAATCCAAGAGTGTGAGAAGCTCTCATCAAGGCAAAGGGTGGTTACTTTAAAGAATCAGCAATATGAAATGTATCCCAGACAAAGTCTAATCATTACATGTTTGCATAAATATTGAAAACTACATTGAGGAAGAATACATTGTCCCACTGGCCTGGGCGATGGAAAAAATGTGGACTAAAAAAGTACACAAAACTGAAAGTCAAAATAAATGGCTGATCAATAACAGTCAATGGTGCTTGAGTCCTGTTCATAGTTAACAAACAAAAACAATGCATTTCATCATTAAATGGTTTGCTATATATTTTATTCATTTTTCTGTGTCACCAAATTATTACATATAGCTTACTGTGATTAGGCTAAGCTAACAGGGGTTTATTCATGTTGTCTAGCTAAATGTTTTATTTGCAAAATGTTTAATTAAAGTAAGTGAATCTGACTGGTGTCAGGATTGGGCTTTCGAGCAGGTTGAGGACACAAACGCAGAGTGCTTGCAATAACAGGGTTTATTTTCTCCCAAAACAGGAACGGGTAGCTTCATACAACGACAATCCTTAACACTTAACAAAAACACAGAAGAACAACATAATTAACAAAACCTCCCCTTAGTGCGACAGAACATACTAAACACAGAACACCAGAATAATCACGCAATACATAACAGGACCAGCAAACGCAAAACAAGAGAAACATACCTTAACAATGACCGACACTGAAAGACAGGAAACGACAGAACTAAGTACAGGGACTAACGAGCAAACACAACACAGGTGCGGACAAAAACACAGGTGAACGAACAAGTCCCTAATTTTCCCTCTCTCCGGATGCGGGGGAGGTGTCATCACCACCATGGAGTGCGAGGACAGGGCTCTGTCCCTTACAGAATCCCCACCAAGGGCGCGGCTCCTGAAGCGCCCAAAACCCAAGAGCAGATATAATCCAAGAGTTGGACATGGGCAGGACGGAGAGACGGGTCTCGGGCAGGACAGAGGCTGACAGACCAGGAGGCCGCCCGGTCTGGTGGATGCCAGTCAGGAGACCGGACAGGCGGAGACGGGTCAGGTGGTCGACCGGGCGGGAGCAGGTCTGGAGGCCGGACAGGTAGAGACGGGTCATGGGTTCTACCCGGCGGGAGCGGGTCAGGTGGTCTGCCCGGTGGGAGCGGGTCAGGAGGTCTACCCGGCGGAAGCGGATCTGGAGATCGACCCGGCGGATGCAGGTCAGGAGACAGGTCAGGAGGTCGACCCGGCGGATGAGGGTCAGGAGGTCGACCTGGCGGAAGCAGATCTGGAGGTCTACCCGGCGGAAGCGTGTCTGGAGGTCTACCCGGCGGGAGCGTGTCTGGAGGTCTACCCGGCGGGAGCGTGTCTGGAGGCCTACTCGGCGGGAGCAGATCTGGAGGTCGGACAGGAGGGTGCAGGTCTAGAGGTCGACCAGGCAGAGACGGGTCAGGAGGCAGTGCCGGGGGAGACGGGTCAGGAGACAGGGCCGGGGGAGACGGGTCAGGAGGCAGGGCCGGGGGAGACGGGTCTGGAGGCCGTGCCGGAGGACACGGTTCAGGAGGCCGTGCCGGAGGACACGGTTCAGGAGGCCGTGCCGGAGGACACGGTTCAGGAGGCCGTGCCGGAGGACACGGTTCAGGAGGCCGTGCCGGAGGACACGGTTCAGGAGGCCGTGCCGGAGGACACGGTTCAGGAGGCCGTGCCGGAGGACACGGTTCAGGTGGCCGGGGAACCGGCTTTGGCCCGACAACAGTCCTTGGCCCGGCAACAGTCCTTGGCCCGGCAACAGTCCTTGGCCCGGCAACAGTCCTTGGCCCGGCAACAGTCCTTGGCCCGGCCACAGTCCTTGGCCCGGCCACAGTCCTTGGCCCGGCAACAGTCCTTGGCCCGGCCAGGATGAGTCCTTGGCCCGGCCTCGGGCATTGGACGGGGCTCGAAGACAGGACGGGGCTCGAGGACAGGACGGGGGACCGGACTGGAGTCAGGCAGGGGGACAGGACTGGAGTCAGGCAGGGGGACAGGACTGGAGTCAGGCAGGGGACAGGACTGGAGTCAGGCAGGGGGACAGGACTGGAGTCAGGCAGGGGACAGGACTGGAGTCAGGCAGGGGGACAGGACTGGAGTCAGGCAGGGGGACAGGACTGGAGTCAGGCAGGGGACAGGACTGGAGTCAGGCAGGGGACAGGACTGGAGTCAGGCAGGGGGACAGGACTGGAGTCAGGCAGGGGGACAGGACTGAGCTCTGGGTCTGGAGTGAGCTCTGGGTCTGGAGTGAGCTCTGGGTCTGGAGTGAGCTCTGGGTCTGGAGTGAGCTCTGGAGTGAGCTCTGGGTCTGGAGTGAGCTCTGGGTCTGGAGTGAGCTCTGGGTCTGGAGTGAGCTCTGGGTCTGGAGTGAGCTCTGGGTCTGGAGTGAGCTCGGGGTCTGGAGTGAGCTCGGGGTCTGGAGTGAGCTCTCGGGGTCTGGAGTGAGCTCTGGGTCTGGAGTGAGCTCTGGGTCTCGGGGTCTGGAGTGAGCTCGGGGACTGGAGTGAGCTCGGGGACTGGAGTGAGCTCGGGGACTGGAGTGAGCTCGGGGACTGGAGTGAGCTCGGGGACTGGAGTGAGCTCGGGGACTGGAGTGAGCTCGGGGACTGGAGTGAGCTCGGGGACTGGAGTGAGCTCGGGGACTGGGACAGACACGGGGACTGGGACAGACACGGGGACTGGGTGAGCTCGGGGACTGGGACAGACACGGGGACTGGGACAGACACGGGGACTGGGCCAGACACGGGGACTGGGCCAGACACGGGGACTGGGCCAGACACGGGGACTGGGACAGACACGGGGACTGGGACAGACACGGGGACTGGGACAGACACGGGGACAGGCTCAGAGACGGGGACAGGCTCAGAGACGGGGACAGGCTCAGAGACGGGGACAGGCTCAGAGACGGGGACAGGGTCAGAGACTGGGAAAGGGGGACAGGGTCAGAGACGGGGACAGGCTCAGACTGGGAAACGGGGACAGGCTCAGACTGGGAAACGGGGACAGGCTCAGACTGGGAAACGGGGACAGGCTCAGACTGGGAAACGGGGACAGGCTCAGACTGGGAAACTGGCTTAGGCAGGGAAACTGGGACTGGGACAGGCTCAGGCTGGGAACCTGGGACAGGCAAAGACACGGGGACTGGCTCAGGCAAGGACACGGGGACTGGCTCAGGCAAGGACACGGGGACAGCCTCGGGCAAGGAAACTGGAGGGAGCTCGGTGACTGGCCGAAGGTGTGGTGCACGGCGGAGAAGTTGTGCCCTCAGGTAGTCCAGGAGCTCAGGGCAGAGATCTTCTTGTCCCTTCCTCCACACGAAGAACTCCTGATGCCACCACCTCCTTTCATCGTCCATCACCGCCACCTCCTGGACCCAGGCCAGAAAGTCGACAAATACCCCCAGATCCTCCCGTAGAGCCCTCTCCAAGGCCGGGGAGGTAGCCGATGGTGGCGTGGGCCTGGAGGACACCGGATAGACCGGTTCATAGGGGCCCGTTTCGAGCGGCGGGGCGGCAGCCATCTCATGCTGCGGGGCGGCGGCCATCTCATGCTGCGGGGCGGCGGCCATCTCATGCTGCGGGGCGGCGGCCATCTCATGCTGCGGGGCGGCGGCCATCTCATGCTGCGGGGCGGCGGCCATCTCATGCTGCGGGGCGGCGGCCATCTCATGCTGCGGGGCGGCGGCCATCTCATGCTGCGGGGCGGCGGCCATCTCATGCTGCGGGCGGCGGCCATCTCATGCTGCGGGGCGGCGGCCATCTCATGCTGCGGGCGGCGGCCATCTCATGCTGCGGGGCGGCGGCCATCTCATGCTGCGGGCGGCGGCCATCTCATGCTGCGGGGCGGCGGCCATCTCATGCTGCGGGGCGGCGGCCATCTCATGCTGCGGGGCGGCGGCCATCTCATGCTGCGGGGCGGCGGCCATCTCATGCTGCGGGGCGGCGGCCATCTCATGCTGCGGGGCGGCGGCCATCTCATGCTGCGGGCGGCGGCCATCTCATGCTGCGGGCGGCGGCCATCTCCTGCTGCGGGCGGCGGCCATCTCCTGCGGCGGGGCGGCGGCCATCTCCTGCTGCGGGGCGGCGGCCATCTCCTGCTGCGGGGCGGCGGCCATCTCATGCTGCGGGGCGGCGGCCATCTCATGCTGCGGGGCGGCGGCCATCTCATGCTGCGGGGCGGCGGCCATCTCATGCTGCGGGGCGGCGGCCATCTCATGCTGCGGGGCGGCGGCCATCTCATGCTGCGGGGCGGCGGCCATCTCATGCTGCGGGGCGGCGGCCATCTCATGCTGCGGGGCGGCGGCCATCTTATGCTGCGGGGCGGCGGCCAGCTCATGCTGCGGGGCGGCGGCCAGCTCATGCTGCGGGGCAGCAGCCATGGGTGGTGAGGTGGGGGACAGAAACGTGGAGGTTGAGACGGGAATCAGCTGGAGGGTGAAGGGATCCCACCGGAACTCCCCCTCCAGGTACTCCTCATCCTCGGACTCGTCCTCTGGCTCGGAGTCCTCTGCTTCATAGGGCTCTAGGTAGAGCCCGTGCATTAACCCCTCGTCGGGGTTTTCGAGCCGTAGGCTGGCCCACGATACTGCACCCTGCTGTGTCCTCTCTTTTGGGTCGGTCATTCTGTCAGGATTGGGCTTTCGAGCAGGTTGAGGACACAAACGCAGAGTGCTTGCAATAACAGGGTTTATTTTCTCCCAAAACAGGAACGGGTAGCTTCATACAACGACAATCCTTAACACTTAACAAAAACACAGAAGAACAACATAATTAACAAAACCTCCCCTTAGTGCGACAGAACATACTAAACACAGAACACCAGAATAATCACGCAATACATAACAGGACCAGCAAACGCAAAACAAGAGAAACATACCTTAACAATGACCGACACTGAAAGACAGGAAACGACAGAACTAAGTACAGGGACTAACGAGCAAACACAACACAGGTGCGGACAAAAACACAGGTGAACGAACAAGTCCCTAATTTTCCCTCTCTCCGGATGCGGGGGAGGGGGAGGTGTCATCACCACCATGGAGTGCAAGAGGACAGGGCTCTGTCCAGAGGCTGACATTCAGGAGGCCGTGCCGGAGGACACGGTTCAGGAGGCCGTGCCGGAGGACACGGTTCAGGTGGCCGGGGAACCGGCTTTGGCCCGACAACAGTCCTTGGCCCGGCACACAGTCCTTGGCCCGGCAACAGTCCTTGGCCCGGCAACAGTCCTTGGCCCGGCCACAGTCCGGCCACAGTCCTTGGCCCGGCCACAGTCCTTGGCCCGGCCACAGTCCTTGGCCCGGCCACAGTCCTTGGCCCGGCCAGGATGACGGCCTCGGGCATTGGACGGGGCGGGGCTCGAAGACAGGAAGGACAGGACGGGGCTCGACTGGAGTCAGGCAGGGGGACAGGACTGGAGTCAGGCAGGGGGACAGGACTGGAGTCAGGCAGGGGGACAGGACTGGAGTCAGGCAGGGGGACAGGACTGGAGTCAGGCAGGGGGACAGGACTGGAGTCAGGCAGGGGACAGGACTGGAGTCAGGCAGGGGGACAGGACTGGAGTCAGGCAGGGGACAGGACTGGAGTCAGGCAGGGGGACAGGACTGGACAGGACTGGAGTCAGGCAGGGGGACAGGACTGGAGTCAGGCAGGGGGACAGGACTGGAGTCAGGCAGGGGGACAGGACTGGAGTCAGGCAGGGGGACAGGACTGGAGTCAGGCAGGGGGACAGGACTGAGTCAGGCAGGGGGACAGGAGCTCTGGGTCTGAGCTCTGGGTCTGGAGTGAGCTCTGGGTCTGGAGTGAGCTCTGGGTCTGAGCTCTGGGTCTGGAGTGAGCTCTGGGTCTGGAGTGAGCTCTGGGTCTGGAGTGAGCTCTGGGTCTGGAGTGAGCTCTGGGTCTGGAGTGAGCTCTGGGTCTGGAGTGAGCTCTGGGTCTGGAGTGAGCTCTGGGTCTGGAGCTCTGGGTCTGAGCTCTGGGTCTGGAGTGAGCTCTGAGGGTCTGGAGTGAGCTCTGGGTCTGGAGTGAGCTCTGGGTCTGGAGTGAGCTCTGGGTCTGGAGGGTCTGGAGTGAGCTGGGTCTGGGGAGCTCTGGGTCTGTGAGCTCTGGGTCTGGAGTGAGCTCTGGGTCTGGAGTGAGCTGGGTCTGGGGACTGGAGTGAGCTCTGGGTCTGGGGAGCTCTGGGTCTGGAGTGAGCTCTGGGTCTGGAGTGAGCTCTGGGACTGGAGTGAGCTCGGGGACTGGAGTGAGCTCTGGGACTGGAGTGAGCTCGGGGACTGGAGTGAGCTCGGGACTGGAGTGAGCTCGGGGACTGGAGTGAGCTCGGGACTGGGACTGGAGACACGGGGACTGGGACAGAGCTCGGGGACTGGGGGACTGGAGTGAGCTCGGGACTGGGACACGGGGACACGGGGACTGGGACAGACGGGGCCTGGGGACTGGGCCAGACACGGGGCCTGGGGGACTGGGCCAGACACGGGGACTGGGCCAGACACGGGACTGGGACAGACACGGGGACTGGGACAGACACGGGGACTGGGGACGGGAGACACGGGGACAGGCTCAGAGACGGGGACAGGCTCAGAGACGGGGACAGGCTCAGAGACGGGGACAGGCTCAGAGACGGGGACAGGGTCAGACTGGGACGGGGACAGGGTCAGACTGGGACGGGGACAGGCTCAGACTGGGAAACGGGGACAGGCTCAGACTGGGAAACTGGGGGACAGGCTCAGACTGGGAAACGGGGACAGGCTCAGACTGGGAAACTGGCTTAGGCAGGGAAACTGGGACTGGGACAGGCTCAGGCTGGGAACCTGGGACAGGCAAAGACAGGCTGGGACTGGCTCAGGCAAGGACACGGGGACTGGCTCAGGCAAGGACACGGGGACAGCCTCGGGCAAGGAAACTGGAGGGAGCTCGGTGACTGGCCGAAGGTGTGGTGCACGGCGGAGAAGTTGTGCCCTCAGGTAGTCCAGGAGCTCAGGGCAGAGATCTTCTTGTCCCTTCCTCCACACGAAGAACTCCTGATGCCACCACCTCCTTTCATCGTCCATCACCGCCACCTCCTGGACCCAGGCCAGAAAGTCGACAAATACCCCCAGATCCTCCCGTAGAGCCCTCTCCAAGGCCGGGAGGTAGCCGATGGTGGCGTGGGCCTGGAGGACACCGGATAGACCGGTTCATAGGGGCCCGTTTCGAGCGGCGGGGCGGCAGCCATCTCATGCTGCGGGGCGGCAGCCATCTCATGCTGCAGCGGGGGGGGCGGCTGCGGGGCGGCCATCTCATGCTGCGGGGCGGCGGCCATCTCATGCTGCGGGGCGGCGGCCATCTCATGCTGCGGGGGCGGCGGCCATCTCATGCTGCGGGGCGGCGGCCATCTCATGCTGCAGGGGCGGCGGCCATCTCATGCTGCGGGCGGCGGCCATCTCATGCTGCGGGGCGGCGGCCATCTCATGCTGCGGGGCGGCGGCCATCTCATGCTGCGGGGCGGCGGCCATCATCGGGGCGGCGGCCATCTCATGCTGCGGGGCGGCGGCCATCTCATGCGGGGCGGCGGCCATCTCATGCTGCGGGGCGGCGGCCATCTCATGCTGCGGGGCGGCGGCCATCTCATGCTGCGGGGCGGCGGCCATCTCATGCTGCGGGGCGGCGGCCATCTCATGCTGCGGGCGGCGGCCATCTCATGCTGCGGGGCGGCGGCCATCTCATGCTGCGGGCGGCGGGCCATCTCCTGCTGGGGGCGGCGGCCATCTCCTGCTTGCGGGGCGGCGGCCATCTCCTGCTGCGGGCGGCGGCCATCTCCTGCTGCGGGGCGGCGGCCATCTCATGCTGCGGGGCGGCGGCCATCTCATGCTGCGGGGCGGCGGCCATCTCATGCTGCGGGGCGGCGGCCATCTCATGCTGCGGCCATCTCATGGGGCGGCGGCCATCTCATGCTGCGGGGCGGCGGCCATCTCATGCTGCGGGGCGGCGGCCATCTCATGCTGCGGGGCGGCGGCCATCTCATGCTGCGGGGCGGCGGCCATCTCATGCTGCGGGCGGCGGCCAGCTCATGCTGCGGGGCGGCGGCCATCTCATGCTGCGGGGCAGCAGCCATGGGTGGTGAGGTGGGGGACAGAAACGTGGAGGTTGAGACGGGAATCAGCTGGAGGGTGAAGGGATCCCACCGGAACTCCCCTCCAGGTACTCCTCATCCTCGGACTCGTCCTCTGGCTCGGAGTCCTCTGCTTCATAGGGCTCTAGGTAGAGCCCGTGCATTAACCCCTCGTCGGGGTTTTCGAGCCGTAGGCTGGCCCACGATACTGCACCCTGCTGTGTCCTCTCTTTTGGGTCGGTCATTCTGTCAGGATTGGGCTTTCGAGCAGGTTGAGGACACAAACGCAGAGTGCTTGCAATAACAGGGTTTATTTTCTCCCAAAACAGGAACGGGTAGCTTCATACAACGACAATCCTTAACACTTAACAAAAACACAGAAGAACAACATAATTAACAAAACCTCCCCTTAGTGCGACAGAACATACTAAACACAGAACACCAGAATAATCACGCAATACATAACAGGACCAGCAAACGCAAAACAAGAGAAACATACCTTAACAATGACCGACACTGAAAGACAGGAAACGACAGAACTAAGTACAGGGACTAACGAGCAAACACAACACAGGTGCGGACAAAAACACAGGTGAACGAACAAGTCCCTAATTTTCCCTCTCTCCGGATGCGGGGGAGGTGTCATCACCACCATGGAGTGCGAGGACAGGGCTCTGTCCCTTACAACTGGAAGGATCAAAGACTTACCTGAATTTTACTGACATTATCTGTATTTTCTTTACGATAGGGGTCGAGGATAGGGGGTTTTCAGGGCCGAAACCGATAGATTCAAGGATACCAATGACTAATATTTGGGGGCCGATGCAAATGTTTCTGTCAAAATTTTAAGTAAGACACCCAACTCAAAATCTTTAAATGTATTTAATGTTTAACTAAATACTAGAAAACAGAAAATTTTAACATTAAACATTAAACATCCACTCATAGAATTGGAGTGGAATTACTTAGGTAACAATTGGTTTAAATTCAAACTGTATTGTATAACCTGAGAACCTGTTTCATCCTAGGAGATTATGGCCTTTTATAATGATTGTGAGTTTTTATTGTCCACCTTAACCAAGTATGCCGACAGTCAAGTTAGTGGTTTATAAAATTACCCATTTAGGCTAATTTGCTATATTATTATTTTACAACATGTAAAATACAGTGTTCTATATTTTTGATTAAAGGGAGTCTTAAAAATTTAAAAGAAAACATAAAAATAGTGTCAAATGATTGGCAGTGTCAAATGATGGTTTTCAGTGCATCGTTCACTTTCCTTTTGCAGTAATAGTCTTATGAAACAGTTGTTGTCCACTTGGGAGTGGAAGTGGTATTTGGCCAAAATATGCTGGTAATATTGACCAATAGAAGTATACTATATATATATATATATGTATGTATATAATACTGGCATTTGAATTGGGCTCGGTGTGGATGTACGGTTCCGTGGGTGGCTTTTGACCATGTTATTGGATTTCTCATGTGGAGGACAAATTGGATGTTCAATACTATATACTTTTATATGAATCCTATGAACTAAATGGTCAATTTGGCAGATTTTTTTTAACCTTAAATTAAATTTCAACAAAATAATGTTGTATACCTTTTCTAACTAAACAAATTATTTCAGAACAATCAGAGATAGTGGGCCAAGTCACAGCTTGCTGAAATGGAAAGACTCGTCACTAAAAACCAACTGGTAGGTTTGTCTCAACATTTTATATCTGTGAACTTTCATTTCCCAATTACTAAATATCTTAATTAAATGTTTTATTCATATAACAGGATGACAAGACACAAAGCAATGTCTTAAACTTGCACAAGGCAAATATTTTATGCCATTGAAACACATTGTTTTATGTTATTTTGCTGCTTTATTTTATAGGTAATTGTCTGAGGCGCTCTCGTGTTGTAACATCACCAACATACTTATAGATATCAAGCTCTAACATGGCGGCCGTTCTAAAACCTGAACAAACTCTTTAATTCCTGGCTCTGGCTTAGTGTTAGTGTGAGTGTATATGTGTATGTGTGTGTGTGTGTATGCACATTATAGCGACTGTGACAATGATGGGTGTTTTGGAAAACTGTCAGTGGATTTGCTATTCAGTTCCAGACAGCCGTCACTGAGCTGATGGGACATATACAAAAGGATGACTACATGGGTGGGGCCTACAGGAATATGATGGAATATTCACTGTGCCATCTAGTGAATTATAGTAGTTAGAACATTCTGCTAAATACCAGCAAGCATTTGTTCTAAACGCAACGAGGACGCTGTAAAACAGGATGCTACTGTACCTTACCAGTAGGGTACTGTTTGATCTGACTACTGGGCAGAGACAGAGTTAGGGCTGAGGCGGCGGTAATGTCACAGTCAGTTGTTACATAATTCCACTGTTACTAAGTGAGGGAGGGAGGGATAAAGATGGGAGGGATTGAGAGGCGTCTGATGTAGCTAGCTAGTCTGCGTGTTCCCTTGCTAATCCGTTTAAATGTGGGATGGACAGGATTAGAGAGGTGTGAATTTAATTATGAATATGTAAACGTTCACACTGTATTATAGCACCTAACAACTGTTTAATAAGGACATGTTTGCTACGCATACAAGTGGATGTATGGTATAAAAGAGAATAACAACAAATATCTGCAATTTCAAGTTATAGTTGGACTTTCTCTTCATGCACAAAAAATGCTGGCAACTACAGGGTAGTCTAGTTATAACACCCCCCCAATCCCCCGCTAATGCAATTTTATAGAACTTTGTACATTAACAATTATCTATTTGAAAATCAAATGTTCGGTCACAGCAAAATACCCAACATTGGGGAACACCAATCTGTTGTCGTTATAGTGGAAATAAAAGGCGTCATCAAAGGCAAATTATGCGAGTTTACCCACGTAAACAAATGACAAAACATTGTCGGATTCAGTCTGGATGTTGGTAAAAGCACTTTGTGACAACTTTGTTTTAAAAAGGGCTCCATGAAAGAAATTTGACTGATTGATTTAAAATGACAAAACATTTGTATCGGCCTATTGTGGTATATGAAGATATCATTCAGGAATTGTTATCGTCTATATAAGTCAGTATTCTTTATCGTTATCGTCTATCTGTATCAGTCAGGAATTCTTATCGTCTATCTGTATAAGTCAGGAATTCTTATCGTCTGTATAAGTCAGGAATTCTTATCGTCTATCTGTATAAGTCAGGAATTCTTATTGTCTATCTGTATAAGTCAGGAATTCTTATCGTCTATCTGTATCAGTCAGGAATCCTTATCGTCTATCTGTATAAGTCAGGAATTCTTATCGTCTGTATAAGTCAGGAATTCTTATCGTCTATCTGTATCAGTCAGGAATTCTTATTGTCTATCTGTATAAGTCAGGAATTCTTATCGTCTATCTGTATCAGTCAGGAATTCTTATTGTCTATCTGTATCAGTCAGGAATTCTTATCGTCTATCTGTATCAGTCAGGAATTCTTATTGTCTATCTGTATCAGTCAGGAATTCTTATTGTCTATCTGTATAAGTCAGGAATTCTTATCATCTGTATAAGTCAGGAATTCTTATTGTCTATCTGTATCAGTCAGGAATCTTGTTATCGTTGCACCCCTAATTGTTATTGCAAACATACACAAATATGTCCTATGATGGGGAGATTCCATGTAGGGGATCTTCTCACCATGTACTTCAATTTAATACCTGACAATATATATATATATATATATATATATATATATACAGATAAATGTATATATCTGGCTGTTGACTGTAGCTGTAGATCTGTTGTGACCCTCATCCTTTGGAAACATCAGTTAAGACATTTACAATAGTAAAGTACTAGAAAATGGTACTTTGCAAAGATTATCATATTGTTATATTATTTTACCACTTAGATTAAATGTAGTTTGTTGACTTAAGGATCTGTTAAATGCATCATAATGATTTTTGCCAAAATTGAACTCCAAAGCAAGTTGATATCATAGCAGTGACACAGAGCAACATGTTCTGTGATAATGTATTATTTGGATTATGCATTATAGTGAACAGATAGTGAATCTCTTAAGTGTGTCCATGTAGATATTGCCTGAACAAGTGGATCAGAGCATTTTAAAACCACTGTTTTGGAACAGACGTTTAGGGCAGTGTTCAATGTGGCTATAATTTAACACTTTGCTCCTTATGTTGCAGAGAGCAAGACCGACTAAAGCAGCTTAGCACTGTTGAAATAGGATCTCGGAGTATGTGTTAACTCTCAGGCTGCCCTCAGGGTGTCTTTTCAGCCTACAACCTCATAATTTCATTATCTTTATATTGTAATCAGGTAGGTTAAGAGTTCATGTGGAGGCTATTTAGAGGGCAGGACTCGAGCACCAGAACCCGTAAATAATTGTAATTTGACTCAGACTCGAGGTCTAGTAAATTGACTACATGTTGTATGTATACAAACGCTGAGGCACAAATTTTCACCCGTTTCTTTTAAACATTTCTTTCTTTATTCTTCAGGCCTGTACTGACAGAACCAGGCCATGTCTCAGGACAAAAGCTGTTACCCCGGAGTCATGGGGGAAAACAACCCGCTCCACAAAAACGTCTACGGACCGCCTCCAGCGCCAGGGTTCGGGATGCCTCCGCCCAACTACACCCAGTCCCCTGTGCAAGCTCCATACCCTGGCCAGCCTGTAGCTTATGGCCAACCTGCACCATACGCCCAGCCTGTGCCCTACGCTCAACCTGTACCCTGTAGTCAGCCCGGGTATCCCCAGGGGGGCCCTGGGTTCGAACAGGGACCGTACCCTCAGGGGCCCCAGGGATTTCCCCAGGGTCCGTTCCCCACTGGGGCCTTTCAGCAACCCGTCCAGCCTGGGTTCCAGAGTGATCCCAACGGTGAGCAGACAGAAGCCTAGATCAAGCAGTACGTTGACACGGTTCAATAGTTTTTAAAGAGAAGATCTGACTAACAAAAGGTGTCTCTCTTGGCTCTGTCGGTTCATGTGAGTCTACCTCCATGCATGCTTCCATGGTTTTAAGAGTGCAATACCATCCCTGGGCGAACTTGGATATTTTCTATATCTGCATAATTCTTTAAACTTAGATTTTTTGTAATGGACAAAACTGGAAGCAAATCAAAAGCAGTTACATTTATGCTGTTACGAAACAATGTGGGTTTAGTATTTAAAAGCACTACATAGAAATTGTTGTATTCAGAGAGCTGAAGTTTCCCATGAATTGCGTGTGCAGTGGATACCCATCTACCAACTATATCAACGATCGACGTTTCAGAAATGGCTCGTACAGCGGTCTGACACCCCGTAGAGGTCTAAACCGTAGTGGTTATTTTGTCTTTACGGTTGTTGTTATTTTTGTTGTTGTTGGGGTTTTCAGCTTCCATGGGCGATGGTTACCATGGGGACGTACCACCGTCTTATTACGACAATGAAGATTTCACCAACTCTGGCTTTGAGGACAAGAACATCAGACAGGCGTTTATCAGAAAGGTGAGAAGTGCATAAATTAGAGCATCAGCTGAGTGAAAGGAAGGAATCAAAAGCTATATTCCCTAAACGATCAACATCAAGTAATTGCTATTATTTTTGTGTTGTTAATCATTTCTACAACCTTTTGCCAAAAAAAAAGCGATTTTTATATTTTGGATTGCAACTCCTATTGAAGGTTCAAGAGGCAAAATGTCAAGAGAAGTGTCCTCAAATAAACATTTCCAAGCTAACAATCAGAATGAAGCAGTGGCTACTGCAACAACTGCACTATGCCAGTTTTTGCCCCCCCCGAATCAAATGCTTGACCCCTGTACACTGACCAGGTTTTTAACTTCTGGCTGGACTAAAAGAGCTGTTCTGTGAGGCAAGGATTCTGTTTTGCTCCAGCAAAAGTTATGAAAATCTTTCTCCAGACATTCCTGTAACTGGGTCCAACTCTCTTCTTTTCCCCAGGTGTTCCTGGTGCTGACCATTCAACTGATTGTCACTTTTAGCTTCGTCGCCGTCTTTACCTTTGTGGACGAAGCCAAGATGTTTGTGCGGCGCCACATGTGGACATATTACGTCTCGTACGCCATTTTCTTTGTGTCTTTGATTGTCCTCAGCTGCGTTGCAGACTTACGCCGCAAGCACCCATGGAACCTAGTGGCATTGGTATGTACTAACCCTGACTAAGGATGTATGACAAATGGCACCATTGGTATGTACTAACCCTGACTAAGTATGTATGACAAATGGCACCATTGGTATGTACTAACCCTAACTAAGTATGTATGACAAATGGCACCATTGGTATGTACTAACCCTGACTAAGTATGTATGACAAATGGCACCATTGGTATGTACTAACCCTAACTAAGTATGTATGACAAATGGCACCATTGGTATGTACTAACCCTGACTAAGTATGTATGACAAATGGCACCATTGGTGTGTACTAACCCTGACTGTGAGGATGTATGACAAACATAGGGCACCACTTTTGAACAGGGTCCATGGGGAATATGTGCCATTTGGAGTTGATAAGGTTGATAACTATGTGATGGATGTCTTTTCCTGTGTGCTGGTCTTTAGGCCATCCTGACTCTGAGCCTGTCCTACATGGTGGGCATGATCGCCAGCGTCTACGATACAGAGACCGTCATCATGGCCGTGGGAATCACCACTGTAGTCTGCTTTACTGTTGTCCTCTTCTCACTACAGGTCAGGATTAAGCGCACACACACACCTCCCTCCATGGACTTGGTTGCAGTTTCATTATAGCTCCCAGCTGTATCGTGAATTGATGAGTTGTTCACCATTACTGTAACAGACTTGGATTGATTATCAGTTTTACGAAAACCTGTGAGAATTAAGAAATGTGAGTGGCTACCTCAGTTTGTCTATTATTTGTAATTGTGTGTGTTTTCCTCCTCTAATCCAGAGCAAGTATGACTTCACTTCCTGTCGCGGGGTACTCTTAGTGTGTCTGATGGTCTTGCTGGTCTTCTCCATCCTCTGTATGTTCATCCGCCATCGGATTCTCCATATTGTCTACGCTTCCTTGGGAGCCCTGATTTTTACCTGCGTAAGAACTGGAACTCTCCTGTGTTTTTATGATGGGTTATTTTTCTATGGCTATAGGATATCAGGTCTTTATTAGGGATATATGATGTGTTTTGTTGTATAATTCATGTTCTGGTGTATTTGGGGTGAATCCTAAATCTGAGGGTTGAGGTACGGCTATTATGACATCTTCAGCTGTCTTAAAGCTGATTCTTTCCAGCTGTCGGGACTTTTGGTAAATAGATGCTGAGGGAGCGGGTGACGCATGTTAGGGTGGATGTAGGAAATAAATCTGCCACCTGCAGGGGAGGGAGGGAACTGCAGGCCATGTGGCCTTGACTGAAACCTGGGACATAAGACATGAGAGAAATGGAGAGTGAGATGCAGGAATTATGAGGGTATTTATATTTACATTTACACTGGTTGGGGATATTGTAGTGAAAGGTGGAGTGGAAGGACGATTTAAAAACAATAATGAGATAATTTAAAGATGAAGGATCGGTCCATTGGGAAGAGATCAGTTTCACTAAGGGAGTTTAGTAATGTAATAACACACACAAGTATCTCTGTAATTTCACCATCCAAATAATAGTTTATTTTTATATTATATTACTTCTACATAGTTATTATCTTTCTACATCATTTCTAATTCTTACATTATAAAAAACAAAAGTATGCGAAGTTCAAATATATTAAAGTCTAGCAGCCTTAGTGATAATGGTCAATTTTGAATTTGTCAAATGACCTGGAGTAGTCATGTGATTTCAAGCAGAATTGCAGAACATCACTGTATAAAAATAACGCTGTAGGCTTCAGCGTAACCCGAACTTCATATAATGTGCATATTTAGATCGTAATGTTAAGGGTACACATTCTGCTCCACGTGACTGGCTGAATAAATGTCCCTGGCCTTATTTCTCCATGCTTTGTCTGGTTCTAGTTCCTGGCTGTGGACACCCAGCTCCTCCTGGGAAACAAGAAGCTGGCTCTGAGTCCAGAGGAGTACATCTTTGCCGCTCTCAACCTCTACACTGACATCATCAACATCTTCCTCTACATCCTGGCTATTGTAGGACGCTCCCGCGACTAAAGTACGACACTCTGCAGACAAAAGGAGCCACTGTGAGATCTCTAGTGTGGTGGAGTCAATTATACTCAATCTCCTTGCTGCTACGTGTATGATCGGTTTCCATGTTTTTGAGGTTCCCACGCCTCCCTCATCTTCCAGTAATGAATTATGTAACAGGAATTGTTTCTGGCACATTAAGAGCAGCTCCTGTAGAAGACGGGCACACTCGTTCTGAATATTTTCTTATTTATTTATTTATTTTCACACCTGCCTGCTTTGACAATATACTTCAATTTACACAGAGGTAGTAGCGAACCTGTACAATCCTTCTGAACCACATTAGCTGAAAACTAAAACAATCCAGTCCTCTATATATTTAGCGCCCTGCCTTGCATTGTAGTGTTGGCGCTGTAAAGGGATTGAGAAAGAAGACAGAGTTACGATATCTAATGGGGAAGGCACTGTGCTAGAAAATCGACATATATCACCTTTCTTGCTCGAAACTTTCAATCCAGTGTTCCTTCTTTTCCAGCCAATGTGAAATTCCTCTGCCTGGCACCTGAAACACAGCTGGGGTTCGATGTATAAAATAATAAAACCACTCCAAAAGGATACCTCCTAGCCTGCTTGTTGCGTAGCTGTGCATAGGTCTGTTTGAACTCTAGATGGCGCTGTAACCTGCTATATAGGCATGCTCTGGTGAGTGTAAGGCTGTGGTGTTTGAAAGAAGACACGCACTCCAGGCATATGACAATGGCATTACTAAAAATAGCAAACCAGTACAATGACCAAAACTCTACGATGTGAATGATGTGTTTGTTGGTTATCTAGATGTTTGATTTAGCTTGTGTTTACATAGGCGCTCCAATTCTAATATGGTGTCCACTATGTGGTCTTTTGAGCAATCAAATTAGATCTTTTAACTCAATTTCTTAATTTTGTGGATCTGATTACTCAAAATACTAATTACTGAGAACATGTCCAATTGGGGCTGCCTGTGTTAACATTTATTTTATCTGTTGGAGCTGGGGATTGATTGCTAGGCTAGGTTAGGAATTGTTTTTTTCTTCACTACTTGACTTTGTCCTCATTTTTTTATTTATAGTAAATGTAATAGTGTTGTGTTTTGTTCTCCATTTTAACTAATAGGAAATGTTGGAAGTATTCTGAACACGTTTATACGGAGCAGTTGCAAGAATGTCACTGGCTGCTTGTGTTCTTTAAAACAGATGTGAAATAGTAGATGAATGGGTACAGAGATTGAAATACCTAAATTATTAAATCTGTATTTATTTTGTTTTAAGTTGCTGTAAAAGGCAAAGCTGCTGTGAAGTTTGAAGTGAATAAGCAGTAAATGTGATGCCTAATGTCCTGTTCTTCTGAATTAAGTACAGGGAAAGTGTCCCCTGAGAGATCACTGAAAGATCACTATATACTGGCTGTACAATTTGCACCAGGGCATTCATTTTTTGCTCAAACAGGAAGATTGAATGTTAATACTTATATAAGGTAGAATAGGGAGAAGCTGGAGGTAGACACTGTTAGATCACTAAGACTGGAAAACCACTGATAAAAATGCTGATTAAATTGTTCATGTTCTGCACTGAATCAAGACACTGCATCCACTCGTTTGAAAACCACATTAACGCCTTGAATCTCTGAGATTATTATTTGGCAGCTGTTGCATGCATTTCCCCATTCCTGCATGTGCTGTAAGTGCACCCTGTGACCTTTAGACATCTTCTGGAGAGAATAATTGTGATTAGGATCGAGGCGTTATGTGGCCATATGTATGTATGGCCACCAGCCCTATTTGAACCATTTCCACGTTTGTGTTTGTATCTGACTAAATGTGTATGTATATTAAACAGCATTGTAATGGTTTGATGTGTATAGAGTAATCTGGGGCTTTGTAGTTTTGTGTGCGTTGGCATTTAAATCGAACTGGACTTGCATACCTTCACGCTGCTGTTTGCTTTTCATTAAAATAGAGACAATGGAAAAATCGTTATTGGATTGTGTGTTGTTGTGAATCGATCCCGGAAGAGGATCTGCTAATAACCTAAACTCCAATTAATTATATAATAGCACAGGTTAATTTGAAAAGTGGAATAATGAACAGACACTAGTGCTTAGTACAATTATACTATATATATATATATATATATATATATAGCAGCTCCTATGAGACCGATAACTGTAACCTTCGATAGAGAAGAGAACACATTTTAATGTGTGACCTAAGCATATCCACCGGGTTGGTGTGGGATAAAACCGTAGTACGTATGTTTTACATTCTCGGATGATGTGCGTCGTTCCATCCAGGTATCGGAATAATACACGTGTCCACAATACCTGGGCGTGGCACTGTCCGTTTGCGATCCACTGGGCTCTAGCGACTCCTTGTGGTGGGTTGGGCTCAGTGCACCAAAGGAAATGTAGTCTTTATTTCGGTCAATTGATTCACCCACACTAGCTGTTGAGTTGTTGCTACGCGACAGTAGCATCATATTTGTTTAATAATAAGGGCAGCTAACCTCTGATCACTGTGTCGTTTAGCATTGGCGCATAACCGTTGTTCACTAACTGTGGGTCAGGTAAAACGCTTGTACATAAACATAACCTCACCCCTATACTGTACTCCACCGCTACAAATATTTGTAGAAAGCCATGTTTTTGGGACTTATGCAAGACATTTACTGTACTACTACTGTTAGTTTGCATTGACTTCTAATCTCCTATCATCGCGTTAAACACTCGCAGTACTGTCCTTTCCAACGTAAACCACCCGGGACTAGCTAGCACTATACTCATCTCATCATATACACTTCGATAAGTAAAGGGTATACGACGAGAAAACAAGTCATTTTTATTGTTTAGAGGCCAGATTCTCGCTTGCTGGGTTCACTTGCCATTAACGTGCCCATCCGCTTGGGGGCAGCAAAACCTTGACAAATTGTACATGAAAAAGCTGCCACATTCAGAAATACACTGAACACGTTTTCAAAATAACATACAGCAATGTCAAAGGTTTTACTCAGTTCATAAGGAAATCAACTTTAATACATGCATTTGGCCGTTATTTATCAATTTCACATGACTGGTCACAAAAAAGTTTAGGGCATGGATAGTCAGAGAGCCAGCCAGTATCTGGGGTGCACCATTTGATACCATTGAAAGAGTTGATCTGGCTATGTATTGTTGCTTATGCTATAGATATTACATGTTTAGCAAAACGTCTGGGTCTTAAGTATTCTGGTTCTAAAATGATGCAAGACGATGCAGCTATATCTATAGTGTTCTATTGTTGCTATTTGTTATGCAACTCTTTGTGGAAAGTATTGGGTTGAGTGATCTTGTACATTCTGGTTAGATAAGTAGTAATAAATCTCAAACTAGACGTCATTAACTTTTATTTGTCATAGTCTGAGAGAAGCCCAAAAAAAGAGATAGTCTGGGTTCAGAAATGACTGACTGTTGAGAGTTACCTGCTCAGGTTCTATGAAAGAAATCCCTGGAGCTCTGAAATGTTTTCAGACAATAATGAAGCAGTTAGTTAACGTTACAACCAATGAATATTAATTCACTAACTTCCATTTTTCATTGAAGCAGGCAAAATATTGATATTTGGCTACAGATATGGATGCATGTGTTTTGGACTGAGGAAAACCCATAATAATTGTAAGTATCTTGCGTTATCTTGATTTGTACTATATGCACCTTTTAGTTTTTACACTTGCTAATTGCTAACTGCTAATTTCTGAAATATGTATATTGGTTTTCTTGATGATGTCTGTTTTGCCTGTTAGCACCATGACCACTGGGATTTTTAGCACATGGGACTATCAGTTCAACACCACAGAGCAAGCACTCACAGACAAAATAAAGAACAACCCTAGCTATCCCTTTACTTTGATTAATGACGGTACGAGATCTATCTTCTATTTCACAATTCTGTCAGAACTATCTTAAATTGTTTCAATAATGCTATTTTTCTTATTGTCCCTTAAATAAATGTGGTTTATTGGTTGTATGGTAATGCGATGTATTGCAGAGTTTGTTTTTGAATACATACATGGAAACATCTGGAAAGGATCACTGCTACTAATCGCTTCCATAATTGGAACAGTCTGCTACATGACCATGGAGTTTAGGGTGCGTGTGTGCTCCCATGAGGAATTGAAAAACAACCTGACATTTTGTGTCCTTCTCCCTCTATTTAGCTTTTGATCCCTCTTTAATACTGGCTTCGGTTATCCATTTCTGAACAGATGTAAATTACACAATGAATTAGTAATTTTATTCTGTCACTGTCCTTTTGACTGACCTTTCTCATGTCCTCTTTCTGGGTAAGGACTATAACAAGTATGTAGGGTTTCTGGTGTTCAGCCTCTGCATGTCCATGTGGCTTATGTGTTCCGGGGCCTTCCGCCGGCGCCTGGTGATTGATCATAAGAAGAAGGAGTACTGCTTCTACATACACAGTTACCTACACCAAACGGGCCCTCTGCACCACATCTACATACGCATCATAGGACAGAAGAATGGTGAGGGCCACTATAGATATACTGTATATAGAATATATAGTGTTGTTGTTTTTAACTTCAATATGCCATTGGCTATAGAGAACCATCATCCATATATGTTCTATATCTCAACTTACACCTGGCTTGTGTTTATGACCTCAATTCAGGCCAGGGAGTGCTAATGTACAAGTTGATTTTAAATGGACATAATCTTGAAAAACGGGAGCTCAGTGGCTTATCGGAGAAATATCAGGTATCATTGTTTATTATAACTACTGCCACTTCATTATTCTCAAGCTAGCAGGCGGTTTACAAAAATATGACTCTTTTACCATAAGGTAGTAGGTTAATGAGAAACTGTTTTGTTTCTTCCATTAATTATCCACTTGTACTGCATCAATGGTTCTCTCTTTTTTTCAGCTTATGGAATGCCAGGGCAGGAGGATAGCGAAAGAGCTTAACCTCAACTACTTTGACTACCAGGACACTTCTAAACACCACATTGTCGTCCACAGGCCCAATATCAACATTTCTGACACCAATGATTCCAGCGATCCACCTGTCTGAGTATCAGGAAGTTTGTCTGTGATATGTTATCAATCACGTTATCTGTGTCTCTGACGGTCAGTTTCACCTATTCCTATTCTATTAAAAAAAACAAGCTCAAAAAATATTTTCTTTACAACTGCAATCGTATGTTTCTTCCAGCAAATTGTATAATTGTAATCGAAACAGAAATAATTGATTTGATCTTCTTAACCCCAATTTATATCAAGTCATGTTGCCAGTGCCAATCTTCTTCAACTGTGACGGATCATTAGAGAAATAAAAAAGACCAATTAAACATTGATAAAACAATGCATATGAATATAGCTGCAATGTGTATAACTAGTTAAATCCCGCCTACCTGCTAAAAGGAGCCAATGAAAATCCAGTATTGTACTTGCACGTTAATAAACACGGCAAAGTGACCCCTGGTCAAAACACAGTTGCGAGGCTGCAGCTTTTGCAGCATACATAGCTAGCGTGTTAGCTCGGGTAGATTGCTAACATTGCTAGCGTGTTAGCTTGGGCAGATTGCTAACATAGCTAGCGTGTTATTTTGGGCAGATTGATAACATAGCTAGCGTGTTAGCTTGGGCAGATTGCTAACATAACTAGCGTGTTAGCTTGGGCAGATTGCTAACATAACTAGCGTGTTAGCTTGGGCAGATTGCTAACATAGCTAGCGGTGTTAGCTCGGGTAGATTGCTAACATAGCTAGCTGCAAAACCTAGCATAAAACATCAGGTAGGAAGCTATTTGGCCCGAGAAGTCGTCGTCGACATGTCGGCTTTTTCAGAGGTGGCTTTGGAGAAGAAACTATCGGAGCTCAGCAACTCTCAACAAAGTGTCCAAACATTGTCACTGTGGCTCATACATCATAGAAAACACTCGAAGACCATCGTTAACGTTTGGTTCAACGAACTGAAAAAAGGTAAAACAAGGCTGTCCTGGGAATACATGCATTCATTACGTCGATCTTAATTATTGGTGGCGTTGGTTATTAAACTGTGTATTAACCCCAATTTAAATAGTTATGGGACAAGTTAGCATGCTAGCTGGTTTGCGGCTAGTAATATAGCTAAATTAGTTGACTAGCTGACACAGTTAGCAGCTTAACTTGTTAGCAACAGTAGTTAGCCGCCAGCTGAACACATACGGAAAACCTTACTAGCTGGTAGCCATGTGATTAACTGATTACTATCGGTGTTACGACAGTTTTTGTTGTCAAGCTTTATACGCTACATATCGATAAACGTGAATTAACCTAATATACATAATTTGAACAATGTAGACGTAGTTCTTATATAGCTGAACTTGGAGTTTTACTTGCTGACTATATATAAAGCCAACTCTTGTTTTTCATTCTTCTGCCAGGGTGGGGGGACGAGGGTAGTCCGATAAACAAAAATGTGTCTCATTGGATACATGCGTACATGGGTGTTCACAATCAATCCGAAAAGTTCCCCCTAATTGTGTGAACGGCCATAGTCTGCCACGAGGCCTCAGTCAAGCCAGGCAGTATCAGAATCAGGTTTATTCTCCATGTCTGTCTACACACACACACTTATTATTTTCTCGCCACTAGCTGCAACACATTTTAACAGTTCACAACGAACAGTTGACAATCAGACTCCCCTTCCCAATTCACTTTCATGACGTTCAATTGGTTTGCCCCAGTAGTTGCTGTGAAATTAAACGGTAGCTGGCAGGCATGTTGTTGCATGTTTATCTTCCATCTGGTTATGGTGAGCAAACCCATGTTCAAAGGTGAAGTGTTATTGCAGCTTTTCGACACATCTGCTCATAACTGCTGAAGGAGAACTTGTTTTCCTCGGCTGTAGAACGTTTTCGAATGGTTATTACTGCTGTAATAGAAGACTGATGTGACCAATCTAAGCAGTTTGTCTATAGCCTACTTGTGGGTATTGTTATGTTTTCAATTTGCATACACGCTATGTCTTCTTGTAGACCCTCTTAAACATTTTGTGATATAATGGAAATGCGCTCCTGGCACCACTAGAAGTGTGTGGTTCTCATTTCACTTGAGGCTGATTGCTCTGTCAGTTCAGTAACCAGGGAGATGTATTTACATTGTGTGTGTTTGTTTCGCATTCACGCCGATCCAATTCACTTGCACCCTAAATGCAGAAGGGTGTCTAATCTAAAACCACCAATGTTCATGAATGGTACTGTGACAAGTGGGGTTTAAAGATTAGCCTACTTAGGAATATTGTTTCATGTCTGACTATGTCTTTGGCAAGGTTGTTCTGTGCAGTCTGTCCAAGTACCAAGACATTTTTATTTGTTGCCACTGTTGCTAGGGGTGTGTTTACTTTCCATAGATCACTGTAATTTGTATTTGTGCCTGCAGCCAAGGTATCCAGGAAGCTCACCTTCCTCTACCTCGCCAACGATGTAATCCAAAACAGTAAGAAAAAAGGTCCAGAGTTCACCCAGGACTTTGCTCCTGTCATCGTAGACTCCTTCAAGCACGTATCCAGGTGATGGACTCTCATATCCATATCAGAGTTAATAGAGTGTATACCTGTTGATTGTGTCTTGACGTGTGTTTGTTTGTTTAGGGAAGGGGAGGATGGCTGTAAGAAACAGCTGGGGCGGGTTCTGTCCATTTGGCAGGAGAGGGCTGTATATGAAAACAACCTGCTGGACCAACTGTCCAATATATTGTGTAAGTACCCCACATAACAACTTATACCTTAGCTTCTTTATTTGAAAACTTCTGCTTCCCCCCTCCACTCAGTTCATTGGTTTACACCAATCCAACCATCCTGTGTGTGGCCAAATGGTTCATGTCATCCATCAAATGTAATAGACGCATCTTTTGAGAAAAAAACTAATCTTACTTACTTACTTTTACTTGTACCTATTGAAATTAGTGGTGAGTAATATAAAGGCCATTATTGCTATTTATAGAATCATTTTTATTTAACCAGGTTGGCTGATTGAGATCATTCTCATTTGCAACGGCGACCTTGCCAAGATAAGGCGAGAAAATGTGCAGGACAACATAAAGTTACATAATAAGTACACAGAACACAGGAGTGAAAATAGCAATGGGACAAAATAAGGCAATACAGGGTCAAGTTATACAGGATGAGGTATATGTAGTTCTGTTGAGCAGCAATAAGGCAATAGCAAATATATATAGAAAACAAATGAGTATCTATGTACAGGATGTACAAAGATTAAAGTGTGGTAGGTCATTTGAGGGCATGGATTATATGACCGCCATAATGGGAATGAGCATTATAGAATATCTCAGCCAATAGAGTGATTCCAGAAAGTCAACAGGTATGACAGAAGTACAGGTGAGAGGGGTCTGATGTGCAAAAAGGGCATGGCATTAGTGAGAAAAGGTTGAAGACAGTTAACAGATACAGGTGTTCAGACACGAGTACTTTAAAGGCACCTGGTGAGATGAGTGTTTCAAGTTTGAGTTTTTTTTGTGCAATTCGTTCCTGTCATTGGCGGCCATATGTCACCAATCATTTTGAACACTGTAAAGGAGTGATCTGAAGGATTAATATATCTGAATGTCTTCCTTATTTTTTTCAATCTCATTGCCATGATCACTCTCTATATTCACGTTCTACAGTGGGAGAGAAAAAGGCTAAGAAGAGGCCGTATGAAGAGATTCAATTGGACGACCAGGACTTTGCCTCCCCGAGCTCCCCAGCAGGGCCCCCACAGGTATTGGTTAACCCAACAGGGTGGGAGTGGCCTCTTCTACATGGCTACAACGCAATCTGGTCATACTGTCGGCACATTTGCTAGCGCGCAAGATATGCCCGATAATTGTCTGTTTTTGGCCAATATCTGAGATTTAACTGTTTATATACGAATGATTAAGGTCTAGGCATCAGGTTTATATCTGATTTCCAAGCGCCTATGTATTTTGGTTAAAATAGTACATACCTGGAATTACTGGATGTGGCCTGTTCACATTTCCTTTTCCTATGTCTAACTCATTCCTTCTGTCCTTTTTCTGCACACTTTCTGTCCTACACAACCTCCCCATCTCTTCACCTCAGACGTCAGAGTTGATCCGAGCGCTGCAGGAGCTGGAAAATGCAGCCTCTGGCGACTCGGCTCTACGGCAGCGCATCTCTTCCCTGCCTGCTGAGGTGCAGGACACATCACTCCTCCACCGGATTACAGGTAGGCCCCGGTTCCCGGCACACATCTACCAACCACAGACACACTGGCCAAGCAGTCGGCCAATCACAACGCCCCTCTGTGGTTTATTGAGGCCATTGGACTAATGCTTTGCTGACCAGGGGAGCGCACCTGGCTGTCGTTAATTTTATTGTTAAACGGGATGGGAGCGTAGGTAATGTTTTCATCTGGGTAACCACGACAATGTCTCCATGCTTCACGTGTCCCTGTCAGTTAATTTAGTTTATATGTGACGTTGTTTGACGCTAATGGCCCCCCAGGGCCCCGATTGCGTTCTAAGCGGATGTTTTGATTAACAGATTTTAATATCCCGCGTCACAACGTATTTGGGTACGCGATGACTCCGTGCTCATTGGAGGCACGTCGCCTGCTGCGTGATGTCATTTCACACTGGTGACGTTTCAGCTGAGCCCATTCTCCCCCTGTCTGTTGTATACGTCAGATAAGGAGCAGGGAGAACGCCTGTCCAGGCTAGTGGAGGAGGCGTGCATGCTTCTGGCGGACTACAGTGGCCGTTTGGCCGCAGAGATTGATGACCGACGGCAGCTCACACGTACGCTTACCCAGTTTTTACACAGCCAGAGGGACGGCCTGGCTCAGAATGAGCGGAAACTCCAAGTGCGTAAATAATCACCTTTATTCACTATTAGTACTTACTTACGTGTGTGTGTGCGTGTGTGTGTGCGTGCGTTTGTGCGCGTTTGTTTGTGTGTGTGGTGTAATTTTGTCCTGTCATTTCATTTTTGAAGAGGTATGTTAATTGACTCGTTCACTTTGTCCTATCACGTTGTGGTCTTTATTTATAATTAATTGTCTTGCCATCAATATTCACGTAATACGCCATGACAAAGCTAAACGTTTTTAGAAATGTGCACGTTCTATATAAAGACCTTTTCTATAATGCATAGCTTCTGAAGTTTTTTTTTTTTTTGCTCACCTGAATTTGGTTTCTGCCACCAATCAATTCTGCCTCCCCATAGCATGATGCTACCGCCACCATCCTTCACTGTAGAGCGGCCATGTTTTTGCCAGCTGTATGACTTCAAAAAAAAAAAATCTTGTCACACATTTCTAAAAAGGTTTTGTAACAATGCTGTGTTGTGTGTAGAGTGAAGGCAATTAATAATCAATCATTAAATGTGGAACGGGTCTGAATACTTTTTAATGGCACTTTCACCTAATCAATTGAAAGGCATAACCCTGAACAATGGTAGGTGTATAGTTACTCTGCCTAAGTATAACAATTGTCAGGGTGTCTTACTTGGAAGACAGCCAATGTGGAAAATAGTGGTTTGTGTGAAACTCATTGGGCCATGTGTAACCTTGATGTGCATTCTTGACTGCAACTGTGGTGTAATTCATGCTTTGATGTCATGAGATTTGCACCATCGTTTGTGTTGTGTGTCTCAAGGATTCACTGCCCTCGATTCACTGCCTCGATCTCCACTGTAAGCAGTAGTCCGTTTCGGAATCAGATGAGTGTCTATTCGAATGTATGAACATATAAGGAATTTACTTTGGCATACAACATATGAATAGAACAATATAAATTATACTAAGAGGTATACAAAATACTATACAGAATACAGATGGGTATTGTAGTGCAAATATTGTACATTTTTGTGGTGCAAAATCAGGCAATGTGCGAATGGAGTGCAAAATCAGCAAATGGAATGGGTAAGAGTTTAAGGCTTGTGTGCACCCCTGGCCTTGTTGAGGTGTCCAGTCGCAAGGGGAAAGAAACTGTTCTTATGGTGTGAGGTTTTGGTCCTGATGGAGTGTGTTGAACAGAGGGGTGGGAGGGGTCAGCCACAATCTTTCTAGCTCGCCTTAGAGCCCTCCCATTGCTAATAACAGGCTCAGAAGGCTTTCACCTAACTGCAGGCAGAACTACCACAGGTTACATCTTGTTTGAGAAATGTAATGTTTTGTGTACACGCTGTTTATTTGCTGAATGCTTAACTGTCTAGCCTTTACCCACAGGAAGTGAGCAAGATAGCACCGTCTGGTCTGTGTATCTGCAGTTCAACTCCGTTCATTTCTTGTAATAAAAACAAAGAAAATGAGAAAAATAAAAAGTCTATCTGAATCTGTGAGTGCTGTTATTTGACGATACAGTCTGATGTGGTCCTACTGGTGTCAGTTGCATGGGTCTGCTAATATTTGAGCCATTTCACATTTGATTTGGCTCTCATGCTAGTATTAAGTGTAAAAACACTTGTATTAAGAATAAACTATTTATCTTTCTATGTCTTTCACATGCATAGGACTTAACTTTATATACATACTTTACATTACAAATGGTGAGGCCATAGCTTGTACAAAATAACACACAAATTAGAGCAATGTTATTTTTCTGGTAGTAATAAAATGTGTACTACAACAACTTTGTGCCAATAATATGTCTTATTATTACTTAAACACAGAGCACATAATTTTTTTTTTTTTACCTGACATCGATCTACTAAAACTGAAATATATTCCAATAGAGCTGTGCAGCATAATGTTTTAAACTAAACACTTCACATTGGTTTAGATGCATATCTGTATACTGATCAGATGTGTTCGCTAATGTAATGGGTTTCGGTTACATTACAATTAAACTAGGCAAGTCACCTCTTAGTGTGCTGCATTATCTGCAGGCTTTGGTTCCAGCCCAGCTTTTATACGCCCTAATAATAATGGTAATCGTAATTTTCCTGAACTTTTAACCAAGGTAGTTTAATCAGGTTTGTTGAAGCTATGCTGGAATAGAAACTAAGCATTTCGGATACCTAGGCTTAGAGGATTCCACCCTCTGTTAAATACAAGTTTTCTAGTGTCACAAAGACCCTAAGGGCAGGCTAGTTTGGCACAGCCTGTTTGAGTCGAACAGGCCCATTTTAGATTGATCTGTTGGTCATGATATCAACTCCCCAGTCACCCGGGGCAGCTGGCTATGCTAAACAAAATAATCTAGTGACTGTTTTACTGTTTAAAGCTCTTGATCTTCATCCCAACCTATTGTTCTGGTTATGGTTGTGCTGCCAGTATAAATGCTTCAGTGTCAATTTCTTTCGGTGTAGGGCGACTGAGTAGAGTGTAATGGTTCGGGACTGGTGTCTGTAAGGACTTGTTTGACAGTATAAGCTTTGGTTACATGCGCTTGATCTGCATAACACTTTCTGTTATCATGTATAATAATTTTGACTTGAATACTTTTTTGAGGAGTTAGTCCTACTGCTCTAAATACTTGGAAACGCCTTTTTTTTTATTTAGCAAAAAACATTCGATTACGTAGCCTACATTAATGATCGAAAGGTTCAAACAGTATTCCAAAATATTTCCATTGCCGTCATTCTGTGGTCATGAGGAGACTGATGCAGGAAGATTGTTTTCAGTGAAAAGTAATGAAATACTAAGACACAAACACTAAAATAACCCCCCAGATGGAAAATGATACCAAATTTTTTTTCAATTCATTTTTTATGTTATTTACATATAAAAGTAGTTTCACAATGAAACATCTTAATGACATCACTGGTAATAAATGTGCCCAAGACACTTTTCATACGTTACCATAGCTCAATGTGCTACAAGATTCACGGCCACCTCCAAGTTTACAATGCTTAACAATACACAGCATTTCCATCTCAAGATGATCTACAAAAATGTCACATTAATCAAACCCTTTTGTTCTTTCAGGAAAACAAGTGTAAACTGGCGCATTAATCGCAACCGATTCTTGTTTTTTTCAGGATTACAAGCATAAACTGGCACATTAATCGCAACCTATTTATTTTTTTCAGGAATACAAGCGTAAACTGGCACAGGTGACCCAGGTACGAAAGGAGCTTCGTTCTCGTCTTAGCAACCTCCCAGAACTCTCTCTGCTCCCCAGTGTGACTGGCGGACATTTGCACCTGCCCTCGTCTGCCGTCGAGCTCTACGACCCCACAGCCTGACGTCTCACCTGTGCTTCTCAACCCTGACTGACCGGCTGCCCCTTACACCCCCATCTCATAGACAGCTCTGTCCCTATCATGTGTTCATAACTTAACCAGTTATTTGTTTCATTATCCCACTTGCTGTCGACCATGTATGCATCTTTGCATAATGCTTCTGTTTGACTTAGGTTTTATCTTTCTCTGTGTAGACGCGATTCTCATTGCGCCCTTGTTGAATGTGTTTATGCCTCCTCTACCCACCTTATATAATACACCGTTCACTACAGTATCTCCCCCTGTTACTCCGTTTATAATACGTCACTTGATTGATTGCGTTTATTGTATGCTTCGACATCCAGTGCCACTACTTGACTTTTGCAGTGGCTAACTGTTCCTCTTACAGAACATTAGCTTAAAGGTGTGTTGGGTCTTATTGCACCTAAAGATGAACAATTGAGTCCAAGTCAAGCACTGTCAATTGATATTTAATGAAAAGCATGATCAATGTTTTCCATACACAATGCCACCCTGCTTCCCCCAGTTTTGCTTTTCCTCTGAGTACATTCAATACCAGTTAAAGGTTTTGACGCAGTTACCCGTCTATGTGAAGTGAACTTTTGACTGGTATCGAATGAACTGAATCCCATTTGCTTCCGCTGATGGTCCCACACCTAAAGACAACTTCTGAAAATGGTCATGAAGATGTTGTGATATTTTTGTATTTATAGTGAATTTAGGTAACACCAGATATTGTATAATGCAGTGGTCCCAAATGAATACATCCCCTCAACGTGGTACCATTATAATTAGCTGCAGTATTTTTATTATAAATGATTATCATCTTTGTGTTCTTTTATAACTGCTAGAAGCTGTATGCTCAGCTTGCTAGGGTTTTAGTTCTCGGGTACTTCACCAATTGCAGGGATGGTTTTCTATGTAAATGGCCTCAAAATAATGAAGCCTGGTTCAGAAAGGTTCTCTTGTCCATATTTGATTGTGAAATCATGTTGAAAATTGTGTACTAAGGCAGAAATGAACTTGTTTTGGACTTGTTTTACTTTGTTAAAAAAGAAACATGAATTGTTGAACCTAAGCATTATTCTGTGGGTTATCTGGCAGTCCTACTGTCAACCAAGGCTTGCCAAGTCATGGTAGTCATTCCAAAAAAATGTGTCTCATTGCAGATGCAGCTTAATAGAAGTTCCATCGCTTCATTAGAGTTAAAACATTTCCCATATTGAAACAAGTGATCGGAGACATCAGTGTTGTGTGCTTGTTTACTGTATTACATACTGCGCCCTGGTTTTAACCTCTGTTGAATGATGTTCAGACACTGATGACAGCAATGCTCATCTTCATAGATATTGAAGCGTTACACTGTTTGCAAATCTAACTTATTTCACTGATTTGGAAGTGTCCATTGAAACACATTGTTGTAATGCGTTCAGTTCTCAGAACCAAATAAACAGCAAAGCAGCAGAATTTCACAAGACATATTGTAAATTTGTTTGTGTGAATCAATCAATCATTTTTTAGTATTAGGCTAGTATTATTTTCGTTTAATACATGAATGTTATTGTGTACTTTGGTGTATTGATACACCATGTCCTCTAGAAATATGACTTAGTTTATTGTCACATGTGTATGTTATCTGACCACCGGTCCAGCAGGTGGCGATATAGCATTTTAAACAACAACGTGATACATTTGACAATAAACCAGTAAACAGGAAGTAGATTTTGTTAGAGCCAGCAGCGTTCGCTTAACTAATCAAAAATAATACCTATATTTCAAAACCACCTAGTTGTCGTAATTTGCCGAAAAATCTGAAAATAGTGTAAGACAACGGATCACATCATCCAATAACAAATATAGTTAATTGTGTGTGAATTAGCTCGAGCTTGTGTTTTGAGTTTGTTTTTGCTACAGCAGTAGCCAGTTTAGCATTTCCATATTTAGGCGAAAAATGGAAGTGATCGAAACGACATACGATGATGCTAATGCGCTGGTGGACTTCATTGATTGTCCTGTAAGTAAAGACGTTAGTCAGTCTGTGTCCTAGGCTGAGGCCTCACAACACTTGTTATAAGCTTATGGCTCATTGCAATGCGCCTGGTAGAGGCTAGGCTAATATATTCATGAATCTGTGAAACGTCGACTGTATGGGTGTCGTTTGTAAAATGTGTCACGTTCAATAATCCTGCTCAGTTTTTGCTCACTTAGAATAACCAAATGTAAAAAAGTGCAATTTTTAAGTCACTTTTTCCAAAATTTGAGGGGAATTCATGCAATAGGTTTTTCAAGAGTAATGACGTTACGCAGTAAAGCAAAATTATAAAATAATTTATTGTATAATGTAAATGTAAATTTTAAATGTAAATGTTGAATCAAATGTAAGTGTTCATTGAACTACTATTCTATTACAATACTATTGAATGCATTCACATTTTGTTAATAAATCCATTTGCACGTTTGCTTGCATGTTATGATGTGGACAAATTGCATGTCACACCAAGCTGTGGCCTGGCACAGAGGTCATCGCTACTCTACTTTGTATAACTCAATAAATCCACATACATAATCCCATGAAATTGATTGGGGTAGTTTGTTTAGTACTATGGGAACAACATATGTATTGATGCCTTGTTTTAACATAGCAAATCCAGCTGACCCGTGCCCTAACTGGGAGCCTGCCAGATGGAAACCATGCTGTGTTTGTCATATGTTCAAAGACATAGTCAGTGTTCAGCTGTTTATATTGTACCACATTGCCATTTTTAACATAATTTATCTTGTCCCTATTTTTTAGGTCTGCTCTAAAACCATAAGGGGTGATACACTGTTTAAAATTCACCTGACTACAATACAACACATGAAGGTAAGAAAGAAAGTACACAGGTATTTGACACATCCCAAGAACTATACAGCAGCCATAAAACAACAATATGTTACTCTCGTCTAGTTACTGGAGTGGTTTAGAAGGTTAATACAAAATCAGGAGTAAAAATTCGGTTCTAGAAATAAATCCCCACGAAGAGTTTAACATTAAGCATCGGCTACAATAACCAGGATGTGCTGAATTATAAAACCTTTATGTTCCCGTCTTCTTTCCTGAACCCTGACAGGTCCTGACAGTTGTTTTGTCTTCAACATTATCCTGAAAGACACTATTGGTCGTTTGTGCTCATGTGGTGTTTTTTTCTTTTTACAGGCAGCCTTTTACTTCTTGAACAAATGGTAGTTAAAAGCCACATTCAGCTTTGCTTTTACTCTTGGTTTCAACACTACCAAATTGATTTGGTGTTCCTTGTTGACGCATTAATAACTCACCACAACATGCCCAGGCACGTCTAGATGTGTAACACATCCATCTACTATAGAACCGCATTATTGCTTCATTTTTTTCGAACTTTCCTCCCATCGTCAACTTTTGGATGGGAGTTTGCCAACAATACGAACGTTTTAAGTTGTGCCATGGTTGCACATAAATCCATGAGGATGAGTCAAAAATGGTGGTGACATTCTAAAAAAGGTGTTAACATTGGAACTTGCTAATTCCTTCATTTTTATCTTGTGCATTGTTCATGAAGCTTGGATATGTCCACTACCTTAAGGTGTGTAATATGCTGATCAACGTTCCTGTGTTTACACCATCGTGGCATCTGGTTGGAATAATGCACTCCATTATAACGACTGAATAAACGAGAAGATGTGCAATTTCATGCGTTTGGCGACTCTGGTTTTCTCATCGTAAACACTTTGCTTTTCCTGCAGGAAGTGGTGACCATTTCCCAATTCGATTTTGTTTAAACATCTGTCATTAAATATTCTGTTATTATGGAAATAACTACTTTATTTCTTTACTCTTCATTCTTTACTGCTTTTCCAAAGATGGATGTTCTCGTGGTTTATTAAGGGAGATGGATGTCTTTCTGTGCTTTGTCATAATTCACAGAGAAGTTTTAGACAATCCATCATCTTAACACCTGCTCTCATTCAGAGCAACAGCCAGGAGGAATTAGGGTTAGCTATCTTACTCAAGGTAAGACCAACCTATTTTCCACCTTGCTTGCACAGGGATTCCATCCATTTCTTCTACGTCATACTCGCGAATCCTGCTAAGTGCAATCTTGTCAAAGATTTACCCATATTGGCAATATAATTCTTTTTACACTGGATATCTGCACACGGTTCAGTTTAGTGCACAATTCCAGTCTAAATCCACATTTGGAGTTGTAATTATTCTTTAAAGTAACCACATTCCCCTTGGCCAGTTTAATGTCTGGCGTATACTCTTGGATGTCGCTTGAAGATAATTCCTGGTTGTCGCTTGAAGATAATTCCTGGATGTCACTTGAAGATATTTGATATTTTTTGCTTTCACTTTGACGTGAGGACACTAACTCAGATTTTTTTGTTCATGCAACACATGAAAACATACAGTGAACAAACAAAGCACACACAACAATTTCTTTTTTTTTTCTTTACAATTGAAGACATTCATTTGAATATTTTACAAAAATGTGTGAGCTCGTCACTGCACATCAAAAGAGCTGTAGACGTGGTTTTCCATTATGTGTATATTCAGGTATGTACAGAGGGGAAAAACGTATTTAGTCAGCCACCAATTGTGCTAGTTTTCAGTGGTCTTGTATGTCTTCCACCATAATTTGCAAATAAATTCATAATAAATCCTACAATGTGATTTTCTGGATTTTTTCCCCTCAAATTTTGTCTCTCATAGATGAAGTGCACCTATGATGAAAATAACAGGCCTCTCATCTTTTTAAGTGGGAGAACTTGCACAATTGGTGGCTGACTAAATACGTTTATGCCCCACTGTATGTGTTTCTGTCTCGGATCCCAAACCCAGCTTTCTGTAATGCTAATATGGCAAAGCTGCTTTTCAAACCAACCAGTAGCCCACTGACCAATTGTTGATGAACTTAACTGAACCTGTTTTTCTCGGTTGCGTCTACTTTCATTCCCGACAGAAAGAGGACGCCCTGGTCGCTCTTGGTAAGTCATTTTATCTTCCCTTTAATGTCAATGAACCTAGAAGGGAAATACAATAAGCCTATGTGCTAAAAGTGGTTGTAAGGCAGGGTTGTAACATCCAGAGATTGTTTGAATTTTAGTAAACCGAAACTCTGCGATTTGATGTGGCCAACAGCAGCGCTGTTGATGAGCTTTAATGCAAGCTGATGTTTCCAGAGTATTCCAGTATTTCCAGTTCCCCACGACACTAAGTTAAAATGTGATTATTGGTAGACCAAAACAGCTGTAAATTCACACAATATTGCAGTATTGCAATATTCCATAGATCATGACAGTGTGAGACAAAAGCATCAGTACTATAGCCTCACATGGTGGCGGTTTTCCTCGAATATCTACAACAAGATATATATATATATATATATATATATATATATATATATATATACATTCGCCCTTTCCAGTTATGTGGTCTTCACATGTTAATACATGAGAAATAGTACTCGATTATCGGTTGATTATTAGCTGAAATTAGAATGGATTCAATCAACGCTCACCGGTGGATTTCAGCTGAGCATGAAACCATAGGATCATGTCTGTAGTCCACCACCTGAAATATGAATGATTCTAAAGAAATGTCTGGAATAGCCCCTGAAATTAATTGGATCGAAACTGTGATTCAAGTCTATGTAAGTATGAGATATTCCATTTCTCCATGTACAAGAAGAAATGATCTTCAGAGGAAAAGAAAAATAACTGAATGACATGGTTGCATCTGTTCTATGCTTTTAGAGCATAGAGCATTTTAGAGCATTCCAATGGAATTGTAATGTCTCTAAGTCTCTTTCTTTAGTGGCCTGGCTATAGATAAACTTTTACGGAAAATTCCGTTGAAGATTCGTCCTACATGCCAGTAATCCCATATTAATTCCTTATCCAACCATAATGAGCGAAGGATATTTGCTTTGGGCAAGTCACTTTGTGTAAATGTCTCAGACTCGGAGTCCCAAGCACTAGATATCTCCTATTGTCAGTGGGCAACCTAATGAGATATTACATGGTCCTTCCTCGGGTAAGCATGCTTCAATCTCTTTTTAGAAACTCGGTTTTGGTTGGGATTAAGGTCCCTTCAGTTACCCTGGAAACAGGGTTGGAAGGTCAATACATTTGAAACTCCTGGAGCGCTGCATTTATAAGTAGGATTTTGGGAGGTCACAGCAATATCTGTGTCTGATTTTGAGGGAAGACATGCCAAAAGTAACACCTGAACTTGGACAGCTGTAAGTTTGTTGTTACAGGCAGTCTTAGGAGAGATGTCTGAGGAACTCCAAACCCATTTGCTCCAAGACTAATACAAAGTATGACAATATATCTGTATCACATTACAGAGGACTGGCCACCCCTCAGAGCCTGGTTCCTTTCTAGGTTTCTTCCTAAATTTGACCCATCAGGATTTGCCGCTGTGTGTCAACTTGTTGCATGCATGCTCTGTCAGGTTTATTGATTGATGGCCAGGATAGCATTCATTCAACAATTTTTTAAACATCTCTCACAAGTGAATTATTATTATTACAGTATATTAATCAGCGATGAGGTGTGAGGAATTGCTATTACCCTGCAGACATCGAATTACAGTACACAAATGAGAATGAACTTTCATAAAAGGGAACACAAAACTGGAACTTCTTTGCAGGTTTCTGCGGTTTCCTTCCGTTTGTTTTTGTTGTTATTTTTTCTGCAATTGAATGACCAAATGCAAGCAGAAGTCAAAAGCACAAGCTGCTTCATCTGAACAATTTGAAGATCCACATACACTGGGTCACAAACCGTGTGACCGAGTCCTTAAAATGAATGGCTGCCTAAGTGCCTATTTCCGCTTCAGCATTGCAAGTTTACTTGTGTGCTGCTTTCCCTGGGTGCATTTTTGTAGCATAATCTTTCATTGATTACTGTGTCATGCTTGCCTAAAGACTGTTTAGGGACACTGATGCCACGTGTCTCGTGAAGTATGGCGTCACGTCTTTCACAGGTTTTGAGCAATGCACAAAATGTATTCACAATGCAACTTTCTCATGAACGCGCAAGCATTATGGGAACTCCTTTGACAGCAAAGAAGCACATTGAATCTTTGCAAGCATGACTGCTTCAGACACAAAATTACCTCTGGGGGGGGGGATCTGGTTTATTCATATTTAAATTCTGATATGATTGCACAAATGTGTGTTTTACTGTGTTTGTTTCTACTGCAATTTAGTTATTTTGTTCAAGCACTATTTCTAATGTCTAGAAAATATGAATGGCATCAATCTCTAACTGGTGTTGTTGTGGTCTCATAGGAAGGGCCACCAGAACACATGAGGTACCAGATTTCAAGGATATCAAACAATACCTGCAATTCCTGGACCTTGACGAGCCCATCATTGGTACCTATTTTAAAACCATGACAACACAAAATGAGTATCAAAAGACAACACACGCACACGCACACACATGTTCAACAGAAAAGTGGTGAAACGCAGTTGATAGACACGTTACAGTAATGTATTCTGTTTTAAAGTGTCTCTGACCCAGACCTGACATGTCCTTCTTGTCAGGTTTGAATGCTCTGGATGAGGTGGATGATCTTGCTCATGACACTCAGCCTGGCCCGAAATACTTCTGCAGGATGTGCGATCTCCATGCGAACTTACCCAACATGGTCAATCACATCATTGGTCGAAAGCATCGTCAGAAGTACCTGGTGAGAGAGTGTTCTTCTAAAGGGAGTTTGCCACCAGAACCTTGTCAAAAGAAGGCATCTCGGCATCTCATGCACAGTTATCTAGATCGTTACTGCCAAGCGTTGATAGCGATGATCAGGACTCAGGTTTATGAATGATGATTCCTTTACCTCTTGTAGGAGGCGAACAGACCAGACCTGATTACATGGGGTTCTTCCAATAGCCAGGCTCAGTCAGGGAAGACCATCCGGGCCAAGGCGGTGGTTTTGGAACGACAGGACGGGCAAGGAAATCCAAAGGTAAGTCATGATGGGGTTCATTTTGTTACATAGATGGACCAGGAAGTCATGTCACTTTAATGCTTAGGGTACCATTAATTTAGCCTTTCTCATCTCCGGTCTGACACGTTAATCACAAGGCCTCTGAGGTCATGTATATGTCATTTTTACCCTATATAAATGTGTGTATTATCTTGGTTATGCAGCTCTGAATGTTGTTGTTGTTTATTTTGCTCTTCTCATTAATGTTTCTTGTTTGTTTTAGCCTCTGAGAAAAAATGTGGGAAAGTTGAACATTCAACAGTCAAAAGGTAACATCTCTTATTTCAGCTAAATTGATACCCACCATTAATCGGTTCACTAGCATGGTTGATCTTCAGTCGTGATCGTTGCCAACGATATATTTTCAATTCCAGTTAAAAAGAAAGGGTCCCAGGATCAGCCAAAGGGGACCACTAGACAAGGACCCTCACTTCCCCGTTCATCAAACAGCCGACAGAACGACAGACTCCGTCGACCTGGGGGGCTGGATTCTCCCGCGGGTCAGTACCAGCCCAGAGCACGCCGTCCTGAAGACGAGCAATATCGAGCTCTTTTTCATAAAAGCAGACCAGAGGCCAATCTACGAGAAGGGGACCGTCGTCTGAATGGTTTCGAGGAGGACAGAACTGATAGAGTGGCCTTTCGCGAAGATCTCCTCCGTAGGAGACCACTTATGGAAGATGAATTCTCTAGAAGGGGTCGTCGCAATCTCGAAGAAAAAGAGCACAGCCGGGATTATTTTGAGGGCACGGGTAGGCGAGAGATCTTTGAGGAGAGCGGTTCAAGGCCCGGCCAACCAGACGGAAGGGCTCACCAGACCCCTGACCTCTACCACCAGACCTCTCCTGGTGACCTCTACCACCAGAGCCAACCTGGTGACCTCTACCACCAGACCCCTCCTGGTGACCTCTACCACCAGACCCCTCCTGGTGACCTCTACCATCAGACCTCTCCTGGTGACCTCTACCCTGGGGGACCTTCACACAGCAGGGTCCACCCAGGTCATGATCCTCTCGCACAGTTCTACTCTGAGGAGGTTCTCCGAAGAGCGTCTCATCACGCTGAAGCTTCAAAGGAGCGGGTCTTCAGGGAAGAGGAACCACCACACGATAGGGGCTATTCTCACGGCGCTTCCTTTCCAGAGGAGTTTCCTCTCGAACAGGCATATACTGACAAACCGACGCTTTACTTGGAACATGCCCACGGGAGGCCGGATCATCGCCAGGACGACACCCGCAGAAGGGAATATGAAGAGGAAGCACGGCAAAGGGCATACCCTGAGGAGGTGCTGCAGAGACCGACCTATCTGGAAGCCAACCCCAATAGATCTCTGAACAGGGATCCAAATGCCCGGGGCTATCTCAAGGGGCTCGACCGGCAAGCGGCTGCTGAACAAGACAGGAGGGTCACAGATCAAACGGAGGAACCGATGGAGACCGGACGTCAGCGCAACAGAGATCATTCGTTTGACTCTGTCAACGCCAATCGTCATGAGGGAAGAGGTCGAGAGCATCCGGAGGCGGAGAGAGGGTTGGCACATCCAGGCATGAGAGGCCCTCCTCCGAGGACCATAGAAAAAGTGAAAACGGACATCCCAGAACCTTTTAGACGCTTCCTGAAAGGTGCGTTGAAAGAAAAGAGCCCATTGAAAAGGAAAAGAAAGACCAGGTTCTCTGATGCCACGGAGCAGGAGCGGGATGTTGTCGTGAATAAAATGTAAGTGTCAAAAAAAGTTTGTATCACCACACGTTGAACTTGTGTCATTAAATCCTGAGGTAAATTTGTTTTTTTGGCTACTATTTTTGCTAACACCATGGCTGAACAAGCTGTGTTCCAATGCACAGTAGTTGATTGTGTCTGTTCTCAGCCAACATGATTATAACGAACAGGCCAAATGCCAAAATCAAATGTGGATCAACTATATTCTTTTCAGGAATTAGTCTTAAATTCTATGATCATTCTTTGAAAACATATATTTTTTCTTCAGGCATGTTGATGACATCAGAAGAAGACATGAACCCTTTGCCCAGCCACAGGTACAGACTGACTCTAAATAACTGTCAGTTCTACGGTCTTTAATGGTCCGGAATGTCTGATATTGTAATCTAAATTACCTTATTCTGATTGTTCAGGGTGGATATTATGACACAGACAACCTCAGACCGGTGGTTGAGGCCACTCCATACCCTGGAAATGTTTTAGATTCGCTGGTAAGCTCATAATGCAAGCAGACTAATGCCTATTGAAATGTAGTATATATGCACTTTTATGGCAAGGACAACTTATTTATCTTATGAACGTTGAAATAGTTGCATATGTTTTATATTTTTGTTCAGCGTATGTAGATTATATGTGTCATATATTTGACACCTACTCATTCAACTGTACATTTTAGAAAAATACTAAAGATATCCAAAAAAATTAAATAATCCATATGGAATCATGTAGTGGCCAAAAGTGTTAAGCGTATCAAAATACAAGTCGTGATGACTGCTTTGTACATTGTTCATTCTTTAACCCAGCTTCGTGATGTAGACACATTTGACTGGTGTGATATTACACAGGAAAATCATGTTTTGACTAAACTTGGCCTTTAACAGAACTTTGTCTTTGATGTAATTGTTTTCTTCACAGAACAACATAAAGGTTGAGAATGTGGAAGATGCCAATTTCCTAAAGGAGAAGCTGTGTGACCTTCTAAAAGAATTCCAAGCCCAAAAATCTCAAAAGGCCGCGTTAGCGCCCGGGGTAGGGATTGATTGTGTTTAAAGTGTGTTTGTGCAGTTGCTTTACATATGTCGGTTGATAATGAACTGATGTAGGTGGATGTGAAAATGCTTACATTTAATCATCACTGAAACTTTTTTAAATGTAAATACTGTGATTTTTTCCCCCCCTAATGTGTCTATTAGTATGAAAGCATGCACCCAGCAATTATTACCAAAGACTACAACCACATTAGCAAGGAGCACCTGGAATGTTCCAGAGTTGACGAAAGAACCTACAGAGAGTTGCCAGATGAGAGACATTACGAAGGCCATCCTCCCAGACACTCGCAGGAGTGCTACACTCCAGAGCCTCCACAGGGTCCTTATGGAAGGAGACCCGGAGACATAGACAAGAAATTGGATAGGAGATCCCAATATGAAGGTAAACTACAGTATGTAGGCTCAGAAATAAATTGCAGGTCAAAAGTAGTGACTTATAAATAGTTCCACAATTAATAACATTCTTTATCTTACTTTTTTCAGAGGCTTTTGGTCAGGTTAAAGTTTACCCAGAATCCTATGATTTTCCAGATGAGCCAAGGGCCTACCCCCATGAGATGTACCCTCGTGATTTCCCACCTGCGGAGGATGTTTATGATCGTTTTGGTTCTTCGACCCCAGCACAGAGGGAGCGGGGGTACAGGGTGGGGGCCCCTCAGTCCACCAGCCTAGACAAAATCACCTCTACCCTCTTAGAACTTGTTGCACGGAAAAGGTGACTTTACTGTGAAAACATTGCAACATCATTTGTATTGATCAAATTTTCATGTTGCATCTTTCTTTGAAAATGTTAACACTGATTCTTTTACATTCTGTTTTAAAAGTGTTTGTGAAAACTTTTTGAGTTTGTAAATCAGAATTGTGTTTAGATGTTGTGTTTTCTCATTACATACATGGAAATCATAAACAATTACAATAAAAGATGTATGTGATCACATGATTCAAAATCAATCAAGATTTGTTTTCTATTAATATGTCGTCTGCCACTAGCAGCACAATTACACCAAGTACAATTCTCAGAATTAAGTTAGTTTATATAAGTGATTTTGAACTTAGTATTCATTTGCCCATATAAGCAATGGCAAATTTTACAAACTGATTTGGATATAATGGCTATATTGAATGCATACATTTCAAAAGAAACGAATAGGCTAATACGGGTGGAGATAATGTGGATGGCAGTTCTGTCACATCCGCTTACCAAGGAATCACAAAGAAAGAAAATGCAACAACACCATGAACTACGCCGAGCAGGCACTAAACGAGTCACTGAATAGACTTCATATAATAAGATAATGGTGTGAAACGGTACACGCTTGTTGTTTACATTTTGCTTCTGAGAAGCAAGTCAACGTCAGCGCGCAAACGTAGCGCAGTTTCCGGTTCAAACAGAAGTACGTGGCCGCCATCTTGTTTCCCGTTGTTACTTGAAATAAAATAAATAATACGCTGAGCTGAACTTCACTGCGAACCCGTAAAACAAAGTGAGTAAAATCAAATTATATACATGGTTAATCTTTCTATGCAAACCCATACGCCATCGATATGAATTTGGGGGCTATTGCTTTGAGCATTTTCAATTGCTCTTCTTGTCCAATAGACGATTGTTTTGGAAGATGAACATAGGCGCCATTTCCCTCCCCGCTCTCTGAGCCGCTTATTGGTGGCCAGCTGAAAGGAACAGAGGCAGTGAGGAAACTGTCACACTGAATCCGCCATGTTGGCTCTTAACTAAACGCTGCTATGTGGTACTGGCTATTTTCGCCAGATCCCGAATGGCGTGAGTTTCACTGAACTGAACCCGTAGAAACCTTGATTGGTGGAATCTAGTCCGAGGTTTGATTGGTCTGAAGGACAGATCCAAACGTAGTCTTTATTGGTTAGAGAACCTCTCCCAAGCGTTGCAAACTTCACTTTGATTACAACTGCCAGTTGTTCGGGGTGAATTAACAGTAAAGTGGGCCACTGATATTAGACCGCACCGGGTTTGTCGGTCGACTGTACAATGTAAACCAGGCTGATGCTAACATTCGCTAGCAGTATCTACACTTGGCCGGGGCCATACATATTATATGTTTATCATAAACATTACTGCAGTTGTCTAGCTAGCTTAACAATAATCCACCACGGTGTATTAATCTAACTAAATCCGGTAGCTAAGTAAATCAGTCGTAACTAACTAACTAGGTGAATCGTTCAACGTCTTCAGTGTTGCAACATGAATTGTATGAGTGGACAAAAGCTAGCTACAGAACTATCCACAATAAATCACATTCGTGTTGGTTAGATGTGTGCCTACATTTCCATACAACGCGACTCGGTCATATACGGTATTGGCTAATGTAATTACCAGATTTTGTATCATATTTATTGCCAATATTGCCTTGTGGAAATTACCAGTAATTATTGTGCAAAGCGTTTGCTTGCATCGATACGTGAGGGGAAAAGCTGCTTTGCTTTGAGTAAATAACTGTAATTCTGTTTTCTTGTCATGGTGTTATTACTCTAAACATTTGACTAGAAGAAAATCATTCAATGTATGCCATGTACAATAAAAAAAATCGAACAAACTGTAATGGCATACCATGCTTGAAGACCTATTATGCATTTAACTTTACTGTGTTGTCTTACCAGACAATGTTAAGTTACATACATCAATTTGATGCGCCATTGATGTTTGTTTTCTATCAACCTCCATATCCTACGTTTTCCATTGATTGCAGCCTGGGTTGTAGCCCAGTCAGCGAGTTTATGCTCCAAATATAAGAAGGACAAGTTGTGTGTTGCTCCTTGTGTATGTGTGTGTGTGATTGTATGCTTCTTATGTGTTGGTAATCCTGTTTTCTATGCAGGTGTGTGTACATATGGGCGCATAATTTAACACAGCAGCCCAGAGGGCTCTCATCTACTGTGTGTTTGTGAAACCGATAGCCCGGCTCTTGCTTGTTTATCTCTAAACACTGCTGGTGAGCAAACATGTTCCAGGCACCACAAGTCATGGGAAGGTCTGTGTGGTGCCGAGTGACCTTGCCTTGTTTCGTAAGAGTGGAGGTTTGGTTTTAAAACAGTGTAGTCAACGTGCAGTCTACCTGCTATAATCATTAACATGCCTGTTACCGGCTCTACTGTGTTTTGCTGCTCTCTCTCTCTCTGTACCGAAATAGAAACAGGAACATTTTGCCTTGTATCAGTGTTCGGTCCCACACGTCTCGCTCGCTCTCTGTCATCCTAACGGCTCCCTCCTCTCTGTCCTTCTCCATCCTTCCGGCTCCCCCTCCTCCTTGGTTCGTTCATTGATGGAGCACATTGGTTCTCTCTCATCTCTCCCTGGCTTGTTGTTTCTCCATACAGTGGGGGATCTGCAGCAGTAATATGCAGGATAAGCCTCAGGACATTCCACCATCCTTTATGCAGACTACCACCTAAAAGCAAATTTCAGCAAATTACCTTGTCCCTCCTAACCGTAATCTTTTACTTAAGTACACTTCGTTGATATGGAAACTGGTTTTGTTGAACCAGATGTTAAGCCATTTAGTGCTCCTACCTGCCACCCTAAATAGTTCAGTACTTATGGCCAGAACAACTCATGCATGCATCCGGAGCAATGGCCTGCTTATGGTAATGTTAACGTGTTCGTGTTTGGACCGTCAATGTCCGTTTAACCTTTGGGAAGTTACCCAGAGCACATAGTTCACTGCGGGTGTGGATATATTATGACCGATATCATGGCTGCGAGCATAGCTTTAGACTCCCGACAACACTGGCTCTGTTTATTGACAGTCCCTGTTCTTGTTTACCCACAAACAAAAACACACTTTTTTATAAGGAATGTCAAGCAAGGCGTTATCAGCCTGGTTCTCTAATGTATGTCTTTGCTTTGTTGCTGAATTCGGATCGTATTACTATAACACGATTGTGTATCCTTATCCTAACGCCTTATCCTAAGGTAATTATTCACATAGATTTTTATGAATAAGGTATGTCCTTTAGTGACAATCTTTTCACTTTGTTACCTTTTCGTGTGTCTTAAAGCTCTGCCTGTTGTGACTGTGTGAAAAGACACATGTGTGTCTGTATGCTTATGAACACACTTGCGCGCACACACACTCACACAGCGCGCCTGCTCAATGCGATGTTGCTCTTTAAATCATGTGGCTGCAACATGCAGTATCCTGTCTGACAGTCCCCTCTTCAAATCGGGTGCTGCGGGTTTACTTGCATCACTGGCCTGTCAGCCAATCCTGTCTGAAGAGAGGCGGGGCTCAGAGAGACATTTAGTTTGACATTGTAAATAAGCAGGGAACAGTTGCCAGAGAGCAGCCAGTGGTTCCTTTCTTCTCCGTCCAGCCATGAGAGACGCAAGATCAACCGGAGGACATCGAATCGGGAGGCAAGCCTACGCCTGCACTTCCTCACTCCCTATCCGCTTTTTTAGAACTTTCTTTCTCTTTTGTCAGCTTCTTCTTTCTCTGCCTTCCTATTTTCTTTCCCTGACCCCTATTCTGCCGCTCAAGGTAACTTAAAACAGGAAGTTGGCCGTCGGTGAAAGGGGGCTGGGTGGAGGGTGGGGAGGGGGAAGTGTCAGGGCTGTCAAGCGCATTGCTCAGCCAATAGTACGGGAGGGCTGTCTCGTCTGATTGGAGGGACTTCAGAGAGCGGGGCTGAAGCCAGGCCAGGGTCGGAATCAGAGTATCATGTAGCAGGCTAGATTGATTACTTCTGAATGTTAAAGGGAGGCGAAGCAGGAGGCGATTTTTAGTCAGGGACTGTGCTGCTGCTGATCCGCTCCCTCTGTCTCCTCCCTCCCTGCCTGTCTGCTGAAGCAGGGGTCAACTGAAAGACAAACGCATAGGTCGCTGGCCGAAGAGAGGTGGAACGGCCGGCGTGGAGGGAGACGCTCAGCTGTGCAGCTTTTGGGGGGACTTGTCCAGTGGGTAACAGAAGGGAGGGGTATGTGTTCAGTGGAGGGAGGGGGGTTAGGGCAGGGGGAGGAGACTGAGAAGAGGGGGAGGGGTAGATGAAAGGGGGGTGATTGCTCTTCTCTGTATGGAGAATAGTGTAAGCTTTTGAAGGGACGGGCAGACTGTCTTTTGTCTGTTCCTGGGACTGGGGCCTGTGGATATAAAGGACTACACATACTCTCTGTGTCGACCAGATCCCCCCCTCTCGCCTCTCAAGGAGACTTTTACAGTACAGAGTTCTGCCTCTCTTCCCCTGTCATTCTCCCACGGCTAAACTACACAGTATGAAGGGCACAGGGTAAGTGTGAATACACACACACACATACACACAAACACTTGAACCACATATCTGGCTGCGTTTTATAGCTCTGCAAGACTCCTCCACGTCCCCTCTGGACATTTTTCATCATTCTTGCTGTCTTTTGTTCTTCCGTTTCTCCTCTTTCTGCTGAGATGGGATGCTCTCTCTGTGTTACTCCCCCCCCATCTTTGGTCGTCCTCCACTTCTCTCCTTGGGAGATAACTCGCTGTGTGTTTTTTTTTTCTGTGTGCGTCAAGCCGCAGTTGGGTTGAGTTGCCCTGGTGTCCTTCAGTTGTCAGTCCTCTACAGAAGTGGTGTTGTTGACATCTTCACTTGAAGATTTTGCAGAATTGAAAGTGTTTGTTACTGCTTTGTTCCTCACAATTCATTTAAACGCTGGATTCATGAATTGCTTTTATTTCTCCATAACTCATAAATCTATTTCAAAGTGTCCTATAATGTAGGCGACTAACATTTCAGAACTGTTCTACTTTCGGAACCTTCAACCGACTGGTTGTTTCCGTGCCACCCCGCGAATGTCTGTTTGACTTTGGTCTGAAGCAGAACGGTATCGGAGAAGATTTTTCTGAGCTGTGTGTATGTTATTGATGGACGGAGAACTGAGCTAGGCTAAATAGGACACACACACACACACACGCGTGCAGACGGACGGACCTCAAAGTCATCTAAGATGCTGATACTGGATTAGTCCCAGGGCCTGTCTCAAGGCCCGGTCCTTGTAGCCTGTTTATACTTCCCTGACAGTGACACAGAGCAGAGGATGCCATCGGCCCCGGCCTGATGGATGTCTCCTGGACCCGTCTGATAGCTCTTAGTTCTGGGGTCCTTGGGGAAGATTCGGGGCCATTGTGGTGACGTGCATGACGACTGACCTCTACAGACTCCGGCTCCTTAACCCTGAATGATCTGTCCTGTTGACTTTCTGGACAGACTGCAGTTTCCCTCCTGGTGGAGCCTTTGTAACATTTCTATTCCCCCCCCACCACCCTTTTCCTCCCACCTAATTTAAATTTTCCATTGGCATTCTCTGTCTGACAAAATGTCCCATTGGGGGAGAGGGGTGACTAAAAATAACTCTGGATTTAAAGCCTGGCTGCCAAATCTCAGAGCCCGCCGGTGTTTGCATCAGATTTGAATATCATTTCTGTCCCAACACATTGTAGACGCCGCGGGGGCAGAGGGTGGAGTAGGGTGTAGAGGGTGAAGTAGGGTGTAGAGGGTGTAGAGGGTGGAGTATGGTGTAGAGGGTGGAGTATGGTGTGGAGGAGAGTCAATACAAACGGACACAACAACTCAACCTCAAATGCATTCGGCCAGAAGCATCTTAATTTACCTGTCTCGTGTGCGTATCTAATTTGCCCTTGTGCCTCTATTCTAAGTGTGTGTTTTCCTTCGTGTGTGCTGTGTTTTCCTTCGTGAGTGCCAGATGAAGTTTGCTGTGTGTGTGTGTTGTCATTGAGGCTCAATTGCAGAGTGTCAGCAGCGCACCCGCCAACCTCTGTGATGTCAGAGCTGACTGGGCCTGCGTTAGATGAAGGTCGCAGGAATGTGAGACAGACTCCTGCAGTCTTCCTCTGGGCTGGGGGGGGGACAAGACAGGGTAGGATAAGGTCTTTATGCCCCCAGGTCTTTATGTTATAGTGATTCACCCATAACTCCCAGGTCTTTATGTTATAGTGGTTCACCCATAACTCCCAGGTCTTTATGTTATAGTGGTTCACCCATAACTCCCAGGTCTTTATGTTAGAGTGGTTCACCCATAACTCCCAGATCTTTATGTTATAGTGGTTCACCCATAACTCCCAGGTCTTTATGTTAGAGTGGTTCACCCATAACTCCCAGATCTTTATGTTATAGTGATTCACCCATAACTCCCAGGTCTTTATGTTAGAGTGGTTCACCCATAACTCCCAGGTCTTTATGTTATAGTTGGTCACCAAACTCTCTGCCATAATGCTCTGGTTTGTAGAAACGGTGTTTCACTTTTGTTTTATTCTTGTCTTTGCCTAAAGTAACCCTCATGATGAAGTAAAGGAAACGCTAACCAAGTCGCTCACGAGAGAAAATCGCCAACCGTATGCCCTTGTCGTTAGCTCTCTCCCTCATTTTCTCTCACCCCCTCCCCCTTTCATTTCTCTCTCTAGGTTGAATGACCTTGAAATAACTGAGCCGAGCAACCGTTTCCTAGAGTCTGTTTTGAAGGGCAAAGTTTTTCGTTCGGAGCCCGGTACCCGTTCAGGTGGACGGAGGGCTTGGTCAGGGTTTTGGGTAGCCCAGTGCCCGGTCAGGGCATGCTCTCAAACACTGTCCATGAGCGCAGCTCTTTTTAATCCCAGAATCCACTGCAGACGAATGACTGTGTGCTCATGCAGGCCCTGCTCTGAGTTCTCAGTTCATCTGTAAATCACTGACTGAGAAGGAGAACTTGGCTGCTTGTTTTGGTCTGCTTCAGTAGATGATTTACCAGGAACCCAGCAGCACTGACAACTCACCGGGATCTCACCTCTGTCCCGAATGTCGTTGGACAGTTGGAATCGTTCGAAGTGCTGCTGCTTTTGCCCGTAAACAGGATTTGGCTACGATTGATTGATTGTCTGTCTGTCAGTGGTTTCTTTGTAAATGCTCGTGTTCACGCGTGTCCTTGGCCATCATCGCGTGTGTCATTTCAATAGAACCCAAGGAAGCAGTCGAGTTTCCAGTGTCATTCCGAATGTACAGAGATAGGACAGGGTTTTTGTTGTTTTTACCCGAGTGCCCGTTTCATCTGTTCTGCCCCCCTCCCAGAACCCCCACTGCAGTCCCAATGGGATAACGGCTGACTCTGTGTATTTCTGAACCACTGAGGGTTTGCTTTTATTCACTTTTCTTTACTTTACCGCTCTGCATCGTTGGTGATTTCAAGGCAGTCTTACTTGTAGAAAGCCGACTCTGGCAAGGACAGTATATGTGCCTTGTGAAATTTGCACCTGCTCACTGTTTGCACTGAAGGCCGATCATATATAATTCACTGATAAGCAGCCGATCATTCACCCTGGCTCAGTTCAGCATGAGGCATAACCCAGTGTCCGGTAGAAAATATTATTACATGAGTAATGCTGTTGTCTGTCTGTGTCTCTCTAATCAGATGTGTTAGTTAATCAGCCTCTACATGTATCTTCCTTTATCACTCGGTTGTTGTCACCATGGTGAAAGAGGCGAGCTGTAAGACACAGAGGGTTACATGGGACTGACACATCACACATGACTTATTTTTAACTGCCTGTCTACCTTTTGCAAATCTCCGGATACAGTCCATTAAACAGTTCTCTAGGTTATAGGTGGATGTCTCTGTTCAGTATGGTCATTACTGTTAGAACTGTATGTCTCTGTTCAGTATGGTCATTTATGTTATAGGTGGATGTCTCTATTCAGTATGGTCATTCCTGTTATAGGTGGATGTCTCTATTCAGTATGGTCATTCCTGTTAGAACTGTATGTCTCTGTTCAGTATGGTCATTTATGTTATAGGTGGATGTCTCTATTCAGTATGGTCATTCCTGTTATAGGTGGATGTCTCTGTTCAGTATGGTCATTCCTGTTATAGGTGGATGTCTCTGTTCAGTATGGTCATTCCTGTTATAGGTGGATGTCTCTGTTCAGTATGGTCATTCCTGTTATAGGTGGATGTCTCTATTCAGTATGGTCATTCCTGTTATAGGTGGATGTCTCTGTTCAGTATGGTCATTCCTGTTAGAACTGTATGTCTCTGTTCAGTATGGTCATTCCTGTTATAGGTGGATGTCTCTGTTCAGTATGGTCATTACTGTTATAGGTGGATGCCTCTGTTTTTATGGTCATTCCTGTTATAGGTGGATGTCTCTGTTTTTATGGTCTACCCTGTTAGAGGTTGACTGAATGATACAGCAGGGAGATTTATTGGAATAATGTTAGTGATATAATCTAACAAAACAAATTCCCACATGAGATTTGTTTTTCCTCAGTGTTTTAGGGTTAGTGGTTAGTGGAGATGACATCTTCTAAATCTTGTAATCAGACTGTTGTGGTAAAATTACTATAATGTCTTGTTTTATAGCTAGCTCTAGTTCAGTTTTACAGAGAGCAAAATATGCTCTATCTATACGAAGCTATTGGCCATTTCATTGCCAAATAAACAGGTTGGTCGGTTTTAATGCAAATTTTCAGAATTCATCACGTTTTTCCATGGGCAGATTGCATTTCATAATTTGAATGTTTTACATATTTTATCATAGTGAATTCCTTTTTCTCATGCCATTTATTCGATAGCTTAATTCAAGTTGTACTTATTGTCAAATTAAAAGCTGCAACAATAATATTCTAGTTGTTCATTCTCATTGATTGTTTATATTTATAATATTATATGTGTTTTCTACATTTATATCTGGTTTTAGTCATTTGCGTGAATACTGATTTAAAATAAATAAATATATATGTAAAGTGTTTTTAATGATGTTTTTAATTTAGAGACAACTTGTTCTTCTGAATGACTCCAGTAGATGTCCAGGTTTTCACCAGCTTCCTCTTCAGCCCATTAACCGTCATTAACCAGCTCTCTGAAGCGGCTCTCTGTAGCCTGAATCAGCAGCGTGTTTGTCCAGTGTGGGTTGACTCTGAACTGAATCAGTAGTGTGTTTGTCCAGTGTGGGCTGACTCTGACCTGAATCAGTAGTGTGTTTGTCCAGTGTGGGCTGACTGAACTGAATCAGCAGTGTGTTTGTCCAGTGTGAGCTGACTCTGACCTGAATCAGCAGCGTGTTTGTCCAGTGTGAGCTGACTCTGAACTGAATCAGTAGTATGTTTGTACAGTGTGGGCTGACTCTGACCTGAATCAGTAGTGTGTTTGTCCAGTGTGGGCTGACTGAACTGAATCAGCAGTGTGTTTGTCCAGTGTGAGCTGACTCTGACCTGAATCAGCAGCGTGTTTGTCCAGTGTGAGCTGACTCTGACCTGAATCAGCAGTATGCTTGTACAGTGTGAGCTGACTCTGACCCGAATCAGCAGCGTGTTTGTCCAGTGTGAGCTGACTCTGACCTGAATCAGCAGTGTGCTTGTCCAGTGTGGGCTGACTGACTCTGACCCGAATCAGCAGTGTGTTTGTCCAGTGTGAGCTGACTCTGACCTGAATCAGCAGTGTGTTTGTCCAGTGTGAGCTGACTCTGACCTGAATCAGTAGTGTGCTTGTCCAGTGTGAGCTGACTCTGACCCGAGTCAGCAGTGTGTTTGTCCAGTGTGGGTTGACTCTGACCCGAATCAGCAGTGTGTTTGTCCAGTGTGGTCTGATTCTGGGGGAAGCAGCAGGGAGAACCTGGGCCTCTCCGGACAATCAAAATGCTACCTCAGCAGATCCTGTGAGGGCCGTTGACACTCTGAAGAAAGGTTAAAGGAGAGAGATAAGTGCTGGTAGGATGGTTAGTGTTGCTGACGAAGCCCAAGATCAAGTCGCGTTGCGCAGGTCCGGAGATACCCAACACTATCACACGCAGACACACTGAACGTTATTAGAGGAGAGACTGGGAGCACAGTGGAGTACAGCACAGAGAAGGGCAGGGGAGCTGCAGGACAGATGTCTCTGTAAAAGTGGTTAAAGTGGTTCACCCATAACTCCCAGGTCTTTATGTTATAGTGGTTCACCCATAACTCCCAGGTCAGTTCACCCATAACTCCCAGTTCACCCATAATGTTATAGTGATTCACCCATAACTGTGATTCACCCATAACTCCCAGGTCTTTATGTTATAGTGGTTCACCCATAACTCCCAGGTCTTTATGTTATAGTGGTTCACCCATAACTCCCAGGTCTTTATGTTATAGTGGTTCACCCATAACTCCCAGGTCTTTATGTTATAGTGGTTCACCCATAACTCCCAGGTCTTTATGTTATAGTGAAGAAAGGTTAAAGGGAGAGAGATAAGTGCTGGTTATAGGATGGTCTTTATGTGTTCCCAGATCTGGTTCACCCATAACTCCCAGGTCTTTATGTTATAGTGGTTCACCCATAACTCCCAGATCTTTATGTTATAGTGGTTCACCCATAACTCCCAGGTCTTTATGTTATAGTGATTCACCCATAACTCCCAGGTCTTTATGTTATAGTGGTTCACCCATAACTCCCAGGTCTTTATGTTATAGTGGTTCACCCATAACTCCCAGGTCTTTATGTTATAGTGATTCACCCATAACTCCCAGGTCTTTATGTTAGAGTGGTTCATCCCCAATTCTCAGGCTTGTAGAAACAGTGTTTCGTTGCATGTTTGAGGCCTACAGTGATAATGCCGAGAGTTTCCATTGATGTGGGAGAAAGTAGGTTATATCAATATAGTTCCAGTACACCAGGACACAGCTCTAAGGCATGTTGCTGCTGATCCAGGGTCTCTCCCGGGCCCTCTAACGCTTCCCTCCCTCCGACTCTCCCTTCCCCACCCCTCCCTCTTTACGACTCGCGTGACTGTTGGTCTCTAGCTAGCGGCTTATGTATGTTGAAGGTCATGGGGACGCATCGTAAGCGGACATTTTTATCTCTCCAAGAATGGAAACGGAGGTTGTTAGTTCGTTTAGTCAGCTGAGATTGTGTTGTGGGAGTTTGTGTGTTCCTCGATTAGGGTGTTGGGAAAATTGTGAATGATTTTTGTGATAAACAGCCAATGTGTGCAAGGAGATCAGGAGATCCATAGATCAGGTTAAGCCCTACTGGTGAGGTGGAGCCATAGATCAGGTTAAGCCCTACTGGTAAGGTGGAGCCATAGATCAGGTTAAGCCCTACTGGTGAGGTGGAGCCATAGATCAGGTTAAGCCCTACTGGTGAGGTGGAGCCATAGATCAGGTTAAGCCCTACTGGTGAGGTGGAGCCATAGATCAGGTTAAGCCCTACTGGTAAGGTGGAGCCATAGATCAGGTTAAGCCCTACTGGTGAGGTGGAGCCATAGATCAGGTTAAGCCCTACTGGTGAGGTGGAGCCATAGATCAGGTTAAGCCCTACTGGTGAGGTGGAGCCATAGATCAGGTTAAGCCCTACTGGTAAGGTGGAGCCATAGATCAGGTTAAGCCCTACTGGTGAGGTGGAGCCATAGATCAGGTTAAGCCCTACTGGTGAGGTGAAGCCATAGATCAGGTTAAGCCCTACTGGTGAGGTGAAGCCATAGATCAGGTTAAGCCCTACTGGTAAGGTGGAGCCATAGATCAGGTTAAGCCCTACTGGTGAGGTGGGGCCATAGATCAGGTTAAGCCCTACTGGTAAGGTGGAGCCATAGATCAGGTTAAGCCCTACTGGTGAGGTGGAGCCATAGATCAGATTAAAGCCCTACTGGTGAGGTGGGGCCATAGATCAGGTTAAGCCCTACTGGTAAGGTGGAGCCATAGATCAGGTTAAGCCCTACTGGTAAGGTGGAGCCATAGATCAGGTTAAGCCCTACTGGTGAGGTGGAGCCATAGATCAGATTAAAGCCCTACTGGTGTGGTGGAGCCATAGATCAGGTTAAGCCCTACTGGTGAGGTGGAGCCATAGATCAGGTTAAGCCCTACTGGTAAGGTGGAGCCATAGATCAGGTTAAGCCCTACTGGTGAGGTGGAGCCATAGATCAGGTTAAGCCCTACTGGTGAGGTGGAGCCATAGATCAGGTTAAGCCCTACTGGTGAGGTGGAGCCATAGATCAGGTTAAGCCCTACTGGTAAGGTGGAGCCATAGATCAGGTTAAGCCCTACTGGTGAGGTGGAGCCATAGATCAGGTTAAGCCCTACTGGTGAGGTGAAGCCATAGATCAGGTTAAGCCCTACTGGTGAGGTGGAGCCATAGATCAGATTAAAGCCCTACTGGTGTGGTGGAGCCATAGATCAGGTTAAGCCCTACTGGTGTGGTGGAGCCATAGATCAGGTTAAGCCCTACTGGTGAGGTGGAGCCATAGATCAGGTTAAGCCCTACTGGTGAGGTGGAGCCATAGATCAGGTTAAGCCCTACTGGTGAGGTGGAGCCATAGATCAGGTTAAGCCCTACTGGTGAGGTGGAGCCATAGATCAGGTTAAGCCCTACTGGTGGGGTTTCTTTTCATGAGCGATTCATTGAAGTGTTTGCTCCTCCTACAAAAACACAAACACATATACGTGGTCATAAGCTCGATAGTCCTCTGTTATGGTGTTCAGTGAAACGTCTAATTATCATATATTGGACTAGCAGTTGAAGAGTATACTGGCACTCCTCCACAACAAGCTCAATACCTGAACATGTCGGTTGCCTTGAAGCTGTGTAAATATGCAGTGGAAAGACCATGGAAAGATAAGTTAATAACATTTCTGTGTTTTGCTTGGTCATTCTCCCACTCAGACCAGACCAGGTACAGTATACCAGAAACAACGACTGATGATGGGGCATTTCTTTCCTCAGTGTCAACTTAGCTTGCTTGTCTCCATAAAACTTTTTTATGATTTAGTCAATTACCTAATAAGTTGGTTAGTCATTTGTAAAAGGACTTTACTTAACCTTGAAATGAAACTGGACACTAGATACGCCCCACTAATCACAGTTACATTTGTAGTTCAATCCCAGTCCTGGCCTGATTCTGCATTTGTTCTTGATGATTTCTGAACGCCTCCTGCCATTAATTCAGATTGGTGGTTGTTGGCCTGATTCCTCTCTCTGGTTCAAAACAGACATCTTGTCAAATCTGTGTTTTCTGCTGCTGGAAGAAGTGATCTATGGTCAGTGTCTTGGAGGAGGCGGGACTAGTATCTGTATGGAGCTCAGCTGTGGTCAGTGTCTTGGAGGAGGCGGGACTAGTATCTGTATGGAGCTCAGCTGTGGTCAGTGTCTTGGAGGAGGCGGGACTAGTATCTGTATGGAGCTCAGCTGTGGTCAGTGTCTTGGAGGAGGCGGGACTAGTATCTGTATGGAGCTCAGCTGTGGTCAGTGTCTTGGAGGAGGCGGGACTAGTATCTGTATGGAGCTCAGCTGTGGTCAGTGTCTTGGAGGAGGCGGGACTAGTATCTGTATGGAGCTCAGCTGTGGTCAGTGTCTTGGAGGAGGCGGGACTAGTATCTGTGTGGTCATTCTCCGTTCCTCTCATAACTTTCGACCCACATAGCTGGTTTGCGATGCAGTCTGACTGCTATACACCCCCCGCTCCCCGCTCTTTATGTGTTTCCCGACTCCTCCGCTGTAGCCCGACCCATTTTTCCCAGGGAGGTGGAGGCTGGGGAAGATCAAGGCAGAGGAGGCAGGGGAGATCAAAGCAGAGGAGGAGGAGTCATGCCTGCAGGCTCAGACAGGCAGGCCTGTGTTAACAGCAGCATTCCTGACGTGCTGTAGTTACCTGCTAGGTCCCAGGACAGGCCTCACATTACACAGTGATTAGTGCACAGGAAGGTTTATGTGTGTGTTGTAGTTACCTGCTAGGTCCCAGGACAGGCCTCACATTACACAGTGATTAGTGCACAGGAAGGTTTATGTGTGTGTTGTAGTTACCTGCTAGGTCCCAGGACAGGCCTCACATTACACAGTGATTAGTGCACAGGAAGGTTTATGTGTGTGTTGTAGTTTCTGCATGTGCGTTTCGAGTGCAGCAGTGAGCTGGTTCTCGATCTGTCGGCCTGCTCCGTCTTGGGGTCACTCAGATGCCCGGGGTCTTGGGGTCACTCAGATGCCCGGGGGGGTCTTGACACTGTTGAGTCTTGTTACAGCAGAGAGCTGTAGGCTGCTAATGTGATTGAGCCGTTCAGCGTAATGTGGTGATCTGTCATCAGCCACGTTAACAAGCAGGAATGATGGGCGGCTACGGAAATAGGAACAACCTTGGATAAATATAGAACGCCTGCTAATTGTTGTTCATCCAGTGGACGTCTGGAGTTCTGGACAGTGGGGCCTTTGCTTCTATATGCTCCGGTGGACTATTTCCTGCACAATGATTTTTGAATGATTGATGGACTTGCTCAGGGTCATAGTTTAGTTAGAATCCTGGTTTTCTTTTTTGTGAACTTTATCTGATGTTTTGCTCTTCTCTCTCCTGCCAACCCTCTCTCTCTCTCTCTCCTGCCAACCTCTCTCTCTCTCCTGCCACCCTCTCTCTCTCCTGCCACCCTCTCTCTCTCTCTCCTGCCACCCCCTCTCTCTCTCCTGCCAACCTCTCTCTCTCTCTCCTGCGATCCTCTCTCCTGCGATCCTCTCTCTCCTGCCAACCTCTCTCTCTCCTGCCACCCCCTCTCTCTCTCCTGCCACCCTCTCTCTCTCTCCTGCCACCCTCTCTCTCTCTCCTGCCACCCTCTCTCTCTCTCCTGCCACCCTCTCTCTCTCTCCTGCCAACCTCTCTCTCTCCTGCCACCCTCTCTCTCTCTCCTGCCACCCCCTCTCTCTCTCCTGCCAATCTCTCTCTCTCTCTCCTGCCACCCTCTCTCTCTCCTGCCACCCCTCTCTCTCTCTCTCTCTCTCCTGCCACCCTCTCTCTCTCCTGCCACCCTCGCTCTCTCCTGCCAACCTCTCTCTCTCTCCTGCCACCCCCCTCTCTCTCCTGCCACACTCTCTCTCTCCTGCCAACCCCCCTCTCTCCCGCCATCACCTGTCTTCCTTCAGTGAGCATGTCGGCAGATTCGTTTGGCGCTGGTGGCAGCGATGCCCAGCAGAGCCTGCAGTCCTTCTGGCCCCGCGTCATGGAGGAGATACGGAACCTCACTGTGGTACGTCACTCGTTCCAACACACACACACAGACACACAGACACGCACACGCACACACACACACGTAGGAAGAGTCTTTATGCATTGCCTCCCCCTAACACCCCTTCGCTCTGTTTCAGAAGGATTTCCGCGTGCAGGAGTTGCCTCTCGCCCGAATCAAGAAAATTATGAAGCTTGATGAGGATGTGAAGGTAGGAGGCGGGGCTTATACACCACTGGTCGCCTTCCACTGTGAACACGATGATGTCATCATCACCCCATTTACATTGTCAACTGTGTTGTTTAGCTTGTATGGCTACAGGCTGAAAATCAACAAACCCCTGCCTTTCATAATGTAATGTAATAGAATTGATTAGTTATATTAGGTGAGTCCCACACCAATGTTTGCTATCTGAGCAGAAGACATCAGCCTCTGGTTAGGAGACAATGAAAACCAATGAAAATGTAGTAATAAAATGAACTGTTTTACAGGATGTAAGGTGTCAGCCTCAATCTTTGTAGGTGGCTTCAGTAGGTGTGTCGGTGGCTTCAGTAGGTGTGTAGGTGGCTTCATTAGGTGTGTAGGTGGCTTCATTAGGTGTGTCGGTGGCTTCATTAGGTGTGTAGGTGGCTTCATTAGGTGTGTAGGTGGCTTCATTAGGTGTGTAGGTGGCTTCATTAGGTGTGTCGGTGGCTTCATTAGGTGTGTAGGTGGCTTCATTAGGTGTGTAGGTGGCTTCATTAGGTGTGTAGGTGGCTTCATTAGGTGTGTAGGCGGCTTCAGTAGGTGTGTAGGTGGCTTCAGTAGGTGTGTAGGTGGCTTCATTAGGTGTGTAGGTGGCTTCAGTAGGTGTGTGGGTGGCTTCAGTAGGTGTGTAGGTTGCACAGTGGCTTCAGTAGGTGTGGTGGTTGAAATGCCACTATGCTAAACTGAGACTTCTCTATGCTAAACTGAAACGCCACAATGCTAAACTGAAACGCCTCTATGCTAAACTGAAACGCCTCTATGCTAAACTGAAACTCCTCTATGCTAAACTGAAACTCCTCTATGCTAAACTGAAACTCCTCTATGCTAAACTGAAACTCCTCTATGCTAAACTGAAACTCCTCTATGCTAAACTGAAACTCCTCTATGCTAAACTGAAACTCCTCTATGCTAAACTGAAACGCCTCTATGCTAAACTGAAACGCCTCTATGCTAAACTGAAACTCCTCTATGCTAAACTGAAACTCCTCTATGCTAAACTGAAACTCCTCTATGCTAAACTGAAACTCCTCTATGCTAAACTGAAACTCCTCTATGCTAAACTGAAACTCCTCTATGCTAAACTGAAACTCCTCTATGCTAAACTGAAACGCCTCTATGCTAAACAGAAACCGAAACAAATCTGTTACTGCAGCTGCATTACCATTTATAACAAACAGGTAGATGGTTTGAAGAAGTGTTCCTACCTCTCTTCTGCGTCTAGTGTTACCACTATGTGTTGAAAATACATTCTATAGTGAAAAAGAGTGTGTCCAGAAGGAGAAGCGGAGTACAGAGGAGGAAAGGAGATGAGAAAGGCAGATAAGTGTCCATACTGATGTGCATAATTCTCATTGTCTTCAAAAACTTTTGTTTGGTAATTTCATTGCCATGTTTTGGTCACAATGAACACTACAAAGGAACGCTAACATTTCCCGGTCAGAGAGCACACTATTTTTACTGTATTAAATATGGAGAACCCTAAATTAAACTACATTAAATCGGTCACTTTTTATTGAAACAGACTTGTGGTTCTTGTATAGTTAACTCCCTCTGATAACCGTGTGTGTCCTGAGCATCAGCAGCTGGGGATGGGGGGAGAAAACAGCAATAGCATCACTCTGATGTAGACTGTACTAGCAGGGACTCTGATTGGTTGACCAGGGTGTGTCAGTGAGGTGGTAGTAGAGAGACAGTGTGTGTGTGTGTGTGTGTGTGTGTTAACCTGTCATCCACATGTTTTCTCCAAAGATGATCAGTGCAGAAGCGCCGGTGTTGTTTGCCAAGGCAGCTCAGATCTTCATCACAGAGCTCACCCTGAGGGCCTGGATACACACAGAGGACAACAAGAGACGCACCCTGCAGGTCAGTCACACCCTGTCTGCGTGCGTGCGTGCGTGTGTGTGGCCCCAAACAGCCACCCCCTGTGAAACGGCTCTGTTAAATTCCTCTTTTCCCTGTTGACTTGGAAATAAAGCCTGACTCCTGTGACCCACTTTTTCTCCCAAAGCCATTTTGCTGGCTCCCTCTACCCGGAGTCAGGAGAATTACATAGTTCCCAGGATGACACTAACAAAGGGGAGGGAGGAGGGGGGGAGAGTCAGAGAGAGAGATAGAGGGAAACGGCGGGAGGAGATGGGAGAAGGAGACGGTGAAGGAATGTAAGTAGGAGTGAGAATACAGTCCCTGACAAAAGTCTTGTCGCTTATCTATTTTCTAGAAACACCAGCTATTAACCAGACTTTTAATTAATCAATTGGTGTTAGAAATAGCTCATATAAAAAGCTAAAACGTTCCCAAATGATGTTTAATGCACAGAAATGAATTAGTTTCACTGAAAAAATATGTATCATTTAATCAAGACAGAAAGGTCAAATTTTGGCAAGACAAAAGTTTTGTCGCCTATACAGAAATTGAACACATTTACTGCAAATACAAAAATATGTCAGCAAATTAAGTAGTGGTGCTGTGAGGTCCAAATTGAATATCTTGTATGACTTCCATGAGCTTGAAGGACTGCATCCATGCGGTTTGGCAAGGATGCATACAATTTATTGATGAAGTCATCAGGAATAGCAAAGAAAGCAGTCTTGCATGCCTCCCAGAGTTCATCAATATACTTTGGTTTTGTCTTCCATGCTTCCTCTTTCATCCTACCCCACATATGCTCAATGTTGTTTATGTCTGGTGACTGGGCTGGCCAATCCTGGAGCATCTTGATCTTCTTCACCTTGAGGAACTTTGATGTGGAGATGGAAGTATGTGATGGTGCAACATCCTGCTGCAGAATTTTTCCTATTTTATGGATGGGAATATAAGAGGTAGCTAAGATTTCTTGGTATTTTAGACTATTGATGTTGCCTTCCACCCTGCAGATCTCTTGCACACCCCCATACTGGAAGTAACCCCAGACCATGATTTTTCCGCCACCAAAATTGTTTTCTGGGTGAATCTCGGATCCATGCGGGCTCCAGTAGGTGTCCTGCAATATTTGCGGTGACTGTGGTGTAATTCAACAGAAGATTCATCTGAAAAATCCACCTTCTTCCACTTTTCCAGCGTCCATCCTTTTAGGAGGCTGTGGGCCTTGGAAATGCAACACGGTTTTTCGATTGTCTTTTGTTTAGGGCTGGCTTCTGGGCACTGATTCGACCATGGAGGCCATTTTGAGACAGAATCCGACAAACTGTTCTGGTTGAAACAGGGACTTCAGGTGACCAGGTCTCATGGAGCTCTGCTGCAGTGGAAAATGGGCTGGCCTTGGATTTTCGAGCCAACAAACGATCCTCTCCAGCAGTTGTCTTGAGGGGTCTGCCTGACCTGGGCTTGTCAAAAACGTCTCCAGTGTCTTCAGATGTTTTTTTTATCCTCTGTACTTGACGCTGAGACACATTGAAGGTGTCTGCCACATCAGCAGTGGATCTGGTCTTCAGCCTCTTGATAATCAAAACTTTAGTCTCAGGGTGAATCTTAGGCATGTTTGCAGAGGTCTAGTTGCAGTTGATGTGAAGGTCTAGTGTACTGGGGTTGTTTTTATACACACCTGAGACCTAATTGATCCATTATTAGTCACAGGTGAAGCTCATATGACAAGGCGACAACACTTATGTCTTTGCAAAAATTGACTCAATGGGCTTTACCAAGCTGTGAATATTAGAATACTTTTTGACAGTTTAATTTTGCACTGAAACATTATTACAAAAGCTGTTGGGATTAAAATGAGCCATTTCTTGTAAAAACATCTTGATTAGAAATATATTTCAGCGGCACTTCAGGTCAATTTGTACACAAGCGACAAGACTTTTGTCAGGGACTGTAGAGAGTGTTTTAAAGAGCCAGGCCACTTGGGAGGCATATAGGACACAGTGCTGTCCTCCTAAAGGTTTAAGTGCTACAGATGTGTAATAGCTAGGTCATACAACACCTTTTAAAACACTCCACTAAATCAGAATAAAATGTCATTCAGTTGCTCTGTGAACAGACTCAAAATAGAATGCCAATTTGGTTTTAAGTTCCTCACATTTTGATTGCGTTTTTACTCCACGTATGGTGTTACGTGTGGGCATGACGTTTCTCCCTGTGTGTGTGTGTGTGTGTGTGTCTGTGTCTGATCCCTCTCTCCCTCACACACACACACAAGCACACTCTGATTTCTATTGTGCCATTGGCACGTCAATCAGGGTAACCATGGCAATGCTCATCAGTATACCAACGGTACAGGTGACACTAGCAGATATTAGTCACAGCCTTAAATAGACCTTGATGTAGTGAGCCACTGTGGGGTCCTTAACTGGCAATATCCGGTTGGGCACGACGCGGTGGGGTGACGCGGCGGGATGATGCGGTGGGGTGATGCGGCGGGATGATGCGGTGGGGTGTTGTGTTGTGTGATTGTAGTACTGTGACTGACATGCTTTAAGTGTTGTTGACAAAGGTGTAGTTTGACCTACAAACGTATATATATATAATGCCGAATCAGGCTATATTTGGATTGAGCTGCAGATGTACCAAGATACGAGTCAGTTGTATATTCAGCCTCTGAATCTGAGAGCCTCGTGTTCATCATGCAGTCTTCACTTCCTGTGTTGCAGAGGAACGACATTGCCATGGCGATAACGAAGTTCGACCAGTTTGACTTCTTGATTGACATTGTGCCCCGGGATGAGCTCAAGCCCCCTAAACGACAGGTATGTGTATGTTGTATGTGTTGTGTGTGTTTGTGTTATGTGTTTAATATCAGGGTGCCTGCAGTGTGTGGTACCACTCCTGGCAGCCAGGAGGCGCTGTAAACATCCTTGACTGGAAGCTGGGTTTTGGGCAACATGGGCTTTCAGTCGGATGTTTTCAGCGTCCTGCTGCCGCTTACCTTCAACGGACCTACCACCAACACAGCGTCTGGTCCCCAGGTGACGTTGTACACCTGTTACTTTGACTGGGCAGCAGCTAGCTAGGTTTAACCCTGAATAGTTCTGTTATCTCAATACATCCACACATCAGTAGGTCCTTTGAGCGGTTCTGTGGCCAGGGGTGTAAACATCCTACACTCTCAGCTGTGACATCATCGAGCTGGAAGAAGGGTGTTTACGCTTCTGGTGACGGGGAAATGTCTAGCACACTCCCCCAGGAAGACCATTCCTCCAGCTCCTGTCACAGCACTGCTTACTTCCCATTATGAACAATGGGTTTTTCCCGGTTTTTCATCTAAAGCCACTTAGATATGCATGCATACATTTCAGATCACTAAGAACTGTGGGAGCTTGCTGTGGTTTTTACTGGCACTGATCTGTAGACATCTGTTTACTGAAGACGAGGCACGACGAAGCAATGTCTTTCCGTTCACAGTTGAGGGTTTAATCATTTTCCGTAGTGTGTCACTGAATAAGCTTTCCATTCACAGTTTAGGATTGAATCCTTTACTGTAGTGTGTCACGGTCTGGTTTTCATACATGATAACAGTCCTTTTGTGTACGGAGGCCGTAAGGCCTCGACTCTGTTCTCCACCGAATCATCAAAGTCCTCCAGCGCTAATGGATCCTCGGGCCATGTATCCTGAATGGTGCCCTGTAGTGCACTATGACTGACCCTTAGTGTTCAGGTGGAACTGAGGGTTCCATTTGATTCACCTGTATTCAGAATCACATTACTCTTCCTCCGGGCAGCATTAGTTATTTATGGGCCTATTGTATTACACTGGTAGGTATAATGGAGTGAGAGGCTGTCCGGTCTCTCTCTACCTGTGTGCATGTGATGGTTAATGGGATGCTGTGTACAGGAGGAGGTGCGGCAGACAGTGGCCCCAGCTGAACCAGTCCAGTACTACTTCACACTGGCCCAGCAGCCAGGACAGATCCAGGGACAACAGCAGGGTCAGCAGGCCACTGCCCAGCAGACCACCACTCTACAGCCTGGACAGATCATCATTACACAACCACAGCAAGGACAGGTACACTGGAGAACACACACACACACACACATAACCAGACAGACAATGAACCACAGGAGAACACTTACACTGACACACACACACACACAGGGAGACACACACACACTCAGATATACAGACATACACACAACCACAGCAAGAACAGGTACACAGGAGAACGCTCACACTGACACACACACACACAATCAGACATACACTAAACCACAGACAGGAACACAGACTGACACACACATAGTTCTAGTCAACAGCCCTTTTAACTGGGTCAGGTCTCTAAATAAGTAGATATTGTGTGTTAAGTGTGTTATTGACTTGAGCCTTGGTCAGCCCATCCACACTGTTTCCCCTCCGGCAGAGATCAATGACCAGCACATAAACACACCCACCTATACAAGCCCAGTCCCTCTCTCCACTGGAGGTTCAGAGCAACAGTCGAGCACCGGCTTGTTCTCTGTACATAACCTGCTTTTCACAGCTGCCATTTCCGCCATTAGTTCTTCACCAGTGCCACTTCTGCTTTGCATTTCTTTCAGGCACAATTTAACTATGCTCGGTCGTGTGTGTGTGTGTATGTGAGCGTGTGCGTGCGTGTGCGTGCGTGTGTGTGCGTTTGTGTGCGTGCGTGTGTGTGCACGTGTGCGTGTGTGTGTGTGTGTGTGTGTGTGTGTGTGTGTGTGCGTGCGCTCTGACCAAATATGTGCCGACTGTTTTTGTGTGTTCTGCATGTTCCCTGTGTCATGTCTGTAAAAGCTTCCTCTTTCTTCTTTGCTCTCTCTCTCTCCCTCCACTCATCCCTCCATCATCCCTCCATCATCCCTCCCTCTTCAGGTGCTACAGGGGGCAACCATGCAGCAGCTCCAACAGGTGCAGGTAGCCCAGTCACAGGGGACACCCATCACGGTAAACACCCCCAGAGCCCCACCCCAGCACCATGTAGCCCAAAGTGATCCCTACGTCCTCCTTACTTGTTACTGTGGCTGGATGATTATGGATGTTAGATCTGACCAGGTCGCCACATGTTCCTGTAGAGACCAGGCTGCCTCACATTATCTGACTCCACCCCCACATGTTCCTGTAGAGACCAGGCTGCCTCACATTATCTGACTCCACCCCCACGTGTTCCTGTAGAGACCGTGCTGCCTCACATTATCTGACTCCACCCCCACGTGTTCCTGTAGAGACCAGGCTGCCTCACATTATCTGACTCCACCCCCACGTGTTCCTGTAGAGAGACCGGGCTGCCTCACATTATCTGACTCCACCCCCACATGTTCCTGTAGAGAGACCGGGCTGCCTCACATTATCTGACTCCACCTACACATGTTCTTGTAGAGACCAGGCTGCCTCACATTATCTGACTCCACCCCCACATGTTCCTGTAGAGACCAGGCTGCCTCACATTATCTGACTCCACCCCCACGTGTTCCTGTAGAGACCGTGCTGCCTCACATTATCTGACTCCACCCCCACGTGTTCCTGTAGAGACCAGGCTGCCTCACATTATCTGACTCCACCCCCACGTGTTCCTGTAGAGAGACCGGGCTGCCTCACATTATCTGACTCCACCCCCACATGTTCCTGTAGAGAGACCGGGCTGCCTCACATTATCTGACTCCACCTACACATGTTCTTGTAGAGACCAGGCTGCCTCACATTATCTGACTCCACCCCCACATGTTCCTGTAGAGACCAGGCTGCCTCACATTATCTGACTCCACCCCCACGTGTTCCTGTAGAGAGACCGGGCTGCCTCACATTATCTGACTCCACCCCCACACATATTCCTGTAGAGACCGTGCTGCCTCACACCATTTCACACTAACTGACCCGTCTTTCACCAATGACCCAATGTTCTGCTCTCTTTCCCAGAGTGCTCCAGTGACCATGCAGGTGGGTGACCAGCAGGTCCAGATCGTTCAGGCGTCCTCTCAGGGCCAGGCCCAGACGGTCCAGTCGGGAGGACAGACCATGCAAGTCATGCAGCAGATCATCACCAACACTGGGGAGATCCAGCAGATACCTGTAAGAGAAAAGATGGGAGGAAGCCTGAAGTGTCCTTGCATTTTCTGTTCTGTAAAAACTCAAATAATTTCAAAGCTCCATTTTCCAACTTGACATTACCGCACTTTCTGCTGATACATATGTACGGTCGATCTCCGAAACACTTCCCGCTTTGGGAAGCATCGCCCCGACTAAATCAGTGATCGGGAAGAACAACGCTCTGTGTTCCAACAACCTTCTCAGCATATGCTGACTTTGTCTCCCCCCTGTGGTGGCTGTGTGCAGGTGCAGCTCAACACTGGCCAGTTGCAATACATCCGGCTGGCGCAACCCGTCTCTGGCACGCAGGTGGTTCAGGGTCAGATACAGACGCTGGGGAACACTCAGCAAGTACAGGTAATGGACCGCAGCCTTTCTAATGTTTCCCCCCGGTCGATCTGGTGCAGCTCTTAACCGGCTATGCGATCAGCTTTACCGTTTATTTTCAAACACTTATTGGGTGAACTGTCCGACTAACCTACCGCTTCTCTGTCTCAGATTACACAGACAGACCAAGGCCAGCAGCAGTTCAACCAGTTTACTGACGGCCAGGTGAGAGGAGCATCCCAATGACTTCCTGCTCATGACATACACCCAAACTATAACATATTCACTCTCTATTGTCTCTTTCCCTTTCTGTCTCTCTTTGTCTCCGTCTGTAGCAGTTATATCAGATCCAGCAGGTGACCATGCCGGCAGGACAGGACCTGAGCCAGCCCATGTTCATTCAGTCGACCAATCAGACGGCCGACGGACAGGTCACCACACAGGTCAGCGCCGAGTAAGGCCCTAGGGGCCTCCGGCTGACGCTTCGACCCACCCGCCCCCACCTGCTGGCCACACCTCCCACCACCACCTATAAGGACAGCACCGGCACAGCCAAGAGACTTCCTGGGATGCACCCTGTCCAGATCACTGATCACCAGTGTGATCAGGGTGCCCAGACACCGTTCAATACACACTGGTCCATGACATCACACACATGCCAGGCACTCTGACCACATGACATCACACACACATGACCTACTCTCTACCCTGCTCCTTTTTTCTAACCCATCACCTCATATTGTCTTCAGATAGGCCCCTCCCAGACCCCCTCACCTTATATTGTCTTCAGATAGGCCCCTCCCAGACCCCCTCACCTTATATTGTCTTCAGATAGGCCCCTCCCAGACCCCCTCACCTCATATTGTCTTCAGAAAGGCCCCTCCCAGACCCCCTCACCTCATATTGTCTTCAGATGGGCCCCTCCCAGACCCCCTCACCTCATATTGTCTTCAGATAGGCCCCTCCCAGACCCCCTCACCTTATATTGTCTACAGATCAGCCCCTCCCAGACCCCCTCACCTCATATTGTCTTCAGATAGGCCCCTCCCTCGCATGGGCGGACTGAAGGACCCTTCTAGTGACCAACTGTATGTTCCTCATTTATGTGGCTCTTGTGTTCTCCATATCTGTGTCCTATATGACACCCTGTTCCCTACCTGATGCACCTTCTCGCTATAGCCCAGTGGGTTCTCGCGGGGTTCATACAGAACATTTGACCTAGAACCCCACGAGTACCCAATGGGCTGTGGAGAGAGAAGGTTTATTTTGGGGCCTAGCCTAAGAATGTTTTGACTGTTTTCTCTGTCAAGCCAAGAGAACATGAATCTTGGCCCTGTTGCTGTTAGTTCCATGTGTAGACATTTAATTGCAAAAGCCATACTCTAACCTATTGCATTTCATATACATGAGACTTAAACCACATGACGGGTCAATGAATAGTTTGCTGTTAGTTCCTAAATATCGTTTTTCATTACATTGATGTGTGTGTGTGTGTGTGTGTGTGTGTGTGTGTGTGTGTGTGTGTGTGTGTGTGTGTGTGTGTGTGTGTGTGTGTGTGTGTCAGTCTTAGAGACTGATGGTGTGTCTTATTGTTTGATATTGTGCAGTTTATCCCCCCCCCAGGTCTTCTTCACTAGTGATCTCACCTCCTCAGTGGCCTCTCTCCTAACTTTCTTCTTCCATCTTCATCTCTTCCCTCCTCACCCTCATTACACTATTGTTCTCTGAGCAGGGAGTGGTTGTTCTCCAACCCCTCCTCCCCCCACAATGTCCCTTTAACACAGAGAGGATTGTGTGTATTTATCCCTGCTCTTAGAGATTTGCCTCATGTACAAAACCTATTCAAGTGGAGAAAAGGCCCCTTTTATAGATTATTTTTTTAATACCAGTTGTAATTTGTTCAGGTCTTTTTCTTTTCTTAAATATCCATCATTCATGTTCTCATAATTGTCTTTTGCATGTAGTTTAAACTGCCAGCATGATATGCAATAGATGGGTACACATTTTATTTTTGTTGTAATTTTTTTGTAAACAAACTGTTTGGGTTTGTGAGAAAATAAAAATAAAAAATACTTTCCCACGTTTTTTTAAATGCAGAACTTCAACTCTGAGAGGTAATCTGTGAAATGTGTGTGTGTGTATATGGTGTGATTTTAAAGAAAAGGACTTCGTGGTGGAAAACAACCTCCAGGAAGTGATGGTAGTGGATGTCATCTAGCACTCTATGGCCACAAGGTGGCGACACTCAACCAGATAGTGGAAGATCACTGTACCTTGATTGGTTGCACTCGTGGGTTTATGGATTGCCGACAAATCGAATGAAGGTTTTCTAACAATTACATATTTTTTTGCGTGTACTGCAGTAACCATTTTTGGTGAATGTGTATTAAGTCTCCTCTCCCAGTGGGCCGGAGTTGTATAACAATATCGGCCCTGCTTGTCACTAACTGCTGCTTGTGAACCGGCAAGCTGGGAACAACAGTCACGAGTTACCTGGCAAGAGACGGCTCAGCCCTTTTGAGATCAGACCACATTCCTATATTAAGCTAAAGTGATTCTATTTATATTTGACCGTTATGTAATTCAGCAAATCGCCTTGTAATAGAGCAACATATGGGAGTTGGTAAATACAATTTATATAGGCTCGTCGTGGGAATCAAACACACGTCCTATGTGGAGGACGGGGGGGAGTGGCTCCTCTTCACTGGTCTCCTGAGGTAATATTATGTACCTTAAATACCCTTTCAGCTTACACTGCCTGTTACTGGTGACATGTGATATTATGTACCTTAAATACCCTTTCAGCTTACACTGCCTGTTACTGGTGACATGTGATATTATGTACCTTAAATACCCTTTCAGCTTACACTGCCTGTTACTGGTGACATGTGATATTATGTACCTTAAATACCCTTTCAGCTTACACTGCCTGTTACTGGTGACATGTGATATTATGTACCTTAAATACCCTTTCAGCTTACACTGCCTGTTACTGGTGACATGTGATATTATGTACCTTAAATACCCTTTCCGCTTACACTGCCTGTTACTAGTGACATGTGATATTATGTACCTTAAATACCCTTCCAGCTTACACTGCCTGTTACTAGTGACATGTGATATTATGTACCTTAAATACCCTTCCAGCTTACACAGCCTGACGAGAAGTCTTTAGAACTTCTAGGTCTTAAATGTGGTATGTAAGCCCAGTGTATTGGACACGCTCTTGCCCTAATCGACTTAATCGCTGAACGATAACTGCATTAATGAATGCAGACTCATACTGGCTCTTAACCAATCAGGATTGCAGGAAATGTTTGAGCTTCAATCAACCATGAAAAGGATTGTCTTATGCTATTTTTCTTGGCTGCTCCATTCTCTTAGATCAAGGAAACCACAGACAGATGAATTAAGGCTGACGTACTGACCTGGGTATCTGGGTCCCCAAAACCAACTCCATATATTTGATTGTCTACTACTTCTGTTCGCTATAAACCTTGGTGAAATGTGGCACACTAAAAAAGGAATCGTGTTAATTGGGACACAAATGCGGAACCTTCCATGTGGTCTTGACACCAGTTTGTCCAACCAGGCCAACCCAAATAGAAGTTATTATGGTTGACTTTGAGTAAGATCGCTTCTGATCCATAACGTGTTTGATGGTCTTTGGTTTTGAACAATGAATATTAGAATGTATTCAGAAGGCATTACAGTCATGGTTCAAAGCTATATTAAATGTACAATACCATGACGTATTGCTATATCAAGAAATACACCTGTGCTCCCTCACTCCAACCTGTCTTTTATCTCGGATGTTTTCCGTTATGTCTCTGAGAATGAGGAAACACACAGTTTAATGAAATTAATATGAAATAAAGCCAAGCAATTGTGTGGTCTGGGAAAGCCATTAAGTGGCTTAAGTAAAGATCCAAGTTGCTCAGCGGATATAAGATGTTGGTGAGGGCCGTCAGAGCAAAGTACTGTACTTTGTTCTGCTGACTCTGGGTTGTTTTAAACTTCCCGTTGATTGCCAGTGCTGATGTTGACTACTGGGGCTCTGTGGGCTCTGTGAATTTGTTACCTGTAAGCAGAGTGGTGCTGAACGGAAGAAGACCCAACCTTTTAGAGCCCACACCACACCCCTCCATTACATCCATATAGCGCCCACACCACACACTATTACATCCATATAGAGCCCACACCACACACCTCTATTACATCCATATAGAGCCCACACCACACACCTCTATTACATCCATCCATATAGAGCCCACACCACACACCTCCATTACGTCCATATAGAGCCCACACCTCACACCTCCATTACATCCATATAGAGCCCACACCACACACCTCCATTACATCCATATAGAGCCCACACCACACACCTCTATTACATCCATATAGAGCCCACACCACACACCTCTATTACATCCATATAGAGCCCACACCACACACCTCCATTACATCCACATATAGAGCCCACACCACACACCTCCATTACGTCCATATAGAGCCCACACCTCACACCTCCATTACGTCCATATAGAGCCCACACCGCACACCTCTCTTACATCCATATAGAGCCCACACCACACACCTCTATTACATCCACATATAGAGCCCACACCTCACACCTCCATTACATCCATATAGAGCCCACACCACACACCTCCATTACGTCCATATAGAGCCCACACAACACACCTCTATTACATCCATATAGAGCCCACACCACACACCTCCATTACGTCCATATAGAGCCCACACCGCACACCTCTCTTACATCCATATAGAGCCCACACCACACACCTCTATAACATCCATATAGAGCCCACACCACATCCATATAGAGCCAACACCACATCCCCTCCATTACATCCATATAGAGCCCACACCTCATCCCTCCATTACATTCATATGTGTTTATGTGTGGTAGCGTCTACAGAATGCCTGTGACTTTGTGAGAAAAAAGTGTGGTAACTGTGGTCAACCAGATAAATCCATCCGTCCTCTGGGAGGTACGGTACATATTCAGTTCTATGTGTAAATGCGTCAGTGTGTGTTTCTATTGAAACGAACCTCCTCTGTGTGGAGGCGGTGACCCCTGAAGCCCAGTTGAGGTGGCGACAGAGTGTCCTGATTTGGGGCCTGCGCTCTGGGAATAACACCAACGTATCACAGGGGAAAAGCTACTGGTCGCTTCCCTATTTTCCCCACCACCGACCTCTCCCTTCCTTTTTAACCGCCAACATCCATGACCTGGTCAACACTCCACAGCTCTCTTTAACCCCTCCTCCTCCTCCCGAATACACTGCTCTGTCAAACACCCCAGAGGACAGGCTGGCTCCTGACAGCACACAACAGCTGGGCCTGGTTACAACAACAGGCATGTGGCTTCTGAACGGTGCAGCTGTGCAGTCACACCCTGGCAGTACAGCTGTGTCCGGAGGTCCTGTGTCCGGAGGTCCTGTCCCGGCATACTGAACGTGTCTGGGGGTCACGCATGTGAGTGGCTGGGTGGGGTTGGTGACAGATAGGCTGCCTCTTTGCACTTCATCGAGGCGGACGCCTGTGAGGTCAATTTTGGTTCAATATGTTCTCTTGCATTCAAATCACAATAGGGCATCTCAGAGGTTTGCCAGTATTCCCAGGCTAAGTGCTAAGTTAGGTGTGCAAACAGCCATGGGAATGGTGTGTTGTGGCTCCGACACAGTCGACACAGCCAACACAACCGACACAGTCGAGGCCTCCCCAGGTATCCCAGAGATCACTCCTTCAAGCCCCATGTTTCATGAGGTAATGTAAATCATAACTGACTGCTCAGTCAGCACCCCAATATAGTTTGTTATAGACTACAGGTGGAAACGTATAATAATGTATAATTGTACTGTACAATAGGTTCTATTGTATTCTAGAGTCACTGTGGTTTCTATGTTACTTAGATACAGTGCCTTACAAACCGGTAACTAATTACGTGCAATAGTACATTGACAGTAAATGTATCTTGATGACAGTGACTACTGTATTTCTAAGAGAGACATTAGTTTTATGTTGGGAAATATTTGTTAGGATTTTTTATATATAAGTTGCTTGCACTCAATCAAATTTGGTAGAGCCACCAAGTATTTTGGTAGGTACAGTGAAGGTAGAAAGTATTTGATCCCCTGCTGTTTTTTTTGTCGTTATTCTGGATTTTTGGTTGTTATCCTGTCTCTCACAGTTTAAATAAACCGACCATTAAAATGATAGACAGATCATGTCTGTCAGAATCAGTGGGAATACGTACAAAATCGGCAGGGGATCAAATACTTACAACTACCAGATTGACATGCTGTGTCAGAGTGATTCACGGCCATTCTTCTTGGCATATTTGTTCCAGTTTGTTCAGGCTGTTCACAACGGTTATGGTCTGACATTTTCAGTTAAGGAAAGGTACAGCGCAGAGCTGGTTTTAAGCGTCGTCGTTTTTTTTCTTCAATGAACCACAAGTAGCCACCTAAATAAGAGCTCCCCAATTAGAGGCAATGCAGGGCAGTTGCCTCTAATTAGGGCCACACAAACACAGAGATGCCTAGATGCTTTTCAGTCTAATTTACAGTATGTAAACCCAATTAACCTTTGTCTCCCTCCAACCTACCAGAGTACCAATGCGTTCACATTATAGTCATATAGAGGAGGCTCTGATCTAACAAGATGTTTCACACACTCTGCCTTGAGGGCTTTACAATAACTACGCAGGGTACTTCTGAACGAGGTTCGCAGGGTACTTCTGAACGAGTGGTTCACTTTGAGACAGACGATCTCAAAGTGAACCACTGCTGTAGATCTGTGGGTATTCAAAGAGCTTTGACAGGGAGGGATTACAAGAACTTGTAAGTCCAATAAAACAAGCTTTTATGTTTTCGTTTCGTTTAACTACTGCAGGCACTACTGAGTTCTTGCCTTGTGTCATTGGTGTGGTCTGTGATGATGATGATGTCAGGGCAGGAGAAAGACCACCCTCACACCCCTCTAGGAGAAAGACCACCCTCACACCCCTCTAGGAGAAAGACCACCCTCACACCCCTCTTTGGCTAAATAGAGAGCTGTGTCACAGCCATAAAAACGCATGGGTAACCAGAACCACATAAACCTCTGTTTCAAAGCGTCGTATCTTTGTTCAGATATGAAAGGCTGACTGGAATTCTCACTGTCTCCTGAGGAGTAAGTATTTTTGACCCACTGATCATTTGCTGATATTCTACGTCCAAGCCCTTTGTCCTGCCTCACAGCGACATGTATAGCTTAAAAACACCACTTAGATTTATCTTGCCTTATTGCTAAAATTATCATGTTCTTTTATGTTCTCCATGTAGTACAGTCAAAAGAACTTGGGCCAACCCTGAGAGAACGCCTTCTCACAGACTTCCTTCAGGGTTTCCCAGTTGTTTTGTGTTTTTATAAGCATTGCTAGCTCATTGAGGTTATGATATTTGGGTTGTTTGAATAAGCATGTATAGGAACTACTGCAGATAATGTTATAAGATCAATTGTCGTTACTTACTTTGACTGATAAAAAACGAATCTGATTTGTCTCTGTGACTGTTCTGTGATCAGACCACTCTCTGTCACTCACATCTTTCCCTCATATATGATTTGTCTGTATGACTGTTCTGAGATCAGACCACTCTCTGTCACTCTCATCTGTCCCTCTTATCATTGGGTGCCCCCTGCCAGCACCGTGTCCATGGATACAGCTCTCTATGTTAAACATATAGCCCACATGGCATTTCCAGAAGCTCAGCAGTGTTCATGAAGACTTAGTAAAACAATTGACGCGGTCACCTCTGATAAATAAAGCATGACACGCTGCAGATTGACATCCATAAAAATAGAATCTACTTTATTCCTGTGGTGAGAGCATCTATTACTGTGGTGCCAAATCAAGAAACCTTTACCTCTACCTTATTCAGCAACATCTGATTATGATGTTTGCGTTTCTTTTTCTAAAACTTCAGAAACATGAATATTAGACCGGTCCAATATTGCCACTGAGCACTCATTCTCACCAAACACACACAAACACCAAAAATATCACTGTAGGCAATTCCTCTCCCTCCCTCTCTCTCTCCCTCACCCTCTCCATCCCTCTCCCTCCCTTTCTCTTTCCCTCTCTCCGTCATTTATTGCGTCTATCCCCTACAACACTTGTGTTTAAGATAGCCTGGGCTTTTAGTTTGTTGTGGATAGAGCAACTCAATTAAGATCTCCTGTATAGAGCTGTCCTGTAGCTTCCCTCTGGGTCACGGGATTCCTCGAAGAAACAGCAGAAGTTTTCAATTGACTGATCTCAGCAAAAAACCCTAGGACTCCTCACCACGAGCGCACTGGACCAGCTGGAAAAGGACCAGCACTGGAGAGTCCGACATGAGGGTCCACCCGGGAACCTTATAGATATACGACCGAGAACCTTATAGATATACGACCAGGAAGCTTATAGATATACGACCGAAAAATACTGCCTTAACTTGAGGAAAGCTAATAGTAGTCATGTTGACTCGTATAGCTTATTTGGCTGTGGGCAAATACTAAATTCGCGAGTCCGTTTAAATGTTGAACGCTTATAACTATATACGCACGATAAGTAATTAATTAAGTAGGTAATTTCTACATATTCGGAGTGAAAGTGGTTACTTTATTAAGACAATTGGCCAAACTGATACCGTACGTGTATCGTTTCCACTGTCAAAGTTTATTGTGAAGACCTAAACTTCAAGCTATAACGGTAACATAACTTCAGATATATTTATATTAACGGTAACATAGCTTCTGTTATATTATATATATTTATATTAAACCTGCGGGCTACTTCAATATGTTTAAACATCCCGTATTAGAATACCGCACTTGTCATAAAGGAATGAGCGTGTTGTTCTGTCGCCGTGACTTGATTTACAGATAACCGATAACTTAAATATATTAAATAAACGGTATCTGGACCCTGATATAACCTATTAAATAAACGGTATATGCAGTCTGGACCCTGATATTACCTATTAAATAAACGGTATCTGGACCCTGATATAACCTATTGAATGAACGGTATATGCAGTCTGGACCCAGATATTCTGAACGATTTGCAGACATCTGTCAAACTTTACTTTACAATTATTTGTCTGAATTCACCTTTGAAGACTCGGTTATCAGTCAGCTATTAATCACAAACTTCGATATGGACTCACGGTTTAATAAGTAAATAAAAGGGAATGTAGTTGTATTATTATCAGCAGTTAAACCATGTTAGGGAGCCAGTCAAACAATAATGGGGGCATCAGGATGTTGGTGCCCCCCGCATCCAGTGACGACAGGCGGGTTGAGTTTGTGGCTCTAACCGCCGTTCACACCGAGAGGAGCGAGCCGTCGAGCCCGGAACGCACGCGCCCCTCTCACCGCACCGGGCTCCTCGGGACCCCGTTGCCCGGACGACCAGGACCCCGCGCGACCACCTCAGCCTCCAGCAAGCGCTACAGAAAGTTCCAGAACTTCTTGTACAACGTGTTGGAGAGACCACGTGGATGGGCATTCATCTATCATGCGTTCATGTAAGTCATTATGTTTCTTATATTGTGTTACATTTAATATAATTATCCTATTTTACAGGTAAAGACGAATATAAATTGATATACGATGACAGTGCAAATAAATATTAAAGATATTGTAAAGAAAGTGTGTAAGACACAAATCAGGCAATGCACAAAAATGACTGACAATAGTTTGCCTACTTGTCATTTTATTTTCAATTTTGTATTCAGGGAAATACATTGACAACAGTGTGTGCCATACATTGACAACAAAGTGTGCCATGTGTACATGACAAATGTTTAACAAAAATTTAAGACAGTGCACTCAGACCAACATAAGCAATGCTATGTGTTATCCTCTGTTGAATGAACACATGAAAATAGTGCTTATCTAGTTCAGAAGCAACTTTTTGTGTCTGGTTGTACTTGTAGCCTACTGCTGTTTTAATATTACATTTTTGTATACCTAGTTCAATAACTCACATACCCTGAGTTTTTGTGATGTTTACATGTAAGCAAAGGATAATGGCCCATCGAACCTTTTCATACCAAATAGAATTACTCATAAAACTCACCCAGGAAAATGATCTATGAGTGATAAACAGCATCCGGTAGTTTCTGGGCTGTTTGCATATCAATTATACTATCCAAAACATACATTAAAGTTGCCGGGAAATGACATACGATTTATTCACTATAAGTGATTCAGATGTAAACCTCTGTTACGCAATAGCAAGAGTGAAAAAAGCAGGTGACTTTTCCCAAACCTAAAAAGGTCGACTTGTCATTAAAACGGTATGATCAACCATATCAAATACATTGTCTGTCGGCCTATTAATAAAGCAACACAATTCAGACTTTACTGATAAAGACTTTACAGTATAACTGCAATAAGTCAATGTGCATGTATTATAGTTAAAGATGCTGACCAGGTCCAGGGAGGACCTGCATTAAGTCAATGTGTTAGGTAGCTAATGATGCATTAAATGTTTTTTGGACACTTATTGTAAGAGTGACACTGGTCTAGTCCAAATAGGTTCCCACCTGTCGTGTGTGACGTCATTTAGCACAAATAAACATCATATTACACACAGGGCCCACAATGGTAATGTTATAAAAATCACAACTTGCATCTTCATGTTCTTGGTGGGTTTCAATTTAACGCTTTTGTTTTTGCCCCCATTTCTCACGAGCTGAACTCAAAGATCTAAGACTATTTCTATGAACATTTTAGAGCGGCTGGCCACAATAAAAAGCCAAAGGCACACCTGTGCAATAATCATGCTGTCTAATCAGCATCTTGCTATGCCACACCTGTGAGGTGGATGGATTACCTCAGCAAAGGAAAAGTGCTCACTAACACAAATTTAGACAGATTTGTGAACAGTATTTGAGATACATAAGGCCATTTGCGTACATAGAAATAGTCTTAGATCTTTGAGTTCAGCTCATGAATAATGGGGGGAGAAACAATCATAAACAAACAATTATCATTTATGTCATGGCCATTAACAACTCCATCTGAGGACATCACATAATTACCACGTCTGCTGACTGTCCGTTGAGTAAGCATTTATTTTGATTTGGGGTGAACGTTTCCACGCTGGACTGTGGCTACTGGCTGTTGTGCATTGGGCCCTCAGTGCGTAACAGAGTCGCCCTGAGGAAAGCCACCTGTCTCTAAGTTGTCATGTGAGCGAGTGGGGTCTTTAGAGGGTCACGTGAAGAATGAAATCAACAGCGTTTTGTGAAAGTCCTGGTAAATAATACATGGGTGGACCACAGAATGGAATTACCGACACATCCATCACTGTCCCCCCCCCGTCAGATAGATACATTTAAAGCAAAATAACAGCATGTAGTGTAGCGGCTTTTCATGTTACTGTGATCATCGGGTCGTCCCCATAGAGATGGCTAGAGGACCCGGGAAACGTGCACAGCTCCGTATAGCCTCCTGATACAGAGAGCTTACATTAAACACACTCTATAAATGGGCCGCATTTCATTCAAGCTTGCAGGATAAGGAGGCTTTGCGATGCAAAGACATGCAGGTGGTGTTATGGATGCCGCGCTGCTTACTAAATACCTATTCCGCTAACGCTGCTTAGTAAATACCTATTCCGCTAATGTCCAACTGTCTCACATAGGAGCTTAGTAAATACCTATTCCGCTAATGTCCAACTGTCTCACATAGGAGCTTAGTAAATACCTATTCCGCTAATGTCCAACTGTCTCACATAGGAGCGTAGTAAATACCTATTCCGCTAATGTCCAACTGTCTCACATAGGAGCTTAGTAAATACCTATTCCGCTAATGTCCAACTGTCTCACATAGGAGCTTAGTAAATACCTATTCCGCTAATGTCCAACTGTCTCACATAGGAGCTTAGTAAATACCTATTCCGCTAATGTCCAACTGTCTCACATAGGAGCTTTTCAACACAACACAGGGTGACCACACTCCTTGACGCATTTCAGACTCGTTGAGCCACTCCAAAGGTCGCTCTTGGATGTTTCAATTCAGAACATATCAAGCTTTATGCACATTTATACACCACCGTGGTCATCGCCCTTAGGCGTTAGCCATTCAAATGATGTCACCTTTTAACATCATTGTCTCTTTATTTTGGTTGGTCATGTAATCACATCTCTAACCAGGTCATCAGCGCCCTCAGTAGTTAGTGGTACTATATATTATTAAACCATTAAAAGTTCAGCCAGAAGAGGACTGGACACAGCCAGGCTGACCTCTCGTACATGCTGTCGGTCTCCCAGTCCTGCTCTTCCAGCCAGGCTGACCTCTCGTACATGCTGTCGGTCTCCCAGTCCTGCTCTTCCAGCCAGGCTGACCTCTCGTAGATGCTGTCTGTCTTCCAGTCCTGCTCCTCCAGCCTAGATGAAGGAACTGCGTAGTGGCATTGCAGACCTTAGTTCCTGTTGTAACAGCATGAAGTGTCTAGTTCCCATGTGCAGATACCACGTGTGAGAATGTAAAAGACGAAGCGGTGCCTCTGGCCATCTATTGTCTAAGCAGCTGCTTGTGGCAACGTCATTCAGTCTCTACAGACTACAGAACCATATATATGTCTCTATATATATATAAATATATATGTGGTTCTCCTTTGACCGACATAATACTCTGATTTAGGTGTGTTTTCCATCCCAGAGGTGTCAGCCCCACAACATACTCAACAAGCCCAGCTGTATCGCTGCTAGTTTTGTCATGTGTTTATACCAAAGGGGAAACCCAAAGAGAGCCACAGGATCTCTTTCTCCAGCTCCTGTATCCACACAATGTAGGTCCTCATTATGCAGCATGACACCTCACGTGCAAAAACCCTCCAACTCTTCCTCTTGCTCTAATTTTCCCTTTCTCCTTGTTTCTGCAATCTGCACACGCCACATGCACACGCCACATGCACATGCCACATGCACACGCCACATGCACACACCACATGCACACGCCACATGCACACATCACATGCACGCGCCAAATCCACATGCACACGCTACATGCACACGCCACATGCACACGCCACATGCACACGCCACATGCACACGCCACATGCACACCCCACATGCACACGCCACATGCACACATCACATGAACACAATGATTTTTGTCGTAACTCTGACTTTGTAACTTTGTAACTGTTTTTTCCCTGCTGTCTCTGCTATTGCACTAATATCTAGATCCTCAGGTCAGAGAGAGTAAGTAGGTTGGCACTTCTCTACTCCGTGCATGTGAGGTGTCTGACATCATACTGTTTATCCAGTAGTATGACGTCTATCCAACCCACAACAGTAACTTTGTGTTACTAGTTCTGTTTTATTTAGAGGGAAGGGAGGGCAGGATACCAGGAGAGGAGCTCAGGTTTCAGATATCGGACCCTCTAAGTCTCACACTGACTGTTCTTATATGTGGGAGAAAGTGGGATCTCTCTCTTACATCCCCCTTCCTCACGTTCGCTCTACACAAGGCACTGTCCGCAGGCCCTCGAATGACTCACAAACCAGTCATCACACTGGCGTGCACACACACACACACACACACACACACACACACACACACACACACACACACACTCACACACTCACTGAGAACAATTCCCACTTGATATAAGTTATCTGAGCTATGCATTATTTGGGATTAATTCCCATAGATGGGTAGACAGACAATCATCAGGACAGGACCGTGGCTGTGTCAAGGAGCCACTTTAACACATGGGTTCCTATATTGTAATTAAATGAAGCCACACATGAAACGTGTGTAAACGTGTGTAATCTAACTTCATGCTGTTATAATGCCCATAGGGGCTGTGAAGGCAGCTGCTTCAGATGTTTCAGTGCTTAGCATGCAACCCCTGTTGAATACAACATCTCCTCAGAACCCCCTGAGAGTATACAGGGATGTCTCTTTACACTGATCTGCAATCTGTTTAGCCTCTTCTTCCTTATGCTACTCAATCGAATTTGCCCCGTGATTAGCAGATCCTAGATCTGTGCCCGGGGGCAACTTCTCCTGAAAACCTCTTCCTTGGAAGTGCGCCTGTTCCTTCAGTCTGATTGCCATGACCACTCTAACAGCTGGAATGGAGGCACATATTTACACACAGAGCATCATTCACACGAGTTTGGGTCAGGTGTCTTTGTCTGTGTCCCAAAAGATGTCCTATTCCCTATGCAGTGCACTCGTTTTGACCCGTGCCCTAAGGCAGCTTACTGAAGTTCAGTTTGGACCCTGGTCTAAAAGCCGGGGGCTCTGTTGTGTACCAGCCGGTGCCAAGTGGATGCCAGGCCAAAGCCGAGACCAGAGCTGCTAGGCAAATATGTCTTGATCCTATCAGCCAGGGGCTCGGGGGGTCACTGGTGGACCCAAGGACACAATATACAGGGGAACAAGCAGCAGTGATTGATTCATTCTGTAGACGGAGCGCCTAAATACATTAGACATCTATTATGAATGTCTTTGTGCTGAACAGAAGGAACAGGGTAGAGGGGGCGGTTGGAAAAGAGGAAGGTGTGCTTTGGTTTTAAGGTTAAAGGTCACACAGCGTACTGTACACATACTCTATGTCTAGACATGTGACACGTCTTCACTATTTGCAGAGTTCTTAGTGGTGCCGGTTTACTTTATCGTTGCATCTTTGTAGTGTTGAGGGAAAGCGTCTCCCTCATTGTTTCTGCTTATCTGGTGTTTTATGAAAACGTTTGGTCAGATTAATGGAACGTGCTTATTTATTTTTGTTATTTAATTGAAGCATTTTGAAATGCGACGCGCACACACAGACACACACAGACACAAGCAAACACACAGAGACACACACAGACACACACAGACACACACACACACACACACACACACACACACACACACACACACACAGACACACACTCAAACAGAAGAAGTGCAAGTGTAAAGGAATGCGTTAGTGCTTGCTGTGCTTTCCAGTTACTGCCTTTAATAATGCATTGTTTGGGCTTTTAAAGAAATTACACAGCGATCATGAGTCCAATGGGAATATTCAACTTGCTCAGTTTCTCTCTCTGTGTCTCTCTCTTGTCTCAGTCTTTCTCATTCTAGTCTTTCTTGTTCTGTCTCTCTCTTCTCAGTTTCTCTCTGTCTCTCTAAATTTTTCTCTTCTGGGTCTCTCTCTCTCTCTCTCTCTCTGTCTCTCTCCTTTTTCTCTTCTGGGTCTCTCTCTCACTTTCTCTCTCCTTTTTCTCTTCTGGGTCTCTCTCTCTGTCCCTCTCCTCTCAATCTCTGCCTGTTCATCTCTTTCGGTTTATTTCTCAGTGTCTCTCTATCCTTTCTCTGGATAATAGAAACTGATAATGTACATGAGGTCCCACTGCTCGATAGTAAATGATGAAAAGGAATCCTTTTAACAAATAAGAAACGCCATGATGGTGTCCAAATTACATTTCTGCATTTGTTTTTCAGTAATGGAGGCGATCTGTCCTCTTGTAATATGCAATAGTTGCCTGAACACGACTAGTATTAAAACCCCGCAATTCAAAGCTAACAGCAACAAAAAGGGGCACCAATTTCAGTTTTCCATAATTAAACCAGCCACTCTTCAGCCACAGAGAGTTGCTCATGAACCCAGTCTGAGTGACTAATTCATTATACAACCAAATATCTCTAAAATGTTAAACCCCACACAAAATAATCACTTTTTTGGTTTGAGTTTTCCTCATTAACGTGGCTAAACAGTGTCGTCAAAAACAGTTTTTCTGTTTGCTTCCCGTACATAAATCTGAACATGCTTTTAATGATGACAAAGAAACTGAACGGGTGAGTGAGAAGAAATGGCGCGGCTGCTTCCCAAACGGCCTCTGCTCTAAACAACGTGCACAATAAAGGGAACACATAGGGAATAGGGTGCAATTTAGGATTCTGCCTGTAAAGCAGTTGAAGTAGAAGGGAGAAACGGCACACAGCCCTTTATGAGGGTTTTAACCTGCCACTGGCTGCTTCTGGCTGCAGATTAGCTGCTTGTTGTTCATTCCTGTGCCTTTATCAGTACACCTCAGTTGGCTGTGTCAATTCTGCTCCATTAAGGTTTGTGGTGGACTGTTATTTTTTTCATCCCTCACTCTATTGGTTATGTGTGACTGTCATCCTCTGTTATTTAGTAATTCCACTTTTTTACTTGGCTTCCCCTATCGATGTCTATATCATGTTTTTATCCCTTTTTCGCTTTCTCTCTGTGCCGCTGTCATGAAGATTAGTTGAATATGAATGACTCAGAATCAGAAAAGGGTTTAATCTCCATGAATGTGTGAACAGAAAAGGAATTTACTTTGGCAGGAAGGTGCTTACATACAACATAAGAATAGAGCAATATAAATGATACTAAGAGGGTGAGGGATATAGGGATAGTAATATGCAAAATTCTATACAGAATACAGATAAGTATTGTAGTGCAATAGTGCAAACTATTGTAGTGCAAAATCAGGCAAAAATCATGTGCAAAAGGAATGGGTAAGAGTTCAAGGCTTGTGTGCACCCATGGCCTTGTTGAGGAGGCCAGTAGCACAGGGGAAGAGACTGTTCTTATGGCGTGAGGTTTTGGCCCTGATGGACCGAAGCCTTCAGTCGGAGGGGAGTGTGTTGAAAAGAGAATAAATAGAGTTCCACAGGACAGATATTATCAATAAAACCAAAGAGACAGAACTCAGGTTACAGTACCTGTAGGTCTCACCAACAGATCACCAAACTGATTCCATGTGTATCTGACTAATAATGTGTTTTAATAGATGGACAGAACGAGGTTTTTTTTACTCTTTACAGACATGTTCTCTTGCTAACTTTTTTTTTCTGAATATAATATTATCAGCTGAGCTTGAGCTGTTAGACCTGACACGGGTTAAAGAGAGGACATTCTGTACATTTAGTCTGTTTCGGGACAGGAGGGATTTTCGGAGAAGCTGGGTTAAAGTGTTAGAAGAACTGAACCAGGTTGCTACCAGGTTGCTACCAGGGTTTGTCTGGTGTGGATACATATGTATTTAGGAGAACCAGGCCTGTAATGCTACAGCATGTTGTTCAAGCTCTCCCTCCATCAACATCAACAGTTCCCTATTCGATGACAATATGTGCTCATGTTTCCCCTAGTGGACCGTGTTAAGGTCATGACGTCCTAAGGCTCCGACTGACGTTGAGCACTGTAGAAGTCTTCCTGGCATGAATTCACTGCGAGACAACCATGCCGAATCTCCCAGAAGCCCCCTCCACTCTTTAAACCTTTTCATTGTGATGTACTTCAAAGAGAACCCTTTCTATTTGGGCCGTAGATATGAGAGAGCAGCAGTTTGAGGGTGACAGTTTATAGATCATTACTGCAAGCAGGTGATGTTATGGGTTCTAGTCTGGCTTGTGTGCGTCGGACCCAAAGGGGATTAATTCATATTCTGGACCGTCTGTGGTTCGTTTGAAAATCTGTTTCTTGTTTGTCCGTCTCTCCCTGTCAGTCATTCATTCCTACTTCCCTCTTGCTCTCTTGTCTCTTTTTGTGTTTTTTTTTAATCTCTCCTAATCTCTTAAAGTGTATCTGTATGTATTCCTACCTTCCCTAACCCAGACCTTCTCCTCCAGCCCAGAAGGTCTCCTCTCCATGCCTGCCTCTGGCCTCTATCCAGACATGGGTCTCTGTCATGTGCATGATGTCTCTGTTGATGGGGTGTCTGTAGCAACTGACAACGGCCCTTGTTGGCACGGCCAGTCCAACATGTCCGCCCCGTAACAATTATTTCGGTCTTCTAACATAGGTGGAGGCCAAGGAGGAAACAGCAAGTATGGTGTGTTATTAACGTATTTGAGACGGCATGAGACTACGAGGATTCCTGTCCTGTAATAACTGTCCGAAGTTCACTGTAACCCAACATAGACAGTGATGGATAAGTGTAAAGATATGGATGGTGTTAGGATGAGAGAACGTGAGATACAGGGACGGGGGTAAAGAGACTAACGTAGAGGAAAGGACAGAAGACATAAAAAATACAGAGTGAAGCAAAGGAGAGAAATTGTTGGGAGAACGTAAAATAGCAGGAAAATAACTGATAGAAATGGTCGAATAGATACAGACACTTAAAAATAGTTGGAGGAGAGAGAATATAGGGACAGATATAGGGAGAGAGACCGATATAGGAAGAGAGACCGATATAGGGAGAGAGACAGATATAGGGAGAGAGACCGATATAGGGAGAGAGACAGATATAGGGAGAGAGACAGATATAGGGAGAGAGACAGATATAGGGAAAGAGACAGATATAGGGAGAGAGACAGATATAGGGAGAGAGACAGATATAGGGAGTGAGACCGATATAGGGAGAGAGACCGATATAGGGAGAGAGACAGATATAGGGAGAGAGACAGATATATGGAGAGAGACAGATATAGGGAGAGAGACAGATATAGGGAGAGAGACAGATATAGGGAGAGAGACAGATATAGGGAGAGAGACAGATATAGGGAGAGAGACAGATATAGGGAGATATAGGGAGAGAGACAGATATAGGGAGAAAGACAGATATAGGGAGATATAGGGAGAGAGACAGATATAGGGAGAGAGACAGATATAGGGAGAGAGACAGATATAGGGAGAGAGACAGATATAGGGAGAGAGACCGATATAGGGAGAGAGACCGATATAGGGAGAGAGACCGATATAGGGAGAGAGACAGATATATGGAGAGAGACAGATATAGGGAGAGAGACAGATATAGGGAGAGAGACAGATATAGGGAGAGAGACCGATATAGGAAGAGAGACCGATATATGGAGAGAGACAGATATAGGGAGAGAGACAGATATAGGGAGAGAGACAGATATAGGGAGAGAGACAGATATAGGGAGAGAGACAGATATAGGGAGAGAGACCGATATTGGGAGAGAGACAGATATAGGGAGAGAGACCGAGGCAAAGGGATACATGGAGAGAGATAGAGGGAGAGAGACAGATAGAGATATGCTCTCTGGCTCTTCCAGTGGGACATTGTTTCTGAGGGGGGTGTGGGGGTGCATGTATTAATTTTCCCTTTCAGGGCAGAATTGGTCCCCATGGGAACACGATGTCTGTCCCAGGATAGGCCTGTATGGGTTAAGTTTCCTTAATAATGACACCTTCATTATGGTCTATCCTCAGAGGTTCAGGAATCGCTGTCAACCAGGCTGAAACAGAGCTGCCTCAGGACAAACTAGAGGTGTGTGTGTGTGTGTGTATGTGTGTGCCAGGGCCAGACCAGAGCTGCCTGAGGACAAACTAGGGGTGTGTGTGTGTGTGTGTATGTGTGTGCCACGGCCAGACCAGAGCTGCCTGAGGACAAACTAGAGGTGTGTGTGCCAGGGCCAGACCAGAGCTGCCTCAGGACAAACTAGAGGTGTGTGTGCCAGGGCCAGACCAGAGCTGCCTGAGGACAAACTAGGGGTGTGTGTGTGTGTGTGTATGTGTGTGCCACGGCCAGACCAGAGCTGCCTGAGGACAAACTAGAGGTGTGTGTGCCAGGGCCAGACCAGAGCTGCCTCAGGACAAACTAGCGGTATGTGTGTGTGTGCCAGGGCCAGACCAGAGCTGCCTCAGGACAAACTAGAGGTGTGTGTGTGTGTGTGTGTGTGCCACGGCCAGACCAGAGCTGGCTCAGGACAAACTAGAGGTATGTGTGTGTGTGCCAGGGCCAGACCAGCGAGGATGCTTTTGGTATCAATGTGTCATGAAAATATGTTGGGTGTGGTTTATTCTTTAAACCGTATTATCTAGTCAACTTGCACTGACTGTTTGAAGTTTTTTTTTATCGTGGCAACGTCGTTTTATGTAACAAGAATGCATTCATCTCACCGTGTTATTGTCGTGCAGTGACTGGTCAAATGTGCGTGCCACAGTGTTATCTGACGGAACTGAATAATGATGACTCAGTCCACACAGTCTAACACACAACGGTCAACGACGTCCAATCAGTAGCTCAGTTAATTTGACCATGACCCCATCATGCAGCGCTTCTAGGTGTCAAACTGTCCTTGGTGGACTGCTCCTGTTGAACTAATCCGTTTAAATCTCTGAAACTGCTTAAGCATTGTGAAAACGGCATCCTATTCCGGTTGGTGTGACTTGTCTTGTAGAGAGCCCATAGGGGCCCCGGACCCATAGTGGGGATGTGATTAGGGCCCCGTTTGGAGCGCGTGGAAACAACTCGTACGGAGGTGCAGTTCCACTATTCCCTGTCGTCAGTTGAAGTTACAGTGAACAGTCGAAGCTGGCAGGAAGGTAGCGAGGGTCAGTTAGTGTGATGGCGTAGGGAGAGCAGACTGCCAGTTAGGCTCTACGTACAGCGGAGCTTCTAACAGGAAAACACATTGTGTCTGGTACAGAGGGACGTTTGTTCCAAACTGCGCCCCATTCCTTACGTAGTGCGTTTCACTCCATAGGTACTGGTCAAAAGTAGTGCACACTATGTAGGGGATAGGGAGTCATTTGAGGTGTTCGGGAGAGTGTCTTTGAAGCGCCGGTTAAAGGTTGACAGAGGCAGGATTTTGCCTGAGCTGTTCCCGCGTGTTAAGTCCTGTTGATATACAAAGAGCTGAGAGTGTGTCTTCCGTTTGGTTCGTGGATACTGTCATCTTCTGGAGCCGGTGGTACGGTGTGTATTGTTATGTGTGTGTGTGTGTCGGTGTGTGTGTGTGTGAGATTGAGTGCTGGATCATGCTAACCTTTAAAACATCACTCCAGCAGCCCATACTAGAATACCCAAACTTTATTTTAACACGTTTTAAAGTGGTCTTCTTAACTCCACATCATTCTGTGTTAAGTGTCACTTTCTTTGTTCTACCCTGGAAAGCACTTTGCCAGTGAAAATGATCTGTTCTGGTCACTTCAGAAAGTGTTTTGAAAACTCAGACATCCAGTCTGCCGTTCAGTAAGGCAATCAGGCAGCGACTCATTTAGTTAGGCAGATGATCGCCAGCCAGCCAGTCAGTCGGTCAGATGACACCAGCCAGCCAGCCAGCTAGTCAGTCGGTCAGATGACACCAGCCAGCCACCGAGCTAGTCAGTCGGTCAGATGACACCAGCCAGTCAGCCAGCAAGTCAGTCGGTCAGATGACACCAGCCAGCTAGTCTGTCGGTTAGATGACACCAGCCAACCAGCCAGCCAGCTAGTCAGTCAGTCAGATGACACCAGCCAACTAGCCAGCCAGCTAGTCAGTTGGTCAGATGACGCCAGCCAGCTAGTCAGTCGGTCAGATGACACCAGCCAGCCAGCTAGTCAGCCGGTCAGATGACACCAGCCAACCAGCCAGCCAGCTAGTCAGCCGGTCAGATGACACCTGCCAGCCAGCTAGTCAGCCGGTCAGATGACACCTGCCAGCCAGCTAATCAGTCGGTCAGATGACACCAGCCAACCAGCCAGCCAGCTAGTCAGCCGGTCAGATGACCCCTGCCAGCCAGCTAATCAGTCGGTCAGATGACACCAGCCAGCCAGCTAATCAGTCGGTCAGATGACACCAGCCACCCAGCCAGCCAGCTAGTCAGTTGGTCTGATGACGCCAGCCAGCCAGCCAGCCAGCCAGCTAGTCAGTCGTTATTTTCAGCAGCTTCCTTAATGAGCCCCTTTCTCAACCTTGTATTACCTCAGCTCTTGACCTGACCTGTTATAACCTGTGGTTATATCTCTGGCCTGTGTATGTTTGTTGAGTCTCTCTGCAGGCGTTTCAGCTTCAACTGCCTTCCTGAGTTTAATCTGTCAACCACCTCCGTAACCAGTGACACTGGAATACAGACTAACCAATTCTAATATACCACCACTGTTACCAGTGACACTGTGCTACAGACTAACCTATCCTAATATACCATCACTGTAACCATTGACACTGGAATACAGACTAACCAATCCTAATATACCACCACTGTAACCAGTGACACTGGAATACAGACTAACCTTTTCCTAATATAGCACCACTGTTACCAGTGACACTGTGCTACAGACTAACCTATCCTAATGTACCACCACTGTAACCAGTGACACTGGAATATAGACTAACCTTTTCCTAATATACCACCACTGTAACTGTTCTAAAGACTAACCCATCCTAATATAGCGACAGAGCCAGGGAAACCCTCTTTCTTGTTCCTGGGAAGCCCCAGGTTCAAGGACCTTTTGTCCCACTCTCTCCTCCCTTGTCCCCCCTGTCTCTGCCGGCTGGAGCATGGTGAGGAGCCCAACAGCTTAAGTGCTGTTAAGACCATTTTAATTTATAACGGCAGCTTCTATAAACATGTGGGAAAACGGCACCATGGAGACAGGACTAAAACAAATTCATAATATAGGCCAGTATTTACAATGCCTGCTCTTTATATCTGCACTAAGCAAGGGCCTTTTCTCTTTCTCTCTCTCAGTTTTTTTGTAAAAATGTGTGTATGAATTATGCATGCGACGTGTTTGTTAGTGTTTTTCTTGTGCGCGTGCTGCAGATATAATACATGGCTGACCAATTCCTTTTGACGATCTACTGTGGCCATTAACCGTTAACAGCAATTAAACGCAATTTTGTAACGCCACTTGACTGCCAAACGATTAACTGTAAAGGCTTCCCTGCAATGATTCAGACCAGACTGGTCAATAAATACACATCACTTCTAAAATAACCGTCGTTCTCGGTATTGCATTTTTGTTTCTTGTTATTACTCAACGTTTCCTCTATTTATACTCTCTTTTGACTTTGTTGTCTTTCTCAGTTCCACACTTTGGCATGTTATTTAATGATACATTCTTCCTATCTCGACGGCCGACTTCCCCCATTACCAGTTTTCTCTCCTTCTCTCACCTCAAATCCTCTCCATTTTCCCATTCTCTCTTTCTTGAGTTTCTTTGAGTAATTTATCAAAACAATCCATTATTCATCACTGTCCCAGTCTATAATTAGCGTTATTTGCCTCGTCTAAATCAATTAAAGGAAACGGTGAGTACCGAACCACAATCCATTGCAATCGGGAAACTTATTTGAAACATTTCAAATGAAACGTCCGTTGTTGTTTACCTCAAATGACCCTACAATGTTGTATTCTTTAAAGTAATTTTAGATTTTTTGCCACTGAATTGGTACTTTCTAGGTTTTTCCGGTCAGTTTTGTTCACAAATGTATCAAGCTGTGGTTTGTTTTGGGAATGTGTGTATACGTCCCTTAGTAACAGTTAGCCTTCGCTAGACAGCACTTCTCCCACGTAGTCGTAGATATTCACCTTGGACAGAGACACTTGAGGCTCGCACACCAGCAGAGATGGCGAAGAAGTTAAACGACAACGTCTACCACATAGATTACCCCCCCCCCCCATGTCAAATGAACAGAATATAATTAATAAATGTTTCACATTATGGTCCAACGTCAAGGAAACGACCGCAAACACAACAGTTATTTGACATATTTACCGTTTATTTGAAAGCGCCTGACGAACGATTACAAACGAAGACGCGGTGCGAAAATCCACGCTTGCGTATATGTGGCCAAACTTTACAGGTGCCGAGGAGATGAAATATTTATATATTTGAGACAGGAATGCACATTCGTTCTTCCTGTTCAGCACACTGGTGGCCTGTACGGTCGGGTTATTCGTTCCTCCTGTGTTGTTTTGATTGGTGGAGGCTGTTCGGCACACTGGTGGCCTGTACGGTCGGGCCTTGGCCCTCACATTAAAGCTGTGTCACCTGGTGTGTGATGAGTCCTTGCAGGCAATATTTCATTCCTCTCTCATCCTTTCTTCTATCTGTCTTTCATGATCCCTCTAACCATTTATCCCGCCCCTCTGTTTTGTCTGTCTTCAACTCCCGCCAACGCCGTCTTCTTTCTCCTTTTCTCCCCCGTTCTCTTCCTTTCCTCGAAGCTGCTCTCTTTACTTCTCTGTTTCCTTGACTTATCGATCGATCGTTTGGGCCAGACTTGTTTGAAGCGTCCACAGTCAGTTTCCTCAGTGATGTTGGATGAGTGTCGGATGAGTTTCCGGTGGCGTTGGGGGAGCCTAAATCGGCAGAGGATGAAGACGGTTGGGGAAAACCACGTAGGCCGGCACCACAGCCGTGTGATGGAGGACAGAGAATCCCTCGGGACAATCGGCAATGAGCGTGAACTTTGGCCTTTGGGACGGCTGGGAACGGAGACAGTGTGAACAGAATGAACGGGAGAAGGGGTTGTGGGGGAGAGGGGGGGGGGGGTGGGGGGTGAGAAAGAGGGAAGTGTAATACGAGAGCGAGAAGGAGAGAAACACTGAGACAGACAGGGGGTAGGGTGTACAGGGGGCGGGGTGTTCAGGGGGCGGGGTGTTCAGGGGGCGGGGTGTACAGGGGGCGGGGTGTACAGGGGGCGGTCTGTACAGGGGGATAGGGAGTCAGAAAAGAGATTAATAATTCAGTGAAGTATTATATCTTCTCTCCCATCTTCCATGACCTGTCTTCTAATTGGCTGTAACGAAGGTCACAGAGCCTGAGAGGCCAAATCTGGTCAGGACTTGAGAGGCGAGCTAGGAAAAGAGTGGTAGCGGAGGGAAAGATGGGTTTTGATCCATGCTCATCTGTTCATTAGCTTTACTCGTGGGTTAATTGATTTAATTGACTTCATATACTGTATGGGCTGTTATATATTACATGTGACAAACTGTGTAACGCATAAGCATGCACTGGCCAACGACTAGCACCCAAACGTGTAGATTAGCACGAGATCAACCGTCTGTCTTATGACAATTGTTCTGCAAAGGTGTCCACCACAGTGAAGGTTCAGACCTTGACTGTGTCGCCATAGGATACGTGCCTGGGAGCTCCGTGGAGCCATGGATATAGACCACGCTTTGCCCAGGGAGGTGGTGTAGGGCGTTGTCAGCGGGGGATGACCTCGTGCGGCGAGGGTTGGGCGTCTGGAAATTGGGTGATCTGTCGAGTGTCCCCATACGTGCTGACATGACCGTATGTAGAATGACCGGACATGGTTGCCTATGAGGAAGGTATGTCCCGATCTCCAACACTTGTCCAGTCAGGGCTGCTGCGACGACACAGGGTTGCGGGTGCAGCCGGATATGCCGATATTGGATGGAGGAGAATCTGAACTGCGCTTCACCCCTGTGTCACTGTTATCATTGCGGTTCTGCTTACGGCACGCACTGAAAATGACTTGGTGTCCGCAGGGAAGTCTATTTCCAGAGTTCCCAAACAGAGTGCTGATGGTCGGTTCAGATAGCAGATCTACAGGGCAAGAGTTCTACTACTGTGGAGACAACTCTTGTGTGGGGGTTTAGTGGATCCGAGGTGAAGACAGTGTGGTCAGCCAATGGAAAACAAGAGTCCCAAATACATTATATTCCATACAGGCATAAAGTACACTACTCTGGACCAGAGCTCCGTCAAAAGTAGAATACTACGAACGCAATAGGCTGCCGTTTGTGATCCAACTCTCCACGTCGGCTTCACTGGCCGTTCCGGCGTCTGGACGATGACGTAAGCGTTTACGCTCGGCCCTGGGTACTGTCTTCACACACACATGCAGGCCGGCGACAGGCGAGCTGGTGCAGCAGAAGACCGGCTCTTGGCTAAACACTGTAGCCTTTCATGTCAACCCCGGGCTTGACATTTGAAGCCGTCGGATAAAGACATTAGCCAAGTTGTCTCTGTAATAATAATAGTGGAGATAGCATTAGCGGGTTGATAGTGTAGCAGGGATTTCCACTGTTATGTCAAGTGCCTGACTGAGCAGACGGGTAGTAGCCTTTTAGCGCTGCCGCCGTTAACAGGACTTGTGTATCTCTGCCATGTATCTCTGCCGTGTGTATCTCTGTCGTGCCATGCACGGGGGTGTCATCGAAGAAGAAGGAACATCCCACCTCAGAGGTCACTGGGTTGTTGCCGCGGAAACCACGTAACCTGACAACACAACTTTTGCTGCGCTGCACATCCTGCTGCATTTCGCGAGGTTAAAGGCTGTGCAGGCCAGTTGAGGAACAAACAGAGAAAAAGGGTCGTACCAGACGTTTAGCTTGAATATAGTGTCAATTATGTGGTATTTTCTTCGTAATTTGAGCCATACATTGAACAATTTTGGACCACTTAAAACTAGCAGACATTAAGAGAAGTGACCCTCGGAAAATTGTCATAGACAATAAAACATGATTAACACTTAGTTTCAACAGCTCTGCTGAGAGACCGTGGATTATAATTATAAAAAAATGTCATAGAACCAAACGGTCACAGTTCCATCTCTCTTCTCTCTGGCTAATCTAGTCTTCAAACACTAAGTGTTTGAAGGCTTCAGAGCAGGTAATGGTTTACCACATTAAATGTCTTACACTACATCAGAACTGCCATAGACAGCAAGCAATGGAAGTCCCTAAACTCTGAAATCCAACTGAAAACACAAACCTTTTTATTGAGAGACGTCTTCGTCTCTGGGGCTGCCATTCGTTGGTGGTTTGGGACGAATGTTTTGCTGGAGGTGGTCATTTTCTCGGCTGCTCCACCGACCTCCATCTCCTGGACCTCCTTTGCCATCATCTTTGTTTTCCTAGCTCCATCTCCTGTTCTGGTTTTTGAATGTCCTGTTCTGCTACTTGGTCCACAGGAGCGCATAAATGCCTTCTGTGACGAGGTCCCAGGGGGAGCCAGGTGTGCAGGGGCGTGCCTGACCCAGCTGGTAGCATCCAGAATCTTCCAGAAGGTTGTTGCTGTCAGGGGTGTTGGTGTAAGGGGGATTTGTGCCACAGAGCTAGAAACCCCACAGTCAGCACAGAGTTTAATGAGGGCCCACGTATGTACAGGCTGGTGACGTGTGGTGAATCAGAGAACAACCTGCAGCAGGTCAAACAGTACTGATGTAAACAGAGGAGGTGATGAAGGACTGATGAATAGAGACTCCGATGAGTGTGAGTCCACACAGCAGGGATTTGAATACGTACAAACATCTCATCTGAGTTGTAGCTGACGCTGTATCTGGTTAGGCGGATCACATTGTTCTGAACCCACATTCTATGGCGTGGAGTGGTATTCTGGATCGTATTTCGATGGAATTGACTGTTCGCTCGCAATTGTTGTGTCTTTGGCCAGGTTTGTTTTTTAAAATGACTATTGGTTCTACATTTTTTGACCTGGATGAATACATTTCAAATTAAAAGTAGGGGGTTGGGGATGTTGGGTGGTGTTTCTATAACCTCCAGTTGGGGGGATGTTGGGTGGTGTTTCTATAACCTCCAGTTGGGTGGTGTTTCTATAACCTCCAGTTGGGTGGTGTTACTATAACCTCCAGTTGGGTGGTGTTACTATAACCTCCAGTTGGGTGGTGTTACTATAACCTCCAGTTGGGTGGTGTTTCTATAACCTCCAGTTGGGTGGTGTTTCTATAACCCCCAGTTGGGTGGTGTTACTATAACCTCCGGTTGGGTGGTGTTTCTATAACCTCCAGTTGGGTGGTGTTACTATAACCTCCAGTTGGGTGGTGTTACTATAACCTCCAGTTGGGTGGTGTTTCTATAACCTCCAGTTGGGTGGTGTTTCTATAACCTCCAGTTGGGTGGTGTTTCTATAACCTCCAGTTGGGTGGTGTTTCTATAACCTCCAGTTGGGTAGTGTTACTATAACCTCCAGTTGGGTGGTGTTTCTATAACCTCCAGTTGGGTGGTGTTACTATAACCTTCAGTTGGGTGGTGTTTCTATAACCTCCAGTTGGGTGGTGTTTCTATAACCTCCAGTTGGGTGGTGTTTCTATAACCTCCAGTTGGGTGGTGTTTCTATAACCTCCAGTTGGGTGGTGTTTCTATAACCTCCAGTTGGGTGGTGTTACTATAACCTTCAGTTGGGTGGTGTTACTATAACCTCCAGTTGGGTGGTGTTTCTATAACCTCCAGTTGGGTGGTGTTTCTATAACCCCCAGTTGGGTGGTGTTACTATAACCTCCGGTTGGGTGGTGTTTCTATAACCTCCAGTTGGGTGGTGTTACTATAACCTCCAGTTGGGTGGTGTTACTATAACCTCCAGTTGGGTGGTGTTTCTATAACCTCCAGTTGGGTGGTGTTTCTATAACCTCCAGTTGGGTGGTGTTTCTATAACCTCCAGTTGGGTGGTGTTTCTATAACCTCCAGTTGGGTGGTGTTTCTATAACCTCCAGTTGGGTGGTGTTTCTATAACCTCCAGTTGGGTGGTGTTTCTATAACCTCCAGTTGGGTGGTGTTACTATAACCTTCAGTTGGGTGGTGTTTCTATAACCTCCAGTTGGGTGGTGTTACTATAACTATGTGTAATCCATCACAGTAGATCCCTGCCATGCCAACCACCTTCATCTGTCAGACAGGAATAGGATTGATGAGGCCTCTGAATACCCTGATAGCCCAAGCAGAAGAGGTTCTGTTACCTAGTGACAGACAGAGGCTGTAATGAGAGTTTGGACATGAGGCCTGGGTGCCCTACTTTGACTTGAAAGGGAGCTTTGCTTCATGACGTGGACCCGGGAGGTCTTATCAAGAGCTTGGATCTGATCGTCCTGTTTTTTTTATCTTCCCTGGTAAAATGAGTTGTAAAGAAATGCAATTATTACCACAATTGAACTGGTGGTCACAGCAAATTATTATCCAGTAAGTGTCTCACTTAGCAATACATTTATAAATCCTTCAGATTTCCATCTTCTCTGAAATACAGTATCTCTACAGCAGGGGTGTCCAAAGTTTTTTTAGTGAGGGCCAAATACAGAAAAATAAACAAAGGGCCGGGCCGCACACTAGAGGTGACATTAACACATGAATACTGTGTGTATTTCTAACTCACCTATAATGTGAAGAACTGTGCTGTCCTCTAGCTCGAATTATGTTGACAGGTTTTACGCCCGTCATGCATGGCCGGAGCTCCATCCGTTGTTTCTCCACAGAGTTTGTCCCATTTAAGCCCCATCTTTCCAACTGCCTCCGACACAGCTTCAAAAATATCTCTGCCCGTCGTTGTGCCTTTTAGGCTCATCATATCATGCAGCTCCTCCGTACAGCAAAAAAGTCCATCTACCCCCCGCAAAACATTAACAGCTGCGCGGTGTCTGTGGCATCTGTGCTCTTATCGCTAACCCTATCCATAACCAATCGCATGCTACAAATCAAAAGCACTAGCTTGGTACAAATCAAAAGCACTAGCTTGGTCTTTGCTGTGACTTTGAGGCACTGCTTTATGAAATCACCGTCTGAGAACGGGTTGCCGTGCTGGGCCATATGTTTAGCGACCTTATAGCTTGCTGTTGTGGCGTTTTCCTTTATTTTGTTAGCACGAAAAACACCTGTTGATGAGCTTGCATGCTAGCTGCCATTTGCTTGACTTTCTGCGTTCGTTCGGCACTGGTGTACTGATGTGTAGCTCTGATGTTTGGTCTCATAGTGCTGACGGACATTATACTCTTTCTGCACAGCAACATCTTCATTGCAAATCAAACAGATACACTTTACGTTGATTTCTTTGAAGAAATATTCATTTTCCCACTGTGTTTGAAATCTTCTACACTCACTTGCTATTTTGCGTTTCTTTGGTGCTGCCATTTCTGGTGACTCGCAGTAAAAGTTTTTGTTTGCTTAATTTTGTTTAGTGGAGAAGCACCGTTTCCATGGCTGGCTCCAACTAGTGTTGAAACTGAGAAGTGCAACAGAGTTGAGCTCAATCTTCTTGTGCGGGCCATATTCAATTATATTTTCAGAATTTGCTGCGGGCCAATAAAAACTGGACCGCGGGCCGCAGTTGGCCCGCGGGCCGGACTTTGGACACCCCTGCTCTACAGTCTCTGGCTGTGTGTACATAGTGTATTGATCAACACGGCGGTTTATTATTCAATCACAGCTTAATAACACATCGAATTAATCAAATGTTTAAAATAAATTGTCTTTAGTGTAATGTGTTTACTGAAATATACCCAATCACAACAGTCATCACACTTTTCCCCTCAGAGGCAGCTTTTAGTGTAAGTGAACCACCTCTGTGGTCTCATGTAGCTTCACTCACTGCCCGGTGATCTGGTTAATGCTAATGCTAATGCTCGTCCCTCCTAACCAATTACACAATGTAATTAAGTTGATGAAGGAGGCAAGGATACAGGGAGAATGAAGTGAAGGAAGTGAGAAAAGAATGAGAGAAAGTTACTGATCAAATCCATACGAGAAAGAGAGACAATTGTCAGTAATTACACACTGAACACACTAAACACAGTGGAACTTAAATGGGTAAATCTAGTCTGTAGGGAAGTCATGGTCAACTAGATTTTTTACTCAGAACGCGTAACGTTTTTGTACCCCAACCATGCCTAGTTCATCCAAAATAATGTATTTATTCTGAGTGGCTGAAATCCAGTCACGTCTATCTGATCACATATGAGGATTTGTTTTTGAAGCAAGAAACGGTTTCTTAAACATGCCCGATATAATAGCATTTTGTGTCCAGTGAAGGTCTGTCCTCGTCTCTCATCATCTGAGGGCCTGGATGGCAGCGTGCTTAGAAATTCACCGTGGTCACATTGATACTTCATTGATACGGTGGCAGACAGTGTTTATTCACCATTTCTGTCATGTTTCTAGGAGCAAATACACGCTTCCCATTCAACTGAACAGTAAACCAAATGAATCTCAGGTGATTAAAAACATGATATGTACCTTTAAAACTCATTTTTTGACATTTGTGGTAATTTCTTGAAAAACGAAAACCTGAAACATCTTGTTTATTTAAGTACTCTTTTACATACAGTTCCAACACAAATCACCTCTTTATTTATCCTGACACAAATGAACACGGTCACTCGTCAGCCTCTGTGGTGAGGCCACTGTACCTCGCAGACTGTCACAGGGTCAGGGGTCAGGCAATCTACCCTAACCTCCACACGTGATATGTACCGTTGTCAGCAATTCTCCGCAGGTCACCGCCCGGGTCATTGGCTGGGCCACTGCTTATGCCTTACCTTGCATTTACTATTTTCTGCAGAAAATAGACCATATATTTGTTTGGTAATTACCAAATCTAGACATAGTCTGTGTCAGTTGTACCATGTTTGTCCTGTGGTTGCTGACAGGCCAGTAGGTGTGGGAATAATGTTCATATGGTCTGAAGGTTATTAAACTTTTTATATGGCTCTATATGATAAACACCAGCAAGGAACGTGTGCTCATCTGATGGCACAGGGGACTTAATGTTTGAAATGCATCATCTGCAGAGTGACAATGGTACCATAATAGTTGTTGTAGGTCCTGGTAGTCGAGCTGTTGAGAAAAGGCAGAACCTATACAGTACACTGTGTGTGTGTGTGTGTGTGTGTGTGTGTGGGTGTGTGTGACGCTGTACCATACCGCGATATGACATTTAATATATTCGTGCATCAGTTTGATTTAACTTGCCCGTAACCAACTCCGATATGATTTCTTGCATGGCCAAGTTTATAGTTGACTTTTATCGTTTATTTACAAGTTCAGATCTTTGGCTACCAAAACCCTTGAAACATAGATGAAGGTGGGCAGCGGTGTTGATATAGTAAGCCTTGACTACCACGTCTAAACACACAGTGTGATTGGAGATGGTGCCATGCACTGTGTAGGCTGGGCTCAGCCAATCGGTATAGAGGGCTGCGTTCATTAGTGCGCACCAGCAAAACATGTTCTGAAACAGCAAAAGACAGAAAGGTTTTTTTTTAATTGGCCGTCCCATTTCTGCCCTTTCGTCCTCTCGTTCTGTTCTTAATGGACACAGCCAGGATGAATGAATAGAATCGAAGAGAACACTGCGAGGGTCTGTCATACAGTCCTGCTCCCCTCGGAGGGCAATCTGGGAATGAATCGCTCAATCTGTCATTTATTGAATTCGGTGGGTCCCCGGTCACGCGATCACACACACACAGGCCTCTGTTTCTTTGTGACTCGTTTTCCACTACATGATGCATGAGTCAGATGTTTCACGCAGTGTTTGCTGCTTTTCCCCATGAAGTGGCACTTCTGTTGTTGATATGTTTTCTTCCTATCCCCCCCCCCCGCGCCCCTGAAAAATCTGGTCCCCAGTGACATGCTTGGTCTTGGGATTAGAGAGAGAGGGAGGAATGTAGAGGGGGGGAGAGGGGGACAGAGAGAGACGTGTCTGTATCAAGCTATACTGCTCTACCTGCACAAAAGCACATTCATCTGCAGTCACTATTTAAGGACACCGGCGCACTATTTATAACCTATTCTACAGTTTCTCTTTTTCTTCCTCTTCCTCTCTCTCTCTCTCCTCTTCCCTCGGTTTGCTGACACTCTCACATTGCCATTGTCGTCCCACACGCTTTCAACCCCATATCCAGCGAAGCAGGGCAGCCCCAGCTTTCTATTGCACTGTACATGTCTTTGTCTCTTTTATACATTCAAACATCTCTCTTTCTCTATCTGTATTTTGCCAGTTTCGTGTTAATGAGCTGAACATCCTTTCAGCACTTCTGAGTACTTTGTGTGCTGAAACATTCACGATCGGGTTTTTTTTATGTCGCGTTCTAGCCAATTCCGTGAAGTATTATTATATATAATTTTTGTGTCCATTAGCTTTACTACATGGCTGTGCCAGGCCCTGTGTGATTTCCATGTTAATGTTTTGTGTCTGTGCGTGGGTGTTTGTTTGTGTGTGTCAGTTGTTTCGGGACCTGAGATCCTCGTTGATCAGAGACACACATTTTCGATTTTACTGTCCTTGGGGGGACCAGCACCTATTTCTTTACCTCTGAACTTGGACGAGAACGTTAGCTCAATTCACTCATAGTAGTCCACGGTTCAAACATTGTTCAAATAATTGTCCCAGTCAAGTCCTGATGTTCCCAGCTGCTTGTTGAAGATCATTTGTACAAATCCCTTCTTTTTTTCCCAGCGTGTGTGGAACTGTGTTTAAAGATTTAGTCTAAAGTGTGAAAACACAATGATATTTAAAAAAGGAAGGCAATTACAATAGATGGAGTGTAATGTAATCAAGCTAATGTTATCTAATATGATATTGGTAAATATCGTTTTTATCATACTTTACCGATGCCAATAAGGTTGTGCCTATAGGTTAGTAACCAAACACGTGCCCAGAGATCCATTGGGGACGTGTTTTTTGTCTTCTCATTTTCCTTTCCAGTATTATTTATGCAGAGACAGGTGCCTTAGAAACAAAAGGTCAAAGTGATTCCAAAACACAAGCGTGGCAAACATAGGGCCAAGAAAACACATAACTCTTTTATAAAGGGGCCAGAAGCGAGGACGGGGCAGGTGAGGTAAAGCACAAAGGCGGGCAGAACAACGGCAAACAAGCTGGCAGGGCAGAGGAACAGCAGGAGAACAGGGAACATGGACTAAAAGACAAAACCTACAAAGAAAACACGTTTAAACAGAGAACAGGATTCAAACGAACCGGAACATGGCTGAGGAGAAATAGCAGCTGGCAAACAGAAGGATAAAATACACAACATCACAACAATGTTCAGACAAAGGGCGAACTAAAACAACTGACACATAAAGGGACATGACAAGACACAGGTGAAAGTAATGCACATAAATGACAGAGAAACCAACGTAGAAATACAACACTAGAACAGACAACTAACACAGACATACAGAAAGCATGGACCGGACCAGGGAAACATGGAACACCAGGAAGGACTGAGAACACAATAAACACATGGACAGGATTATGACAGAGGAAACACGGACAGGACTATGACAGAGGAAACAAGGACAGGACTATGACAGAGGAAACACGGACAGGACTATGACAGAGGAAACACGGACAGGACTATGACAGAGGAAACACGGACAGGACTATGACAGAGGAAACACGGACAGGACTATGACAGAGGAAACACGGACAGGACTATGACAGAGGAAACACGGCCAGGACTATGACAGAGGAAACACGGACAGGACTATGACAGAGGAAGCACGGACAGGACTATGACAGAGGAAACACGGACAGGACTATGACAGAGGAAACACGGACAGGACTATGACAGAGGAAACACGGACAGGACTATGACAGAGGAAACACGGACAGGACTATGACAGAGGAAACACGGACAGGACTATGACAGAGGAAACACGGACAGGACTATGACAGAGGAAACATGGACAGGACTATGACAGAGGAAACACGGACAGGACTATGACAGAGGAAACACGGACAGGACTATGACAGAGGAAACACGGACAGGACTATGACAGAGGAAACACGGACAGGACTATGACAGAGGAAACACGGACAGGACTATGACAGAGGAAACACGGACAGGACTATGACAGAGGAAACACGGACAGGACTATGACAGAGGAAACACGGACAGGACTATGACAGAGGAAACACGGACAGGACTTGAGGTTTGTGGACTTTCTGTTACTAACTCCAGGTCACTTTAAGTAAAGGAATGAGGAAGAGTGTAAGCAGGTATGTTGGGTTGAATGTGTCAGCAGGTATGTTGGGTTGAATGTGTCAGCAGGTATGTTGGATTGAATGTGTCAGCAGGTATGTTGGGTTGAATGTGTCAGCAGGTATGTTGGGTTGAATGTGTCAGCAGGTATGTTGGATTGAATGTGTCAGCAGGTATGTTGGGTTGAATGTGTCAGCAGGTATGTTGGGTTGAATGTGTCAGCAGGTATGTTGGGTTGAATGTGTCAGCAGGTATGTTGGGTTGAATGTGTCAGCAGGTATGTTGGGTTGAATGTGTCAGCAGGTATGTTGGGTTGAATGTGTCAGCAGGTATGTTGGGTTGAATGTGTCAGCAGGTATGTTGGGTTGAATGTGTCAGCAGGTAGGTTGAATGTTGTTGGTTGAATGTGTCAGCAGGTAGGTTGAATGTCAGCAGGTATGTTGGGTTGAATGTGTCAGCAGGTATGTTGGGTTGAATGTGTCAGCAGGTATGTTGGGTTGAATGTGTCAGCAGGTATGTTGGGTTGAATGTGTCAGCAGGTATGTTGGGTTGAATGTGTCAGCAGGTATGTTGGGTTGAATGTGTCAGCAGGTATGTTGGGTTGAATGTGTCAGCAGGTATGTTGGATTGAATGTGTCAGCAGGTATGTTGGGTTGAATGTGTCAGCAGGTATGTTGGATTGAATGTGTCAGCAGGTATGTTGAATTGAATGTGTTAGCAGGTATGTTGGATTGAATGTGTAAGCAGGTATGTTGGATTGAATGTGTCAGCAGGTATGTTATAGTAACTTAAGTATTAACAGACGTTACTGTTGACTGAGTAGCTGTCACTTGCTCTTACCCTGCTGTTCTTCTTCTCTCACATATTCTACCTTCTCTCCTCCTCCCTCTCCAGCGTACCACAGATCTCCCTGTCTTTTGCTGTACCCCCACTCTCTGCTCACCCCTGTGGTGTAACTGATAGCAGCTTTATCATCCTGGTTTAATTGAATCAGAGGTGCAGACTCCTATAGTGTTGTGTAGTGAGCTGGAGGAAAAAAACAGTAATGTTTATCTGCCTGCCTGTTTTCCTTTCTGCCTGCCTGCCTGGCTGTCTGTCTCTCCTCCTGCCTGGCTGCCTGTCTGTCCTCCTGTCTGGCTGCCTGTCTTCCTGCATGTCTGTCAGCCGTCCTGCCCAAAAATACATTGAACATTTAGAAATGACATTACGGTTAATGACAGCGATGTAGCTCAGTGTGGGTCCTTTCCAAATGCCAACTGATGCCCTACATAGTGATGTACTTTTTAACAGACCCCTATGGGAAGGGGGTGGGATTTGGAACACAGTGTATGTTTTTTTCTCCTGTTTTTGCTACTGTAGCGTTAAATAAAAGAAGTGCTACTGTCACAGGTGAGTTATGGCGTAGTTTCACTAGGTAGCTTGTTCAGGGTGCACACGTTACTTCCGGGTTGGTTTGTTTTCGGTTCGTGCACACCAGGTGCTAGTCAGGCTAATTACCGGGGCTATTTAGTTCTCTAGGTTTGGATGGCACGTTGTTCGGCATTATAGTTCTATGTTGGGATTTAAGTCACGTTTCAGTATTTGGTGAGTGTTTGTGAACGTGTGGCTGTTTTGTATGTTAACATGTTGCTTAAGTATGCTCATTTTCATTTCATTAAGTTACACGTTTTTTCCCGTTCGAGTTGGTTGTGTTTTATTTTTAAAAATACCAAAATCGAATGTGATATTTGGCTCCTGCCTGTGGCTTTCTGCACTTCACTTCACCCTAGTCCGTGACAGTTATTGCAGTTGGTTTTGACCAGGCTGTGACTTCGGGCTGTTTATTTTGTTCAGGCTGTGTTTTTGGTCAGGTTGTTTTTGGCTAGACAGGGACAGTCTGCTTTTGGGCTGGCTGGGCTCTAAAAATAGTCTTAAAATATACACTTGTTTTTAATACTTTTAAGCCTTAGTTGCCATGGGCCTTGTTTGATTTCATTCCTAAAGTTGGAAAGTTGTACTCAAATTGTATCTTAAATGATACACAGTTCAGTTGTTACTAAATATTTTTATTGAATATAAATATAGTTTGAAGGAGGTTGGCATATGTGTATTCTACTAGACATTAGTGGCTTATGATAGTTTGGTTTGTATTTGGTTTATGTCGTGTTCTGGCTCAAGCTACAAATATCCCATTTACTCAACTTGCCACATCGCATTGGTGGGTTCTTTTTTATATTGAGGTGTCAGACGTCGGAAAATCCCACAGTTCAGGATATCTTACTTCTCACACTCAGACTTGTCAAGGGTTCGACACAGGCCAAACAAAGTCAGAGAAGTTATAGCACCGTCCTTAGTCACTAGGAGGGAAGATTACAACCAGCACAGTGGTTGAACCAGATAAAGCTGGACAAATCGTGTCAGAAAGCAAAATAGCTCATGTAAAATGACAGACTAAGACATGACCGACAGACAAAGACGATGACCTAGAGAGTGAAATATAGACAGACAGAGAGAGAGTGAGAGAGAGAGAGAGAGCGAGAGAGAGAGAGAGTTAAAAACACATCTAAAAATAGACGTTGACGACTGTTGTTTTTAAATGAAATAAACACTGGTAGAAATACATGGCCCGTCTGATAATAGAGTAATATAACCCGAGGAATGTATACGAGCAAAACTGATGATAAAGGGTGTGTTATTCTGCATTTCCCTGCAGTAATCCACAAGGCCAAAGCTAAAACACGATGAAATGCTTACTTGTGTGTTTTGAACCAATATGATTGTTCTCAAATAATCATGCAGTCATCAGTACAGTAGCTTTCAGTTTTATCTGGGAGTCCGATTACCTTGCTAGACGGTGTTATTGACACAGTTTAGTCTGATATTGTTTAGTCTGAACAACTGTCCAATCTCGGTACCTGTAAACTGTCTTCAACTTCTTCTCACTTATGCCAAGCCCTTTTTCACATTGGATCTTTCTCACCTGCACTGTCATACCTATTTACATTCTTGAATCACTCTATTTACTCTACTTGAATCAATCTATATATATATATATATATATACTGTATATGTTAGTGTGTGTGTGAGACTCTGTGTGTGTATATGTGTGTGTGTGTGTGTGAGATTCTGTGTGTGTGTCTCATCATCTCATCTTCAACCGCTTATCCGGGGTCGGGTCGTGGGGGTAGCAGCTCTAGCAGGGGACCCCAAACTTCCCTTTCCCGGGCAACATTAGCCAGCTCTGACTGGGGAATCCCAAGGCGTTCCCAGGCCAGTGTGGAGATATAATCTCTCCACCTAATCCTGGGTCTTCCCCGAGGTCTCCTCCCAGCTGGATGTGCCTGGAACACCTCTCTAGGGAGGCGCCCAGGTGGCATTCGTACAAGATGCCCGAACCACCTCAACTGGCTCCTTTCTACGCAAAGGAGCAGCGGCTCTACTTCGAGTTCCTCTCGGATGACTGAGCTTCTCACCCTGTCTCTAAGGGAGAGGCCAGCCAACTTTCTGAGAAAACCCATTTCGGCCGCTTGTACCAGCGATCTCGTTCTTTCGGTCATGACCCAGCTTTCATGACCATAGGTGAGGGTAGGAACAAAGATTGACCGGTAGATCGAGAGCTTTGCCTTCCGGCTCAGCTCTCTTTTCGTCACAACGGTGCGGTGAAGCGAATGCAACACCGCCCCCGCTGCTCCGATCCTCCGACCAATCTCCCGCTCCATTGTTCCCTTACTCGCGAACAAGACCCCGAGGTACTTGAACTCCTTCACTTGGAGTAAGGACTCATTCCCTACCCGGAGTAGGCACTCCACCGGTTTCCTGCTGAGAGTCATGGCCTCAGATTTAGAGGTGCTAACCCTCATCCCAGCCGCTTCACACTCGGCTGCGAACCGATCCAGTGAGTGCTGAAGGTCACCGACCGATGAGGCCATCAGGACCACATCATCCGCAAAAAGCAGTGATGTGACCATCAGCCAACCGAACAGGAACCCCTCCCCCCATGACTACGCCTTGATATCCTGTCCATGAATATTACAAACAGGATTGGTGACAAAGCGCAGCCCTGGCGGAGGACAACCCCCACCGGGAACGAATCCGACTTACTGCCGAGAACACGGACTCAGCTCATGCTTTGAGCGTACAGAGATTGGATGGCCCTGAGAAGAGACCCCCTCACCCCATACTCCCGCAGCACCTCCCACAAAATATCCCGGGGTACCCGGTCATACGCCTTCTCCAGATCCACAAAACACATGTAGACTGGATGGGCATACTCCCCGGCCCCCTCCAGGATCCTTGCGAGAGTAAAGAGCTGGTCCGTGGTTCCCCGGCCAGGACGAAAACCGCATTGTTCCTCTTCAATCTGAGGTTCGACTATTGCCCGAATCCTCCTTTCCAGCACTTTGGAGTACACTTTACCACTTTGGAGTACACTTTGGAGTACACTTTTTGTGTGTGTATATATATATATAAGAGTGTGTGTGTGTGTGTGTGAGAATATATATATGTGTGTATATAACATAGACACACAGTGGGTTATGTGACCCAATAGATGCGGTCACAGGCTAGACCGCACCCATAGGACCATATGACCAAGTTCTACATGAGGTCCAACGCCCCATTGGCCTATTTTCTAAGGGTCTAATCAGGTGTGTCGCGCAGATCCATACACGCAGACATTTGAGACGGTTTGTTTATTAATTCATGGCTTAATTTCAGCCCTGCACCTCATGTCTGGCTACACTGTCAGACTGTCTGAAAAACAACCCTTATGCGGCCAAAAGAAAACCATATGAGTATAAAACAACTTGAACGGTCAATCATAGGTCACAGCTAGCGTTTCTGTTCACTGGTTAGTCACTAACACTTTGTTGTTTGGATAAGATTGCTACAATTGACTTTATTATTTTAGATTCAGTATTTTATTCCAGTTCTGGTCACTTTGTGCCCAGGGATGTCTCAAGTTATTTTGTTCGCTTCTGCCTCTCTAACGTCCATCTCTACTTGACCGGATACTCTCTCAGATCTCTCTGATGTCCATCTACCTATCTGGATAACCCCTAGATCTCTTTAATCTCTATCACTTAAAGACTCCCTCAGATCACTCTAATGTCCATCTCTACCTGACCGGAGACTCCCTCAGATCGCTCTAATGTCCATCTCTACCTGACCGGAGACTCCCTCAGATCGCTCTAATGTCCATCTCTATCTGACCGGAGACTCCCTCAGATCGGTCTAATGTCCATCTCTACCTGACCGGAGACTCCCTCAGATCGCTCTAATGTCCATCTCTACCTGACCGGAGACTCCCTCAGATCGCTCTAATGTCCATCTCTACCTGACCGGAGACTCCCTCAGATCGCTCTAATGTCCATCTCTACCTGACCGGAGACTCCCTCAGATCGCTCTAATGTCCATCTCTACCTGACCGGAGACTCCCTCAGATCGCTCTAATGTCCATCTCTACCTGACCGGAGACTCCCTCAGATCGCTCTAATGTCCATCTCTACCTGACCGGAGACTCCCTCAGATCGCTCTAATGTCCATCTCTACCTGACCGGAGACTCCCTCAGATCGGTCTAATGTCCATCTCTACCTGACCGGAGACTCCCTCAGATCGCTCTAATGTCCATCTCTACCTGACCGGAGACTCCCTCAGATCGGTCTAATGTCCATCTCTACCTGACCGGAGACTCCCTCAGATCGCTCTTATGTCCATCTCTACCTGACCGGAGACTCCCTCAGATCGCTCTAATGTCCATCTCTACCTGACCGGAGACTCCCTCAGATCGCTCTAATGTCCATCTCTACCTGACCGGAGACTCCCTCAGATCGCTCTAATGTCCATCTCTATCTGACCGGAGACTCCCTCAGATCGCTCTAATGTCCATCTCTACCTGACCGGAGACTCCCTCAGATCGCTCTAATGTCCATCTCTACCTGACCGGAGACTCCCTCAGATCGCTCTAATGTCCATCTCTACCTGACCGGAGACTCCCTCAGATCGGTCTAATGTCCATCTCTACCTGACCGGAGACTCCCTCAGATCGCTCTAATGTCCATCTCTACCTGACCGGAGACTCCCTCAGATCGCTCTAATGTCCATCTCTACCTGACCGGAGACTCCCTGAGATCGCTCTAATGTCCATCTCTACCTGACCGGAGACTCCCTCAGATCGGTCTAATGTCCATCTCTACCTGACCGGAGACTCCCTCAGATCGCTCTTATGTCCATCTCTACCTGACCGGAGACTCTCAGATGGGATGGCTGTAATATAAATCTCCACATGACACTGAGTGCGTGTATTTCATTTCTGTCTCCTCATCCCCCGTTGCTAGTCAGCATTTTGTACTGGATATCTGTTATGGTTTGGCCTGCTCGTATTCTTCTAAACACTATCTAATGTGGTGACCCTTCATTGTGTCTGCTCAGTTCATCCTGTATCCCTGGTTGTGTAATGGGGTGACCATCATGGAGATGTCCGTGGAGAATGTGTGCAAGCCTGTGAGAAGAGTTCTCCTGCTGCGCCACCAGGGTATTCTCAGTCACTGTAACCACAAGGCATCGCGGAGTAGAAGGGAGGATCTAGGATCAGGTTCCTCATCTTATTTGTTAGGATTTTAAAGGCAACAATAATCCTAATGAATAGAACATTCACACTGGTGGAGCTGTGTGTGTGTGTGTGTGTGTGTGTGTGTGTGTGTGTGTGTGTGTGTGTGTGTGTGTGTGTGTGTGTGTGTGTGTGTGTGTGTGTGTGTGTGTGTGTGTGTGTGTGTGTCTGTGTGTGTGTGTGTGTGTGTGTGTGTGTGTGTGTGTGTGTGTGTGTGTGTGTGTGTGTGTGTGTCTGTGTGTCTGTGTGTGTCTGTGTGAGACTGTGTGTGTCTGTGTGAAACTCTGTGTGTCTGTGTGAAACTGTGAGACTGTGTGTGTATAAGACTCTGTGTGTGTGTATATAAATGTGTGCACACGTGTGAGGGATTGACATGCTCACTGGACCCCCCACTGGCAACACCTGTAGTGAAGCCGAGTCAAACTCCCTGCAACACGCTGTTCTCCATAATATTGGCGTTGTAATAAGTGTCCAGTCAGTTTCTCCACCGGCCTGCCAGACACACTGTGCTGAATACAACCGCACCTAATTTGGCTGCACCCCGATCTTATGGGAAAGGCTCTCCCGCTAAACCCAGTCCAAACTCCACTCTGTCCCAGAACCCAAAAGGTTAAACCTGCTTCTTCTTGAATCTAGGACAGCGAAATACTTTGTCCATCTTCAGAAAACCAACCCTTTCAATTAGGAACGGTTTGAATTGTTATCACTGTTTTACTCATCTTTTTAGAACGGTCTTTACAACTGTCATCGTGTAAGGTGTACATATTACTACTGAGTTGTGGGGTTGTCTGACCTTGTTGTCTTTTATGTATTGCAGTAAGTGTGGTTTGCTCCAGAATAAAGTGTCTGCTAAATCCTAACATGTAAATCCATTGTGTTGACCCACTTGACTTTGTTGACGTCGGAGAAGCAATGTGGAGAGAAGCAGAACCGACTGGTGTGGGTGTCTACCAGAAGAGCTTCTCAGGGTCTTACACTTTTCTTAGGGGGGGGGGGGATTCCCATTGGGAATTGTGTCAATTACATAGGATGTTAAAAACAATAAAATGATATGGTATTATAGTCAAGATGAAATTGGATAAGAAAAGGAATCTATTGACCCCCAGACAGAAGCTTCTGGAACTGACACATCGTTTAGAACACCAAGATTAAAGCTCTATAACACAATAAAATACAATGAACTATAATGAAAAAGAAGTGTTGCGTTCTTGGCTTCTCTCAGTATCGAAACTTTACTCTGTTTTAATGTCGGGGTTTATCCCAAACTTACATGTTTCTATTTGTTGGTTTCAGTTTTCTGCTGGTGTTCAGCTGCCTGGTTCTGTCTGTGTTCTCCACCATCAGAGACCACCAGAAGATCGCCAACGAAGGCCTCTTCATTCTGGTAAGTTACAGTGCCTGCCTCGTCTTCTCCTCTCATCTGTCAACGGAGCTACCAGTGTTTTGTGATCGACACGGCGTGATCTGCCCCTGACACGCCAGCTCAAGGCCTCATGGCCAGTTTGGTTACATCAGATACAGACGTGAGGGATTGGATGGTTTATGCATTATTGTAACGCTCATTCACCACAATCACCACCGCTGTTGTACGCCACAAAGCACTTGGGTTCACCTTGCGCTCTGGACCTAAATTATTGTATTTAGAAGTAATATAAAAACACAAACAGCCATATAAAAGCCACATAACAACCATATGACGACCATTTAACAGCCACATAACAACCATATGGCAACCATATGACGACCATTTAACAGCCACATAACAACCATATAGCAACCATATGACGACCATTTAACAGCCACATAACAACCATATAGCAACCATATGACGACCATTTAACAGCCACATAACAACCATATAGCAACCATATGACGACCATTTAACAGCCACATAACAACCATATAGCAACCATATGACGACCATTTAACAGCCACATAACAACCATATAGCAACCATATGACGACCATTTAACAGCCACATAACAACCATATAGCAACCATATGACGACCATTTAACAGCCACATAACAACCATATAGCAACCATAATCACATTGTAGTATATTGTAGTATTGTAGGATGGCTTTCTCTTTCTCTCTTACTCTTATCCTTTCATAATTCTTTCCGTTTGCTTACTCTTTTTATCTCGCTCTCTCCATCTCCATCTCCATCTCACTCTCTATTACTTCCTCTCCCTCCCTCTCTCTTCCTTTCTCTCTTTCTCTCCTCCTTTCTCTCTTTCTCTCCTCCTTTTCCATCTCCATCTCTCTCTCTCTCACTCTCAATTACTTCCTCTCCCTCCCCCTCTCTTCCTTTCTCTCTTTCTCTCTTCCTTTCTCACCCTCTCTACCTTTCTCTCACTCTCTCTTCCTGTCTCTCCGTCTCTCAGAATCTCCCCCACATCCACTCTTTCTCCTTCTCCTCACTCCCACCCATCTATTCCCTGTTACTTAATGGTCACTCATGTCTTTTAACGATTGCATGTTCAGACTATTCACTCTTTCAATCAATCTTTTTCCCGTTATTAAGCTCTGTTTACTGTAACTGCAGATTGGACTCCTCTACCTCTGCTGACAACACGCTCAACTAATAATGCAAATGGAAAATGTGGAACAGACCGGAAAAAGGAAAACCTGATCTATGTTCCCTGTCTGACCTCAACTCTAAAAAAACTTCAAAAACGTTTTTGTCTATTTTCGTCCTCTTGTCCTACTCTCTTTTCTTTTCTTCCTCTTCGCTCTTTTCTCATCTTCCTCTTCCTCTTTAACTTAGAGATGCCCATATTGTAATGAAATGGTCACCGTTTGTGTGGCCCTGCTGGAACCCTGAAACTGCGTACATTGTCTGTATTGTCATTATGGCCCCTGACAGTCCCTCCTTCCCCCTCTGGCGCCCCCTACTGTCTGCCTGCAGGAGTTTGTGATGATCGTGGTGTTTGGTCTGGAGTACTTTGTGAGGATCTGGGCATCTGGATGCTGCTGTCGCTACAGAGGATGGCAGGGGAGGCTACGCTTCGCCAGGAAACCTTTCTGCGTCATAGGCAAGACGTTGTGTGTGTGTGTTCATGTAAACATTTGTGTGTGTGTGTGTTAACCTTAAGGTGTGTGTGTGTTCACATACAAGTCTCTGTGTGTGTTCACCTACAGGTTTGTGTGAGTGTGTGTGTGTTCAACTACAGGTTTGTGTGAGTGTGTGTGTGTTCACCTACAGGTTTGTGTGTGTGTGTTCAACTACACGTTTGTGTGAGTGAGTGTGTGTGTTCACCTACAGGTTTGTGTGAGTGTGTTCACCTACAGATTTGTGTGAGTGCGTGTTCACCTACCAGTTGTGTGAGTGTGTGTGTGTTTGTGTGTGTGCGTGTGTGTTCACCTACAGACATTCACACTCCTGCAGGCATGTTAAGATTCCTATGTTGACATTGGCTGAATTCATTAGTAAATATTTATTTGATTATTTAAAGTAGAAGGCAGATACAGTTTTTCATTGTATTCAAAACACAATTAGTAGATATGTATATATATACATATATATATATATGTGTGTTCCTGCACTCACTGGGGCTGACTGTATATTGTATTGGCAATAATCTAAATAAAACAGTTTATTGGTAAACAGCTCTGTCGTTCCAACTTGAAGTAAACATCAACACAAATACATAAAGGTGAAACTTTATCTACAACTCATTTTCCATCATCCTCTTACTCGGCTCCCTCTGTGTCCTACCTCCTCTTACTCCTCCTCTACTCCTTTCTAGATTTCATTGTGTTTGTGGCATCCCTGGCGGTGATCGCAGCAGGCACCCAGGGGAACATCTTCGCCACATCTGCTCTGCGGAGCATGAGGTTCCTCCAGATCCTCCGGATGGTTCGAATGGACAGACGGGGAGGAACCTGGAAACTATTAGGCTCCGTGGTGTATGCTCACAGCAAGGTGGACACACACACACACGCGCACACACACACAGGCACACGCACACATTAGGTTAATGATAGTGATAATGATTCAATTGATATTAGTGACGGTGCTGTGTGTTTATAATATGTATCACATCTGGTTCCGTTGAGTGGAGAACTGCTGAGCTCGTGGATTCTGGTGAGGTTACAGTCACTGATCTCAGAAATCAAATATCTGCTTTTGGTACGGCAATTAGACTGGCCACTATGAAAGTTACTGCCAAATTGACACACACACACACAAACACCCACACACACACATGCGCGCGCGCACACACACTACCCAGCTACGTTGCGGCCGCTGATAGCTGTGTGGACAGGTTGAGTGTCTCAGCTGTGTCAGCGAGACATTTGGATTATTACGACACTTCAACACTACTAAGTTGGCAATTATTACCTGCAATTAACCCAGAGACCTGATTTGATAATGATGATAATTAAGACCATAACGAAGATGATGATGTTGATGGCAATGGTTCGGAATGTTTGGGACTATGTAATGAGCCTGCTCTCTCTCTCTCTCTCTCTCTCTCTCTCTCTCTTCTCTTCCTCCTCTCTTTCTCCACTCTTTTTGCTCTCCTCTCTCCTCCTCTTTCCTCGCTCCTCTCTTCCTCCTCTCTATCCTCCTCTCTCCTCGCTCCTCTCTCCTCGCTCCTCTCTCCTCGCTCCTCTCTCCTCGCTCCTCTCTTCCTCCTCTCTTCCTCCTCTCTTCCTCCTCTCTATCTCTTTCTCTCTTTCTGTGTGTTATAGGAGCTCATCACAGCGTGGTACATTGGCTTCCTAGTTCTGATCTTTGCTTCTTTCCTGGTCTACCTGGCAGAGAAGGATGTTAACACAGAGTTCAACACTTACGCAGACTCCCTCTGGTGGGGGACAGTGAGTACTGCGTGCAAGACACACACACACACACACACACACACACACACACAGGAAAAACAGACACACAAAGAACCGCAGACACACAGAAACACACGCTCACTGAAGTGGAAGAACACTTCCCCTAACTACCTCATTTAAACAGAATAACACTTAAGATTAAACAACAGGATATCTATCTATTTTGCCACACATTAATAAAAAAAAATGTTTGGATCTGTTTAGCCGTAAGCCTTCTCAAAGCCCATGTCACAGTCAATGTGTGTGTGTTCTACACCAGATCACTCTAACCACCATCGGCTACGGTGACAAGACTCCTCGCACCTGGTTAGGGCGCCTCCTGGCTGCAGTCTTTGCTCTGCTGGGCGTGTCCTTCTTTGCCCTTCCTGCCGTGAGTCCCTCTCTTTGGTCCCCAGCGCTGTCAGTATCTCTGGCCAATCGTGGGCTGATTTTATACTTCCCGCTCCTCCTCTGACCCCTAACCTTTGACACTTTACCCAGGGTATCCTGGGGTCAGGCTTTGCCCTGAAGGTGCAGGAGCAGCACAGACAGAAGCACTTTGAGAAGAGGAGGACTCCTGCAGCCAACCTCATACAGGTGACCACAGAGCCCAGTAAGCGTTATGGCCTACAGAAATGTCCTCGCACCCTGTGGCTGAAGCAGGACGCTGACTATTTGTCTTTAAGCTCGCGTGTGTGTGTGTGTGTGTCGGTTCTGTTGGATCTGTTGGTTTCTAGGCAGCCTGGCGCCTGTACTCCACTGACGCTCAGCACTCGTACCTCACCGCCACGTGGTACTTCTACGACAGCATGCTACCATCCTTCAGGTAGGTCCAGTCACCCGCCCGTTTGTAATGAAATGGAAGGACGACATGTGTGTGACGCTAATGGAGATGGGACAGGTTGATATTGAGACAGCACGGCATGTAGATTACCAGATGGATATGGAGTTGTGAAGAGCATCAGGATGTATGAAATGTATTCTATAGAGTAGATTAGACAGCATCAGAGATTATGAACAACGCAGCACTCAATTGGTTTTACCAGTCAGGACAATTCAATCACCATCTTTCATCCGTTTATTTCATTACGATTCAATATTATGTTCTTATATTTGAAATATCTATTAATTTGACTCTTTTTTTGTTTGTTCAAAAAGAGGGGGATGATTAGCATTTAGCTCTGTGTGCAGAAAACAAATAAAAGCTTGTTGTTGAGCGAGACTTCTCAGATTTCACTAAGATAAAAAGCATAGGAATTATCCCCCTCTTTTTATTCATCGTTGGATCTCCTTTTTATGAGTTGTTCTTTCGTTGTTTCTTTTTTTTTTTTGCACGTGTGGTCAGAGAACTGACGCTACTATTCAGTCACATTCAGCGCCGGCGTAGCGCCAAGAGGGTTCTCCACAGCTCTCACCACACCCTGCTGTCTGGGCTACGGCCCTACAGCGCTCCATACCTATCAGGAGACAGGTACTGCAATGCACACAACCAGTTACACACACACCCACACACACCCACACACCACACCAACACACACCAACACACACACCACACACCAACACACACACACACACACCACACACCACACACACACACACCACACACACCACACACCAACACACACCACACACACCACACACACCAACACACACCACACACACCACACACCACACACACACACCACACACACACACACACACACACCACACACACCACACACACCACACACACCACACACACCACACACACCACACACACACACACACCAACACACACCAACACACACACCACACACACCAACACACACCACACACACCACACACCACACACACACCACACACACCAACACACACCACACACACCACACACCAACACACACCACACACCAACACACACCACACACCAACACACACCACACACCAACACACACCACACACACCACACACACACCACACACCAACGCACACCAACGCACACCACACACCAACACAGACCACACACCAACACACACCACCACACACCAACACACACCAACACACACCAACACACACCAACACACACACCAACACACACCAACACACACCACACACACCAACACACACCACACACACCAACACACACAACACACAACCAGCCACACACACCACACACCAACAAACACAACGCACACTAACACACCAACACGCACCAGAAACACGCACTAACACGCACCAACACGCACCAACACACACTATAACACACTAAAACACTAACAGACACCAACCAACACACACTATAACACACACCCACCAACCAACACACACTAACACACACCAACCAACACACACTAACACACACTAACACATTAACACAGTCTTGAACCCACATTAACAGCAAGAGACTGGTTTAACATAGTTTGAACATTGTGTTCAGTATTTTTTTATTTTTACGGCTAAGAGCTATTCTAAGGCGCAGTGCATTGTGGGTCGCAGAGCCGTGGTATATTGCCGATATACAGTAACACAAAGCCCTGAGATGAATCCTATTACAGTATAAAAAGGTTCCCAACGCAATTAGAGCAGTGAAGGGTTGTCATTACCCTGCTATATATCGCCTCAGTTCCCGCCACTGTCAGCCAATCAGCATTCAATTAACCACACAATATCATTTATGTCATATATATTCACGCCATGTTATTTTCACCATCATTTAAATTCTTCACATTCAATAACAAAAACCAGAATGAAGTGCATGTAATGACACCAGGTTCCCCAGAGAACACTGCAGCCTTTGCTGCTTATAGCATCAAATGGGTTCTCAGTAAGAAACGCTGGCTGTTCCCAGGCCTGTGGTTGCCGTGTAGGTGTGCTGTTGTGTATCTAACCACCTGTCATTACTAATACTGTTCTCAGACCTGTGTGCACTTAACGGAACTGCCGGTTTCCTTTTGCCCCGCACCCCGCCATTCCTCTGGCATCTCCGTCTTCCTCCTTCATTTTCCTCATCTGAATTATTCTGAACTTAACCCCATCATCACCCTCATACGTTTATTTTTTCTCTCCCTCTCTCTCTCTCTCTCTCTCTCTCTTTTCCATCATTCGTCTCTCTTTCACGCCGTCTCCCTGTCTGCCTGTTCTCAGGAAGGCAGAAGTCCCGCGCAGGTTTGTTCTGGTCTTCTGCGTGTCTGCATTTTCTCTCTGACATGTCCGACCGGGATTAGGTCGCTGATGGGAACGAGCATGGTTCCGTTACGGGTCCTGGGAATTAGATCAGAGTGCAGCCCAGCATGACAGACGCGAGACAGTGAACATGACACGTCAGTCACGGAATACGTCTGGTGTTGACATGAACCAGGTGATATTTCCCGTGCCGCGGAATAAACAGCGGCGCTCCTATTCAATAACATTCCCAGACAGAAGCTGGCCTCCCGTGTCAAGAAGACAGTGGATCGGCGTGGGGCTAATCGATTAGACGTTCTGGATAGGCTGATGCACTCCTAATATGGACATACTCAAGTGGACTGCTTCCTCTGCATGGTCCCCAGCACCCACACCCCCAGACCCCTCGCTCCACCCTCCCGAAACCTCCCTCCTCAATGATCTGCATGTCAAAACACTCCTCTGGCTTCCCATCTACTTTGGACTGAAACCTATGGAATTGCAGGGGACAGTAGGAGTGATACTTCAGCAGTGTGAATGGAAAGCTAAGAAGCTGTTTATGACTGTGATTCAACAGTAGTCTGGATAAACTCCCGGTCTCCTCCCTGTCTCTTTCTCTTTACCTCTCTCCATTTTATCTTTCTCTTTACCTCTCCATTTTATCTTTCTCTTTACCTCTCTCCATTTTCTCCACCTTTATGATATTCACTACTTCGCTTGAACTATTCTACCTCCGTCTTTCCTCCTGTCCTCTTCATCGTTCTTCACCTGGTCTTCCATCAAACCTCCTGCTTTTATCGCTTAATCTCCTCTTCGTCACCATCCACCCACTCTCTCTTCTTCTCCTTACTTCACGGCAATCCTCTTCCCTTCTTCGTCACCCTTCATCGTCTCTCCCTTTGCCTTGTGTGTCTTCTCAGTCAACTCCCTTCTAAAAAACGGGGTCTCTTCCGGAACCGCGCTGGCCGCAAGCTCCAGAGGTATCCACGGTTACACGCCTGTGCACGTGGGCACGTTATCAACCCCCCCACATCCGCCACCCACCACACTTTCGGCCACTCCCCCAATTCCCACCACTTTCTCACACTCCTGTCACTCACGTTACACCCTTAAGTTTGCCTTGATGTCCCAAAGCCTTCTAGCCCAGCGCAGTGTGTGTGAAATAATCGAGAAATTCGTATGAATGTGATCCGTTTTCTCTCTTTATTGAGAGTCGCGACACTTGACATCGAACATGATTCTCAGGCAATGGCTGACATTTGGTACCGTTGAAATATTCGCTTATTGGATTAGTTTGATCTTTATAATATTTCTTTTTAGAACGGGAACACACTGCTCTGGCGTAGAAATCTTTGACCAAACCTTGACTTGTGCGGCAGAACGATGGAGGGAACTCTGTTCAAAGGACATATATCCGTTCGCACATTTCAATGGCAACACTGCAGTCGACTGAGTCAGTTTGCCGGGTTTTGCACATAAACTCGGAGGACACAATGAACAATTGATTTTTTATTGCAAAACCAAGTTCTTTTGGATGTGTTAACGGTTCAATTTAGATTTAATACATTGCATTTGACTCCTCCCACCTACAGATCTGACAGCATGACATTAACATCTTTGTTCTTTTGAACAGAAGGTTGTTCCAAACTTTATTTTATTATTTTAATCTAAGCATGATGTTGCGTCACTGTTTTGATAGCATACTCAATTACTCATGCATGCTTCCTTTATTCATTTCGAACATTTTGTCGATGCAACCGAATGTCTGTGTTGTGCTTTTATAAATCGAGCCATGAAAAAAACAATTCTGAAAATGTGTCTCCCACACATTTTTGGGGTTTTTAAATCCAAAGTAAACCCGGCATGTATTTGAAGGATTCAGCTGGATTTGAACAACATTACCCACAAACCCCCCTTTATCTCAACCTGAGCATTTCAAATTTAACATTTGAAATGCCATTTCCCCTAATGCCCCTTTCGCTATTTAAATATTCATTTAAACGACATGCAACTCACAACGTACAACAAGTATTCCAGCAATAACTGGGAGTGAACGACGTCGACATGTCTCAAACATGTCAAACATGTCACGACTGTTTGTCCTAAATGGTGCTCTAGTCTCCATTTAGTGTACAATACTACCCTGACCCATATGTATCCTTGTCAGAAGTAGTACACAGGAAAAATAGTGCACTGGCTGTTTGGGACTCAGTCAGCTGGAAGGGTCCCATGCTGCCGTCTCATTGGACAACACAAATACAACGTTGTTCCCATTTAACTGCATAACTGCGCTCTGTCTAATGGGTTTGATAAGAGTTTTATGTGCCATTGCTGTCAAGTGTTCATTTATAGTGGAGGATAATGTCAGTCCGTGTACATTTGTGTTTTTACCCCAGACCTACACACACACACACACACACACACACACACACACACACGCTAATAGTAAGCCACCCGGCCGGTAGCAATCAACCAGTCAATCAATAAGTTAATCTACTTAGTTACTTAGCCAGTCAGCAAATCAAACAATCAGTAATGCAGTTCAAGCCAGCCAGTTTCTCAATTGGTCAATAGTTTAGCACCCCAACTACCAGTTAGATGACCAAAAATTTGGCAAATCAGCCAGTCAGTCAGTCAACAAGTCAGCCATTCTTTACATTTAGTATCTGTGTAATCCTCTGTTGTTGTGTCTGAATGCTGTGGCTGGCTAATGGAAGTCACTAGATACATTATGTCTTGTTGTCTGTACCCTGCTGTCTGTACCCTGCTGTCTGTACCCTGCTGTCTGTATCCTGCTGTCTGTATCCTGCTGTCTGTATCCTGCTGTTTGTATCCTGCTGTCTGTATTCTGCTGTCTGTACCCTCCTGTCTGTACCCTCCTGTCTGTACCCTGCTGTCTGTACCCTGCTGTCTGTACCCTCCTGTCTGTATCCTGCTGTCTGTACCCTGCTGTCTGTATCCTGCTGTCCGTACCCTGCTGTCTGTACCCTGCTGTCTGTACCCTCCTGTCTGTATCCTGCTGTCTGTACCCTGCTGTCTGTACACTGCTGTCTGTACCCTCCTGTCTGTATCCTGCTGTCTGTATTCTGCTGTCTGTATCCTGCTGTCTGTATTCTGCTGTCTGTACCCTCCTGTCTGTATCCTGCTGTCTGTATCCTGCTGTCTACCCTGCTGTCTGTACCCTGCTGTCTGCACCCTTTTGGCTGTACCCTGCTGTCTGTACCCTGCTGTCTGTACCCTGCTGTCTGTACCCTGCTGTCTGTACCCTCCTGTCTGTATCCTGCTGTCTGTATTCTGCTGTCTGTACCCTGCTGTCTGTACCCTGCTGTCTGTACCCTCCTGTCTGTATCCTGCTGTCTGTATTCTGCTGTCTGTACCCTCCTGTCTGTACCCTCCTGTCTGTAGCCTGCTGTCTGTACCCTGCTGTCTGTACCCTGCTGTCTGTATCCTGCTAACACCACTAACATCCAGACTGCTTCTTTGCTGCTTGGCTAAACTCAGAGTCTGAAACACCCAGGTGATCTACAGGAGCATATAGATCCATGGTCAATGAGGAACATTTCCCAACAACATTTAACAGACCTCCTAAGTGGCAGATAAATGTTATTCATCCGACACAAATGTGGACCGACGCGTTTCACCGTTCTGTCGTTGTTCCAGTAGCAGCAAAATTGGTTTCCGAGACCGAATGCGGATGAACAACTCCCGTTCGTCGCAGGCGATCAGGAACAAGGCGTCGCCGCTGCCTCCCGGGATGAGTGTCCGTCATTCCCCCGGCACAGAGACGGTCCCAGATGCCACCAGCCCCGGGAAGGTGCAGAAAAGCTGGAGCTTCAACGACCGCACGCGTTTCCGAACCTCCCTACGACTGAAACCCAGGCCTCCTGCAGATGGTGGGAACTAGGACTTCTCGCACACGTGCATTTACACGCAAGCATGTATACGCACATACAAACACACACACGTACACACATGTCCGCGGTGTAAATGTACACATACACACACCCTCTCACTTGCTTGTACGATCTGTAGAATCTTTCTAAATTGGCACAGGCACCTACACAGGCACAGGCACCTGCTCATACAGGATTTGTTGTGTCGTCCACAGTGGAAGGATTAGGGGAGGACAGTGTTGAAGACAAACCGTATTGTGATGTACCCATGGAGGAAGTGATCCCAGCAGTGAAAACCTTGATACGGGCTGTCAGGTGCGTCCTACACTTTCTCAATTACTACGCCTGTAACGTCACGTTAGCTCGGGGGCCTCCTGTTCGTCGAACCCCAAAAAAAATGTAAACAACCATTTATCATGCTTTATTTGCTTTATTTCTTATGCTTTAGTAACAGTGAAAGTGGGGAAGCTAAGAGGAAAGTATGCTGCAAATGGCGCAGGCCGGATTGAATAATTAGGCAGTTGCACTTATTGTTAGTTTATTTTTAATGTGTGTGATAACAGTCATTGGCAGCACTAAAATGATGAGGTCACAGGAAGTGATGGTTTTATGAGTGATCATAGTGAGATCTCTAGCTCTAGTTTTGCCTACTTCTTTACTGAGTTGCTCAAACGCTGTCATGAAATTGGCGAGGAGATGGGGCGTTGAGGGAAATGGGGCGTTGGATCTCACTGGCACAGCAATCCTGTTGTGACAGGGCAAGAAGGTCAATATTCAGGGAGGCCACAACTTAGATGTGAGACGCTGTGCGCACAATGTTCTTAATGTTTGGCAAAAGCATTGAACTGCACATCATTCTGAGAGCATCATCTCTACTGTGAAGAATGGTGGTGGAAGCATCATGTTATGGGGGTGCCTCTCTGAGTCAGGGTAGGGAAAGTTTGTAAAAGAAAAACGAGTGCAAAATGGATGCATTTTTGCTTTTATACTTGTAATTTATCCTGAACAATTTGTAAATTTCATTTTTCATTTGACAATATGAACGTTATTTGTGTTGATCAATGTAGATGTCATCTTGTTGCACGATGAAATGGGTAAAAGTGCAAGGAGGAGAATACTTTTGAGGATCACTGTGAATATCACGGAGCCAAACCAATTCCTTTAAACCTTTTTTCCACTGAGCGAGGCTGAAAAAAGCCCCAATTGCCTGCAAACATCTGTACGGAGATAGTGTGAGTGTCCCCAGAGTCAGTCACAACCACCAGCCCCATATTTCATGCTGCATGACAATGTTTGTGTTTCTATTTATACTCTGTGTATAGAATAGTATGATATATGTTTCATGGATAAGGCCCAGCCACGATACCATAAGGCTGGGGAAAACATATTCTCTGTTGACGCTGTGACTTCACGCAGAACCCTCAAGGTTTAAATAAAGCCACTTCAGAGGAGAAAATACAAGATTATGATTTTTTTATTGGAGCCACGATACTAAAGAGATATCCCATAAGGCTGGGGAAAACATATTCTCTGTTGACGCTGTGACTTCACGCAGAACCCTCAAGGTTTAAATAAAGCCACTTCAGAGGAGAAAATGTAAGCCTTATGTAAGTTTCCCACCTATGATTTATGTATTTTACATAACAGGTAAACTCAGCGTGGGTTAGAATGATGAGTCTTCACTTTTATAAGACTCATCCAGTTTATCAAGCTGCCTACCTGTCTGTGGAAATGTGTGGGGTGTGCTGTTTAGGGGATGGGAGGGGAGGCTGGAGGGGGGGTACAGCAGCTGTGAGATATCTGCTGTAGGTGTCCCAGAGAAATCATCAAGCTACGCAAAATCAATCAATATCAATCCATTTCTGTGCTTTCCCACACACACGTCTAAACATTTTGACGTGCTGCTCGGCTACCGACGAACATCGCTTTGTTCTTTAAGGTTATCAATGAAACAAATAAGCTGTTTGTTGAGCTAATGTCCACTTCCTCTATTGACTAATAAAGTAATGTAACATAAAACCAAACCACTAATGACCTAACGCCAACTGGCATGTTAAGTGCTGACTTGTGCATATTTGGTCCAGATCTCAATAAGCCTTTTAAATTGCCTCTGAGCTGTAGCTAATGATTTAGTGCCAACCTTGCCCACCTTGCCAACCATGTCCCTATACCAGTCAGTTATAAGGGGCATTCTTCAGACTGACCAATGTATGAATATCACCACGCACTGAAAAAAGACGACTCAGCTCTTTAAGGAACTCCTTTGTGGATGGAAATAAATTAGGATTTTTCCTTTCTTTTTTGGCTCTTTTCTTTTATACACACACCTGGCAGAAATTGAAAAAATGCATCTACCTGCAAAAATTGAAAAAATACTTTTTTTTCATTAAGAATGTACCCAGAGTGCTTTGTGGGGAGGAAGGAGGTGGGGTCTGCTGAGTGCTGTGCAGGCACCATCTGGGGTCCACCAAACGTTTACTACGCCCACTGTCTCTTGCATAGCAGAAAAGAGAAAGGGAGAGGAAGAGACAGAGGGGAAACGAAAAAGAGAGACAGGGTTCATGTGTGGTTGTGTGCGTTTTTTACAGTGACTTAACTGGAGAGTTGCTGCACACAGCACTAAAGTGCAATCTGTTCTCGACAACGATGGTTAACATTTCATGCCGTCCTACTTAAGATTCTTAGGCGTCATATGAGCCTGTGTTCTAATGTGTTCTACAGCCCTGTACATGTATGTTTCTATATCAGGACATCACACACACGGAGCATGCACTCTATCAGGACATCACACACACAGAGCATGCATTATATCAGGACATCACACACACACACAGAGCATGCACTCTATCAGGACATCACACACACAGAGCATGCACTATATCAGGACATCACACACACAGAGCATGCACTATATCAGGACATCACACACACAGAGCATGCACTATAGCAGGACATCACACACACAGAGCATGCACTATAGCAGGACATCACACACACAGAGCATGCACTCTATCAGGACATCACACACACAGAGCATGCACTATATCAGGACATCACACACACAGAGCATGCACTATATCAGGACATCACACACACACAGAGCATGCACTATATCAGGACATCACACACACAGAGCATGCACTATATCAGGACATCACACACACACAGAGCATGCACTATATCAGGACATCACACACACAGAGCATGCACTATATCAGGACATCACACACACACAGAGCATGCACTATATCAGGACATCACACACACAGAGCATGCACTATATCAGGACATCACACACAGAGCATGCACTATATCAGGACATCACACACACAGAGCATGCACTATATCAGGACATCACACACACAGAGCATGCACTATATCAGGACATCACACACACAGAGCATGCACTATAGCAGGACATCACACACACAGAGCATGCACTATATCAGGACATCACACACACAGAGCATGCACTATATCAGGACATCACACACACAGAGCATGCACTCTACCACTGATCTACACCAACCTCTCCGATGAACTTTAACATCTAAGTCAACCTTGGTGCTTCATGTCTTTCCGCCTGAGCTCCACAGGACCCGTTAATGTCATAATTTTCCCCCCAGCTGTGACAAAACACACTGATTATCAAGCATTCTTAGCCCATCTGTGTGCCAGCGATATGGTTCCTCGTAAAGCAATTCCCCTCCTCGCCACCTCGGCCAACTTCGATTCACAGAGCAATCCATCATGGTTCGGGATGACAGGTTAAGTGCGTCTATTTTGCGGCGCGCTAACATTTGGCGTTTCCTTTATTCTGCCGAGTAAGCACCATCGGGTCTGGGCAGGGAGAGGATTGTGGGTAGCTACCCCCCCCCGCCCGCACTTCCTGCCTTAATGCCAGCCAGACCCCTCTACCCTCTGACTCTCCTGTAGTGTGACAAGCAGCCGTAACTCTGTCCTGAACACTGCTGGTGTTGCCGTTGACTCGGTAATACGGTAAATGCTTGCTCGACGGTCCTCAACACCGCTAATGTCTCTCTAGGAAAAGAGCAGTGATTAGTGGAGGGTGGATGGAAATATAATTAGATCTGTGCACTAGAGCATCTGTCCACACCACTGGCTCAGTGAGAGAAAATGAGGTTGACTAGAAACACACGTTTGTGTGTGTGTGTGTGTGTGTGTGTGTGTGTGTGTGTGTGTGTGTGTGTGTGTGTGTGTGTGTGTGTGTGTGTGTGTGTGTGTGTGTGTGTGTGTGTGTGTGTGGTGTGTGTGTGTGTGTGTGTGTGTGTGTGTGTGGTGTGTGTGTGTGTGTGGTGTGTGTGGTGTGTGTGTGTGCTCGCTCAAGAGGGCGAGAACTAGTAGTTGACTGAGACTCACTACTTTCTCACGCTGTCTCTATACACAGGGCACCGATATTCAGATATTAATTACAGTAAGTATTCTACGATTAGAGGTATTCAGATATTATTTATACAGTAAGTATTCTACGATTAGAGGTATTCAGATATTATTTATACAGTAATTATTCTACGATTAGAGGTATTCAGATATTATTTATACAGTAATTATTCTACGATTAGAGGTATTCAGATATTATTTATACAGTAAGTATTCTACGATTAGAGGTATTCAGATATTATTTATACAGTAATTATTCTACGATTAGAGGTATTCAGATATTATTTATACAGTAAGTATTCTACGATTAGAGGTATTCAGATATTATGTATACAGTAAGTATTCTACGATTAGAGGTATTCAGATATTATTTATACTACGGGTGAGATGATATGGATTGATACGAGGTTTGATTATTTTTTATTCAAATAAATAAAAGCGAAAAAATGTCTTTTTTTTATTAAAATGAAATAAATTATGAAAACAGCAAAACTCTCTTTAGGAAAACTTCTAGTATAATATAAAAAGTAAAAAGTTCAGTGGCTGTGAGTAATTTGGCTCCCGCATTCCTCACGCATCTGCGTTTCATTGGTTGATACCGTGTGTCTGATTGACAAGAGTTATTGGCGAGGCAGTTAGTCTGAGTAGACAGTCAGAACGAATGTGTGTGCTTGAGCATTTAGGCGTATATTGAAAATGTTTTATTGTTTTCGTTCTTTAAGTTATTTATTTATATTCACATAAATATTGCCCCCCCAGGCCTTAATTATTATGTTATTTTGAGTGTTTGCTTCATCTTGTATTTATTTAACTACTTTGAATTTACTGGAAAGTATTCCAACATTTTCACGTTGAGCACATGTGTATTTCTTTGCTATTAAGCGATTTGGAAAAGCATACATTTCTATTTAAGGTCCCAAACTTTACAACGCATGAAGGAACTCTCCGTAGTGATCTGAGAATTGTGTCATGGCATAGATCTGGTTTAAAAAAAAAACTAATTAATTGAAAATTCCCAAGCGGGCTCCCTCATTGTTAGACTGGGAGGAATGTGGAATTCCCAAAACTGTTCCTAAAGCTGGCTGTCTAGTTGAACTAATTAAACATGCAAGAAAGGCCCTAGTTGGGGAGGTGAACAAAAACCCAATAGCCACTCAATCGATTTATGAGCTATAATACAGTGAGGTCCTTGAAGACAACCTGGGGTTTTCAAAGGTCTTGAGAAATGTGTGTAAACTATTAACTATTAAGTGTTTACATGCTTGCAAAAGTACCATGTAACATTAGAATTTACTCGAATAAACATGAATAAAATATTGTATTGTGAGGTAATGGACATCTTGGAGTCAATCAGTGTAATGAAAAAGGCTTTGGAAGTTAGCATTGCACGTCAATCTGTTAGGTTAAAGTTATCAAATGCACATGTAAATGAGCAGAAATATTTATATAGTTATGAGACACGTTTTGGTTTATTTACTAGATGTTTAATGAAAGATCTTTTTTCTAATTCAAATGCTATCTTCCTTTTTATCCTTAACATGTGTGTGTGTCTGTGTGTGTGTCTGTGTGTTTAGGATCCTGAAGTTTCTGGTGGCCAAGAGAAAGTTTAAGGAGACATTGCGTCCATATGACGTGAAGGACGTCATAGAGCAGTACTCTGCTGGACATCTGGACATGCTGGGACGAATCAAGAGTCTGCAAACCAGGTACACACATACACAGACACACATATACAGACGCACATATACAGACGCACATATACAGACGCACATATACAGACGCACATATACAGACGCACATATACAGACGCACATATACAGACGCACATATACAGACGCACATATACAGACGCACATATACAGACGCACATATACAGACGCACATATACAGACGCACATATACAGACGCACATATACAGACGCACACATACAGACGCACACATACAGACGCACACATACAGACGCACACATACAGACGCACACATACAGACGCACACATACAGACGCACACATACAGACGCACACATACAGACGCACACATACAGACGCACACATACAGACGCACACATACAGACGCACACATACAGACGCACACATACAGACGCACACATACAGACGCACACATACAGACGCACACATACAGACGCACACATACAGACGCACACATACAGACGCACACATACAGACGCACACATACAGACGCACACATACAGACGCACACATACAGACGCACACATACAGACGCACACATACAGACGCACACACATACAGACGCACACATACAGACGCACACATACAGACGCACACATACAGACGCACACATACAGACGCACACATACAGACGCACACATACAGACGCACACATACAGACGCACACATACAGACGCACACATACAGACGCACACATACAGACGCACATATACAGACGCACATATACAGACGCACATATACAGACGCACATATACAGACGCACATATACAGACGCACATATACAGACGCACATATACAGACGCATATACAGACGCACATATACAGACGCACACATACAGACGCACACATACAGACGCACACATACAGACGCACACATACAGACGCACACATACAGACGCACACATACAGACGCACACATACAGACGCACACATACAGACGCACACATACAGACGCACACATACAGACGCACACATACAGACGCACACATACAGACGCACACATACAGACGCACACATACAGACGCACACATACAGACGCACACATACAGACGCACACATACAGACGCACACATACAGACGCACACATACAGACGCACACATACAGACGCACACATACAGACGCACACATACAGACGCACACATACAGACGCACACATACAGACGCACACACAGACAGCACACATACAGACGCACACATACAGACGCACACATACAGACGCACACATACAGACGCACACATACAGACGCACACATACAGACGCACACATACAGACGCACACATACAGACGCACACATACAGACGCACACATACAGACGCACACATACAGACGCACACATACAGACGCACACATACAGACGCACACATACAGACGGACACATACAGACGCACACATACAGACGCACACATACAGACGCACACATACACGCACACATACAGACGCACACATACAGACGCACACATACAGACGCACACATACAGACGCACACATACAGACGCACACATACAGACGCACACATACAGACGCACACATACAGACGCACACATACAGACGCACACATACAGACGCACACATACAGACGCACACATACAGACGCACACATACAGACGCACACATACAGACGCACACATACAGACGCACACATACAGACGCACATATACAGACGCACACATACAGACGCACACATACAGACGCACACATACAGACGCACACATACAGACGCACACATACAGACGCACACATACAGACGCACACATACAGACGCACACATACAGACGCACACATACAGACGCACACATACAGACGCACACATACAGACGCACACATACAGACGCACACATACAGACGCACACATACAGACGCACACATACAGACGCACACATACAGACGCACACATACAGACGCACATATACAGACGCACATATACAGACACACAGCAAACTTACAGAATGTCAGTCACATGCTCAATACCTAAACCATAACACTAGAAAATTAACAATTTTTCAATTTTCCCTGATTATTGTGCATTGTGGTTTTGGTTTGGTTTTGGGTCTTTCTCAGGGTGGATCAGATAGTGGGTCGTGGTTCCTCCTATCAGCCAGATAATAAGAAGGTGAGGAGTGAAAAAGGAGAGAAGACCCCACCAGAACTGGACCTTATGGACGAGCTCAGTATGATGGGACGCGTCATGAAGGTGGAGAAACAGGTAGAGATCTATAGTACAGTATAGTACAGGACAGTATAGTACAGTACGGTATAGTACAGGACAGTATAGTACAGGACAGTATAGTATAGTACAGGACAGTATAGTACAGGACAGTATAGTATAGTACAGGACAGTATAGTACAGGGCAGTATAGTACAATACAGTACAGGGCAGTATAGTACAGGACAGTATAGTACAGGGCAGTATAGTACAATACAGTACAGGGCAGTATAGTACAGGACAGTATAGTACAGGACAGTATAGTATAGTACAGTATAGTTCAGTAAAGTATAGTACATTATCATATAGTACAGTATAGTACGGTACAGCATATTACAATATAGTACAGAACCTCAGCCTAAGACACTGTTTGGGTCTCATAAAACACTATTTTACAACTCTGTGGAATACTTGTCAAATTTAGTCAAGGTGTTTATAAACATCAGAAGGGAATTATAGTGGAAACCCTTTTTACATTTGTTCCAGTTGTTATTGGCCTGATGATTCATTATTATTTATTTGTGGGTTGAAAATGACAATGCATCAACCTTTTCAAATAATTAGTGAGACAACACCAGGGAAATTATAATCTCTGATACAATATATAATCATGGCTAATGCCCCTTACATTTGTATATGTGTACATAACATGCTGGTAATAATGCAGTAGACCATAAAGTTTTGTGTGACTTGTCTATATGTATCTGTACAGTATATTCTACACCTGTTGCATGCAGGTGCAGTCCATAGAGAACAAGCTGGATCTTCTTCTCAACTTCTACAGCCAGTGTCTGAAGAAAGGCTCCTCCAACTTCACTCTGTCGTCCATGTTAGAACCCGACCTGACGTCTGACTACCACAGCCCTACTGACCAGCGTGACCTCTTCCCCTCCGCCAACACGCTCAACCTCTCCCGTTCAGAGTTCAGCAACATGGAGTGACTGGTGCTGTGTTCAAAGACTGGGTCTAGGGCCCGATAACAGACCCTGATGACCGTAATGTATTTAAGCCCTGAGATGTCATGTCCTCAAACAGTAACCCCTTTAACCCCAGATCTTTTCAATAATTCCTCATGCAATTTGATTCCTGATGAAGGCTGACTTCCTCCCTTTATATCTCGAATCACCCCCCTGGCCCTTCAGGGATTCATAATTCACACCTCGGACCAACACTAGTTTAGACTGAAACTTCTTTCCTTTGGATCTTAAACATCCTTCACAAGTGGAGACTTCACCATGGTAGACTCTATTAACACAACTGCCCCAGGCCACCCTCACAGTTACTCATGCTACATCCCCTTACTTCTGTCTTTGCCCAAAACGTCCGCCTTCCTCATTATCTCGCCATGACAGCCCTAACCCTTACCCCAAAATCAGTCCTTGTCAGTGAATCTGTGTGAAGCCTCTGCATCTTGCACTGAACATACCGACGCTGACCACCAGAGGGAGCTACATGAACAGAGAACTAACCGAAGCCCCTCTCTACACCGCTCTGTCTCGTTCCCTCTGGGGAAAAGAAAAGAGAGCGAACATGACTAAATACTTGACTACCGAGTCCAACCAGTATCACTCACCAATTACGTTGTACAAACTGTATCCATCAATGCCTTTTCTTAAAACTGTCGATTCAACTTTAAGCAAAGTTGGGGTTTTGTACTTTTTTTCACAGGATGTTTGGTTTCTGATATGAGTTCTGCTTTTAACCCTTTCCCGGTTGTCTGATTGTAATAGATATACTTCCAAACGAACGAGTGCTAAAACGCTGAAGCCCTCCAACTGTTAGGACCAATGCTATGATTTCGTGGATATCCGGGACTTTGTAGTTCAGCCACTGATGCCCATTGGAGAGACGGGCTGGGCTGTCTTTAACTTTTGATGAATGTAATGCAGGTACCCGGGGCCAGCCCCTGTTCGTCTTGTCTTGTCCCCATCACAGCTTAACTCTTCCCAATATGCTGGCGGGCTACCCAACCTGGAAATAACATCCAAAATGGATGTTTTGTGACACTCCACTGGAGTCACCAACTGATGTTTCTTTCTCCAACAAGCCTAGCTTTGCCCCCCAAAAAACAGTTCTGCCTTTAATACAGCCAACGTGGTTTTGTTTTTATTGTTTAAAACAGAAGTATTGGCTGTTATTTTCAGAATCAGAGTTTAGAAATGGACACTGTTTATGTCCTCACGCTAGGAGTGGTTATGGTGGATATGGTATGTTTCCCATATGTTAATTACTTCAGAAACCTCTTTGTCTTGCAGCCCGTCCATCAGTCATACATGTTTCATGGTACAAACACACGGATCAATAGAATCTTCTACTCCTCCCGTTTCACAGGACCTGTTTCCTGTGTTTTGTAGCAAAGGGTTTAGACGGGCCAATCGGTTGATGCCTTTTAACGAGGTTGTACTGCACTCCAGCCAACCCAACTATCAACTATCTCCGACCACATTCCAACATGGACACTCAGTAGCAACTACTTAGAATGCGTGGAACGTGCGTGGAACGTGCTAGAACAGGGCCTTAGTTTCTGACATTGGATGTAAAGAGAGGACGATTGTCTCGTTGATTGTCTCAACTCGTGCACTAGGTAGTTACAGCCAACGAATAGGCAGTAAGCACTGTGCCTGTGCTGTGGCCAGTTGTTTGAATGCTGATTGGTGGAGTCCGGTCAGGTGGGGTCGGATATGATAACACCTGAAAGACATCCATCCACGGCATCAGCATGATCTCCAGTACTGTCTAGTAGTGTCAGTACTATCTACGCGTGCGTCTCAGCAAACAGATCCAGCTTTATGACTATAGTCTTTATCTCAATGCAGCCGGTAAAGTAAAAGCCTTCCCTTGGTTCATCTAGAATAGATATTACACCTGAGCTATAATAAGGCACACTCATGTCTGTGCTGATTATCGCCCGTGATAAAGACGAGCGGAGAACTTGTGCTAAATATAAAACCCAGGCGATGAGCTATGTCGTAATTTGGTGGTTAATGGTTCATCAACAGACACTAAAACAGTGTTTCACTCGTAGATATATCCCATGTAAAGCTTTTCTGATGGACAGAACTGGAAAAGCCACTGTAACTAACATTATGGCATCTGCAGAGACCGGTTTGTTTATAATAATATGTTGCTCTTTTGTCCTATTTGTTCATTAACTCCACTCGGTCTCTTCTGACAGCTGTTATAAATTCTTTAAATTTTCTTTTATGTCTTTGACGTTTTAAAGTGAATGTAAAATATGAGCCCATATGGAAATGTGTACATTTTGTGTACATCTAAAAAAAGTTATATTTTTAGTGTTAGCAACAAAAAATATAAATGGTAGCAAGATTTTAGCACAAACACAGCACTTTTAGCGCGCACACACACACACGTCACAGACCAAGTCCCAAAGCTCAACCGTTTATTTGACTGTCATAGGACATAATTGCAACCGGTCGTAACGATGGACATTTTCTTTTTCTCAGAATCACAGTTGTCAGTTTTCCGCCAATACAAGCATGTCCCTCCCCCATGAGAGGCTTGGACAATTTATTTAATTCAATCAAGCCAGAATGTAGTTGACTCAGGTGCATAAATGTTCCATTGAAACAAACGGGTGTTTCTGAGAAACACTTTAGTCATGCAAAACACCTCAATGTCACGACCTGATGCTTTCGTTAATTTTTAAAAGTGTACGGGAAGTTGCAGGACGCAGGTATTTTGGTTTGACATAATTTAATTATTTATTGATGGATGTTAAATTTTTTTGCAGATTAAAAAACCCAATAATTTCATTGTCAATGTTGAGGTAGCCAGTGAGCAACTACATGTATGTACAATATATGAGGCCAGTGTCTCATAATAAACCTGTTTGTCTTTACAGTATAATAACATAATCTGTATGGTCCTCTCTGAATGAATTCATAAAATTAATGGTCAGAGAGCTGGGTGCCTTCTACGCCATGTTTCTGTTAAGCGGAGTACAGCATTGAATTCTTCCTAATAGATTTGACAACTAGTGGGTTTGAGGAAAAAAAGAATTCCATATTTATATCGATCTCGGTTTGTTAACACACCTGGGCACAGTAGTTCGAACGTGTCGAGTTTTTTCTCTGATCACATAAAAACGGATTGGAATGTGTAGCTTTAAAACAATCACGGCTACTCTCATGTATTCATATTCTGACACATTTCTGGACTGAACGGTGACCTGAAGCCGTCACACGTTCACTTCATTTTTCCGGCACATTGCCTTAACTTCCTAAGCATGTAACAGAGATCCAATGGCTTCCACACCACTACCTCCGAGGCCACCTCTACCAGGGCATTAGCTCCCATAGCAACTGAGCTGATTGGCTGATTGGCTGACGGATATGAATGCTATGCATGATCTAATTCTTATCTATTGTCTTCTTCCGCATGTTCATTTGTTTCTGGCCCTTTAAAGATTCCGGCCCATCGCTGGTGGGCCCTGGTCATTATTAGTGCACTATGTAGGAAATAGGGTTCCATTTGGCAGGGGGCCACTCACTTGCTGCCATTCCGACATTCCATCCCTCTTCCTCCAACAGGCCCACACTAATGAATGGGAACTGTGGTTATGTTGAGAAGATCACCACAACGTCAAAGCAATAAACTAATGCTAACAGATTGTCTTCCATGCAATTTCAATGTTTTTATTTTCTAATATGCACCCGGTTTGGTTTCTATAGGGGAAACCATACAATGCTTACTACTTGTTATGGATAGCTCATTTGACTAACTTATTAATTTATTTGTTTGTTTCAATAAAGCTCTTTAATTGAATAATGATGTTGCCAGTTCCTCATTTTAATTTAATTGTTTTTTTTGTGGTGCTCCTTTTTCTGGGATGGAGAGTTCAGAATCGCCCTGTCTGTTTATACACACACAAGGATTTTTTTTGCAGCATTTACACATTTTATGACGAACACAAACCGAGCAAAACACATAACACGAACAGTCAAGAGACCTCCTTCTGGATCGTCCGCAGACATCTAAGAGCAGCTGTGAGCTAGGGTGGGCTCTCTTATAGCGTTCCCTGGTTTGAGTCGAGATGCAACTATCCTCACAAAAAGCTGATATGTGAAGTCTTCCGTAAATTCATCAATATTATCTGTGGCAGCCCTGAAGTTGTCGCAATCAGTACAGAACAGACAATCATGTAGAGACTCTTTGGCTCCACTGCTCCACTTTTTTTACTTGTTACAACAGGCTTAGAGAGTTTAAAAATGTTCCTAGTTGATGGAATTAGGTGGACCATCACTCATGTTACACAATTCAAGTTTTTCATCGCTCTTCTGGTTTAACCTTTTCTTGTTTTACCTAATAATTCTAGCAGGTACTGTAATATATAATCTCTCTATATATATATATATATATAGACATTCCTGGTGCCATCAGCAGACAGTTTCTAAACGTAGTCCTGCGTGCAAACACCACATATTTGTTCATAATTTATAGTGTAATTTAGCAAATTGGAAGACGTACGCTATAATAACAACTCAAAAGTAATGACACCAAATGTATGTTATTGCACGTTTAGCTCAGACCTGTACTTGGGATCAGGTGGCAGGAAAGTTTGTTGATGGGATGATGTCATTACTGCACAACGCAGTGTTTAAACCCTAACGTAAGCTGATGCAATTTGAGGCTGCAGACTTGATTTATGTAACAAATAGCAACAAGGCAAAGCCTGCTGATGGAAATTGACTGAGTACCATAGTGATTTGTACTTACTCTGTAATCTCTGTTTCTCTCTCTCTCACACACACTGTCTCAGTCTGTCATTCTCTGTTTCTCGAAAAATCTTTCTCTTTCTGTCTTTCTCGATCTGCACAGAGTACTGAACATTGAGTGGATCCACCAGGAAACAGTCTTTCCCAACCCTGCTGGATCACTTGCACTGGGATATAGAGGCAATGGCAACAAATCAGTGGTAAACTATTCCGATGTCGTTATTTCAAACGTTTGTGTTGATATTGCTGTTGTTCTCATCATCCTAATTTCACGTAATTCATAGGTGTAGTGCACGCGCAGAGCGAACATAACCCGTCATGGTATTTATTTAAATTAAACACTGAACAATGAACAGCTGTCACGACCGCTGTATGGTGTAGTGTAGGAGGAAGCCATGTGCAGGAGCCGTATATCCGTTTGGTCAGGTTTATTAATACACCAACGTAAAACAAACCGATAACGGCGGAAAAAAGGCTAACTGGTTTAACTGAAATAAACAGTGCGCATATCGCGTCTTATAACAAACATTTCACAAACCACAATAGCACTCAAAATACACAAACACTCACCTCTAAAATAACGTGTGACATGTAACAATGCGAAGCCGCGAGTGCACTGCTCGCGACCCTCTTATATCCCACATAAAGTGACAGATTACTAACAGCTGTGACCACGTGAAAGAGGAAGTAATCACAGCTAGTGAGTACAAAAACACGGAAGTGGATCACCGAAATGGAAGTGTAGCAACGCCACCACACCAATCGTGACAGTATCCCCCACTAAAAGGCTAGCTCCCCAGATAGCCGAACGGAAACACAAAACCAAAACAAGGGAGCAACAGGGAGAGAACCCACAGTCAAACCCAAAAGGGTCAGTCCAGCCCTGAATAGGCCTCGGTGGCTGAGAGGCCGCCATCTAGTGCGGCTGAGAAACCGCCATCTAGTGCGGCTGAGAGGCCGCCATCTAGTGCGGCTGAGAGGCCGCCATCTTGTGCGGCTCAGAGTCCGCCGTCGTAGGCGACGTGGTGGCGGAGGCCATCGTGAGCGCCGTCGTGGCGGCGGCCATCGTGGGCGCCGTCGTGGCGGCGGCCATCGTGGGCGCAGTCGTGGCGGCGGCCATCGTGGGCGCAGTCGTGGCGGCGGCCATCGTGAGCGTAGTCGTGGCGGCGGCCATCGTGAGCGTAGTCGTGGCGGCGGCCATCGTGAGCGTAGTCGTGGCGGCGGCCATCGTGAGCGTAGTCGTGGCGGCGGCCATCGTGAGCGTAGTCGTGGCGGCGGCCATCGTGAGCGTAGTCGTGGCGGCGGCCATCGTGAGCGTAGTCGTGGCGGCGGCCATCGTGAGCGTAGTCGTGGCGGCGGCCATCGTGAGCGTAGTCGTGGCGGCGGCCATCGTGAGCGTAGTCGTGGCGGCAGCCATCTTGAGCGCTGCCGTGACGGCGGCAGCCATCTTGGGCGCTGGCGTGACGGCGGGAGCCATCGTGGATGCTGGCGTGACGGCGGGAGCCATCGTGGACGCTGGCGTGACGGCGGGAGCCTTCTTTGGCGCTGGCGTGACGGCGGCAGCCATCTTGGGCGCTGGCGTGACGACGGCAGCCATCTTGAGCGCTGGCGTGACGGCAACAGCCATCTTGGGCGCTGGCGTGACGACGGCAGCCATCTTGAGCGCTGGCGTGACGGCAACAGCCATCTTGAGCGCTGGCGGGACGGCGGGAGCCATCGTGGACGCTGGCGTGACGGTGGCAGCCATCTTGGACGCTGGCGTGACGGCGGCAGCCATCTTGGGCGCTGGCGTGACGGCGGCAGCCATCTTGAGCGCTGGCGGGACGACGGCAGCCATCTTGAGCGCTGGCGTGACGGCAACAGCCATCTTGAGCGCTGGCGTGACGGCAACAGCCATCTTGGGCGCAGGCGTGGTGGCGACCATCTCAGGCCCAGGCGTGGTGGCGACCATCTCAGGCGCAGGCGTGGTGGCGACCATCTCAGGCGCAGGCGTGGTGGCGACCATCTCAGGCGCTGGCTCCTGTAAGTCCAGCCATGTCCTCCACCACGTCCTAATAACAGTTGAGGGCTGTTCATCCAACCCCTCCGGGGGTTTCTCTGTCCCTGACGTCGGTGGCAGAAAAGGGTCTTCCCACGGCGGGGGTAGTGGCTGTAGCTCCAGGGGTTTTCCTCCCCCTGTCTGCAGCCCCGGAGCAGTGGGTGGCTGTTCCTGCAGCACCAGGACCGTGGGTGTTCTCTCCGCGGACCTTCCTGAACACCCCGTTAGCTCCCCCCCAAAAATGTCTTTGGGGCGCTTCCGGGATGCCCTCATCCTTCCTTCATAGAAGGCCCGCGGACCCATTATAACTGGCCCTGAATGTCGCTTCGGTGGTTCCACCGTAGCATACGGCCGGAGACGTAGCCACCGCTCCTGTGGTGTCTCCGGCCGATTCCACTCCCACCACTCCGTGGGGCGACGGCGAGTTTCATCCGACGGGGCGCTATAGCTTGCCCCCCCGTGGAATCCACTCACCGTCTGGCTCTGCTGGCGTTCTTTATGGCTTCGCATTCTGTCACGACCGCTGTATGGTGTAGTGTAGGAGGAAGCCATGTGCAGGAGCTGTATATCCGTTTGGTCAGGTTTATTAATACACCAACGTAAAACAAACCGATAACGGCGGAAAAAAGGCTAACTGGTTTAACTGAAATAAACAGTGCGCATATCGCGTCTTATAACAAACATTTCACAAACCACAATAGCACTCAAAATACACAAACACTCACCTCTAAAATAACGTGTGACATGTAACAATGCGAAGCCGCGAGTGCACTGCTCGCGACCCTCTTATATCCCACATAAAGTGACCGATTACTAACAGCTGTGACCACGTGAAAGAGGAAGTAATCACAGCTAGTGAGTACAAAAACACGGAAGTGGATCACCGAAATGGAAGTGTAGCAACGCCACCACACCAATCGTGACAACAGCAAACTAAACTGAAAGTAAATCAAATTGGTGCTAACGTAGCGTCTTACGAAATACATAATAAAACAGTTCAACTTATACAACACACACACTACCACACATCAGACGTGACTTCAATCCAACAATACGAAGCAATTAGTGAAATTACACTCAAAACTTAATACACCCCAGCTGTGTGAAAACAACCAACCTAGCTACCCAAACGGAACTAGCCGTGTGCACCCCACTTACCGTCCTTTGTGGAACAAAACACACCACGTGACAGTACTCCCCCCCAAAGGCCTGGCTCCCAGAACAGCCAGGCAATATCCACCAATGACAAGAGAGGGAAGATGGGAACACACCTCTTGGGACACGCACGGAGGAAGACGAGGAGGGTTTTGACACTCCTCCAGGGACAATGGGGAACGGGAGCTCTTACAGAAGAAGAGGAGGAATAGTAGGAAGAAGAAGAGGCACTCCTCCAGATACATGGGACACTCCTCCGGAGATTCATGAAGAGGAGGATGAAGAAGAGAAGGCAAAGGGGCGAGAGGAGAACGAGGAGGAGGAGAGAGGTGACACTCTTCTGGAGGCAGTGGACACTCTTCCAAAACTGGGGGGAGGAGGTAAGTGCCATTCCTCCTCTGCCTCAGCCAGCTCAGGAACGTAGGAGACAAGAACCAGCTCAGGAACATAGGAGACAAGAACCAGCTCAGGAACGTAGGAGACAAGAACCAGCTCAGGAACATAGGAGACAAGAACCAGCTCAGGAACGTAGGAGACAAGAACCAGCTCAGGAACGTAGGAGACAAGAACCAGCTCAGGAGCACAGAAAACCGGAGCCTGCTCGGGAACACTAAAGATGGGGACTAGCTCAGGAACGCTGAAGACAGGGACCAGCTCAAGAACATTGGAGACCACTGGAATGCTGGAGGCATAGGCTGGCTCTGGCAGCTCCAGCCATACCCTCCACCACCTCCAGAGACTGGTGCTCCAACCTCTATGAGGGCTTTTGGCTTCTGGAGGATGGTGGCTGGAAAGGGAGCTGTAGCAATTATCTCCGCGGAAACCTCCCACCGTCAGCCTCTGCTGGCTCGTCAAATAGGCTTATTATTCCATCACGTAATCCGTCAGTGCATGAAGGAGCCAATCACAGAGCAAAATCACGTTTGTGGTTGTTGGTTTACTAGCATTAAAAGAAACACGTAACACAACTGGAAAACATACACAAAATTGAAAAGAAAAGTGCGCTTACACAAAGCGAGTAATAAAGCTACAAAACAGTAAACGACTTTAGCTAATGCAAACAATACCAAGCAAAACTAACCAGGAAACTTAAATAACCCACTGCTAATTGCTAACTTTGCCTCGTGATCAGCTAACAAAAACAGCTATGCTCCAAAATCACAGGGTACAGGAAGTGCTCCAAACTAAACACACTATGTGGAACACAACTTACCACAACCGTGACGCCTAAATAACTGGATTATGACTTTTCATTTTTGGTCTAGAAGGCCGAAATGCCTTCCAGGTACTATCTGAGATGTGTAGTTGCAAAGAAGTGTGTCTGAGTTCCACCTACTGTGCTGCTGAATTCAGGTCCTCTGCGTACATGGAATTTGATGGGTTTTTTTTACCCGACAGCTAATAAACAGAACAAGATTGAAGTAACAACGGCTGGAACAAATGCCAGCATACCCCGTCAGCCCAAATGAAAATACAATTTTTTTAGATAGTGAAAAACCTTAGTTGGGCCATATTGCTTCACCCCGAGGGACGGGCCATTTTGAAAATGGTTCACCTTAAGTCAACCTGTGTATGTTTAATGCAATAACATTAAAAGGAGAACACTTGTCCAGGCCTGGACATGCATGGAAAAAGGCTGCTGGAATGTTTGTATTTTAGTATGACATCAGTTGCTATGCAAAACCCTTTGACGTCAGCATTACTGATAACTTGATGCTGCCTAGAAACCAGAAAGCAAGGGAGTATAGTTTACCATCCAAATGAATGGCCCTCTAAACAAACATTTTATATTTGGATAAAAATTTAAGAGTTGTTAAAAGTTGAAATAGAAATGCATTTGTGTCGTGTTTGTTGATGAAAAAATATATAAAAGAAAACGTAAGGTGCTGTTTTCGTCCTGCCCGCGTATTGGCAAATCTTTTCAACATTCCAAAGCAAAAAAGCAACAGGTGCTGCATCAAATTGGACTTGAAAATGATGGAAAACCAAGGCTGAATGTGCCTCAAAGAAAATGACAAAATATTTTCTCACATTTCCACATATCGAAAGCACAACTGTTGCATAGTAGGATACCTACTAAAATTAAAAGCACCCTTTGTTTAGCAACAAGAGCTAGCTAGCAAACATATTTACATAATCTTACAAATACAATAGTGAATATAGCTAACGATCGAACTAGCAACTGTGGCCTTTTTGTTGGGCTGCATTTGTTACTCAGTTGATTTTTTGATAGTCATGTTGATTTAAGGCAACGTTATATTACATTTTGTGTAATTGGCATCTGTCTGTAGATGGCTCTACTAGCCACGTAAAGTTTAATCTCAGTTCTTTCTGTACATTTTGTAAATGTCAGCGCTAACAGGCTATCAATGAAATTGCACATTTCTGTGGTATCAACAACACACTTTCTTGTTATCACCAAATTTGGATTCTTAATATTCAAAGCGGGAAGCTGGTTCAATCAAAAATGCTAAATGTTGATATCAACAATGTCATTTGTTGACATCAAAAATGCTAATTCCGGATATCAATTGTAGATAATGATAATTGTTTGAATGGCTTGCCTTTTTAGTCTCATTTTTTGTTTTCCCTTTCATCTTGAGACGGTAACTCTGAAGAATCCAAACTATTCTGGACAGGGCAACCGTGCGTAAACACGTCTAAGTACGAATCAGGAGTAGCCCTGGGTAGAAGTGTGTGTGCAAATGTTAAGCAGGGCTTATCTCTGCTCTCCACCTAAAATTATACCTTAATTGATTCTTCACACTGGGATGTAACAAACCCTGCAGACTTGGTGAGTATCAAAGTTTCAAGCTATTACAGGTATTATGTGACTAATGAGGTAACCAGCATAGCTAAAAGACGACCTCACTTATGAGGTAACCAACATAACTGAAAGAAATCCTGACTAAAAGAGGTAACAAGCATAGCTAAAATACATTCTCACTAATGAGTTAACCAGCATAGTTAAAAGACATCCTCACTAACGAGGTAACCAGCATAACTGAAGACATCCTCACTAATGAGGTAACCAGCATAACTGAAGACATCCTTACTAATGAGGTAACCAGCATAGTTAAAAGACATCCTCACTAATGAGGTAACCAGCATAGTTAAAATACATCCTTACTAATGAGGTAACCAGCATAGCTAAAAGACATCCTCACTAATGAGGTAACCAGCATAGCTAAAAGACATCCTCACTAATGAGGTAACAAGCATAACTGAAGACATCCTTACTAATGAGGTAACCAGCATAACTGAAGACATCCTCACTAACGAGGTAACCAGCATAGTTAAAAGACATCCTCACTAATGAGGTAACCAGCATAACTGAAGACATCCTTACTAATGAGGTAACCAGCATAACTGAAGACATCCTCACTAACGAGGTAACCAGAATAGTTAAAAGACATCCTCACTAATGAGGTAACCAGCATAACTGAAGACATCCTCACTAATGAGGTAACCTAATAAAGTAATTTCTGACTAAATCTAAGGAGGCACTAACAGATCACTTTTACCACATTCTCCTTTTAATAATATTTTCTTTAACCTTAAAAAAGACAAACAAAATGTAAAAGAAAAAAAAAGAAAAAAAATCAAACGTTTCCATATCATTCTTTGGAATAGCCCAAATTCACAAAGGCCTGTTATACAAAGGCCTGTTATACAGAGTGCAGCCATGAGTGCTGAAACTATATTGCCATGTAATGTGCTATAATAAACTGTCCAGAGAAGCCAGCCTTTATGAACGGGGACATGATTAAATGGATGTCTTCTTTTATGGTAAAAATCCACCGCTAGATACTATTTGGGAAGTTTTTAGTGTCTCTTGACAACTGTGAGTGGTTGGAGGTGTACTATTAAAAAATGTGTGCCTGGAGAGTTCAAACAATGACATCATTGGCTGATGTAGTCTGCTGTCTTATAGTAATTATTGTGGACTTTGTGTTTCACTGATTGCTCAATCACTCCAGATGGCAGGCCAATAGGAATTTTCTAGTTCAATTGAGTCATTGCACTTGGTCTAGACAATTCTCCTATTTGCCACCACGATTCAGGGTAGCCAGGTTTACCATCTCACTCTGCAAAGACCACAGCTGAAGTCCTGCTTTCTAGTCCAATTCTGTTCTCACTTTCCAAAAGTTTAGTAGTGTTAGTTTTTACAGACACTCTGGAGCTCACTAATAGCTAGTCTTTTTGAGACATTGAAAAAATGTCAATGGATAATAGAAAGTGTATATGATTTTGCTATTAATTATTTATATTGCGTTTTTTTGTAAACAAGGGTAAATGTTGAGGATTTGTTTCTACCAGTGAAATGTGCATATTTGCGTCCTGTGTGGAAGTGTATAATGTGATGGAACATATTTTACTAACATATTAACGGATGCTTTTGGATCATGTTTACATGTTAATAGATTGTTTACATGGGTAAATAGAAAAGCCTTAAAAAATGTGTTAAACATTCCACCAACCTTGTTGAGAAATATCCTCTAGTATTACAATTACAGTTTTCTGTCATGTCTGGGAAGCACCAATACTTGTTTTCTTATAGAAAAGTTTTGGAAACCAATCCTATAGACATCTTATATGACATTTATTATACAATATAGATTTATTAAATTTGTATGAGTACCAATCTTGTATGATTTATGTGAGGCTGCGTTCTAATATATATAGTGTGAGTGGCTGTGCATAACCTCACACAAATCTCCCCTCATTGTAATGCTTTGTACAAATCACTGTTCTAACTTGTCTTGAGTTCATCCCAAATTTCAGAATGGCACACTTACCAGAGATACAATCAAAGCATACTGGAAGCTTGGTTTGTGTGATTCAATCTATTAGCGCAATCAATCCATCATCAAGCTAAGTAGCTTTCATTCAAGAAAGTGATTACTCACATAGGAGAAAAGAAACGCCATTATTAAAATATACCAGTTAGTGGCTACTAAAATTCAGTCCATAGAATGGTCATTGGACATCTGAATGGGGTTAGGGTTTTATAAAATGTCTCAGATGGAATTTCTCAGATTAAGAATAAACAAATCTGTTTAAGAAGAAACTCACTGAAACATTTTCTTAGTGGCCATTTTGAGCCTGCAATTGAACCCACATTTGTGGATGCTACAGATACTCAACTAGTGGAGGCCGGTACATGTGTACACTGTGTTTCAGATTCATTTGATGTAGATGTAATGGACACTAAGTAACCCTAATGTTTTGAATGGTTGTGTAAGACAGTTTATTGTGACTTTGTTTGAGGATTTTTTTAAATCTCCCCACTCCCTAATGCTCACTAATGCTTTTGTATTGTGTTTGTTTAGGCAACAATTTCTCAGTGACATATTCAACCCCTGTGGTACATCTCAATTAAACAAGGATGCCTCTATTTGTCCTCGCTAGTCACTATGGAGACGTGATATGGAACATGGTGCTGGATGTTCCACAGGCTTACAAATATGTTCAGCTCCACCCTGCCAGCTTTTCAGAACCAGAACAATGACAATTCTGCTACTATGACACTGCTGGCCGGAAAACAAGGAACGTGCTGTTCTGAACATAACAACTCCAGCTGCCTGTTGTTGGAGTCAACCGAGGTGTCTAAAATACCCCGCGAATACACCCCTTAAATATATACGTATGTATATTCATCTATTTACATGTATTTCATTTATAAATTGATATACACTAATTAGGCAAGACATTTTGACCCACTGATTTACTCATTAACATTTTGAATGACTTGTATCGCAGTAGACTTTTTGCTGGCTCAAACTAGATGGTATGGCCCTTGTTGCCCATGCCCATCGATGAGCCTTGGGCACCCACTCGTCTGTCACCGATTTGGGATTGGCCCCTCCTCCTACCACTGTTGGTAGGTACTCACAAGGGCCAGTGCAAGCCTTGCCATTTCAGAGATGCTCTGGTCCAGTCAACTGACCATAACATTTGGCCCATTTCAAAGTTGCTAAAGTCTTAACTGCTGCCCGTTCAGTACCAGTCAAAGTCAGAGTTTAGTGGTTCCACTCAGAGTTTAGTGGTTTAGGGTTAGATTTAGTGGTTTCAATCAGAGTTTAGTGGTTCCAGTTAGAGTTTAGTGGTTCCAGTCAGAGTTTAGTGGTTCCACTCAGCGTTTAGTGGTTTAGGGTTAGATTTAGTGGTTTCAATCAGAGTTTAGTGGTTCCAGTTAGAGTTTAGTGGTTCCAGTCAGAGTTTAGTGGTTCCACTCAGAGTTTAGTGGTTCCAGTTAGAGTTTAGTGGTTCCAGTCAGAGTTTAGTGGTTCCACTCAGAGTTTAGTGGTTTCAGTCAGAGTTTAGTGGTTCCAGCCAGAGTTTAGTCACTACTGTATACGTCACTATGATCACTACTGTATACCTCTCTAAGATCACTACTGTATACCTCACTATGATCACTACTGTATACCTCACTATGATCACTACTGTATACCTCACTATGATCACTACTGTATACCTCACTATGATCACTACTGTATACCTCACTATGATCACTACTGTATACCTCACTATGATCACTACTGTATACCTCACTATGATCACTACTGTATACCTCACTATGATCGCTACTGTATACGTCACTATGATCACTACTGTATACCTCTCTAAGATCACTACTGTATACCTCACTATGATCACTACTGTATACCTCACTATGATCACTACTGTATACCTCACTATGATCACTACTGTATACCTCACTATGATCACTACTGTATACCTCACTATGATCACTACTGTATACCTCACTATGATCGCTACTGTATACCTCACTATGATCACTACTGTATACCTCACTATGATCACTACTGTATACCTCACTATGATCACTACTGTATACCTCACTATGATCACTACTGTATACCTCACTATGATCGCTACTGTATACCTCACTATGATCACTACTGTATACCTCACTATGATCGCTACTGTATACCTCACTATGATCACTACTGTATACCTCACTATGATCACTACTGTATACCTCACTATGATCACTACTGTATACATCACTATGATCACTACTGTATACCTCACTATGATCACTACTGTATACCTCACTATGATCACTACTGTTTACCTCATTATGATCACTACTGTATACCTCACTATGATCACTACTGTATACCTCACTATGATCACTACTGTATACCTCATTATGATCACTACTGTTTACCTCACTATGATCACTACTGTTTACCTCATTATGATCACACCACACAGTAACTATACTCATTGAGGTTAATGTTGCAGACCATTTTTTGTTCTGGTGTAATTTCAACTTGACTAAACCCCAGGCAGTACAAAGTGCAATCCCCAAACAGCATCAACTAACATTAAAACACATGTTCCACTGCACGCTTCGCACACACACGTGAAAGACTTACAGAATTTAAGAGCTGCAATGAAGCGTAAAGGAAATTTCTCCAATGCGACAAGTCTCTACTAGCCCTGTTTCCAGGGCCAATGACTGTGTTGTGCAGCTCTAACAAAACATATAGAGGTTAAAAATACAGCTTAAGCAAAATAAACAGGTTCAAATCTCTGGCACCTTTTTGTTAACTAAAAGTAGGGGACTGTTGTATTTGTAGTGTAAAGATAAAAGCCTTAACATGTTCTTTGATCACACTCTACCTTTGACTGAGGTCCAATCTTTCTGTCAGCATCCCTCTTGTTAAAACTGTTTCACTTGTTAGAATGTTGTTATTGCGTCGTCTTCTTATGCAACCGCCAACCAATCATGGGAACGTAACCATGACGTCGGGCTGCCGTGTCAATGTCTTCTAGATGTGCCCCCCTGTTTACAGGTTACATTAGAGCTGTTTGTTTACTGAGGCATGAGTTACTCTCTGCAGAACAAACACGCTGGACCCCCGCTGATTGGTTAGAGCTGTAAGGTGGTTCTGATCAGTCTATGTGTGAGTGCATCTGTATGTGTGTGCATGTGCATTTAGCAATTTCATGTGTGTGTGTGTGTGTGTGTGTGTGTGTGTGTGTGTGTGTGTGTGTGTGTGCATTATGTATTTGTGTGTGTGTGTGTGTGTGTTTGTGTGTGTGTGTTGATTTATCTATATTTTTATTTATTTGTGCGTGTGTGTGTGTGTGGGTGTGCAGTTATGTATTTGTGTGTGTTAGTGTGTGTTCATTTATCTATATTAGTATGTATGTGTGTGTGTGTGTGTGTGCACATTTATGTATTTGTGTGTGTGCATTTATATATTTGTGTGTGTGTGTTTGTACATGTGTGTGTGCGTCGTTCACTATTGACAGGAACACGTTTTTGAATACAGTGTCTGCTTGCACTTGAGACACTGACCCAAACTAACATTGACGGAGCCTGTGTAATGGGACAGAATCTACAGTGTACAAGCAGAGTGGGACGAAATCAATGTCTACTTGGTTGCTACAGTAATAAATAACTTCTCAGTCTCTCGTTCACAGTTCATCGTCCATTAAACATTTGTCAGGACAGAGTTACTTTGAGTCGTGTAATGTAAATATAGAGGAACCACTAGAGGATACTTCACTTTAGCCACACAATGGATGAGTTACAGTCACCCTCTCGCTTTCATAAAACAGTACGCGCTTCACTGATCAACGTGAGTAATGTGCCAGACATTTGTGATGTGGGAGAGCCCAGGGTGACAGACAGACTCCCAAGAGGATGGTTTAGAAAGTGCTCTTTGTTTCCGGGATGTTTCATGATCTCTTTAGGGAATACTTCCTACTCAAAGTGGAGCACAAACTGGATTTTCTAATTTCTGCAGGGAACTGGGAGATTATGTTTGAGTAACCGGACAATTTGTGCGAATCCTTAAGTCTACGTTGTACCTATTTGGCCTTATTTTATGCGGGATACCTTAACAAGCACTACAAATGACAAGAGAGAGAGGGTTTTACGTTAACCCCCTGCAATGTGATACATCTCCATTTCCACGTCAAGAGAATAAATTTGAATCTTCAGACGATATTCTCACGTAGAACTGAAGAATGATACTCACGTTTTTCAATTTTAAAGGAATGTTTGAGCCATATTTCTCCACACGGGGGGAATGGCACTATGAATAAGTACAATCTGATGGAGAAAACAAACGGGAAAGGTGTTGATCTCTGAGTCTGTGTCGTGTCTGTGACACCCACGCTATAGACTCAACTCAGGCTAGAACCTGATTCCCGCAAGTTCCAGAAGGTTATAAAAGAACATAGAACATTGTGTTCCAGGCACTGTGTTAAATCTGTGGGGGTTATCTGTCATTTATTCTCCTCTTCAAGGTCCCAAAACAAAAGGCCAATCCAGTTGCTTGTTCTAGCGATCGATGCAGAACACAAACGGCCTTGAACGGAAACACGCTGGGTTTCTCATCACCGATAGTTTCGGGGCGATATTAATCTGGAAACACACCTGGCGAATTCCCCTGATCGTTTTCACAGAAACATCTGGAAAGTGTGTGTGTGTGTTCCCTTGGTGTCGGCGCGCAGGCTGTCGGCACACTCCGTTGTTGTTTACCATCGACCGTCCGCCTACACGTTCCTGGCATTGGACGCTTATGTGTGTTTGCTGCTTTGGGGTGGGGGCAGAATGACGCCTGAAGACTGACACACCGGAGTATCTTGGTGCGTTTCTGTTTCTGTCAGCGATCGGCCCTCGACACAATCTTTCCCGAGAACGATGACGATGGTTCCAGTGTTTTTCTGTGTGTTTTGTTGTGTTCGGACATACAAGCCCACATCGATTCACCCTGACCTAGTTCTCCTGGACCGGACCAAATGTCGCAGGCCGATTAACAATGAATCACAATGTCTCTTTGTGCGTTCTGGATCCACAATACTGGAATAGTGAGGGGGAAGAGAGATCATGGGACATCTGACTGGTGTGCATGGAGGGGGTAAATAATATGATTGGGTTCAAGGGTAAGGTTTATGGTTAAGCTTAGGGTTAGAGTTAGGTTACTGTTTAGGGTTCGGTTGGGTGGAAAATATTTTTTTTTAGAAAGTTTTACTGTCCTTGCTTGGACAGAACAACGTAACGTGTCTGGCCGTGCGCAAGTGTGTGTGTGTGTTCACACAGTGAGTGAGAACGTGTGTGTGTGTGTGTGTGTATGAATGTATGAGAGAGCTGTGTGTGCGTTCATCACGTCTGTATGTATAGACTCTGTATTGTTGCCATGTGCGCTGCCAGGCAGTTTCCCCCGAGTCGGAAACAATTTTTGGGAACTGACCTTAGAACCAGGGCCACGGGCTTATCTGGATCTTTGCTTTCTGTTACTGAGGAGAATGGCTAGTGTGTGTTCAGCATCTGGAAGATCTTGCTCAGCACTGAATCATTCTAGGACAGGCCTGGTCCCGCCACGCACACGCACACGCACACGCACACACACACACACACACACGAAACCAACCCCTTTGTTTTTCCATTCATAAGGGGACCAGAAAAACTAATTCCACACTATCCCTATTTCTAATTCCGTAACCTCACTAACATAATTAGCCAGAAATCTAGCTGTTATCCCTGGGATCAAACACCCAATGGGGACCATATAGTCACCGCTGTTTCACTGTGTTAATGGGAATTTCTAGTCTGGACAGGTACTGGGACGGCGCTTAAAGAAGCCAGGATCACAGGAAGCTTGTGAGCAGACACACAGGCATACAGAAACACGTACGCCCTCATGCAAAAGTATTGTGAAACATTTTCAGTTTCCTCTTTAATCACTGGCCTCATGTTCTTTCGTGATTCATACATGTTGCCCCCGGTTATTCACGTGTTCTGAATAACACACAGACACCCTGGAGGTGTAGAATTTACTTCTCTGGTTCTGGCTAATTTGAAGGAGGTTATCATAAAGGCCATCTAGGGCACCTTAGGGTATCTCTCTCTTTCTCCCACACACACGTACACGTTTAGGTGGAATTGTTTAAATGCGGACACCAACTTTACTTTCCTACAACAAATGCTTTTTGAACTAATCCTAAATCTAACCCGAACCTCATTTATCGGACATAAACCTGACCTACCCGTAATGCCTAAACCCAATTGAAATTCCAAAGCTCGTGTTTAATATCAGATCTCTCACTTTCGCTTTAACAATAGTTTGTGGAGACTTCTAGGTGTTCAAATATCAGTCCTCTTGCATAACCGCTGATGACTAACCCCCTTTTTATATGATGGAGTTCCTATGCAGTGACGACTAACTGTGCCCCAATAACATGTCATTATGTCTGAATCAGTTACCACCGGGAACTAATGATTCAGGAATCGTTCACATGACCCCTGGTGATGACTAACACACCAAAAAGAAGAAAATAGTGGCATCGCTTTGGATGGTGGACTTCCGAGAAATGTGTCATTTATTAACGGGAAGTATGTGTGGTGTGTGTGGAATGTACCGTATATGTACAGTATGTGTAGTGTTTGTAATAATCTAACGTAAGAGTGCTTTGTTTGTTTAGATAACTTAGTTTCACCTTTAAGGATTAATCTCTTATATGTTTACCTTTGGACAAATGTAATATTCACTGCTCTTCACTCCAGGGATCTTTGAGTGTTTTTTGGGATACCCCCCCCTCCACTTCCTGCACCTGTCTGTTCTCTGCCCCCCAGCTGTGTGGTATTGATTGGTCACAGTGGGGGACCATTATAGCACATTAGTGAATTAGGAGTCTCGCCTCTCTTTCCAACTCTCCCCCCCCTCTCTCTCTCCCACTCTCCCTCTCCCCCTCTCTCTCTCTCTCCCTCTCTCTCTCTCTCTCTCCCTCTCTCTCTCTCTCTCACTCTCTCTCACTCCCTCTCTCTATATCCCTTTCTCCCTTTTCTCTGACCCATTGTCACCTTCACGCATTCCTCAGTGTTAATAAATAAATCATGATTTAAAATCAATTAGTCGGGCCAGTTCCACAGACAGAATAAGCCTAGTCCTAGACAGTAAAAATATATTTTAGTGGGGAATCTCTATTGACCTCGATTTTTAAGTCCATGATAAGGTTTTAGTTCAGCGCACAACGTATGTAGTTGCGCAGGTAACCACTAGAGGGCAGCACAGAGGAACTCATGCTGAATGAAACAAGTGCACGGCCCTGTGATGATATCACAAGCTAACAAAGCAAAATCACTGATGTGGAATTAAAAGAAAACGTCTGGGGAAGTATCTGTTTTAAATAATGGCAGTTTTTTATCTAAAAAGACTAACAGGTTTCGATTTTTGGCCAATTCTTTGGTAGTTCTGTTAAAAAGACAGTTTCAAAGAACTTTATCTAGATCTGAGTGGAGAGACAGACAGGCATTTAATGCTGGCAGAAGAATACACCGACAGCCGACAGGTGTAATATAGGAAAAGAACTGTGTGGGAGTAAAAAAAGATGGAAATTACTATTAGGTGAATGAGCATTAGTCAGAGAGAGAGAGAGAGAGTTTGAAAAAAACCTCAAACTCAGAGAGAGAGAGAGAGAGAGCAAGAGAGAGAGAGTGAACACTGAAGGGAGGAGGGGTTTGCCCTAAAGCTGTATATAGAGAACTCAAAGACTGTTCAGTGAAAGGGAAGAGTGAGAGAGAAGAGACACAGAGTTTCTCTACCTGTGTGAATCAGTAACTGGGAGCTATAGGAAAGAACGACATATCAACTTTCACTGTTTTTCCATTGGATTACAAAGCACAGGTAGAGTGATTTCACTGAACTAGGTAAGATAACCTTTCATTGTACATTTCTCTCTAATCTCTGCTTACGTCTCGTTCCTAACCAACCCAGTGTGATCCCCTTTCTGGCCACGCAGGTGCAGGTTTCACGTCATGGTCTATTGTGTTGTTTGACTTGCATGAAAGTCATTTCGGTAGTTGACAACCAACTGTGTGTTTGTAGTTTGCCGAATGTAGTTCCGCTGCTATCCTGGCTTTGTGATGGTGTGTCTGTAAAAACATGGTCAGGTAAGTCTGAAATGCAGGTTTAGATTAGAAAGCTTGTTTTCTGAGTGCCAATTGATCAAACACACATAAGACAAAGCTCAGATACTTTATATTTGCCATAATAGTTCATGTATGTCTAGTCCCTGTATTGTTTTAGATACTAACACGATATGTTTCTGGAATGTTCTGTGTTATTCCAGGGAAGGTTTGCCTTACACCTGTAGAATTAAATATTGCTTAATTTAGTGACGTCACGATTTGTCAGTGAAGGTCAACAGAACTCAAGAACTCCACGAGAGGTTCTTTAAAGTGAGAGAACGTCCTAGAAATAACAATCAGGCCGACACGAACTGTGAGCGCTTTATCTGGTGGATTGTGATGCAGTGTTTCAAAGTTCAGCGCGTGTGTGTGTTCTGCATGTTACCAGTTCCGCCAGAGGACGAAAGGCAGGTGTGTGTGTGTGTGTGTCGGGCTGGCGTGGGTGTATGTTTGTCTGGCCGTCTCCGGTGAAAGATGAGATCAGACCGGGGTGTGTTTGGTCTGTTCCATGTTCTGCCCTCATGACTCAGGTCGTTCTAGAACAGATAGGCGACAGGTTGCAGGACTCATTAGGTTGTTGCACAGCTGGAGGTCTTTGACCCTGTGCCTCTCTTATGGGGTTAGGTATCTGCCGAAAGGTTACGCGTACGTGTTGTCTGGGGCGTAAGAAACAAACATATACGTGAATCGGCATGGTTTAGTTTAGGCACAGATATAGACCCGTTATGCACGTGGATTACGCCTCTGTGAGCATCACAAGCATGCAGAATAATGTACAGGATACCTGTTTCACTTAGGTTACTGAGTTAGGGAGGATGAGATGGAACTGCTAAAACTACAGATTGTCATTTTGTCCTAGCTGTCTGATCCAATCAGACTAAACCTATTAGACTGAACGAAGCAGACTGAACCCATTGGACTGAACCCATTGGACTGGACCAATCAGACTAAACCCATTAGACTGGACCCGTTAGACTGAACCCATTGGACTGGACCAATCAGACTAAAGCCATTAGACTGGACCCGTTAGACTGAACCCATTGGACTGGACCAATCAGACTAAACCCATTAGACTGGTGTTGGTATTTTGCTGGTGTTGTAAAAACATTAAGAAGTTAACCATCAAAATGTGAGCTGCAACAACTAACAACAGGGCATAAAAGAAACAGAAGCTAATGTGTGTATGTGTGTGTGTGTGTGTGTGTGTGTGTGTGTGTGTGTGTGTGTGTGTGTGTGTGTGTGTGTGTGTGTGTGTGTGTGTGTGTGTGTGTGTGTGTGTGTGTGTGCGGGTGCGCATATGTGTTTGTGACAAACACGCCAGTGTTTGTGTGAACCAGCTAAAGGCACAGTCATGCAGAAAAAGACACGGCAAAGGCCTCCAGAGGTCATCTTTAATTGTGTCCATTGTGATCTGCGGACTGATTGGATAATTAATTAGGCTATTTATAAACACTTTGGCCAGCCCTGCTCTTTTATAGCCCCTGTCTCTGACCAGCCACTTCTAGGCTCACTCCTACAACACCCTTAGAACCTAGATGCGTGTCCTCCTCTCTGTGACCTCCTCTCTGTGACCTCCTCTCTGTGACCTCCTCTCTGTGTCCCCCTCTCTGTGACCTCCTCTCTGTGACCTCCTCTCTGTGTCCTCCTCTATGTGACCTCCTCTCTGTGACCTCCTCTCTGTGACCTCCTCTCTGTGACCTCCTCTCTGTGTCCTCGTCTCTGTGTCCTAATCACTGAACAAACTTAGTGTAGGTATTCATTTATATTCTCATGCTACGGGGTCTTTTTAACTGGCTTAAACAAATGTTTTGTTCAATAAATTATGTGGATTTCTTTTCTGTTTGAAATGTTACAAATGTAAAAATACGCAAAAAAGTAAAAGTAAATAAATTAGACTCACATAAAAGGCCTTATAGAAAAATGGAAACACAAGCCAACCCATTGTCTTGATAATTTCAACTTTTTAAACATGGCAAGAAGTTAAAGGAAATCCATTTTGGAATTACCTGTTATCACAGTTATTGCTTTTGATGCTCTTTCTGATGTTGTCAAAAGGTTGTGAGGAGTATGTTTATTAAAGGAACCAGATGAATGTGTGATTTCATGTGGGTGGGTTGATTATTTGGTCATACTGCCAGAATGCTTTTAGGTCCAAGCAAAATATTGCCTACAGCTGATGTCGATTCTTTCTCCTCATGATTTTTGGTCCTGCTCTGCCTCCCCTTGTCCAACTATCTCATCAAATGTCCCAATACCTCCTGCTCCACCTCCTATTGCCTCCTGCTCCACCTCCTATTGCCTCCTGCTCCACCTCCTATTGCCTCCTGCTCCACCTCCTATTGCCTCCTGCTGCACCTCCTATTGCCTCCTGCTCCACCTCCTATTGCCTCCTGCTGCACCTCCTATTGCCTCCTGCTCCACCTCCTATTGCCTCCTGCTCCACCTCCTATTGCCTCCTGCTCCACCTCCTATTGCCTCCTGCTCCACCTCCTATTGCCTCCCCTTATCCACCTCTATCTCATCAAGTGTCTCAACCTCCTGCTCCACCAACTCCTCCACCATTATTAAAGGAATGTGCTCCTCCTTCAGCGTTAAACTCCCCTGAACAACACAAATTCTGTAACACTGTTTTACAAATAAAGTAAACGAATAGACAAATACATTTTCAATTACACTAAATACAGCGGAGGCGTGTACCGATAGAATTCAGCATTTTCTATAATTAGATGGACGTTTGTTTACTTCGTACTTGTTTTCTTGTTTTAAGCCGTTGCCCCAGAGACTAGATATCCACGGAGGAGTCATTTCTCCGACGGTTTACTTGGCAGTGTGGGATAAGGAGGACCTCTTGAGAAATAAGAAAACAAATGTGCGTTGCAGTTTAGATTGAATATAGGTGATATGGGTATTAAATGAGAGCGAACCAGCAAGCCAAATACCAAGATAAGGTATTTGAAGGTGTTGATATAATCAATCTCAGTCCAAATTATGGGGCAAGACGGGTTGAGTTAAGCTCCAGTTATAGAGAATACTTGGTATTAAGATGTGCACACAAATGGACGTAAAATAAGGTTGATAAAGGATTTACCAGTAGTAAGTGTAACATCATGAATATACACAGAAGATAAGGTTGGCCGGAAGAGTGAACTTTGTAAAACACTAACAAACACAGCCAGAAGTGGTGCTCTAACAAAATATTTGAGTTTGTTGATGAGCATGTTAGACAGAGTCTAAGGCCTTAACCAAATCCATGTCAGAAGCTAATACGATAACATTCAGGACCTTTAGTGATATTGAGATACACCCGATAACATTCAGGACCTTTAGTGATATTGAGATACACCCGATAACATTCAGGACCTTTAGTGATATTGAGATACACCCGATAACATTCAGGACCTTTAGAGATATTGAGATACACCCGATAACATTCAGGACCTTTAGTCATATTGAGATACAACCGATAACATTCAGGACCTTTAGTGATATTGAGATACACCCGATAACATTCAGGACCTTTAGTGATATTGAGATACACCCGATAACATTCAGGACCTTTAGTGATATTGAGATACACCCGATAACATTCAGGACCTTTAGTGATATTGAGATACACCCGATAACATTTAGGACCTTTAGTGATATTGAGATACACCCGATAACATTCAGGACCTTTAGTGATATTGAGATACACCCGATAACATTCAGGACCTTTAGTGATATTGAGATACACCCGATAACATTCAGGACCTTTAGTGATATTGAGATACACCCGATAACATTCAGGACCTTTAGTGATATTGAGATACACCCGATAACATTCAGGACCTTTAGTGATATTGAGATACACCCGATAACATTCAGGACCTTTAGTGATATTGAGATACACCCGATAACATTCAGGACCTTTAGAGATATTGAGATACACCCGATAACATTCAGAACCTTTAGTGATATTGAGATACACCCGATAACATTCAGGACCTTTAGTGATATTGAGATACACCCGATAACATTCAGTACCTTTAGTGATATTGAGATACACCCGATAACATTCAGGACCTTTAGTGATATTGAGATACACCCGATAACATTCAGGACCTTTAGTGATATTGAGATACACCCGATAACATTCAGTACCTTTAGTGATATTGAGATACACCCGATAACTTTCAGGACCTTTAGTCATATTGAGATACACCCACGCCAGACATTAATAAAGTTCCTTCTGGGATGGTGAACATCTGTCAGTTCATGTAAGGAGGCCTTCTGATTGAGCTTTGTTCAAAGCCATACAATTGGCACCAATGTTCAAAGATCTTGTAGCAAAAATCAATAAAAATGCCCACTTAGGAAAAGGGTGTTATATGTGCCATAGTGGACACAATATATGCTACAGTGATCGCTAAAGGTTTGGCCCGAAGACAGCTGTGACTCGCCAGGCATATTAGTGATAATGATATTTAACCCATAAATTACCAGCTGAGGGGGGATTATGGGGTCACTGTTCAATTTAGAGCACATTCTCCCAACATATATTCTCACTATGTCTACAAATCTAATGTACTGGGTCCACAATTAAATTGGACCTTGATTAGGTTGAACAGTGTATCCGAGTCGACAGAATAACCTTTGACCTTGTCACAGCACTCAGACTAACAGATGTTCTTCTTTGTCCTTCTGTCAGGGTAATAATGAAGCTTCTATGGGCCGTAGCAGTGGTGCTCCTTCTGGTGGCGTTGGAAGGTATGGCAGCCAGAGGCGCTTCCAGGAGGACCAGGAGGGAGCTGATGAGCCCACTGCACAAGGGGGGAATCAGGGACCCGTTTGGGTCTTATTGTGAGCGGCGTGGGGGCTGCTGCCCGGGCAGAGATGACCAATGCACAGTACCGTATCTGGACACCATCTGTTACTGCGACTTGTTCTGTAACCGCACCGTCTCTGACTGCTGTCCGGACTTCTGGGACCGCTGTCTTGGCATCCCACCCCCTTTTATTGGTAAGTGGATACGTGTGTAGGTGTGGGTGCGTGGGTCTGTGTGTGTGGGTCTGTGTGTGTGTGTGTGTGTGGGGGGGGTGTTTGTGTGTGTGTGGGTGTTTAGGCGGACCTGTAATAGGACTCACCCAGAATAGCCAACTACAAGAGGAGACAGTAGCTAAATGCATAAAACCACAATGACAGACCCATACTGACTGAACTACTGACAGACCCACACGAACTGAACTACTGACAGATCCTCACTGACTGAACTACTGACAGACCCACACGAACTGAACTACTGACAGATCCTCACTGACAGAACTACTGACAGATCCACACTAACTGAACTACTGACAGATCCACACTAACTGAACTACTGACAGATCCATCCTAACAGATCCAAACTGACAGGCATAAATATTTGTTCGGTTTTCACAGTGGAGTTACAGCACTTTAAGTGGGAGGCCGGGTTGTCAGTGAAATCCTTAATGCCAGTTCCATGTCTGCCTTCATTGTTTCACTTTGTAGCGCTACAACACACATTCAGTCCATCTCCTCCAGTCAAACCAGGCCGGTGTTGGCAGGGCCCTACCTGAGATTAGACCCAGGGAACAGGGGACTCCTTATTAGTGTGACACAGAGAAAGGTGGGGGCTGAGGAGAGAGAGGGGGATGGATGAATGGAGGTCAGGAGAAAGAATGTGTGCTATGCAGAGGGAGGTGGAGACAGAGGCAGGGGGAGTTAGAGGCAGGAGAGGAGACAGGAATGGAGACAGGGGCTGGGGGAGTTGGAGGCAGGAGAGGAGACAGGAATGGAGACAGAGGCTGGGGGAGTTGGAGGCAGGAGAGGAGACAGGAATGGAGACAGAGGCTGGGGGAGTTGGAGGCAGGAGAGGAGACAGGAATGGAGACAGAGGCAGGGGGAGTTGGAGGCAGGAGAGGAGACAGGAATGGAGACGGATGCTGGGGGAGTTGGAGGCAGGAGAGCAGACAGGAATGGAGACAGAGGCTGGAGGAGTTGGAGGCAGGAGAGGAGACAAGAATGGAGACAGAGGCTGGGGAGTTTGAGGCAGGAGAGGAGACAGGAATGGAGACAGAGGCAGGAGGAGTTGGAGGCAGGAGAGGAGACAGGAATGGAGACAGAGGCTGGGGGAGTTGGAGGCAGGAGAGGAGACAGGAATGGAGACAGAGGCTGGGGAGTTTGAGGCAGGAGAGGAGACAGGAATGGAGACAGAGGCAGGGGAGTTGGAGGCAGGAGAGGAGACAGGAATGGAGACAGAGGCTGGGGAGTTGGAGGCAGGAGAGGAGACAGGAATGGAGACAGAGGCTGGGGGAGTTGGAGGCAGGAGAGGAGACAGGAATGGAGACAGAGGCTGGGGGAGTTGGAGGCAGGAGAGGAGACAGGAATGGAGACAGAGGCTGGGGGAGTTGGAGGCAGGAGAGGAGACAGGAATGGAGACAGAGGCTGGAGGAGTTGGAGGCAGGAGAGGAGACAGGAATGGAGACAGAGGCAGGAGGAGTTGGAGGCAGGAGAGGAGACAGGAATGGAGACAGAGGCAGGGTGAGTTGGAGGCAGGAGAGGAGACAGGAATGGAGACAGAGGCAGCGAGAGGCAGGTTTGTGCACGCACAATAGAGTGATACTTTTTCTCATCAGCTCTCTCAGCTCAGACATGCCGTTGGACAAAAAACGATCATATTTAAATGAAGACAAATCATTATTTCTGATCTGTCAAATGACCAATTACTCCAAACGTATATGCTGCCATGACAGCTCACATTAGGCTTATATAAGTTCCTCCTCCTAGACCTCACTACACGTTATAGAGTCGTGATGGAGATGTTCCACAGGCGGCTGAAGAGGAGTAGAAAGAGGAGGAATAGAAGGAGAATGGGAGTAAAGAAGAAACCGTATGAAGACGAGTCAGTCACCACAGCTGATGTGAATTATGTGGGATGGGTCGTCCTGTCACTCTTGATATTGTTCCTTCCTTGAGTCATTCAAAAAGACAATAAAAAAATAAACATTACAAGTAAAATAGTATTTGAAATACATGGGTAAAAACAAAGATCAATTGGAATGAAGAGACCTGTTCTGATGAGATGAAGGAAGTATGAAGCACTCATGAGCGACTGATGTTTTGTCTCTGCCCAGTAAGGGGTTTGTAATTTAGTGTGTGTGTGTAATTAAGCTTGTAAAGGCATGATGAGGACTCAGTAGCCTTGGGAAATGAGGACATTCCAGTAGCAGATTATAGCAGCTCAGGGTTCCCCAGACCTCACACATTACTTATGTTTACTCTCTCGCTACAGTGTGTGTGTGTGTGTGTGTGTGTGTGTGTGTGTGAACAGCTTTGACCATATCAAAGTCCCAAACTGTGTTATAAACAGGAACGTTTGATTATAGGGCATGTTGCTATTGCTTCATCTGAAATCTTGTTGCTTCATCTAAAATGTATTTTGATGTGTTTAGTCTTTCTAAAGGGTTTTCTCTTGATGTAACTTGATGTGTTTCTCCCCTCTGAGGTTTAATCCACAGACGACACAAACACCTGAGATTGTTTTTAATAAATATCATATTGTGGGCTTTATGGTTAGAGACGTCCCTGATTAAGATAAGCTAGTGCGGTGTGTGTGTGTGTGTGTGTATGTATGTGTGTGTGTGTATGTGTGTGTGTATGTGTATTGTGGTGAGGTGGGTGTCTGTGTGATTGACGTTCCCCTACAACACCAGTATTAAATCACACGTATGATATCTTATTGTATAATATGTTATCGTTCACCTCAACTTTCACCCTCTGTTTCCTCCCAGGGACGTGTGAGAGAAATGGCCACACATTCCGCTCAGGACAAACCTACAAAGACAACTGTAACTTATGGTATGTGTCTCACTTCACTTTCCATCTGCTCTGTCTGTGTTCTCCGTCACACTTGTTGCTCTGATAATGTGGCCCTTCTGGGATTGCTATTGGGGCTCCTCTCATTATGTTAACACGTTTATGACTCTTTTACAACGCTGGTCAACACCGTGGGGCCCCTGATGGGTCGGTACGGCCCCTGGCCGGGCTCAGAGGAGAACACATTCCTCTCGTCCACAGCTCTGCTTCTTTCTTCCCTTTCTCAATCTTTTCCTCCTCACATCACACCTCTGTGTTAGTGTAACGGCGAGACAGCGGAGGAAATACCCGGAGCCAAAAGTTATTACAATTTCCTATTCTACCTATGATCTTGTTTTGTACCGTCAACTCGCGACGGGTTAAAGAGAGTTGGAGATCACGCCGCGTCCTCCTCCCCGGAATCCAAGCCATTCTGCAATTTCCGAGCCTGCATGTTCAAACCTGGCCCACTGGACTGACAACCTCAGTAACGTTTACAAGCGATCGGCCCTGCCTGAGGGAATCACTAAAACCAGATATGACAAGTAATTCCCTGCATGCAATGCCACCACCTGTCCCTGGTCCCAGGTTGACATTCTTCACTCTAAGGTCCCGTGGCATGTAGCTGTACCGTTTAAATACTATTCAAAATTACTGTGTCGTCTCTAGTCCCCCCAGAGGGCAAGCTGTCCCGTTAGGACGGTCCTAGAGGCCTTCAGAACCAGGCAGTCATAACCTGCACCAAGTACATATCTGAAAGGATGTAGAGTAGTTGTTAAGCAGCCGTTTCAGTTGTTCAGTATTCTGTGAGATTGCAGCAGAGGTTCTGAACAGCCGTGTATCAAACGTCCAGTCTAACCTTGATAAATGGACCCAGTGTGTCTCATTTCTCTCTGCTCTGACAAGAAAGTGTGTGAAGGTTAAACAAACAGGGCCTCTCTGGTATAAACGGAACGTGTTCCAATACAGCATGTAAGTGTAACCTCCATCTTTAATGTTCAACTCAAACAAATTGACCCATGCAAGGGGCCCTTCTAAGCATTTATAATTTCACAGTGAAACAAGAGCTGTGAGGGAGTGGGCCCAGTAATGTTATTGGTAGAGCTGTGAGAGTGGGACCAGTAATGTTATTGGTAGAGCTCTTAGAGAGTGGGACCAGTAATGTTATTGGTAGAGCTCTTAGAGAGTGGGACCAGTAATGTTATTGGTAGAGCTCTTAGAGAGTGGGACCAGTTATGTTATTGGTAGAGCTGTGAGAGTGGGACCAGTAATGTTATTGGTAGAGCTGTGAGAGTGGGACCAGTAATGTTATTGGTAGAGCTCTTAGAGAGTGGGACCAGTAATGTTATTGGTAGAGCTCTTAGAGAGTGGGACCAGTAATGTTATTGGTAGAGCTCTTAGAGAGTGGGACCAGTAATGTTATTGGTAGAGCTGTGAGAGTGGGACCAGTAATGTTATTGGTAGAGCTCTTAGAGAGTGGGACCAGTAATGTGATTGGTAGAGCAGTGAGAGTGGGACCAGTGATGTAGTTGGTAGAGCTGTGAGAGTGGGACCAGTGATGTTGTTGGTAGAGCTGTGAGAGTGGGACCAGTGATGTTATTGGTAGAGCTCTTAGAGAGTGGGACCAGTAATGTTATTGGTAGAGCTGTGAGAGTGGGACCAGTGATGTTATTAGTAGAGCTCTTAGAGAGTGGGACCAGTGATGTTATTGGTAGAGCTGTGAGAGTGGGACCAGTGATGTGATTGGTAGAGCTGTGAGAGTGGGACCAGTGATGTTATTGGTAGAGCTCTTAGAGAGTGGGACCAGTAATGTTATTGGTAGAGCTGTGAGAGTGGGACCAGTGATGTTATTAGTAGAGCTCTTAGAGAGTGGGACCAGTGATGTTATTGGTAGAGCTGTGAGAGTGGGACCAGTGATGTGATTGGTAGAGCTGTGAGAGTGGGACCAGTGATGTTATTGGTAGAGCTCTTAGAGAGTGGGACCAGTAATGTTATTGGTAGAGCTGTGAGAGTGGGACCAGTGATGTTATTGGTAGAGCTCTTAGAGAGTGGGCCCAGTGATGTTATTGGTAGAGCTTTGAGAGTGGGACCAGTGATGTTATTGGTAGAGCTCTTAGAGAGTGGGACTAGTAATGTTATTGGTAGAGCTGTGAGAGTGGGACCAGTGATGTTGTTGGTAGAGCTGTGAGAGTGGGACCAGTGATGTTATTGGTAGAGCTCTTAGAGAGTGGGCCCAGTAATGTGATTGGTAGAGCTCTTAGAGAGTGGGCCCAGTAATGTTATTGGTAGAGCTCTTAGAGAGTGGGACCAGTAATGTTATTGGTAGAGCTGTGAGAGTGGGACCAGTGATGTTGTTGGTAGAGCTGTGAGAGTGGGACCAGTGATGTTATTGGTAGAGCTCTTAGAGAGTGGGCCCAGTAATGTGATTGGTAGAGCTCTTAGAGAGTGGGACCAGTAATGTTATTGGTAGAGCTCTTAGAGAGTGGGACCAGTAATGTTATTGGTAGAGCTGTGAGAGTGGGACCAGTGATGTGATTGGTAGAGCTGTGAGAGTGGGACCAGTAATGTTATTGGTAGAGCTGTGAGAGTGGGACCAGTGATGTTATTAGTAGAGCTCTTAGAGAGTGGGACCAGTGATGTTATTGGTAGAGCTGTGAGAGTGGGACCAGTGATGTTATTAGTAGAGCTCTTAGAGAGTGGGACCAGTGATGTTATTGGTAGAGCTGTGAGAGTGGGACCAGTGATGTGATTGGTAGAGCTGTGAGAGTGGGACCAGTGATGTTATTGGTAGAGCTCTTAGAGAGTGGGACCAGTAATGTTATTGGTAGAGCTGTGAGAGTGGGACCAGTGATGTTATTGGTAGAGCTCTTAGAGAGTGGGACCAGTGATGTTATTGGTAGAGCTGTGAGAGTGGGACCAGTGATGTTATTGGTAGAGCTCTTAGAGAGTGGGACCAGTGATGTTATTGGTAGAGCTGTGAGAGTGGGACCAGTGATGTTATTGGTAGAGCTCTTAGAGAGTGGGACCAGTGAGGTTTTTCATAGAGCTCTGAGAAACAGGATTTTCCGACATGTAAAGGATTTAAACGTCATAAGCTGTTATAAATGTGCACATCAGGTATTGCATTGCTCGGTGGGTGACAGGCCCTGAAAATATTCAACACAGTTTAGGGCTTAAAGAGGAGGCGTTACCATAGCAACTTACTGAGTCTACGTCACACATTCTTTCCCAGATCACGTTGCTCAGGAGACCGGTCAGGTTGTGCTCGTGTCCACAATGGCACCCACTACCCCCTGATGGGAACTAGTGTACTCAATAGGCTTTGTGCAGCCATTTTAGCCAACTTCAGCCTACTAATGACCTGCACTTCGTCTAAGTGTCTACTAGCTCCTTCCGGGACACAGACACACGTCTTCAGACATTAGGAATGGTCTATTTAAGTGGATCACACAGAGCCTGATGTCAACATTGTTTTAATATGACTTATTGCTTCCATCACAGGAGTTGGTATTTCCACCCGCCGGTTCTTCAGGACTAAAATGGATATTTTCGCTGTGTTCTGAAGCCTTAAAAGGCTTTTTGTCTGAACCCCCCCGCCCCCCCATCATTCTCCGGCTCTCTGTTTTCCTCTTAATTCTAGGCTGTCCTCTGTTCAGCCTCTGTCTGGGGAATAAGGCTACACAGTGATCCTCCTGAATTATTTTCTACTCTTAATAAAATATTTGACCTTTGACTTTACGCTTCCTGTTTTTTGCGCTATGTAATGATCATCACTTGACATCACTTTCTATTTAGAGTGAACAACATTTAAACAAAACAATACATACAGTACAGTGTCTCGCTTTCTTCTTATATCTCCACTTCTCCACCTTTCTCCTCCCTTCTCTCTCTCCTCTCCTTTCTCCTTTCTCCTCCCTCCTCTCTCTTTCTCACCTCTCTTTTCTCCTCTCTCGTCTTTTCCCGTCTCAGTACCTGTGGAACGACTGGTCGTTGGGAATGTGAGCAGCAGGCATGTCTGATAGAGAGTGACATGATACAGGCTGTCAACAGAGGGAACTATGGGTAAGGGCACGTAAACACACACACACACACACACACACACACACACACTCCCTGACATTTTCTACAAACACACTTTTCACACACAATGACCTGACTATATCCTCGTCTTCCTGGCACCAGCTGGCGGGCAGCCAACTACAGCCAGTTCTATGGCATGTCTCTGGACGAGGGTCTGAGGTATCGCCTGGGAACACAGAAACCAACCCGGACCATCATGAATATGAACGAGATGCAGGTGAGACGACCTGTTAGTAGATCTGTCTGCTGGTTTAAATATTGAGAGACGACCTGTTAGTAGACCTGTCTGCTGGTTTAAATATAGAGAGAACCAGGTGAGACGACGTGTTAGTAGACCTGTCTGCTGGTTTAAATAGAGCCAACCCCCATCCCCTCATCCCTTCACCCCCCCTCTCCTCCCCCACCCAGCTGTTCCCCTCTTTATGACATGCCTCCACCTGTTATCGGTGTCAGATCTAAACAGGAGCATGTAGGTCACCCCTGTCTGTCAGCTTGTCTCCAAGCTCAAACCCCAAACATCTGACAGAGCACGTCTCACTTCCCTCATCCATAAAACAGCAGCTGCTCTCCCCTTTATGCTCGGTCAAGCGTCGCTGGGGGCCGGGAACTATGACAACAACACTCACATCCGCACGCACACATTCCAAGGACTTCGAGTCAGGTGATTTCCGGAGAGCGTAGTTCATTATTTACGTTGAGGAATGTGTGGAGGCCGTTCTGGCTGCTGCGCTCTTTCTGAGGAGATCTGAAGGGACACGTGAACCTGATGCGTAAAGCCACAACTGCAACGTTAGGCTCCTCCTCCTGAATGGGTTACATAAGGTCAGTCAGGTCAGTCGGTCGGTCGGTCGGTCAGTCTGGTCAGTCAGGTCAGGTCAGTCTGGTCCATCAGGTCAGTCTGGTCAGTCTGGTCAGTCTGGTCAGTCTGGTCAGTCTGGTCAGTCTGGTCAGTCTGGTCAGTCAGGTCAGGTCAGTCTGGTCCATCAGTCTGGTCAGTCTGGTCAGTCAGGTCAGGTCAGTCTGGTCAGTCTGGTCAGTTTGGTCAGTCTGGTCAGTCAGGTCAGTCTGGTCAGTCAGGTCAGTCTGGTCAGTCTGGTCAGTCAGGTCAGTCAGGTCCATCAGGTCAGTCTGGTCCATCAGGTCAGGTCAGTCTGGTCAGTCTGGTCAGTCTGGTCAGTCTGGTCAATCAGGTCAGTCAGGTTCATCAGGTCAGTCAGGTCAGTCAGGTCAGTCAGGTCAGTCAGGTCAGTCAGGTCAGTCAGGTCCATCAGGTCAGTCAGGTCAGTCAGTCAGTCAGGTCCATGAGGTCAGGTCAGTCAGGTCAGTCAGTCAGGTCAGTCAGGTCAGTCAGGTCAGTCAGGTCAGTCAGGTCAGGTCAGTCAGGTCAGTCAGTCAGTCAGGTCCATCAGGTCAGGTCAGTCAGTCCACACACAACCTGATATTATATTCAGGATAATTACTTTGTGGATGTATAACCACAATGTGTGGACTCCACATAACCAGGGCCGGGCTGTTGGTTGTTTTTCCTTCTCTATGCTGCTACTGACGGTGGTGAAGCATATTGAAACTGCATTAGAAGCGTACCGTTACTCATTTCCGTGTTGCCGTCGTCCCTTTCTCCTTCCACCTTTTCAGATGAATATGGATCCTCGGAATGACAACATACCTCAATACTTCAATGCAGCTGAGAAGTGGCCTGGAAAGATACATGAACCCCTTGACCAAGGCAACTGTGCAGCCTCCTGGGCTTTCTCCACTGCAGGTGAGACATAACGTGGAACAAAATCTGGCATAACAACTGGATTCAGCCTACTTTTTAAAAAGGCCAAAATTGCAGTACCAGCATAGACGCACACATTTTTAAACTTCTTAGGACATTTCCCAGAACATTCTTTCTCTCCGTCTCTCTTGCTTACCCAGCGGTGGCGTCAGATCGAATCTCTATCCAGTCTATGGGTCACATGACCCCTCAGCTGTCGCCCCAGAACCTCATTTCCTGTGACAGGCGCAACCAAGGAGGCTGTGCTGGAGGGCGTATTGACGGAGCTTGGTGGTACCTGAGACGCAGAGGGTAAGGCACAGACACAGAGACACGGACAGAGACACGGACAGAGACAGAGAAAGAGACAGAGACACGGACAGAGACAGAGACACGGACAGAGACAGAGACACGGACACGGACAGAGACACGGACAGAGACAGAGACACGGACAGAGACAGAGACACGGACAGAGACAGAGACACGGACAGAGACAGAGACAGAGACACGGACAGAGGCAGAGACACGGACAGAGGCAGAGACACGGACAGAGGCAGAGACACGGACAGAGGCAGAGACACGGACAGAGGCAGAGACACCGACAGAGACAGAGACACGGACACGGACAGAGACAGAGACAGAGACACGGACAGAGACAGAGACACTAGGCAAAATGTAATGAGCTTAAACCAGAATATAATGGGTACATTTTTGGTTGGGAATTGGTCAGTTTTGCTTACTCTCTCTATCTCTCTCTTTGTCTCTGCCTCTATCTCTGTCCACCTGCCTCTATCTCTGTCCACCTGCCTCTATCTCTGTCCACCTGCCTCTATCTCTGTCCACCTGTCTCTATCTCTGTCCACCTGCCTCTATCTCTGTCCACCTGCCTCTATCTCTGTCCACCTGTCTCTATCTCTGTCCACCCCTCTCTGTTTCCGATCTCTCCCAGTGTTGTGACAGAGGAGTGCTACCCATTCTCTGCCCCCCAGCAGACGCCAGCGGAGGTTGGCCGGTGTATGATGCAAAGTCGCTCTGTGGGTCGAGGGAAGCGACAGGCTACAGCACACTGCCCCAGCACACATGCGTACCACAACGCTATCTACCAATCAACACCTCCCTACAGGCTATCATCAAATGTAAATACACACACACACACACACAACATTTAACACTGTTATATTTCTGACATCAACTTACAGTTTTTCTCAGTCGCTTTTCTTAGATCACAAGTGCTATTGTTGATGCTACTTGTACACATTCCTCATCATCTAGTCACTGGTGCACATCACACAAGTTTTGCAATTGATCGCTGTTTTCTACATTTTCAGTTGCTCATGTCATGTTGATCAAAAAATTGTCTTACCCCTGAAAACATCTAGGCATCGGTACCTTGCAAAAGTCATTACATGCTAAACTGTTGAACAGACAGGAATGTCTGGATGTGTAGAGATAGCACCAGAACAGTACTGCGTGCAGAATATGTGGGGCGACAGACAGGAACGTCTGGGTGTGTAGAGATGACACTGGAACAGTGCAGAATATGTGGGTCGACAGACAGGAAGTTGTGTAGAGACAGCACCAGAACAGTGCAGAATATGTGGGGCGACAGACAGGAAGATGTGTAGAGACAGCACCAGAACAGTGCTACGAGCAAAGTTGTGCCTTAGTGGGGTTTCCTGTGTTTCTTTCTAATTTATTTTTTTTCCCTTTGTGCCCCCTGTCTTTTTCTTACTGTAAATATTTTGGTTTTTCCTTTCATACAGTAGCACAAGTAAAAGCTGAGGGGAACATAATGAAATCCTGTCCAGTCTCTTTCAGTCAATAACCCACATGCAGTAATATGTAAATTAGTACTGTTGAAATGGATATATACCATGTAGAAGAAGTGCACCCGAATTTTAATACAGCAACTGTCATCCAAACTGTAGCCTGTGTTTACATCATGTAACGCTGTCAAAGTACACAGTTACATTGACAACATGACTATTCATTTTGACGACCTTGTTCGTGAACGATGACACGATGACTTTTCATTCTGATGACACTGATATGATCATTGACATAAATATTAACTCTTGAGAGATGTACCAAGGATTTTAAGCAATGCAGTGTGTACAAAATGTTCTGAGAAATGCACGTACTATTTTGCACATGTTAGGAATGTGAAAAACGCACCAAAGCGGAAAAACTGTAACAAAACATACTTCTACATTCTTCCACGTACATGACTCGGTGCTCCGGAAACCTTTGGATGTGTCAGAATTCTTTGGCTCTGAAATGTATAGTTTTTTGGAATTACTCGGCCTTGTTTTACATTGTGTTTTCCGTAGCTCTGAGATACAAAGTGTTTGGGAATTCCTCACAATTTGGTGGAAATTAAGTAGATCAAGTAGATCACTTATCAAAATCCCTCACCTGTTTCTCCCTGTTTCCAAGTATCCATGTTCCTCAGTTTATAACTGTCTCTGTTCTGTCTGTTACTATCTCTGTTCTGTCTCAAGTCATGTAGCAGTAAATGAAGGCTGACAATAGGAATCTCTACAGTGTGTTACTATCTCTGTTCTGTCTCAAGTCATGTAGCAGTAAATGAAGGCAGACAATAGGAATCTCTACAGTGTGTTACTATCTCTGTTCTGTCTCAAATCATGTAGCAGTAAATGAAGGCTGACAATAGGAATCTCTACAGTGTGTTACTATCTCTGTTCTGTCTCAAGTCATGTAGCAGTAAATGAAGGCAGACAATAGGAATCTCTACAGTTATATCAAGTCAGCATAAAGCAGACAATAGGAATTTACAATTATCTCTAAGGAATCTCACCATTCTTTCTGTCTCAAGTCATGTAGCAGTAAATGAAGGCTGACAATAGGAATCTCTACAGTGTGTTACTATCTCTGTTCTGTCTCAAGTCATGTAGCATAGGCAATGAATCTCTACAGTGTGTTACTGTCTCTGTTCTGTCTCACTTCACACAAAGTAGCAGTAAATGAAGGCTGACTTCCTTGTACAAATCCAGTAAATTCAGGAATCTCTACAGTGTGTATCTCTGTTCTGTCTCAAGTCATGTAGCAGTAAATGATGGCAGACAATAACCTTCATTGTACACTTTACTATCTCTGTTCTGTCTCAATCATGTAGCAGTAAAATGGCAGACAATAGGAATCTCTACAGTGTGTTACTGTCTCTGTTCTGTACACAATAGGAATCTCTACAGTGTGTTACTATCTCTGTTCTGTCTCAAATCATGTAGCAGTAAATGATGGCAGACAATAGGAATCTCTACAGTGTGTTACTGTCTCTGTTCTGTCTTCAGTCATGTAGCAGTAAATTATGTGGTTCTCTCTGGTCTGGTGGGTTGTAGTGATAAGCCTGCCGGACACTCCAATCACATTTGTCTCTCTATCCGTTGTTTACAGGAGAAGGAGATCATGAAGGAGATTATGGATAACGGCCCAGTGCAAGGTGGGATAATTGAGAAAGTGGTTTGTGTGGGTGTGTGTGCGGGTGTGTGTGTGTGTGGGGGTGTGAGTGTGCAGGTGCGGGTGGGTGTGCGTGTGCGTGTGTGGTGTGTGTGTGTGTGTGTGTGTGTGTGTGTGCGTGTGTGTGTGTGTGTGTGTGTGTGTGTGTGTGTGTGTGTGTGTGTGTGTGTGTGTGTGTGTGTGTGTGTGTGTGTGTGTGTGTGTGTGTGTGTGTGTGTGTGTGTGTGTGTGTGTGTGTGTGTGTGTGTGTGTGTGTGTGTGTGTGGGGGGGTTTGCACTAGCTTTCAGATTGATCTCTTGGTTAGATTTTTTTGTGAAGATGAGCTACACGGACTTAGTTTCTAAAGTGTGAGGGGACCTTATTTAATTTTTTCGGATAGCCTTTAATGCCAGGAAGGGCCTTTTCATTTGCATAACGAAGTAACTCTGGATGAATTCCCCTTTTGAATACAGCAAATTCTTAACATGTCTCATAATGGTGGAGCTTTCACAAGGGTGAAAAGGTGAGGCCTCAGGTCTAGTATTTGACCCCTTGACAGAAGTTTGATGTTGACCGATGTCTGTGACCTGGGCCTCGGTGCGCTGTCCAGACGGGAAGAAAGAATTTTTGTGTTCGTGGGGTTCGTCACCGTGTCTCTGTCTCTGTCCGTATCACGTTTTCCTATCACCCGAAAATTCCTCCAAAAAATGGGACAGAAATAGTGAAGAAAAATGTGATCAAAATAGGTGACCGAAATAGGGACTGACAATGGAGAGTGATGCCTATGGGTTTGACTGTGAAGAGTCTCTCTGTGTATCCAATCCATCTCTAGTGCTTTTTTCTTCCTGTTGTCCTGCAGCCATTATGGAGGTTCACGAGGACTTTTTCATCTACACGAGTGGGATCTACAGGCATACGGATGTCTGCTCCACCAAACCTCCACAGTACAGCAAACACAACACACACTCCGTCAGGATCACCGGGTAAGGCTGTCAAGGCATCGCCTTAAGCTTGGCTTCATCGCTCATTCTACTGTGCTGTTCGTAATGTTTGCTTTGTAGAATCACCACCGTCAAAGACTAGCATGTGTTTGCTTTTACTAAATGATCCAAATGATCGGCGTGTTGCCACAGGTGAGTTGAAACCAGGGCGACTAACGGAGTTTCCTCCCCGTCTGTCTGTCTGTCTGTCTGTCTGAGACATACCTTGGCTCCAGACCTCACCTTCCCCTACGTCCTCTACAGACAAGCCCCTTAGTCACCAGAGACCACAAATATGCAGGCAGACATACACACCTGGCACCCAGCCCCGCCCCTTCATGTCCCCCCCGGTCGACCGATCCCCGCCCCACCCCAGTCCGTCCGTCCGTCTGCCCAGAGGTCTCACTAGAACCTGATCTACGCTCTGTTTGTGATGTCGACAGGTCTGTGAATGAGGTTAGGGTTGAGGGCTTAAAAACCGATCCCAGGTCTGTGCCTCAGGGTAACTTGCCGAACTCTGTTTGCTGCCTGTGCTACGGGGATGATGCGGTTGTCCCACACACACCCGATCTGGAGAAAATGATCACCTTCTGACTCACGTTTGCACACTTGTACGTGTGTGTACTTCAGCTACACTGGAATCTCTGGATAATAAACGTCTCTGCTTGGACAGTGCCGCCGGTTGAGTTAAAGAAACGTTCAGCAGCTCGCTGACACTAATCTGATTGGCCAATGAACAAGAGAAACAAAGCATCCACTTCCTGGCCTGTCCCGATAGATTTTTTCTAGAGTCTAATGTCATTTTGTACTAATAACAGTTTATTTATTTGAATATATACACTACTGTTTAAACACTTGGGGTCACTTTGAAATGCCCTCGTTATAATAGAAAATATAGTCACTGACTGGATTAGAAATAATGCTTTTTAATTGAAATAATAACTCTGATCTTCAAGCGTTGCTTTGGTCAAAGACTCCTCTTTTTCGCAGCAATTACAGCCCTGCAGACGTTTGACATTCTGGTTGCACATTTTTTTAGGCAATCTGAAGAGTTATCAACCTCAAGCTTCCTGAAGCACCTCCCACAAATTGTATTGGCTTGATGGGCACTTCTTACCATACAGTCAAGCTCCTCCCACAAATTGGATTGGCTTGATGGGCACTTCTTATGTACCATACAGTCAAGCTCCTCCCACAAATTGGATTGGCTTGATGGGCACTTCCTATGTACCATACAGTCAAGCTCCTCCCACAACAACTCAATAGGGTTGATATTGGCTGACGGTACTGGCCACTCCATTGGCCACTGCTTTTTTCCTAAATAGTTCCTGTGTTGTTTGGAGTTGTGCCCTGGGTTATGGTCTTGTTTTAGGAGGGCATTGGCTCCAATCAAACCCCGTTCACAGAGTATGGCATGATTTCATAAAATGCAGTGATTGAGTGATTCCTTCTTCAAGATCCTTTTCACCCTGTACACATCTCTCACTTTACCAGCACAAAATATCCCCAGACCATCACATTGCCTCCACCATGGTTGACAGATGGCGTCAAAGCAGCTTTTCAACATCTTTTCATTTGGTCTGCATCTCACAAATGTTCCTCTCTCAAACTTCCCAGCTAACACTCTAACAACTCCATAACACTTGTCCTCAATCGTTGTCGCTGTTCTTTTGCCGATCATAATGCAGTCTTGGGGATGTGTCCTGAGGAAGTAAACATTCCCATCATTAACGTCACACAGTGGACCGACCACCACCAGACATATGCTGGGTTTCCCCACTAGACACTCACCGTCATCAGGAATCAGAACAGGGCCGACTGTATTCTGGGTCAGTGAAGTACGGGTCTGTGGTCTCATTCATTCCAAACGCCACCCGATGCCCATCGAGGTCCTTTGGGGAGTTACCCAGAATGCAGTGTGTCTGCTGTTGTCTGATCCACAATGACGATGGTGACCACCCCCGCCACGCTGACATTGCGGTTCTTTCGCCGGTTTGGGCCTAAAACGCCGGGCTCACGGGGTGTGGATTTGCCGACGGGTGACTGGGACGAGGCGGTGGGCGCGGAGCGGTGGGCGGTGGGCGCGGACCCGAACCATCACAGACACCCATGTTATTACAACCCAAATCCTGCCACAGCGCGTCCTGATAAGCCAAGGCCCTGGGAAAGTTTGTGTTGGGCACATGGTGGTTCACTCTGATGAAAAGGCCATTGTCTGTCACATTGATCCCAACTGTACTGGACAGAGAGGGGATCAGGTCTGCAGAGAAGGTCAGGGAGGGGTGACAGGGGCTGGTATTTACACCATTGTCCAGAGTGGGCCAACACTAAATGGGGGGAGAGAACTTTTCCGCAGTGGTCCAATTCTGTCTGGCGCTGCCAGAACACACACACACACACACACACATGTTTTGACAGCTGTTTATGTTCGCATTTCTGTGCACGATGACCCATGGAATTAGAGTTCTTCCTCGGAACACGAGGACTCTAGGTTGTCGGTATATATATGTCGACGATTCGGTCGCTTCTCAGATGGCAGCGACTAAAAATACCACATGTTTTTGTTTTGCTAAAAACTAATAGACCCACTGGGGTTCTGATGCTAACTCACAGGATGGGAATGAACTGGAATGTGGGAGTGGGTGGGCGGGACCAAAGGCTTCATGGGTATTAGGCCAGTCCTGAGAACCGAGCAGCCTGTTTGGAACGGACGAAATGAGGAAAGCGAGAGAAAAAGCGAGGGGATACACATTTCAAGGTGTATTTCTGCCAACCTCAATTGACCTTCAGTCATGTTGTAATCTGCCAGATGACAGAAGTCGGGCGGAGACCACTTCCTCTCTGGCCGACCCTGTCCATCCTGTTTCCTGTGCTCCGAGGAAGACATGGAATGGAGAGGAAAATTCCATGCTCATTTGAGGAATCTGAATGATTTGGGATGCAAGGGAGAGTGTGTGTGTGTGTGTGTGTGTGTGTGTGTGTGTGTGTGTGTGTGTGTGTGTGTGTGTGTGTGTGTGTGTGTGTGTGTGTGTGTGTGTGTGTGTGTGTGTGTGTGTGTGTGTGTGTGTGTGTGTGTGTGTGTGTGTGTGTGTGTGTGTGTGTGTGTGTGTGTGTGTGTGTGTGTTTGTGGTCATAGTATATCATGATATTTATGTCTCTCTGTGTGTGTGTGTTCTTACCTCTTCACGGCACGATTACTCGTCCAATGAAGACCTGAAGAGACCTCATAACTTCATGTATGAGACCACAGATGTCTCAGACTGTTCTTAGGTGAACGTCTCTTTAGTTGAAGAATCAATAAATCACGCTCTGTGTCTCTTCTGTTTCAGTTGGGGAGAGGAGAGAAACTACCATGGAACAATGCAGAAATACTGGGTAATGCTCCCACTCACATCACTGGCTTCCTCTCGCTGCCTCTGATTTGTGTAAATATCTGAGTGTCAACCCACCACATCTACGGTACTGATCTGATGCCAGTTTTTTTTGCGTATTTTTCCAGATCGCCGCCAACTCGTGGGGAAAGAACTGGGGCGAGGAAGGCTACTTCCGAATTGCCCGGGGGGAGAACGAGTGTGAGATTGAGGCGTTTGTGATCGGTGTGTGGGGTCGGGTGACAATGGAAGACATGCAGAACCACCACCACCATGGGAAACGCAAGTAGAGTCAGACACGCTAAGAACCCATCATCGATGGAGAACCAAACCCTCCCTGGCCTGGGAGAACTACACAATCATCCCAAAAGCCCCGTACCCCTGTACTTACCTCTGGGGGATCGATACAAGCAGATCCCAGAGTCACCATTCTAATTACTAGGAGGTTCACCAGCAACTGATAACCCCATCTCCTACCTCCTTACAGTCCTTACATCCACTTACACACCCTGGGGGGTTGCCATACCAACGGGCCGTCTACCCAAACTGAAGATTATGGCACCGAAAAAACCTTCAGGCCTAAAGACTAGAAAGGTCTCCTTGTTAAGCCCCACATGGTTTCATGACAGAGCAATAATCACCTCAGGACTCACAAGACTACACTTCCCAGACTCCTCAGCTCCGTGGCATTTATCCTCTACTTCCTGTTTCTGTTCTGGTCTGCACTCCCACTACTATCACGATGGACATACTCCTCTCTCTCTCATTGTCCAACATTTTTTTCTATAGAGGGTTAATTCTGTTTATCATTACAATAATCTCTTGTCTTGGTTCCTTGGCATCTCTCTGTCTCCTTCTCTGTTACGGTCTTTTAGCAGCCAACCCCTGAGTACGGATTGGGAAAGAGAGAGAGGCGTTATTTTCCACTGTATCGGGCAATTATCACATAGAGACACATTACAGAGAAACTAACAACGCTCTTGTGCAACAGTGTGGTTCATTGTTGTCATTGAGGACCTGCCGTGTGTATACTAGGAACCCTTCTGTTGGTTGTACTCCCGTTCCTGTCTGCAGGTCTGGGGCCAGGGCAGTTGCCACGCGTATTTCCACACATTTCACAAAGGCAAACATATACACTGTAAATGGGGTGGGTGATGTTTGAGGGTAGGTCGTGTCAAAAGTTAATGTCATCTTATTTGAAAATAAATTCCCTTCAAATGTATAGAATGAATGAAAACAGAGATGAGGCTTGTGAAATGCACTGATGAGACAAAACATTACGACCACTCACAGGTGAAGTGAATAACGTTGATCATGGCACCAGGATGCACTGTGGGAAGGGATGGCACCAGGATGCACTGTGGGAAGTGATGCCACCAGGATGCACTGTGGGAAGTGATGGCACCAGGATGCACTGTGGGAAGTGATGGCACCAGGATGCACTGTGGGAAGGGATGGCACCAGGATGCACTGTGGGAAGATATGGCACCAGGATGCACTGTAGGTATTGATGGCACCAGGATGCACTGTGGGAAGACAACAATGGAGGTTGATGCTCTGGTCAATGTTCTGCTGTGAAACTCTGGGTCGGACGTTCCTGTGGATGTTAATTTTTAAACATTGTTGCAGACCAGGCACACTCCTTCATGATGACGGTATTCCCAGATAGCAGTGGCCTCTTTCAGCAGGATAATGCGCACCGTCACACCGCACACATTGTTCGGGAATGGTTTGAGGAACAGGATGAAAAGTTCAAGGTGTCGCCCTGGACTCTAAATTCTCCGGACCTCAAGCCGGTTGAGCTTTTGTGGGATTTGCTCAACCAACAAGTTCGATCCATGTCGATTTCACCTCACAACTTACAGGACTTGACGGATCTGCCACTCATCTCTTGGTGCCAGAAACCACAGGACACCTTCACTAATGTCTTAATGCCAGATACCACAGGACACCTTCACTAATGTATTGGTGCCAGATACCACAGGACACCTTCAGTAATGTCTTAATGCCAGATACCACAGGACACCTTCACTAATGTATTGATGTCAGATACCACAGGACACCTTCAGTAATGTATTGATGTCAGATACCACAGGACACCTTCACTAATGTATTGGTGTCAGATACCACAGGACACCTTCAGTAATGTCTTAATGACACCACAGGACACCTTCACTAATGTCTTAATGCCAGATACCACAGGACACCTTCACTAATGTATTGGTGTCAGATACCACAGGACACCTTCAGTAATGTCTTAATGACACCACAGGACACCTTCAGTAATGTCTTAATGACACCACAGGACACCTTCAGTAATGTCTTAATGACACCACAGGACACCTTCAGTAATGTCTTAATGACACCACAGGACATTCAGGTGACTTGTAGAGTCCATTGTGGGTCGACAGCGTTGTGGTGGAGCATTGAGGATCAACGGCGTAACGTTTTGGCTCATTAGTGTATGTGTCAATGTTATTTTAGCGAGTGAAAAGCTTTTAGAGCTGCTTTTGAAAAACACATTCGGTTGATTGGCAAAGACAAGTGCGAAAATCTGTTATAATTCGAAACAATAACAATTCATCTTGATTTTTATGAAGCTGACAAAATGTTTGCCGTTTCTTACTTTTCAGATGATGCTTAAATAACACCACTTTCAAAAATGCCTGAATCTCATGTCAAGTTTTAGTGTTTCGAGGTGGAAAGGACATCGAACGTTTGTATATTATTATTTTCTGAAATCTATTTAATTCTGTTTACACTGTGTTATAGTTTTTGCGAAAACGTTCTTACTATTGTTAATGCTGTTTTATTTAACTCATACGGCATGAGTGGGTTCAATTCAGCCAAGATGTCGAAGTTCCGCGTTTCACAGAACATTTCCGATTGAGACGAATTTCATGCAGCGTTAATGGGGAACCCAGAGTTGAAAGACTTATACACCGTGCTGCTGATTCAATCCTTATTTAAGCCCCTGGTTTAAAACTCGCTGGTTTCACTTGGAGGTGCGAACTCTAACCAGTAGAGTTCAATTGAACAGTGCCTGGTACTATAGAGAGACGGAGGTAGGACTCAGGCACCAAAAACTGTTCAAAGGTATTTGTGTCTGATGATCTAAGCCCACTACATCATGGAGTCACTGTGCCACTATAATTCAACTAGTTTAGAACTTGTCATACGTTAGCTTGTGAGATTCACTGTACCATTTACAGGCTTGTACCTCTACGCAGACCAAACAAGCTAATTCAGATAAACTATACCGATATTCTGCTGTAACTATATAACTTTCTCATGTCGCGTTGCCATTTATACTCTCCCTATATCTTGACATTTAGTTCCAGTTTAAGGCATCTTATTGATTTATTATTTATCCTTTTCCAAAAGCTGCAGCTGTCCTTTCAGACTGTTCTAACCAATCTTACCATGGAAGCATGCTTCCCAAATGTTCTGTATTTTGACCAGCGACACCGTTCAACTCGAGATTCCAGTTGTCGCTGTTCCTCAGCTCTGATATAGGCTTCCTTATGCCGTTTCATGCTTTTTTACGCAGGTCAAAGTGTTTTACCCCACTGCACGAGGAAAACCCAAGAAGGCAGTTATCGCCAGAATGATTTATGTGGAGAATAGGTAGGCTAAAGAAGTCCGAACAGAGCCCTGTGTGTGGTAGCCAAGTTGTGTACAAAAGCGTTCCTTTCATTTTAAAAGGGGCGAGAGTAGATTTGTACAATTGAAGAGAGGACGATGTGGCCAGGGTCATAGTGAGGTGCATTGTGGGATGACAGAAGCTACAACTAAAGGGTTTGGGGTGTGGATCTTGGGAGTCAACAGAACTTTTTGTGTTTTTTTTCCTGCTGGAGAAAGCGGAAACAATGACATTACGTTGTCGATATTTTATCGCCGGTGCTTTAGGAAGAGTATGCAACAAAACCACATCTGTTTAGTCGTGTTCTCCACAAGGCCTGCATAGGTTACTGTTGGGCAGTGGCTTGCCAAAGGTAGACACAATTATTAAAAAGAAACTTGATCCGCGTCCTACTTTAGTTTCCGTGGATATTTGCGTCTTAGTGCACAAGTGTCAGCTGAGTAATATATTTATTGTATTTTTCTTTCATTCATAACAATTTCAAATGTCGGCGTCATGGATATTATCAGCAAATGTTAGAGTCGTGCGGAGAAATACGCTAACGTTTTGCTGGGAAACTGTGTCGTTGTTTTCCATTGCATTTCTACACAATACGAAACTATTAACAGGTAGAGTCGGAAAGTGTTCTGTGTTATTAATGTATTCTATTTCACATTGCCGTTATAAGCTACGCAAGGATATTACTTTTTTGATCGTTTTACGCCGAGTTCATTAGCGCGGGCCACGTCTGTTTTGTCCGTAAAAAGCAATGCAATACTATACTATCAATCTGACCAAATGAAGCTATTTCACAGTCACAGTTTGTAGTACACTACTTTTGAGTGGGTATAGTTATAGACAATGCATCCAGGTTACCATATAACAAGAATGTAATGTCATGGAGGACGTAGCAGACGCCTGGCGGATGAGCTTGTTGACTGTTGGCTAACCAGTAGAGCAGGTTTCCCAGGCAGTCGTCCAGACAATGGTATCCTTATAGGGGTAAACCGGTGACACGCAGATAAGACTGTCTGGATCAATGGGACGAGAGGAGCAGACAACTGGGGCCAAGTCATGCTAGAGAAAAGGGGTGGAATTTGTCCGATGCTGACTCCGGGTCAGTCTGTTCGAGCGTGTCCTGATTGCGATCCACTGGGTTCTATGTTTAGTCTAGATCCTAATAGGCCGGTAATGCACCTGAAGATGTTTTGGGATAGATGAGATCAGGGCCACGACGTTCTCCGTGGACGAACGATTAGAACGTCGCAGATGAACGAGATCTTTGTCTGTTGGCCATATAAACCATTCAAAATTGTATTCAGGTGGTTATTTATATCATACATTACTGATCTTCAAAATAAAACTCAAAATATTTGCCTAACCTCAGTTATATCATGAATTCAATGAACCAATACAGTCAGTGACTAATTTATGAGAAGTTGTGTAAATTATATTCTATTTTTTCTTTTCTACTCTGTAAAATGTTTATTATTATTATCATCAGTCAGTTATAGTTAACTTCTCTGCCACTTGCATTGTGTGCACTGAATGAAAAACCTCCATAGGTTTCACCTGTGAGACACAATAAACTCTCCTAAAACAATCAGTCTTGTGTGACTAATTTCCGAGGCAAAACAATGTCCAACATACCACAAAGGTAACCAGCAGATGAAAAACACAGATGTTTATTTTCTCAGGCATTTTTTGTACATTTCTTTTTGAAAAGGTTGTTTAAGGTTGGGAGCTTTTTTTGCTAGGTTTCTGTTGGGCCGAATGGGGCCTGGCTGGGGTGTGAGGGGTGCCGTGTGTGTACGAACAGAGGCCCATAGGATGAACAGGAGATGAGAGTGGGATGAGGTCAGTTTGTATAGGGCAATGCTGTGTCAGCATTACACTACCGCTGAGAGTCTCATACATAACATATATGTACACACTTATAAGCCAAGATTATGGATCCGTAGACTAGGAAGCATGTTTCTACTATAATCTCCCACAAGAGTTACACTAACACATATAATATAATAATATAAAGTACTTGTACTGTATAAAACCCGCAACTAGTACCAGACTAGTCCTATATACTGTATAAAACCTACAACTGGTACCAAACTAGTCCTATATACTGTATAAAATCTACAACTAGTACCAAACTAGTCCTAGGTACTGTATAAAACCTACAACTGGTACCAAACTAGTCCTATATACTGTATAAAATCTACAACTAGTACCAAACTAGTCCTAGGTACTGTATAAAACCTACAACTAGTACCAGACTAGTCCTATATACTGTATACAACCTACAACTAGTACCAAACTAGTCCTAGGTACTATATAAAACCTGCAACTGGTACCAAACTAGTCCTAGGTACTGTATAAAACCTACAACTAGTACCAGATTAGTCCTATATACTGTATAAAACCTACAACTGGTACCAAACTAGTCCTATATACTGTATAAAATCTACAACTAGTACCAAACTAGTCATAGGTACTGTATAAAACCTACAACTGGTACCAGACTAGTCCTATATACTGTATACAACCTACAACTAGTACCAAACTAGTCCTAGGTACTATATAAAACCTGCAACTGGTACCAAACTAGTCCTAGGTACTGTATAAAACCTACAACTAGTACCAGATTAGTCCTATATACTGTATACAACCTACAACTAGTACCAAACTAGTCCTAGGTACTATATAAAACCTGCAACTGGTACCAAACTAGTCCTAGGTACTGTATACACCTACAACTGGTACCAGACTAGTCCTAGGTACTAAATAAAACCTACAACTAGTACCAGACTAGTCCTATATACTGTATACAACCTACAACTAGTACCAAACTAGTCCTATATACTGTATAAAACCTACAACTAGTACCAAACTAGTCCTATATACAGTATAAAACCTACAACTAGTACCAAACTAGTCCTATATACTGTATAAAATCTACAACTGGTAACAAACTAGTCCTATATACTGTATAAAACCTACAACTAGTACCAAACTAGTCCTATATACTGTATAAAACCAACAACTAGTACCAAACTAGTCCTAGATACTGTATAAAACCTACAACTAGTACCAAACTAGTCCTATATACTGTATACAACCTACAACTAGTACCAAATTAGTCCTAGGTACTGTATTAAACCTACAACTGGTACCAAACTAGTTCTATAAACTGTATAAAATCTACAACTAGTACCAAACTAGTCCTAGGTACTGTATAAAACCTACAACTAGTACCAGACTAGTCCTAGGTACTGTAAAAAACCTACAACTGGTACCAAACTAGTCCTATATACTGTATAAAACCTACAACTGGTACCAAACTAGTCCTATATACTGTATAAAACCAACAACTGGTAACAAACTAGTCCCAAGTACTGTATAAAACCTACAACTAGTACCAAACTAGTCCTATATACTGTATAAAACCTACAACTGGTAACAAACTAGTCCTAAGTACTGTATAAAACCTACAACTAGTACCAAACTAGTCCTAGGTACTGTATAAAACCTACAACTAGTACCAAACTAGTCCTATATACTGTATAAAATCTACAACTGGTAACAAACTAGTCCTATATACTGTATAAAACCTACAACTAGTACCAAACTAGTCCTATATACTGTATAAAACCAACAACTAGTACCAAACTAGTCCTAGATACTGTATAAAACCTACAACTAGTACCAAACTAGTCCTATATACTGTCTACAACCTACAACTAGTACCAAGTTAGTCCTAAAACCTACAACTGGTACCAAACTAGTTCTATAAACTGTATAAAATCTACAACTAGTACCAAACTAGTCCTAGGTACTGTATAAAACCTACAACTAGTACCAGACTAGTCCTAGGTACTGTAAAACCTACAACTGGTACCAAACTAGTCCTATATACTGTATAAAACCTACAACTGGTACCAAACTAGTCCTATACTGTATAAAACCAAAGTCCTACTAGTACCAAACGAGTCCTATATACTGTATAAAACCTACAACTAGTACCAAACTAGTCCTATATACTGTATAAAACCAACAACTGGTAACCAAACTAGTAAAACCTACAAGGTACTGTATAAAACCTACAACTGGTACCAAACTAGTCCTATATACTGTATAAAACCTACAACTAGTACCAAACTAGTCAACTAGTACCAAACTACTATATAAAACCTACAACTGGTACCAAACTACCAAACTAGTCCTAGGTACTGTATAAAAAACCTACAACTAGTACCAGATTACAAGTCAAACTAGTCCTATACTGTATAAAACCTACAACTGGTACCAAACTAGTCCTAGGTACTGTATAAAACCTACAACTGGTACCAGACTAGTCCTAGGTACTGTATAAAACCTACAACTGGTACCAGACTAGTCCTATATACTGTATAAAACCTACAACTAGTACCAACTACTAGTTCTACTGGTACTGTATAAAACCTACAACTAGTACCAACTACTAGTCCTACTAGTACTGTATACAACCTACAACTAGTACCAGATTAGTCCTATATACTGTATAAAACCTACAACTGGTACCAAACTAGTCCTATATACTGTATAAAATCTACAACTGGTACCAGACTAGTTCTAGGTACTGTATACAACCACATCTATCAGGATGAACCCCTTATAGAGAGGATGTTATTGTTAGTGGTGGAGGAAATATATATTTTGTAATATAGAAACAAATGAAGTGAACATTATTATTGCAGGCTTGAATGAATCCTCAACCGAGCTGTGTATGAACGCCTACGGCACCAAGTAGGGACATTTGGACAGAGGCACTTGGCCACCATGTATTTACATTTCTGTCATGGTTTCTGGTTCAGGAATAGGCCATGCACCCATCACCTCAAAATCTATTGTTTCTTTACTTTCCAGCTGACGATCATTTCCAAATATTTCACTAAAGACTGAGTGTACTGGCACCCCACCCTGCTGATCCAAAAATTATCCTGCACATTTCGTTCGGTTCTTCTCTCATTGTCTGTGAGGTGTTCTGGAGCCCTTTCCTGTTTTCCTTCGGCCGTTCTGGAACCTACAGCGTTCTGGAAGATGTCAACAAAGTACTTCAAATCAGCGTCGGTTGTTTCCACAGGCCGAGGGCTTGGCGTTGCTTAAGCCAGAACAAACAACTTGACTGTCGCAATAAAGGCATTCGTGTGTGTGAAAGATTCGTATCTGTCACTGTTGACTCTATGTCAGTTAATTTGGTAGCAGGGATACTCAGATGAACAGATTGCTGTTTGCTTTGATAAATTGTGTTTGGCTTGGTTGCGCAACATTTGGATTCAAGTGAACACAGAACACAATGTAAAACCCTTTCCAAGTTTCAGCCCGTCATTTACCTCCACACCTCAGGGACAGTGAGAATGTAATTGTTAGAAAGAATGTCAGGGAAACAGTATCAGTTAATTTTGAAGATATCGCGTGATAAATCTTTACCTGTCGTAGGGCGTGGCCCTTCCCAAACATCATAATCATGGTGCTTACCTTAATGGGATTCACAGACAACAAGCTTAAGTGGCATTGGCGAAGCCTTGCTGAAAAACAGCGGTTTGCTGTCGCCATCTCCTGGTGTGAAATATCACTGAAACCCCTTTTCATAAAGAGATGTTGGTCTCGAATACCGTAAGCCGTCATTAAAAAGGTAGACATTGGCCCGAAGGATTCAAGGGGTCAACAACACTTTTAGAGAAGAGCTTTATTGGAAAATATGAAAACTCAACAAGTCACCATCTCTCCACCTGTCGCGATATCTCCAATTCAAACTATATTTTCATGTTCAAAACGTATGAAGTAATAACACATACATGGCCTTCGTGCTCTAGGAAGATTTCATAACCTTTGCAGCAAGACATTTGAAACATCTGTGTCCCGTACATAGATAATAAAGTTTGTGTAAATTCAGTTTTATATTAATGGCAAAACAAAAACCGTCGTGTATATCTAAGCAATGAAATCATCATTTATCCAGGAAATACTTTGTGAAGCACCAGGCGACGAAGGCCCGTTTGGTCACGGAGGTTTACTTTCACGTTATCCTCTTCTCCTGACACACACGGACATGAATTCTGTGTGTAAACATGTCCTGTTTTGTGAAAATAGTTTGTATTTCTTGCCGTGTCTCACTCTCTAGCGTCCAGAACCTCCACCCCTCCTACATTCGTGCATTCTATAGGCGCACATGTAAAATATCCCTGGAACACACAGAATGCATACAGATTAATAATGGGTGAGAATCAGAAACGCTAGTGTTTGACAAACAGACCATATCTTGAGACAACGCCTACAAGGTTCCAAACGCTGTACGTCTCCAAACAAAGATTTGTGCGGAGTCATATGTAATTTATCAGGAACTGTTGTATAAAAACTATGGCAATTGGTGCATACATTTTGACACTTCTATTCACATGTATATCATATATAATATAATAAATGAATTCCTTTGCCATGACCAATTAGAAGGCTTGAGAAATGCCTCTTCTAATTGCTTTAACCGTATTGCTTTAACCAAAGCAAAGCAATGACGCTTCAGATTGCCAAACGTTGGGGGGCATAAGGCTTTTAGCTTGTTGTTGTATATGATGATTAGTTCTTGCCTGCAAAAAAGGTCATGAGCAGTGCCACCCATCCCATTATGTAGGACCAGGAGAAGCGCCAGTCACCAAAACGCTTGCCGAGGAAGTTCACCGTCACCCCAGTGTATATGGCCATCGCCAGCATGACGAATAACGCTGGGAGAAGGAAACGGAAGTAAGAGACCTGCATACTGTTCCTAACGTGTGTGTGTGTGTGTGTGTGTGTGTGTGTGTGTGTGTGTGTGTGTGTGTGTGTGTGTGTGTGTGTGTGTGTGTGTGTGTGTGTGTGTGTGTGTGTGTGTGTGTGTGTGTGTGTGTGTGTGTGTGTGTGTGTGTGTGTGTGTGTGTGTCTGCACTGGTGGTTCAGTGTTGTTGTGTGCATGTGTGTGTGAGAGGGACAACGGCTGAGACTCACTGGAGATGAAAAACATGATTCCTGCAGCAAAGGAGCGGTTGAACTTCTCAAAGGCGGAAAAGTGGGCGAAGGAAAGAATGCCCGCAATGATTCCTCCGAAGCACGACATTCCAGACAGGATCATAAACGCCCGTGTGGCATTCCAGTACGCTAGAGGGAGACAGATCACCAGATTACAAAAGCGCCAACTAAACAGAGGCCTTGGTTAATTGCATCACTTACAGCAAAGGAAGAAAATAAGTCTAGATGCACAGTCCTCTAACATTAGATACCTCTGACTAAAAGCCAACTTTATCAGCAACAGGTCTCTGAGTCGAGTTAAACCAACTATTTGTTACGTTTTGGCCAGTGAATGCATCAATCAATCAATGATATTTATTTTACAAAGCCCTTTTTACTTTCACAATCACTCAGCCTGAATCCGACGCAGCACACATTGACAAGTTGAACAACAACAAGTTGGACAATGCATGCACTTAGCGAATGTTAACATGGTGTGTTTACATATCCAGCTGTGGTATCTTGGTATATGTTCTGTGTATATGTTCTGTGTATATGTTCTGTCTCCTGCCACCCCTCTGAGCCCTGCAGAACGTGCCCTCACCGATGCTGTCCGTCTGCATGTAGCACTTCCCCGACATGCAGTATCGCCACAGGCCCTGGTGGGCAAAGCTGCCCGACAGGCGATACTGCATCCAGTAGTCTGTTGCCGTAGATACCACCAGGAGGATGTTCCCTACAATGGCACAGAACAGGCCCCCTCCCATGAAGCTATACATCCTGAGAGACGCTGCCGTGGCAACCGTGTACCTGATACTGCACAGGAAGTGGGAGAAGAGTAGGCATGCAATATATGAGATATTATATGAGACGTTATATGAGACGTTATATGAGATGTTATATGAGACATTATATGAGACATATGAAATGTCATATGAGACGTTATATGAGATGTTAAATGAGACATTTAATGAGATGTCATATGAGACGTTATATGAGACGTTATATGAGACGTTATATGAGATGTTATATGAGACGTTATATGAGATGTTATATGAGATGTTATATGAAACGTTATATGAGACGTTATATGAGACGTTATATGAGATGTTATATGAGATGTTATATGAGACGTTATATGAGATGTTATATGAGACGTTATATGAGATGTTATATGAGATGTTATATGAGACGTTATATGAGATGTTATGTGAGACGTTATATGAGGCATTATATGAGACGTTATGGGAGACGTTATTTTTTCAAAGTTTCCAGTTTACATACATCAAATTAGATTAAGAAATGACTGAATACATGTGGACCAACAAAGGCTTGACTAAACCATATATTTACTCAATGGCTCCTGCTCAGGGAATATCACTTCCAATGAACAAAATTGCATTTGTGTATTGCTCTACATGTGCCTAAAATCACATCAGTTAACACATATAAACATTCTCTCCATACTGATAAGTTATGCAGTTTTTGTCAATGTCACAAAAAGCATGAACTGATGACCTTTAGCTAACATCAGCTGTTTTCCTGTTGTAAATATTCAACAACTAGATGAACTCCTGGGTTTGGCACTACAGACTTTTCATCAGACTTTTTACCATTATATAGATACGTAAAGGTTGCCCCTTACCTTGAATCTTCAGTGAGTTCTCCCTCGTAACCCTTCTGGGTAGTGAGGGACAGAGGGATGTGGGTACAGAGAGACTGAAAAAGACGTTGCTAGCCTAGGAGGAGAGAAAAGAGAGTGAACCAGAATTCCACTGGGCCGAATTCCAAAAAGTTATCCGCTGGGTTTTTTCTGTTGATGGAGGCAGAATCCTACAACATTTTGTCCCCATGTAACATACTTGAACACGGCGCTGCGGAGGTCACCGGGTCACGTGGAGTGGGTGGTCCGGTGTGGAGGGCTACCTATTGTTCATGTTTATTTGTATTCGGTATGTTCTAGAATCGTGGATGTGCATCGGTGTGCAGTACCGTGAGGGAGTCAATGCAACATGCCGAAGCCAACGTTTTTCATTCAAGCTTGAGGCCACATAGAGATGTTTAGGCTCCCACCTGCAGGCACGGATGTACGTCTGTGTGTGTGTGTTCCCTCTCTGATATATATAAAATGTTTACTAGCACATGCAGCTAACTTGCCTCTTTAGAAAACTGGTTTTAAAATATACTCTGATTCCACACACACACTCATGTGCACACACACACACACATAAACAAAAATAAACACACACACATGCTGTTATTCTCAGGACAGTGAGGAAGTGATAGGTCATCTTGCACTCACAGAAATGTCATGCCCTTCGTCAAAAGCCACAATCGCTGTGTAATTTAGCATACAACCATTGGATCAAAAGTAGAAATTATTGTTAGCATTTACAGTAATAATGCCACAGTGTCCCAAAGGATGCTGACACCACTGAAACTGATGAGGATCTGTCGTTACGGAGATAGAAGTGACGGGTTGACAAATTTCAGGACATTTGAGGATGTGAAACTAGGAAATCGCGTTAATGTCAGGGATGTCAAATTAGATGATATTTGTCACATGCTTTATGGGAAACCATGAACGCTAATGTACAGGACCTTTAAAAATGCAGATAGAAGTAAACTCAACTCAAGACCAATTTTCAAATTGTAACACAAATAGCAAATTCCCATTTGCTTGGCTCATGGCAATCTACAAGCGCAAATTCTTGTGTGAAATATAGAGTGTTTGGGAAAGAAAAATAATCAACTCAATTGATTTGATTAAGTTAATTAAAACAATTATTTCATAATACAGACAAAAGTCAGACATTTACAGGCAAATTTACAGGTAAATTATGTAGAGCCCTCTTGTGGACTGGGATGTTATTGCATTTGTGCTTTCTCTGGTAGGAGTTTATCTCAAATTAGGATATGGCGGACATCTATTAACTATTCCCCTGGTATTATATTCGATAAAATAATTAAAATGTTAATTGTAAACTCTTGCTTTATTGGATCTGCTCATGTGACGGCAACCTGCAGCGGCCGCTGATTTTTAGGATGTGAGTAGGCCGGTGCTGAGTGGGCTGTGTAGAAGAATGGTCAGAGGACTGTCTGTGTGCGTCTGTTGTCTGTGTGCGTCTGTACGTATGTGTGTCTGTTTGTGTTCAGGGCCCTACTGAAAGCATTAACATATTCGTCAAAAGATGGAAAATGCAACTAGTTCTCTTACTTTTTAAAATCTGCAAACAAACAAAACCAACACAAAAGTGAACAGGAACTGATGTAGGCAAGCATCAAACGACCATATGATCGACCAATCAAACAAAGTTGTGTTAAAAAATGCAAAGATTCACACGTGACATAATTTTGACCACTTGAAAGTAAAAAAAATAGCTTGGGATCCAATTTGAAATGTTCTACTTGGACTTTTTTCAATCGAATATGACAAACTGGAATTAATAAACACAACGGGTAATATACATTTTAGTTAGGCCTACAGTGACAAAGGGCAGGGTTACACATAGCCAACCTGTGTCAAGCCAACCCAGCCCTGTAAGTTTTACTGTCACACTCCAGACTAGACCCAGAAGGTTTTTTTCATGTCACGTCTGTCAGGGCCTGTAACCACAGTAAATGTGTCAAAATACATATTTATCCATGGCAGCTTAATTCGTATCTACATGAAAGAATGAGTGTTTGCAATCAATACACAACTTCTCTACCAGGGAATAAAGGAAGCGATGACCTATGGCCCCGGAAGTAGACGCCAAATACGAGTGATTCCATCGGAGGAGTAAAGATGGCGGACAACGGCGGCGCAGATCCTGTTAATAACAACAATATTACAACTGGCGCTTCGGAGGGAAATATCATAAAGGTCACAGTCAAAACCCCGAAAGATAAGGAGGAAATTGCCATTTCAGAAGATGCCTCTGTCACTCAGGTGCGTTGATTCTGTCATTATCCGTGATGTTAGCTGGCTATCGAGCGGCAACTAGCTCCTCTTACTGCTACATCATCATGCCCCTGCCCACTTGCCTTGGTTAGCCTGTGTGTAACCTGTAAGCATGTCGCGAGCTAGCTAGCCTCGTTAGCTAAGGGGCTAACAAGCCGACACTTCATATTGACGAATGTGGCGTAATTTATAGCCGCATTCTTTTCAATACGTTAGCCATTCGCTAATGGCTATTTACCTTGGCTCACAACTGCTAATATGGATGGATGTCTGGTTGCTATGTTGCTATCCAACCGGCATGCTAACTCAACAAACGAGTCAGTTGTAACTGGTTCCATGATTACACAGAGTCATGTGTCGTTTTATGTTAGTATGTTAGTCACGAGAACACATTTTGTCATCAGACTTCGGTCATTCCTATTTTTGTAATATTGTTGACTAGTACCGATTAACTTAACGTGTTAGCCACGAGCGCTAGCTTGTTTCTTGGTAATTCTCCAGAACATTCTCTGTGCTAGGCTAGCTAGTTTAGAACGGTCTCGTCTTCAGAATGTAATTGGTTCTCATTGTTCTTGGTGTCTGTTACGTCACGGACAAGTGTTCCATGTTATACATACGTCTGTCAGCTAATGACTCTTTCCTCCTTGCTTTTTACCATCCAGAGTTAAATGTCCTATCTCATGTGTGGTAATCCTATTTCAACTTGGTCTGCACGTATAAAGGCAGCCCAGTTCAGATTATTCATAATTGGGTCTATTTCAGAACAGATATGATTTGTCAAAAGCATCAGGTGGTGAATCGTAGTTGCGTCTTGTTATTTGGAACCTGTAATATTTGGAGCAAAACTACTCCCATTGGGGAAATCACAACTACAAGAGGGAGTTGGTCTTTTTAGTCAGGTATGTTTTTTTAATGGGATGGTTTACTTAGAAACAAGTCTTTACAACCTTTAGCCATCTTTAGGCACTCGTTCAGTTTAAAAATATATTAGTTTCAATATTGTATGTTTCAACTTGTTCAACTTGTTGATGTTTTATCTGTCGGATTCAGGCTGGTGATTGTAAAAGCACTTTGTGACAACTTTTGTTGTAAAAAGGGCTTTATAAATAAATTTGATTGATTGATAGTTGAATTAATACATTTTGCTCATTCTTCTAGCCTGACTGATTTCACCAACGACGAGCATTAATATCCTCTCTTTTGCTGCCTTCTTCTCAAGTTGTTTCTCTCTTTCTATACGTTTAATACTTATTGCATCTCTCGATTTTTTCAGTTCAAGGAGGAGATCTCGCGGAGGTTCAAAGCTAAGCAAGACCAGTTGGTTCTGATCTTTGCAGGAAAGATACTGAAAGACGGAGACTCGCTGAACCAGCACGGCATCCGAGACGGCCTGACCGTTCACCTGGTCATAAAGACAGCCCACAAGTAAGAGACTTCTCTCAGCAGATTTGGTCGTAATAGTTTTTAGTTGGAGAGGTCTGGCAGAACAGTGAAATGTTCTTCATCCATTTTTAAAGATGAGGCCAGGTTATCTAATGGAATTGGGTACATTTCAGCCATAAGGTCCTTCTAACTCCACTGCCTGAAATGTTTCCACCTGCACTACTGAATTATAACCGTTAGTATGTTTATAGGCATTCACGTGTTTATCAAGCGTATTGTTACTTTGAGTTCTAATGCAAAAGGTGACAGTAACAGATTTTCTTCATTTAATTATATAGTTATTTCACCAGGCTAGTCAGTAGGGGCCCGTTTTCGTTGAAAGTGCTGACATTAGCGGAATCCTTGTGTGTTTGTGTGAACCAACGCTGGTGCGACTTAAGTGTGATAATGTCAACATAACTGATATCAATGTATTGTCCCTCCAGGGCAGCAGATGGAGCAGGATCCTCCACCTCATCCTCCTCCACCTCGGGTACCACCCAGGGGGGCAGCGGTAATGGCAGCTCCTCTGGCTCCACTTCTGAAGCCAACCCGTCCACAGTTGGGTCTGCTGGCGGCCCGGCCTCTGCACCCCCACAGACCCCCAACATCTTGTGTGAGTTTAGACACACACACACACACACACCAGCCAACAGCTTCATAAGAGAACCAGAGGAACTAAGTCGATAACCGTGCCCATCTTTCCCCACTCCCAGCTGGGTTTGGAGACCTGGCCAACCTGGGCAACATGGGCATGGGCTCGGCGAACTTCATGGAGCTGCAGCAGCAGATGCAAAGGCAGCTGATGTCCAACCCGGAGATGTTGTCCCAGATCATGGAGAACCCCCTGGTGCAGAACATGATGTCCAACCCAGACCTGATGAGGCAGATGATTGTGGCCAACCCCCAGATGCAGCAGCTGATGGAGCGTAACCCAGAGATCTCCCACATGCTAAACAACCCAGAGCTAATGAGACAGGTCAGTGGCTTTAGGAGGTTGGCTTGGTAGTTCATGTACTAGTTGGGATTGGCCAAGTGGTCATTCAAAGTTTAAGTTGGTTAGTAATATTTGGAGGGATGTTGCAGGTGATGTTTTTGATATAATTATTTAGTTGTGTTGTATGGTGATGTGATTTCTTAGTGCCAAATGCCCGATCCCGATCCATGGTAGAATTCTGAGTGAAAGTATATTTTAGCCTGGCATTAGGTTTAGTGTCATTTGTTATAAATAATCAAAATCAATAATGTTTTTTAATTTTCAAACATTCCAAATCCTTAACCTTTTCCTGATCTGTTTTCGTCAGACAATGGAGCTGGCCAGAAACCCTGCCATGATGCAGGAAATGATGCGTAACCAGGACAGAGCGCTTAGCAACCTGGAGAGCATCCCGGGAGGCTACAACGCCCTGCGCAGGATGTACACAGATATCCAGGAACCTATGTTCAGCGCCGCACGAGAACAGGTCTCACCGATAATTTTTTTTTATACATACTCAATTCCACAAATGTACATTTGATATTTTCTTAAGTTCTTGTATTCGACAGGTTGATAATTCCTCATGTATATTTTCTTTGCCAGTTTGGAAGCAACCCTTTCTCAGCCCTTGGGGGTAATTCTGACGGGGGGGTGCAGCCATCGAGGACAGAGAACCGTGAGCCGCTCCCAAACCCCTGGGGTCCTGCCAGCTCCACCAACCCCTCAGAGGGTGGAGGAGGCACGGGCAACACAGGCTCCTCCACCACAGGTGGCACCACACCCAGTGTGTCCAACCCTCTGGGCGTCAACGCTGCCAGCCTAGGCAATGGTACAGGAATACATAGTCTGCTCCTCTGTTTGAGTGACAGCATCACACACTGACAGTAACATCCTATATGTAGCTATTACAACAGCACTGTGTGGACACAGTCATCAGACAGGTGGTCACATGCTCTTTCTCCCTCGCTCTTTCTCTCTTGCTCTCTCTCGCGCCTGTTTTTTCTTTCTCTTTCTTTCTCGCTCTCTCACTTCGTTTCCCAGGCATGTTCAGTAGCCCGGGCATGCAGAGTCTGATGCAGCAGATCTCGGAGAACCCCCAGCTGATGCAGAACATGCTGTCTGCTCCCTACATGCGCAGTATGATGCAGTCCCTGGCCCAGAACCCAGATGTGGCCTCGCAGGTACATGGTCCTGTGGGTTATCAAACAGATTTTATGAATGTATAAATTTTAAACGATTTGTAAGTATTATTTTCCACTTTCCACACAATAATTACATGACCATATTAGACGCAGCCTTTTTATTTTAAATTGTATTTAAATTAACTGCTCTAACACATTGATTGTTTCCAAACCGGCAAATTTACTGGCGACCCTTTCCGCCTCAAAATGCTCTAGGTCCTCAGTCTTCAATGGTTGCTATTAAACTGCTGATTTGAGCTCTCCATGGGTTATAGCTGTGAATATTCATTCCAAATTTGTTCCATGGCCCCCTTAGAACAATTCAGTATGTTTGGTTCACTGTGTCTGGATAGTTTGCGGTGTGTTTTGTTCACCGTGTCTGGATGGGTTGCGGTGTGTTTTGTTCACCGTGTCAGGATGGGTTGCGGTGTGTTTGGTTCACCGTGTCAGGATGGGTTGCGGTGTGTTTGGTTCACCGTGTCTGGATGGGTTGCGGTGTGTTTGGTTCACCGTGTCTGGATGGGTTGCGGTGTGTTTGGTTCACCGTGTCTGGATGGGTTGCGGTGTGTTTTGTTCACCGTGTCAGGATGGGTTGCGGTGTGTTTTGTTCACCGTGTCTGGATGGGTTGCGGTGTGTTTTGAGGTCGTTGGCCTGCTTGAAGATCAACCTTCAATTGAGACTCTGTTTGGGTGCTGAGTTGCACAAAGCTCCTGATAATATGCTGATTTGAGGCTTGTGCACAATCAAGGCCACCGGTACCGAAAAAAACAAAGTAGCCCCACTGCTTTATCCCACGTGCTCCTGTGTTTCTATGTGTAGTTTTTTATTATTGATGCACAATTTGGTCATTAGCTATTAAACTTAACAAAGTGTTGCATCTACACATTGGCATAAATTGTCATGTCAGTGTTGCAATACAATGTTATGGTGAAATACTAAACAGAATCGTATTTATTTCCCAACTCTTACAAATGTAGTGGTATTATCTGTCTTTTGTACTGCGTAGGTGAACATTTGGTCAAACGGTAGCATGTAATTGGCAAGGATGCAGAAGTAATAATATAGTTATTCCAGATGCGCTTTTCATTTTTAACCATTGATAAGGAAACATGAATTGTCTGTTGTCCTTCTCTGAGACTCCATGAATGGGCTCCAATCCAAGATGGACTCTGGCAGGTTCTCGGAGCAGATCCAGCTGGCAGTGCTTCCCCTCTATATGTCCCTAAATAGATAGGCAGATGTTTGTGAGAGTGAACTGCCTCCCTCTTGGGAACAGACCAGAGCAACAGGCCACATCTGGTGGAGGACCCAGACTCTGCCCTTTCTCCTTCACTGTCTTCCTTTCTTATTCATACGTTGTCTGTTCATGGCTCCTCTGTCTTCTGCCTCCCCACCAGGTGCTGATGAATAACCCCCTGTTTGCCGGAAACCCCCAGCTGCAGGAACAGTTCAGGAGTCAGTTGCCCGTCTTCCTGCAGCAGGTACACACACACACACTTGTATAAACTGGGAGAGGATCTGTCACACAGTGCCTGATTGGACGATGGACTTTGTGGACCATGTGATTCTTGTGGATGTTTAGATGCAGAACCCCGAGGCTCTGTCCGTGATGACCAACCCACGTGCCATGCAGGCTCTGCTCCAGATACAGCAGGGGCTGCAGACGTTGCAGACTGAGGCCCCGGGACTCATGCCCAGGTACACACTCACACACCCCGCACTGTGGAACGCCGCCCGCACTGTGGAACGCCACCAGTCACCTAACCACCTCTGTCTCTTTCCCAGTCTGGCGCCAGGTGGGTTACCGGCTGGTCTTCCTGGAGGTCTACCGGGTGGGCTAGCAGGCGGATTACCCGGCGTGATACCCACGCCTCTCCTGTCCACGGGAGGGGGTGTGGCTCCAGAGAATCCCGCCTCCTCACAGGGCGCTGGGGTAAACCCCGCCCAGCAGCAAATGATGCAGCAGATGCTCCAGATGTTTGCCGGAGGGAACGTGTCGGTAGGTTACGCCCTACGCCTACGCCCACATTATTCTGATCACAGTGCTGTGAAGAATACATACCCTCAGAGGTTGGACTTGTGGATGTTTGGTGTTAGTCACACTCTTAGGATTCAACCCTGTGTGTCCTAATGTTTGTCAGGACTTTAAAGGATTCAGAACTGGGCTTTGACTTTCTGTTTTTGAGTAATTTGCTTGTGGAGTGTTGGCTTATTCTCCTGGATCCCTGGTTTCTGTTGTGACGTACAACCCGGACATAAGTTTGCCGAACTGCCAAAACACAATTCCCCCTGGCGCTATACTTTACAGTTTAGTGGCCGGGCTTAATTTTTCCTAAAATTACTTTTAGCGTTGCTGTAAAAAGCATCTCTCTGTTTGTTTCATGTTCTCATGTGGTCTGAGACCCAGGTGGTGTTTGACAGGCTTTGTTCCTCCTGACATCTGTATCTGTAGACCAGCCGTTGACCCGCACATCATTTTATCATAGTGAAACGACATAACTCCTCGCTTGGGTCGAACGTCCCGCCTGACAGTGTCCGGTCTTCCCTTCCAGAACCCGAGCCCAGAAGTGCAGTTCCAACAGCAGCTGGAGCAGCTGAGCGCCATGGGCTTCATCAACCGCGAGGCCAACCTGCAGGCCCTGATCGCTACAGGGGGAGACGTCAACGCTGCCATCGAGAGACTCCTGGGCTCTCAGCCCTCATAGACACTCATCTGCTCGCGCACACACCCACACACACACCCCCACACACACACACACACACACACACACCCTATCCAGGCAGAAAGGGGAAACTGCACACACACACACACATTTACGCATATATGTTGTCTTTAGATAACCACGAATGAAGTGAAATGAACCGACGTAGACGAGACCCAGACGGAATGCACACAGCGCTAAGCATCGCAGCCGCAGCCTCCTTGTCAAATCGCTTCCTAACCAAAGTCATCCCTCGTCCATAGCATCCTCCACATGGCTCCCAGACTGACCAGGCTGTCTCCTCCCCTTCACCATGTTCCCTCATCTGTGTCTTCAGTAAAGCAGAGGTGCTTATTCAACGCGGTGGAGCGCTCGGATCCGGCATGTAGAAATTTATCGCATAGAGCTGTTGTGACCATAGCACACGCCAGGGATTGGTATATATATTCTTCGGTGTCTGCGTTTCGTTTCTGTCCGCAGTTGTGTTCGCGGACTCGCCACTCTTTGGTCGGAGACGCTGTTCTGCAGGGGTTCGAGGTAGGAAGAGGGGAGAACATCAAAACCGAGCTCGCTCAGTCTCTCGCACGGAAACCAGGTTCTCCCGAGTCTAGTCGTACCTGCCCCAAGCCCATCCTATTTATTGCAAAACGCTTAACAGGAAAGATCCTTCACACTTCCCGAAAATTGCAAATGTTCATTCCAGACACCATCTCTGTCGTGATCCCATCAGTTATGAGTTGTTCCATTATGGCATGATTACTGTGCCTTTTCGTTTTTCCACCAACCCTTTAACGCCAGCCACTCACCAAATCGATAGGTTTAATCATAAAAACCTGGCTTGTCAAGTGAAATGTCTGCCGCTGGTGGTCTAGAATAGATCGACTTTGATTACTCAAAGTCATGTGACAACGATGAGACCATTGATTACATTTGAGAAGTTTCCTGATAATCCTGAATAAAAACTCACGTGTGGTTTTCTGGAAGACAGACAGATTTCCTTTTCATTTTAATCTGATTCATGTGTATTTTAATTTGAGGTGCAAGTAGTGCCTAGATATAATCTGTTTTGTCTCATTATAAAAACAATCTTCATGAGTAATTATGAATAAAATACAATTAAAAAAGGCTTTACATCATTGGTATGGTGTCGCGCCGTATGACGTTGTACATTCAGTTCTAGCTTTCTGCTTTTCCTTCTTCGAGATATCGGTATTAGTTGTGGTTACCGTGGCAACGGCTGTCATAGCTGTCTGTTGACCTCAGCTGGAAATCCATCATCCAATTCAACACGAACTAACTTTTAACAGTTCTGTACTAAAATAAATAAAACAACATGGTGAAAATACGAACCCTCGAGAATGTGTCCGTTCTCCTGCGACGTGCCTTCAGTGGCCCTTTGCCTCGGGATCGTTATCTCGATGTAATTGTTACAAACTGTCTGCTGTCGTGTGAAAGAAAATAATGATTCTAAATTGGATCTGTCAGAATACATTTTATAGGTCGCTCGTTAAACAAGTAGGGGTCAAATGTCCTCAGTCAAACACAATGTAGTTCCATTAGCTGTGGCACTATCCTTAGTAAACGCCCGCTGTAGCTTAATATCTGAGGGGAGGATATGTATCACATGAAGCCCTCTTCTATTGACTGCTGGAGAAAATAATAAAATAAATGAATGGAAGGAATATTAGGAATGCCGATGTGTCCATACAGTTAGAAGATGGAAGAAATATTAGGAATGCCAATGTGTCCATACAGTTAGAAGATGGAAGAAATATTAGGAATGCCAATGTGTCCATACAGTTAGAAGATGGAAGGAATATTAGGAATGCCAATGTGTCCATACAGTTAGAAGATGGAAGGAATATTAGGAATGCCGATGTGTCCATACAGTTAGAAGATGGAAGGAATATTAGGAATGCCGATGTGTCCATACAGTTAGAAGATGGAAGGAATATTAGGAATGCCGATGTGTCCATACTGTTAAAAGATGGAAGGAATATTAGGAATGCCGAAGTGTCCATACAGTTAGAAGATGGGATGAAGCATTTAACATCCTGTCACTGTAACACTGCCACATATTAAAAGTATATCCTATTCACTTTTGCACTGCCACATACTGATGATATCTCTAATTCACTGTAGCACTGCCACATACTGAATATATCTCCCGTTCATTGTAGCATTGCAAAAAAATGAAGATATCTCCTGTTCACTGTAGCACTGCCACAAACGGAAGCTATTTCCTGTTCACTGTAGCACTGTCACATACTAAATATATCTCCTGTTCACTGTGGCACTGCCACATAATGAAGCTATTTCCTGTTCACTGTAGCACTGCCACATACTGAAGCTATTGTCTGTTCACTGTAGCACTGCCACATACTGAAGAAGATGTCTCTAATTCACTGTAGCACCCCCACATCCTGAAGATATCTCCTGTTCATTGTAACACTCAATTTCCTATTCAGTGTATCACCCCCACATACTAAAAAAGTACCAGTCAGACTAGTAGACAGAATGTAAAGGGGGCGGGACGAGTCTACTCTCCTGGGACGACTGTAGTAGTGGTTCTACCTGTTACACCTGCTCTGACCTCACCTGTCTTCCCTCTGCCTCACCCATGCGTCAGCTGAGTCACAGAGGGAACGGCACTAGCAGGGATCATCTGTCTGCCTGCCTGCCTGCCCAAGCGAGAATTGCCCAAATCCACAGATAAACCAGAACTTAGCGTTAGCCTAGCCCTGACCTGTTTTCTCCATCTTTACGTCAGCCTAGCCCTGACCTGTTTTCGCCCACCTTCATCGTTGTGGCACCTTCTCGCTGTCTCTCCACTTCTTGAGGGCAGAGAGACAAGACTGTCTTTGCTGTTCTCTCACTGTGTACGACTCTCTGGATCTAATGCAGTGACGGCAGAAAGAACAGAAAGGAACCTGTCGGAGCTCCACACAGGCACAGCATGGGTGACGAAAGCTACAACTTTGTTTTCAAAGGTGAGTCGTCGTTTGTTTGGTGTTCGTCAATGCTGATATAAGGTAACACTCCCATCCCCCGTCCATGGTTTGGGCTTAGCACAGGGGGGCAAAGGTCAGAAGGTGTGTGAGAGTGGAGTTTGATCTATAAAATATATGTCAGGATAAGCAGGAAGTAGCACACTGGCCAGGTTGGAAAACCCTCACTGTCATTGACCTTATAAACTTGCAGGTTAGGGGAAAGATTTGTTTATTATTTGGGGGACGCATACTATTCATCATTAGGTGATCTAATTCTTGTGGGGGGTGGGGTTGTCACCGTGAGCGTACAGGTTTCATGAGGCATACAACATCAGGGGAATTGTAGTATTTGGTAATTGATTTAATAGAAATGTCAGCTGTCGGCTGGACGGATCAGATAAGGGCAGAATGATGCAAAACAGGAGGAAGGGAGCTGAGATCAGTCAGAGTTTCTCGTTGTACACTGCGCAGCAGAAAGCCTTGAAAGCTCTACAGTATCTGATATCGTTAATCAAACATTACAGTCGTGCCATAGAGCGTGTCAACCTTTGACAAGTGTGGTGAATTTATATGACACACTCGCTGATGTCTCGGTCACTCTTCAGTGGTTCTAATCGGTGAGTCTGGTGTCGGGAAGAGCAACCTACTGTCTCGATTCACCAAGAACGAATTCACCCACGACAGCCGCACCACCATCGGGGTGGAGTTCAGCACACGAACTGTACAGCTGGATACTGTCACCATCAAAGCTCAGATCTGGGACACGGCTGGATTGGAAAGATACAGAGCCATCACCTCCGCGTGGGTACACACACACACACAAAGTACACACAAAGTACACACCCAAAGTACAAACCTAACCTTTATGTCTAAACCTCACCTGTATGCCTTAAACTGAATGCCTAAACCTAACCTTTATGCCTAAACCTAACATTTATGCCTATCCTGGCCCCAACCTGTAATGCCTAAACCTACATTAACAAATTCCAACAGGAACCTCAATTGCAAGTAAAACCCTAAAGCTAACCCCTAAGCCAGAAATAACCCTTTTCTTCATAGGTAGTGATTTGTCTGGTTTTTATGTTTTATGTTTTTTATGGTGCGTATAGAGACACAAACACGAACAAACACCAGGCTACAGAGCTGACTGGACTGTTCTGTATCTCTTCTGTCTCTCTTCTGTCTCTCTGTGTGCCTGTCTGTCTGTTTGTCTGTCCAGGTACTACAGGGGGGCGGTAGGAGCTCTGCTGGTGTATGACATCACCAAGCACCTGACCTATGAGAGCGTAGAGCGCTGGCTGAAGGAGCTGTATGACCACGCCGACCCCCACATCGTGGTCATGCTGGTGGGCAATAAGGGAGATCTGGGGTCAGTGAGGACCGTGCCCACTGAGGAGGCCAAAGACTTTGCAGGTGATCAATGTTACTAATGTTATCAATACTCCCCGGTTAATGTTGGCAGTTCATTACTGTTTTCTCATTGGTTGCCCAGTAATTGACATTCGCCCACACCTACCAGCAGCTGGTTGGGTTTGCACCAATGAAAGGTCATTCCAATGTCGGCCATGATGATGTCAGCGAGAATACTCTCAACATGGTTCTCTGTCTCCACCAGAAAAGAAGGGCTTGTTGTATATGGAGACATCGGCTCTGGATTCGACCAACGTTGAAGATGCTTTCCAGGAAGTTCTCATAGGTTCATAATCATTTGCCCTTGCATTGTATTTACTAAATACCCGTTCACCTGTAGTGGGACGAGTGTTTTAACAGTGTTGTCCTTCACCTGCAGCTATCCACAAGAAAGTGGCCAGTAGAGAAGTGACCCGTGGATCAATCAGTGCCGTGACCCTGCCCAATACCATCGGACCCACAGGCGAAGGACAAAAGGATGGCCGGACCTGCTGCAAGAACCTCTGACCGGTTCGGACCGACGTGGACCCGGTTTGACCCCCACCTCACTGGTTACCCCCCAGTTTGTGCACTGCAGTCATTCAGGGGTTAAGGGCCTCTATGTTTGTTGACTGCTGCGTGACGGCTAGCCAGACCAAAGACCAGACAAGACACGTTTACAGAGTCGCTCATGTTTAAACAGATCTCTAAAGAGACGTTCCCCTTTTATTTTTTATACATTTCTAAACTAATGGAGTTCATTTCATTCTCGCTGGTTGATTTAAGGTTCCTGCTGAACATCTTTGTGTGGAATGTCGTTTGTTTTCTCTGTTTGTAGCATTTTAAATTGATGCCAAATTCTATTTTGAAAGAGGGAAAGCAAGATCGTTTATTTTCAGTAAGTGCACAAATACTTTTCTACCAAGATCATAAAATGTTATGTATAGTTTAGGGTTTTCTGCTGATGAAATGGAACACTTGCAAAGGTTTCAAGTTACTGAAGAGATATTTTGGCTCTGAGACTGGTTGAATACCAGGTAGAAAACTAGATGTTTAAATCAATTTGCAACATTAGAGATTGATGTTGCCATAACTATGTGATTTAACCTTTTGTTTTTTCAGATGTTTGTCATGTGTCTTTTTAATTGAATCTTTCTTCGAGATTGTTGATTAGGCCTTCTCTGTCATTTACTGTCACTACAATATTGTCCACCAGAGGGCAGTGTTGTTTTTAGTCTCTGGTGAGTCTTCAAAGGGCTGCACTCGATATTTTAGTCCTTATCACATACATTCAGTATTTCATGAATAAATAAACACACTATACATAATACATCCTTGATATTTTTTACTAAATAGATGACTTCATCGAAATGCACGTTGAGTCATTCTGTGTGTAGTCATGTTCTTTTTTTATAGTGTATAGCAGTGCATTCACTCTTGACTGAGATGTCAGTGCTGTGTATCACTGCCCCTAAGAAGTGGATATACTGTACGATTCATGTTACCAACCCAAAAATGCATAAAGATTGAATCAATGGCAAAATAAATAAACAGTGACATGCGTTCAGAACAATCTGGAATCATAAATCTTCCGCTGTATAAATCCTAAAGCTGTATTGTGCAACTAGGCTTTTTCTACAGCTCAGCCAGGGGACTATTAATCACTTGGTGGTTGGTGGTGTTCATGACAGATTCTGCTCTGCCTCGCAGATGTGGACAGAGGAACTTTTAATGGTTGTGTGTCGGCGTACCTCTGTAGACCTGATATTGAATTAGTTAAGTAAACTTAAGAGTCCAGAATTCACACCTTCATGATAATACAAACAAATGTTGTCATTTTCAACAGTACATGAATTACACCTGGATAGAACTTTAAAAACCTAAAAAATATAATAAGAACCAGTTTTAACGTTGCATATTTTTATTTTGACTTCTAGAAAACACGTTTTTGCCATAGATTACGTTTTCAAACATTCATGCATACTGTAGGCTTACCATCAAATGCAAATTGTGTTATAAATATCTGGAAATAATAAGCTTTGGACACCCAAAACCCTGTCGCCTGTTTGTGGACTCACCACTACTGACCAGGGGTATCCCACACACCTACCTGTTACTGGTCTACTGTCAATAGGACTCACCACTACTGACCAACAGCCACCATCACACCACAGATACTGTCACATGACTGAGGATAACCAAAAGCCACCATCACACCACGGATACTGTCACATGACTGATGAAGACCAACAGCCCCCATCACACCACGGATACTGTCACATGACTGATGAAGACAAACAGCCACCATCACACCACGGATACTGTCACATGACTGAAGATAACCAAAAGCCACCATCACACCACGGATACTGTCACATGACTGATGAAGACCAACAGCACCCATCACACCACGGATACTGTCACATGACTGATGAAGACAAACAGCCACCATCACACCACGGATACTGTCACATGACTGAAGATAACCAAAAGCCACCATCACACCACGGATACTGTCACATGACTGATGAAGACCAACAGCCCCCATCACACCACGGATACTGTCACATGACTGATGAAGACAAACAGCCACCATCACACCACGGATACTGTCACATGACTGATGAAGACCAACAGCCACCATCACACCACGGATACTGTCACATGACTGATGAAGACAAACAGCCACCATCACACCACGGATACTGTCACATGACTGATGAAGACCAACAGCCACCATCACACCACGGATACTGTCACATGACTGATGAAGACAAACAGCCACCATCACACCACGGATACTGTCACATGACAGGTGAAGACAAACAGCCACCATCACACCACAGATACTGTCACATGACTGATGAAGACAAACCGCCACCATCACACCACAGATACTATCACATGACTGAGGATAACCAAAAGCCACCATCACACCACGGATACTGTCACATGACTGATGAAGACCAAAAGCCACCATCACACCACGGATACTGTCACATGACTGATGAAGACCAAAAGCCACCATCACACCACGGATACTGTCACATGACTGAGGATAACCAAAAGCCACCATCACACCACGGATACTGTCACATGACTGATGAAGACAAACAGCCACCATCACACCACGGATACTGTCACATGACTGAGGATAACCAAAAGCCACCATCACACCACGGATACTGTCACATGACTGAGGATAACCAAAAGCCACCATCACACCACGGATACTGTCACATGACTGATGAAGACCAACAGCCCCCATCACACCACGGATACTGTCACATGACTGATGAAGACAAACAGCCACCATCACACCACGGATACTGTCACATGACTGAGGATAACCAAAAGCCACCATCACACCACGGATACTGTCACATGACTGATGAAGACCAACAGCCCCCATCACACCACGGATACTGTCACATGACTGATGAAGACAAACAGCCACCATCACACCACGGATACTGTCACATGACTGAGGATAACCAAAAGCCACCATCACACCACGGATACTGTCACATGACTGATGAAGACCAACAGCCCCCATCACACCACGGATACTGTCACATGACTGATGAAGACAAACAGCCACCATCACACCACGGATACTGTCACATGACTGATGAAGACCAACAGCCACCATCACACCACGGATACTGTCACATGACTGATGAAGACCAACAGCCCCCATCACACCACGGATACTGTCACATGACTGATGAAGACAAACAGCCACCATCACACCACGGATACTGTCACATGACTGATGAAGACAAACAGCCACCATCACACCACGGATACTGTCACATGACTGAGGATAACCAAAAGCCACCATCACACCACGGATACTGTCACATGACTGATGAAGACAAACAGCCACCATCACACCACGGATACTGTCACATGACTGAGGATAACCAAAAGCCACCATCACACCACGGATACTGTCACATGACTGAGGATAACCAAAAGCCACCATCACACCACGGATACTGTCACATGACTGAGGATAACCAAAAGCCACCATCACACCACGGATACTGTCACATGACTGATGAAGACAAACAGCCACCATCACACCACGGATACTGTCACATGACTGAGGATAACCAAAAGCCACCATCACACCACGGATACTGTCACATGACTGAGGATAACCAAAAGCCACCATCACACCACGGATACTGTCACATGACTGATGAAGACCAACAGCCCCCATCACACCACGGATACTGTCACATGACTGATGAAGACAAACAGCCACCATCACACCACGGATACTGTCACATGACTGAGGATAACCAAAAGCCACCATCACACCACGGATACTGTCACATGACTGATGAAGACCAACAGCCCCCATCACACCACGGATACTGTCACATGACTGATGAAGACAAACAGCCACCATCACACCACGGATACTGTCACATGACTGAGGATAACCAAAAGCCACCATCACACCACGGATACTGTCACATGACTGATGAAGACCAACAGCCCCCATCACACCACGGATACTGTCACATGACTGATGAAGACAAACAGCCACCATCACACCACGGATACTGTCACATGACTGATGAAGACCAACAGCCACCATCACACCACGGATACTGTCACATGACTGATGAAGACCAACAGCCCCCATCACACCACGGATACTGTCACATGACTGATGAAGACAAACAGCCACCATCACACCACGGATACTGTCACATGACTGATGAAGACCAACAGCCCCCATCACACCACAGATACTGTCACATGACTGAGGATAACCAAAAGCCACCATCACACCACGGATACTGTCACATGACTGATGAAGACCAAAAGCCACCATCACACCACGGATACTGTCACATGACTGATGAAGACAAACAGCCACCATCACACCACGGATACTGTCACATGACTGATGAAGACCAAAAGCCCCCATCACACCATGTATAAGTTGAGCTCCTGGGGCGTCTACAGACAATATTACCATGACAACCCTGGCGCTATGCAAATGGCCGGTGCGATTCAATCACTCCCTCGACGGACTTCACAAACCTGGTTTTGAATCAGGAATTCCAAGTGTGCGTGTGTGTGTGTGCGAGTTTGAACGTGTGTCTGTAGCTCATGTGTAGACCATGGTTTAAATTAGGGCTTTTTATGTAGCTCAGCTGAGGGACTATAAATCACATATTATTTGTTGGCATTCATAACAGACACTGCTCTATCGCTGTCTGACAGATGTGCTCACAGGACCTGTATAGGGTGTGTCTGTCTGGTCGCTAGGAGCTTTTGCCAAACCAGCAGCTACCAAGGCTGTGGTCCACATGAAAGACAAAGTACAAGTAGAAAAGAACAGTCGGATAAATACATGATGATATAATGTGATGGTATTTATGATGCGTGTTTGTGTTCAACTGTTATAATGATGTTTTAGCGGGAGGCCAGAAGGAGGTGGTGATTCTGTTGATTGATACCCAGAGCAGCTTTGGTTATTTGTGGACGTTTGCCTTAGTTATGTTAGTTTTGTCCATGTTCACAGGTAGCCAGTATGTGACCTTAAGATTGCGGGCCCTTAAGCGTAAAGGAGTTGGCAAAGTATTTGCCAGGGTTTGCGGACTATTGCTTTCATAAAGTATTAAAATGTGTATGATTGTGTCTTATGTATCTATGAGTATCACATAGATTTACAATTCTTAAAGGAATGCAAAACACTGAATCAACTGCATAAAGTGCATTTTTAGTAATTTCCTGTGAATTACAATAATTTCACTGCAAGGACAAAAATATGACAGTATAGAGTCTGTAAATCTTGTTTTGTGAGAGATGGTTTTATTCACAAAGATGACAATAAAATACAGAAACCACCGCAAGTAGAGCAGAATGGGAAAGCTGACTGGCGACAAGAGGTTTCTTACTCTACAAATTCTTTAAATTTTATGCATCCCAGATTTCCGTTTTGACCGTGTTTTGACCCCAAAACACGTTACGTTTGAGTGTGTAGTGAGCGAGCATGAAAGAGAGGGGCTCATTGGGACAAACATGTGCTGGTCGTTCATCAGAAGAGCCGTGACATGTGTCTGTCTTAGTCCTGCCCAAAATGACGTGGAAACCTCCGGACACTCGATTCTGGCGGTTCAGAACATATGGAGGATCTGGACGACGATCAAAGAGAGCACGTAATCTCCCTGACCCTGTCTGGACCTTGATCACAGAGAGCATGGAATCTCTCTGACCTTATCTGGACCTTGATCACAGAGAGCACTGAATCCCATCTGACTCTGTCTGTGAATCTCGGGGTATCCAGCGTTGGCCTGTAGAGTGATGAATCGTTCTTTCTCTCGGTTCTTACTGCGTTGTTCTGATCGGTAAAAGATGTGATCTGGTGGTGGACCTCACTGCTGTCCGTCTGCCCCCAGATTGAATGCAGCCATTGCTTTATCCTGGCTCATGGAGTGTCTGTTAAACTGTTAGCTGTGTGGTGCACATTTACCTTACAACCAAGTGTGACAAGAAAACGACATATTTACACACACGCACACACACACACACACACGCCCATGCAGATAGAAGGCAAATGTAAACCAGAAGTTCTTTCATAATTTAAACGTTGTCATACACAATGCCATTGAGCCTGGAAACCTGAAATATGTAAAGGTTTTCACTGTGTTTGAATGGATCTTTTCCAAAATACCTTACGCCGTGTAAGCATTAAACCGCCAACATGTTCGTGTGGGTTTGCACCAGGGGTGCCATTGGATTATCTCAAACGTCCGACTAGCTGGAAAACATATTCCGCATTCACTCGAGTTATGTCACCTCAAAGACAAAGCTTGGGCCAAAGCCATGGCCTGACCGGTCACCATGGTGATGTTGTTATGGTGACCGGTCACGTGGTCTGAATGTTGACATTTCCTTCCTTTCCTACTGACTAGGAGATGCGTGTTCATATGCACAACTCCATTTAGCATTCACGGAGACAGGGAGGAATCAAGGAAACTACTTGACTCAACGAGAGGCTGCTGTGTTGAGCCCCTGTTTGCATTGTGAAAGAACGTGGTGTGTTATGTGTGTACGATTGTATGTTCCTGTCCCACCAACCCAATAAACTAGAGACAGCAAAGCTGTAGGGAAAAAGTTCAGGTTAAGTTTAGGTTTAAGATTATACTTGGGTTTGGATAATGAAACTGCCCCTCCCGAAAACATAACGACCATTGGATGGAGAGCGTCGTCTGTGTTCCTTGTTAAACGACTGTTGGTCGGTATGCATAACAGTTCATAGCCTATTTCCACTCAGTGAGCGATCTGGCAACGTCATTATCAGGTTGAAAAGACATTTGCCTGTGATGTGAGGGTGCCACGCCGGCTTCATTATGGGGTCCAAGGCCACGTTCAAGTACAGCTCGTAAAAAAAGTCTAGCAGTTGGCAGGTCGTTGTGTGTGTGTGTGTGTGTGTGTGTGGTCATTTTGTGCACGTGTGTGTGCACGCATGAATGACCGTGTGTGTGTGTGGGAACTGACACTGTGATCACACCCCACCGTATACGACACATTAAAATCCGTTGTCATGTTCGGAGCTGGCTGTAGCTTCTGGTACTTACACCATGCCACCACACATCCCAATGTCTGGCACCAGGCACCAGTTGTTACCACCAGGCAGCAGGCACCAAGGACCAGGCACCAGGCAGCAGGCACCAGGCAGCAGGCACCAAGGACCAGGCACCAGGCCCATCACAACCTGAACCTGTGGCCGCAGTGGATCACTGTCCCGTCCACTCATCCTGGGGTTTCTAACATCTATGTTTGCCTCTGTGTTGGTGATCCTGAGCTAGAAGGCAGATGCATTACTGTAATACGGTGGTTTGGCCTGGGGTTGTCATTAGCACGACTGCCAGCCTAACCCGGCACTAAACTCTACTGGAAACCCTGTGCTGTGGGTTGGCTCCAAGCAGGGCCAGAACCCTGCCTTAAGATGTTCACACTATTCTCAATGTATTTTTTTGTATCTCACCTCTGCTCTCTGGCCACAGAGGCATGTGGATCACTAGTGGTTCGTGACAGCATGTCACTACATCAGCATGCGTTTAGGTGAGGCCCATGCAATCCCAGCAAACCAGGGACGTCTTTAGTACGTCCAGGGGTCAATGACAAAAAAATCCATGTTTGTTTTCAGGGATGTGAAAGATAGGAGATGGCTACATTTAAACGGGTACCTCAAACTTTCCCAAACCCGAGTTTGAAACAAAAAACTAATTCCATAAGCAGGTATTGGGAAAACTTCTAACGTAACACTTGAGAATAAGGAATGATACCTCCAAGCCACACAGCACACTGGTCTTTATCACAGAGAACTCAAAGTGTCTGTTCTGGCGTTACAGTGAGTGACAAAACAGCGTTAAATGGGGTTTATGAGCAGATATTTCCATCCGTCTACTTTTCTCTCCTCTCTGCCTTTGTTCCATAGAGCCGCGCAGATACTCACTAAATTGGGTCAGTGGTTAAATACTCTGAGAGGATGCTGGATTTCGTGCTGCTATTGTAAGTGAGGGCCGCTGCACTAAATAACTAAATAGGTGTTGTAGTCTGGATGCTGATTGGATTGATTTTACAGTTCATGTAGTCCCCAGAAACATAGGTAAATGTTCAAATGTAAATGTCAATAAAATACATCTTCTACACTTAGATCTGAAATTTCACTTTAATAACTGCTGGTTGAGACTACTATGGGTTAGGTTTCTCAAAAATCTACTGTTTAATCTTTGATCCGTAATTACCCAGAACCCAACGTGCAGATCGCTGGCAATGTATGGGTAAAGTTACCAATAGCCAATAATACAATATAAATCAAGCTTCAAATCTCCCCCAAAAGTGATCTACTCTTTTTTTTCCTAATGGAGCAATGATACAGCCAATGATACAGTAAATAACATGGTCATACTTACAGATATGTAGCTATTTATTCTGTGGAGTAAAGCATACATCTACATTGTCTATAATAAGGTGTCGTACCCTATCAGAAGTCTGTACTAGTATACAAACCAGGTTTAAGGACTTAAGATGATTACGGAGATAACTGTTGTCAATATCCAACTTAGTACTATATGCAAATGAATCGAGCTAATCACTCAACACACACTAATCAACAAAGGGTTAAAACCCAAAATACTCGCAAGTTTAAAAATGGTTATTTCATGCGTGTGTTTCAAAATGAAGTAAATCTGAAAGCCCTGTGCAGACTACGAACTATAATTGAAATAAAATTATGAATGGTCATTTTGTCCTGGCCATAGAAGTTCTGTCCAGGAAGAGTAATTACATTTCTCCAGCTCTATTCCTCAGATTCTATAACTGGCCCATTATGGAATTAAAGGAATGTTTCAACACTGCGTTATATTATTTGGAGAGTGGCTGCCCCAAGACAACAATCCATTTAAATGCTGCTCGTCCACATCTGTCCCTGTTGCCATGGACTGTGAGAAAACACATGTTGTTGTCCTTCTCCCAAAAAACTGGAGCAGAGATTGGAGTAGAGAGAGAGGACTGGAAAGTTAACTATGTTCACATACATCCCATTTATAGTCTCTCCATGTTAAAGCTAGTGGATTAGCTGCAGGAACATATAGCATTCAAAACAATTCTCCCCAATCCAGGGGAGATACAGCAAATAGTGAAGATTTAGACAGCATTAGTAATTCCCTACACTATTGCATTGCTTGTTTTCTTAACGAAACCAGAAATTTTGTAGAATTTTAGCCACCAGGACATGACTGAGAGATTTTGGTTTGCTCAGTCTACGGTTGTTCATCAATAGGCTTGAGAAAAATATTATGTTTCTGAGTGACATTTGGCAATAGAATAGAAATCTGGCATTGTTATTTGCATGCACACAAAACAAATGCGAGTTAATAAATGTTGTCAAACACTATCATGTCACTATTACTGCAGCATCACGTCATGATGACAACTCCAGCCCACGCTCACGCTTGTGTGATGTTATGTGTATTGGATGTGTCTGTCTGTCTGCCCTGTGTGATTTCCTCTCACAGTGAACAGACTTCTCTGAAAATACCAGCTCCATAAAAAGCCAACTTAAACAAGTGTTAAATCGGTTACACCGTGCGCTGCAGTTGACTTCAAATGGACAACAACGTTAGCTCACCAAGATAGCGCGGCCTTCCAACGGACACAAGCTAAGAATGTATTTGTGATTTTACTTGACATGCTCTGTTCGATGTGAGCGGAATTTCCAAAAGCTTTTTCATTAAAATCACAAATGCATGTTTGCATTTGGAAGGCCGAAACCCAAAGCCTGAAAGTGGAGCAAACTCGCAATGTCTTGCAGCTGGTGCCTTAGAATTGTACGCCGAATTAGGAAACTAAACACAAATAAGATTAATCTGTACAAGAATTATCCATTGTTTCTTTATTCAAACCACAAAAAATACCACTCATGATAATATTTCCCATCATGCTCTATTGCAAGTTTATTTATTCTCTCTGAATACCTTTGTTTATTCCTGTTGTGCTAAACAACAATTAATAACATATGCCTTGCTATTCTCATACAATCGTTTACTAGTCGGATTATTTTCAGCTGTTACTGTGATTGATGTCCGAGTTTGTATAACTTTTCTACCCTGTTGACAGAGCCTTGTGACAGGTTACAGTGTCGAACATAGAGGGGTGTCCTGGAACTTAAAATTGTGGATTTGAGACGACGTGGCACTAAATAAATGGGGAAGATGCGGTACATTTGTGACAGCAGATATGTCAGAATCAGTTGTTTGGATTACCAGAGCTGCTCTAAACTCTGCCACGCTAGAGGGTGGTTTTAAGTGCTCTGCTAGATAGTGGGCGTCCGACAGCCAAGTGTTAAAGTGCTTGAGGCCAGTTAATTAAACCATGAAGGTAAACAATAGTTGTGCCCTTTGAGCCAGATTGCTAACACTTATTGCTCGTGTCACGTAGCACGCGAGTGTTTGCTGAGCGAAATGAGTCGAAGTGAACATCCAACAAGGAACAGGGATCCCATATTAAAACCACAAGTTGTTTTATCCAGTAATGCCATAAGCTTTAATTTTACTTCCGTTCTGAGGTTCTGTAAAACCAGATGGGCCACATTGCATCTTATGTGATTTTGAGCCTCGATAATCCATCTTCCCTGTCAGCGATGCTCCATGCAGGTTGCAGGTGATTAAATATTTGGATTGTAAAAGATCCTCTCCATTCCAGTAGGAATTACATATCACTTTCCAAGCCAGATTAATGTGACCTGTAAATATACAGTTTTAGAGCCGTTTGTTAGACTGTGACCTGAAAGTGAAAGTCCCAGGGGGTCCAGAGGTTTAAAGCCTGTTTTATGCTTCTGCGTCGAATCGACGGCGTACCCTCGCAGACCCCTCTGCGTCAACGCGAACCCCTCGCAGACCCCTACGCCGTAGCTCGACGTGCACCTCCAAAAAATTGTAACTACACGTCGAGGCGACGCAGACCACAAGGGCTGTGATTGGTCAGATTATACATCTGGCGGTGAAATGCAACGCAACCCGACGCAGAACCATAAAACGGCCACGACGCCGTAGGAGTGACAGCATAGCTACGCCGTGGAGTTGACGCAGAAGCATAATGAATGTGGTTGAATGGTTGAATGTGACTTACTGCTCTTACGGCAAAAACATTAGCACTTATATTTCACCACTTTCCTGAACAATTTAGAGTCAAAGTTTATGGGTATACATTCTTAAGTTAAATAGTTTGTTCACTCAAACTAAAATGATAAGTTAATGTGAAGTTTTTTTTGGTTTAGGTACTGTGTATGCTGACCGAAATTAGCCTTCAGTTATTGGTTTCCTTGCTTGCTGTATATTTAATAATCTTTAAAACTAATTTGCCGAGTGAATTCTATGGCAAAATCCAATGGCAGCTGGTTGCCTTACTAGTTTAGTAGGTTGACACAGTGTAATGGAATGGATTGAAGATGTTGAACGATTTACACACACAGGAAAATACAGGCAGGTCCAAATACAACAGCCTGGGCCGTGGAGAATGTGAATCACACAGAGAAAGTAATGGGATAAGGAAAGGGGGGGCTGGATAATGTATCCTATAATATAACATATTATGCTCTAACAGATCAGTGCTCCCTCTCTATCCCTCTATGCATTCTGTATTAGCTCCACATACGTATATATGTATGTATGTACATATGTATGTTAGTATGAATGTTAGTATGTATGCATGCATGTATGTATGTATGTATGTATGTTAGTATGAATGTTAGTATGTATGTATGCATGTATGTATGTATGTATGTATGTATGTATGTATGTATGCATGTATGTATGTATGTATGTATGTATGTATGTATGTATGTATGTATGTATGTATGTATGTATGAATGTATGTATGTATGTATGTATGTATGTATGCATGTATGTATGTATGTATGTATGTATGAATGTATGCATGTATGTATGTATGTATGTATGTATGAATGTTAGTATGAATGTTAGTATGAATGTTAGTATGCATGTATGTATGCATGTATGTATGTATGTATATATGTATGTATGTATGTATGTATGTATGTATGTATGTATGTATGTATGTATGTATGTATGTATGTATGTATGTATGCATGTATGTATGCATGTACGTACCTATGCATGACTATAGATTAACTAGATAATCTATTTAACATCTTGTACCCTGGTCATATAATTGAACTTGTCCCTCTCCACATAAAACACTATTCTCGCCACCATCTACACAGCAGTGTGAGGCTAGTTGTTGGGAGAGGAATGAGGTGCTCTGTCAGAGAAATGTTCTGTCTCAGTTCGTCTTCTGAACAAACTTTTGGTTTAAAAGATCCTTTTGAATTGAAATTAGATTTCAGATGGATGGTATTATGACCAGAGTTTATGTATGTTTTCCCATGCAGTAGTGTAGAAAGTAGTGCTTATTAAGACAGTTCTGAGTCTGCTCTGTATATTGACTTTCATCGGACATTCAAAATATCAATTACGGGGTAAAAATGATCAGAAATGATTTGACAGGTGCAATCAAATAATTTACAACACAGAAAAAAAGTGTGGGGGATGGGGAATATGTATGTGGAGTGGTAGTAGGCACACAGATGTGGTAGTAGGCACACGGATAGGGGAGCAAGAGGAGAGCCTACTTCCGAACTGGAATTATGGAGAATCGGGACTCATTTGAACCAATCACACCAGTTCGCGAGCGCTTAAGTGAGCGGTTCTGTCCAATGAGACTTCAGTCTGTCCACGAGCCTTGAGTGTACAGATCGGAATATTGGTTGTTTGTACACACAGATCAACATGTATTTTGGTAAGTGCACATCGCTTTTACTTTACATGCAAATGACCTGAATGTCTTTTGGTAGCCGTAAAATAAATACCTGTTTTACGCAAATGGGTTTGGATAAAAAAAAAAAACGTTTCCGTGCAATATTAAAAGCTCACTTGATGCTGTTATTTTCTTTATTTTAATGTGTGCTGCATGTAGCACTCTATGCACTATTATGTACACCAGTTGAACACAATAATTGTTTGTGTGTGGTTGCTGTCCATTATGGCGATTTATTGGGACTATGTATATATATATATAGCAAAATCGCCAGGCAATAAAATAAAAATACAAAATAAAAAGATTACAGATGTTCAGGAGGGATCTGAATCTTTGGAATTAATGGAAATTGTAGTGAACTAACTCCAGGTATGCATCTGATTGGGCACACCAGTTTAACTAATATCATTGATATCAATATCAAAAAGTTAAGTTAGTGTCAGGTATGTATGACTCAACGGTTAGATAGAATCCCTGAGGTTACACTAATGAGCCATAACATTATGACCAGGTAAATGGCAAATAAGATCATCTACTAACAAGGGCACATGTCAAGGTCTTGGTAGACTAGATGGTAAGGCAACCATTTGTTCAATGTTTACATAGTCAATGTGTTGGATGCCAGAGAAATGTGCAGCTAGGAGTTAAGACCTGAGAGACTTTGACAAAGGCTTAATTGTCATGGCCAGACGACGGGTCAGAGCCTCTCAGAAACGATAAGACTTGTGGGGAACTGCAGGTCAGCAGGTATGAGTACCTACCAACAGTGGTCCAAGCAGGGACAGACCCCAAACCAGCTACTTGTGCTGGACGCCCAGGGCTCATTGACGTTGTCAGGGCAACGTAGGCTATCCTGTCTAACAGTCAAATCTACGGTGGCACAAGTCACAAAAAATGTTATTGACGGTTTTGGGAGCAGTGTGTCACAACACACAGGACGTCGCCCCCTGCTGAGTACATGGGCACGCGACCATTAGAAACTGGATGCTGGAGTTGTGCCTGGTCATCACGTGGACGGCTGTGTACGTGTGCGCTGTTTACCTGGGGATGTGCTGGAGGAGGATTGATGGTCTGGGCAAAATGCTCAGCTGGAAATTCAGAGAACCAACCGGCATATTAAGCAGTCATATCAATTAGAATGTTTTAGCTCATTAGTGTATATTCCCGAAGGACAGATGCTTGCCCATTTTCTTCTTTGTTCTCTTTATTAGCCAGATAAATACATATAAATGAAATAGTTTGACAGGCTCCAATGTTCTGTTTGATGGACTCCATGTGGTCAGCGCGGTCTGCTGGCATAACAACGCTTTCAGCACACTGCACGCTACTGCTGGCGTGTCTCTGAAGAAAAGCAGGGTCGGTCCTGGTCAGTACCTAAATAGAAAACTAGATGCTGAAAGTAGGGATGGAGGGCCAGTAAGCAGGGTTCTTTCATAGGGTCTTCAGCTCCAATCCTACTACCCAGGGCAGTGATCGGGATATTGCCCGATGCGAAGTGTGCTTGCTCACAGGTGGCATGTTTAGTGGGTGTCCAGGCAAATAAAAGAAATGAAACCAAGAAACATTCGAGAAAGATTCATCACATCAGTCCCACTTAGTATGACACAACGCTTTCTTTCCTTTCCTGTGCTTTAAATAATGGTGGCCTCCAACTCGATTGGAAGGTAAAGTGAGACTATTACAGTTTAACTACTTTTAACCAAATCCCTATGAGGTGGATTTGTGAGATTATACTATGGGGTGACATAGTGGGTATGTTGGTTTTTAAATAATGGCATGCGTGGAACTTCTTGAATGTCTTTCGCTCACTGTGAAAGTTATAGCTGTTAATAGAGTCACACCTAGTGCCATCTCCCAGTGGACTGAGGTGAGGCTCTCCTCTCCTCCTTTCTTATGGGTAATGCTTTTTAATTTACTATTCACACACACACACACACACACACACACACACACACACACACACACAGCCCATAGCTCTGCTATCTATTCTCAGGGTCTTAAGAATGTTCTGGTTATGGTGCCTATTAAAACCTAATCTGGCAGTAGATAAGACCCTGCTGACACACACACACACACGACTGTTTTACTAACCAAGACCTGTAAATACTTTTTGTGGATACAAATATCTTAACCTTATTCCTAACCCTAAGCTTAACAACGATCTTAAAATAGAAGGTCTTTACCTCACTAGATTGTTCTCGGGTTACTATAGTAACACACGTTTATACCGACCGACACAAACGCACGCACTTAATGAGGGTAGATGTTCACGTTCAGTCAGCTTATTAACACAGCTTCAGACCAAAGCCAAATACAAACCTACTCATACACTCAAACCACAAGTAATAAAACCCTGACAAACTGTATGCTATTAAGTACCTGCTATATATGGTGGCCTGGGGTGGTCCAGTGTTTACAGGGGAACACAGATCGCTGTCGCGTGGGTTCGATTCCGGCCTCTGCCCTTTGCAGAACACTCTCCACTATATAACCCCACGTTCACTGTCAGTTTATGAAGCATATAAGATCAGCATGCATAGAGATGAGTGCTATAAGCAATTCTAGAAAATAAATAGTTGGACTGTCTGTAGGCACACCAGCTGAGTTCGCCGTGACCCGTACTCCGTGTTTGGCTTTTTAAAGAAACGCTTGCCTGTTTTCTCAAGACAGCACAGTGAGAGTAGAAATGATGGAGTAACTAATGTCAAACACGACGGAATTGATGGAAATAAATAGTATCAACCTATAAGTCCACCATGTCACCAGAATTTGTGTTTTAAAGTATTCCGGAAATGTAGACAGAAAGAGTTTGGATGGCGGGTCTGTGGAAATGTGATGTAGCACAATATTTACCTCACGGCTGTTGTTTGTGGTTGCTGAAGGAGGACGCGTTCTAGTCATGGGGAGATATCTGGTTTAAGGGGTGTGAATATCTGTGATTGTACCATTTACATTGATTAGAGGAATAGAGGTGAGTGAATCCTATCACTTGTTTAAAATAGTGGCCATCCCCATCAACAGTAGCTGTTCTGTGATTGGACGGAATTCCTGTCCGTAACACAATCACCACGCCTCTCAACTCAGTTTAAATATTAGGGTAGTGAACTTGTCCCTCACCCATCGAGATCTAAATCTGATATGGAAGTCATTCCTTAGCTGAGATTTACAATGAGTTTGGAGCTTGCATATGTTTATTTATTTGTAACCTGCAGGGCATCGATTTAAATAACAGAAAAGGTCTCACCGGATTAACCCCTGTAGCGTAGCGCACGGCTAGCTTCCGTGATGCGCGTCACCCTGATTTATGGCGCGCGCGCGTGCCAGTCTGGGTGAATAATAAGTGTCACACAAATAAAATGCCCGCATTGATGGGCAAGAAGGGCACTTGTTGGGTCGGAGGTGAGTGGTGCTCATGACCCCGCTGGAGTCAATCTATGCATGTTCCTGACCCACTGCTTTTCACTTTTGCGATGTTAGGGACTTTGGCATTGCCTGTTTCCCAGAAAAAGTTTACCTTGCATTCCGAGCTGAGTTTCTCAAAACGGCGTCGTCGAACGTCAGCTGGGAAACTCCCAGTAATGAAGAACTTGCAATGCCACAAAATGTGGGGAAAATGAGTACAAACAGATCTGGATACTGTAACAATCAGGGTCAAGAGTTTCAAAGGCTAGATTTTCAGCTAAGATATCAAATATAAATCACTTTTGCCGACAACTGTCAAAATGAACGGCAGAATTGATGTGTTTCATTATAAATAAGTCCAAAGCGTCTGGTTTATCCAGGCAGTAATAGATTTCCGTGATAGTTACCATTAAAGTAATCAAGCCTAATAGCTGTTCTGCGGGCGATTGCTTGGGACACTGATTGTTGTGATCAAAATCTGATTGGGGCTGAAGCCCCAGTAAAAATGCAATAAACTAAACAAACTGCCATTATCTGGAACTGACCCACACCAAAAGACCAGATATGTAAGCAAAATTGTGTTCATGCGGGTCTTTGGTTATTGATATAAATCTACGTGTGGAAATGCTAGTTAACTTCTTGTTAAATCCCTGGTTATTATACAATAAATATATGTTTTCTGTCTGTCTCTTAGGTAACTTCTGTCAGACTGCCACCATGCCCTCATTGGCCCACGGGCCACCTGTGGGAGGAGTCCATTCATCCACAGATCTGAAGCCTCTTCTTCCTTTCAGCCTTTTCCCCAGCTTCAGAGAAGTAAGTCGTGTCAAAGATAATCATCACCATGTTGTCACCACAGCAACTTCCATAACCACCCAAGGGTGGGTTCCAAATAACGGCTATTAACTTAAAGTTTATTAACCCAGCCATTGGACGGGGGGGTGTTGAGTGAGTGCTAAATATAACCTATGTATACATTGTGATCTAAATACAGTGTCCTTCAAAATGTATTTAGACAGTAAAGAATGTGTTTGTCTAAAGAGCTCTATGTTCTTAGTGCCCTAAAATACGGGGACTATCTATAAAAGTTTGGTTATTTACGACTTGTGAGTCCAATATGTACAGAAATACTATCAAAGCAAAGTCGTGATTTCAAATCCATACTTTTAAACTATTGGGACAAAAGAGAAAATACTGTCCTAATATGTTTGTGCAGTGCCTGTCAGTCAGCCTTTATGTACAGAGGGTTTCAGTGAACCATCTTGATAAAGAGTCGATATGGAAACAAGATACAGAGGGTTTCAGTGAACCATCTTGATAAAGAGTTGATATGGAAACAAGATACAGAGGGTTTCAGTGAACCATCTTGATAAAGAGTCGACCCTGCCTGAGTGTTACATCTTGGACAATGAACTCCCATCTAACATGTCCTCAGGTGCGAAATGGACCATTTCCACATAATATTCTTTGCCTTTTCTCCTTTTTTTGCTCTCATTGTTATATTTTATAGTTACTCTTGGCTGTGTGTGTGTGTCTGTGTGTCTGTGTCCGTGTCCGTGTGTGTCTGTGGGTCTGTGTGTCTGTGTGTCTGTGTGTCTGTGTGTCTGTGTCTGTGTCCGTGTGTGTCTGTGTGTCTGTGGGTCTGTGTGTCTGTGTGTGTGTGATCTCAGAGCTTCACTGATGTGTGTGTTATGTCTCTGTGAGAATGGCACTCAGCCCTCTGATGGAAAACTAAACACATGTTGGTCAGGCTCTCACTCCACTTCTGCTCCACTTCAATCCTTATTACTAACATCCTCTACATCTCCCTTTTTCTTTTTTATTCCCAATAACTCACATTTCCTCCAGCCCCCTCTCACTTCCTCCAGCCCCCTCTCACTTCCTCCAGCCTCTCTCTCACTTCCTCCAGACCCCTATCACTTCCTCTAGCCCCCTATCACTTCCTCCCAGCCCCCTATAACTCCCCCACCCCCCTTTCACTTCCTCCAGACCCCCATCACTTCCTCCAGCCCCCATCTCACTTCCTCCAGCCCCCCATCACTTCCTCCCGCCCCCATCTCACTTCCTCCAGCCCCCCATCACTTCCTCTAGCCCCCCATCACTTCCTCCAGCCCCCATCTCACTTCCTCCAGCCCCCTTTCACTTCCTCTAGCCCCCCTACTTGATCCCAGCCCCACTATCACTTCCTCCCAGCCCCACTATCACTTCCTCCAGCCCCACTATCACTCCCTCCCAGCCCCCTCTCACTTCCTCCCAGCCCCCTTCTCACTCCCTCCCAGCCCCCTCTCACTTCCTCCCAGCCCCCCTCTCACTTCCTCCAGCCCCCCTCACAACCTTCTGGTCCCCCTCTCATATCTTCCCAGCCCCATCTGATTTCCTCCAGCCCTTCTCTCACTTCATCCTCCTTTCACATCACAACTCTTCTGTATTAAAGGTCCATTCCTTGTCTCTTCTTCCATCACAATCTGTTTAGTCCTGCGCTCCCTTGGTCTCTCCTCCCTGTCCTCCTCCCGGTCCCTCCATCTCTCCTCCTCTCCATCATCCCTCCAAGCTTTTTGACGGTGTGCCGATATCTTGATTGCGGCTGGTAGGCTACACCCGAATGTTAATGAGCTCTGGCTGGAGTCATCGGATTCCGCCTCCTCTATCGAAATCAGCGCTGATGATTTGACTCTGTGGGTGTTTCGTTTACGTTGCATTGCGAGTCGACCTGATCTCCGGCTGTGCTCTGCGTTCTCCGCGTGTGGGCCTATTCGCTGTGAGTTCTATTATGGTAACCCTCCAGTGGTTTGTTTCGCGCTCACAAGCGGGTTGTCTTGGTTACGGGAATGTGTTTGTCATGTGCCCTGGCAGCCGTCTGAAGGGGGATTGATGGTCGGTTTGGCGTGTCTGTTGTGTTGTGCCACAGACTCCTTACTGACCTCACCGTGAGATGGGGGGTACAGACGTTCAGTCAGTACTGGTCGCCATTGAGTTCTGACATCATGCAATAACATTTGCGTTGTTACGACGCAACAGCGTTCAAGAAATTTAATGTGAAATAAAAAATGAGCACATTACAAGCCCAGAGTAATCTGAATGCGTTCAGATTCAACTGGAGAGTTTCTCACATCTCTGTCCAAGTTCCCACAGTGAACCACAGACATAACTCATGCTAATAACTGTAATGATCATTATAATGTGCAACTCATAAGTATGACTGTCACCTCCCTCTCAGGAAGACCGTGGCGTGTGAGCTTCAGAGCTGCCAGCTGGCGACCGGTATTTTCACTTTATATGACGAGTTTTCATGTTCTGGTACACAGCCCATGTGTTCATTTAGAATATGCCGATAGTTGGCTTGAGATTTGTCTAGAACACTCGTTTTCTTTCCAGGCCCAGATTAGCCCACTCTGACCTAAAATCAAATATGGTATTGGTTTTCATTTCCATACAAGGCTTCTTTCACCAATGCTGCAAAACCTACCCTTGTAAAAATGGCCAAATAATTTGAGAAACTGACGCTTCACAGGTCCACGACTGGCAGTATCATTGAACAGTATTGGCAAAACACCAGTCTTAAAGCCAACATCGAGAAGGCGACTCTGGGATGCTGGACTTATAGACAGAGTTGCAGAGAAAAATAAAGTTTGAGATTGGCAAAAGGACACAGACCCTTGACAGAAGGTGATTGGAAAAAGGTGTAATAGACAAACAAATCTAAGTTTTAGGTGTTTGGATTTCAAAGAAGAACAGACACAGCCGAAATGAAACGATACTGTAGGGTTATCTGTTAAGCATAGTGGAGGCAATGTGATGGTCTGGGGGTACTTTGGTTGTAGTAAAGCAAGAGATTTGTACAGGCTAAAAAGGATCTTTAACGAGGAATCACTCTATTTTGCAACGCCAATGCCATACCCTGTTGATTGGAGCCAATTTCCTCATACTACAGGACAATGACCTAGGGCACAATATATGCAATGACTATTTAATGAAAGCTGGTATATTGTCTATAATGGAGTGGCTAGCACAGGCACCGGATCTCAACCCATTTAAGCTGTTCTGGGAACAGGGTGACCTTATGGTACGTAAGGCGTGCATCAAACCAATCCAACTTGTCGAAGGTGCTTCAGAAAGCATGGGGTGAAATTCTTTCAGATGACCTCAACAAATTTGCAACTAGAATGTCAACGGTCAGCAATGCTATTATGACGAAAGCAACGTTTTTAGGACACAATAATTATTATCTCAATTCATTTTTTTTAAATATCTTACCTTGCCAATGACTACCGTTTCTATTCATTTAACTATATTTCCTATTCAAATAAATTTCATGTGTGTTTTATGGAAAACGAGGACATTTCTAAGTGACCGTTTGAATGGTAGTAATGTATCACTACATATGGGGTCAATTATCTGTATGTAAACTTGGATCACCACACATGGTACATTTTATCTGTTTAACTTATCAATCTGACCTCTTTGCTTTCCTCCGTTGTATATCATTTCTTTTTGAGTTCTTTATGAGAAACTCTGTGTTGTCTCGAACTGCCGTATCTTTGGCAAGATCGCCTTTGCAAAGGACAACTGGTTCTCAAACTGCCGTTCTGGTGATATATCGGGGAAATAAAAGAACAAGATAAACTGGGATTAGAGGAGGGACGGAGAGAACGATGTTGGATGTGTAAAAACAGGAAAATACAAAGAAAAGAAGTGGCCAGACGAAGAAATAAAAGAATATAACATTTGTATTTTAAAGGGGAAAGAGGAATGCAGTGAAATAGAGATAATGTGTGTGGAGGTGAAAGAGACCCAGTTCAAAGGGAGAGGAAAAAACAGAGTGATGACATTGGATTAAGGTGAGAGGTCAGAGGTGAGAGGTGAGAGCGATGGGTGAAACTGCAGCTCTTTAGGGTGATCTGGAGGTGATATGGAGGTGGGGTGAAAGATTGCAGGTGTTTGTCGATGAACAGATGGGTCGGACTGAGCATACAGGAGGCTTGGAATTTGAAGTCCAGGGTCTTTGAGGTCATAGAGGGATATTCTGGTCAGAGTGAGTGTGTCTCGAGTAGCTGATTCGGGTTGCAATGTCAGGATTTTAGTCACTTTCTAGTATGTTATGAGATTATCAAGAAACAGCTTTATAAAACTGGTCATCAAGGAGCAATGGTGCTGTATTTGAGTGAGATCGCCACATGAAATCCTGATGTAGGCTGTGAGAAAACATTCATAGGTATTCAGTTATTTTGCTAAAATTACAGAACATTCCAGGAATATACTGGCATCTCTTTCACACACACACACACACACACACACACACACACACACACACACACACACACACACACACACACACACAGACACACATACTCTTGATTATACTAAAAGAACATTAGACTGAACTTGTCACTGCACTGACCTCAATGCCCTTTAAGTCTCCCGATGCACATTGCCCTTCTAGTTGGAATGAACGGAATTCACTTCTGGATCAAACAATACAGTGGAAACGGATTTTCCCATTACATGCATGTAGAAAAATGCACCTCTTTCAATATGTTCTGCTCAGTAGAGACCTCATAAGAGTCACTACATATGTCCTGTAATATGAGCATTCAGCTATCCTGCATTTGAAGTTTTGCAGAGATCTCATCAAACACGCATCTCCACATTCCACACTGGACAGTCTTTGATCACATACCTTATTCAGAATAATAGGGTTATTTTTTGTGTTTTTCTGCTACACCGCAGATAAGTGTTTGATTTTGTGTCAGAGAGACCCTTTCTTTTGTATTGTCATGCGTGCGTGTGTGTGTGTGCATATTTAACAGCAGTAGCAGATAAAACCATGAACACACACACACACACACACAAGCACACAGTGTTAGAGTGTGAAGCCCAGCCATCCGAAATCACCGTTCCGTGTTATAATGATCCCACACAGCAGATTCAGACCATGTGACAACCTGTTGCTCATATAGAGACCGTGTGACAACCTGTTGCTCATATAGAGACCGTGTGACAACCTGTTGCTCATATAGAGACCGTGTGACAACCTGTTGCTCATATAGAGACCGTGTGACAACCTGTTGCTCATATAGAGACCGTGTGACAACCTGTTGCCCATATAGAGACCGTGTGACAACCTGTTGCTCATATAGAGACCGTGTGACAACCTGTTGCTCATTTAGAGACCGTGTGACAACCTGTTGCTCATATAGAGACCGTGTGACAACCTGTTGCTCATATAGAGACCGTGTGACAACCTGTTGCTCATATAGAGACCGTCTGACCACCTGTTGCTCATATAGAGACCGTGTGACAACCTGTTGCTCATATAGAGACCGTGTGACAACCTGTTGCTCATATAGAGACCGTGTTACAACCTGTTGCTCATATAGAGACCGTGTGACAACCTGTTGCTCATATAGAGACCGTGTGACAACCTGTTGCTCATTTAGAGACCGTGTGACAACCTGTTGCTCATATAGAGACCGTGTGACAACCTGTTGCTCATATAGAGACCGTGTGACAACCTGTTGCTCATTTAGAGACCGTGTGACAACCTGTTGCTCATATAGAGATCGTGTGACAACCTGTTCCACCGCTGCTCATATAAAGACGTGTCCTCGGGAGCTGTCATGTTCATTATTGTCCACGTCTAGTACCGTCTGTAGACCCACAGAAGATGACCGTCCAGTGTTTTGAGAGACTGTCTCTGTCAAGTATGAAGATCCTCACCCTTTATGTTTGAGATGTTTATGGGTATTTACATCCAGAGGGTACCAGTTGTCCTGGAGTCAGTTGTGGAGCCACTACTCCCTCTCTCGAACTCTAGAGTTCCTCTCAGCCACTGGCTGCAGCCCAAACGGCTGTATTGGGTAGTATGACATTGGGAACACTGCATCTACTCAACTTGTCTAGTAAAGGTAGCGTTTGTGGGGATCTTGTTCAACATTGACATCTCACTCACACAAATCCCTCTTGTTTTGTTTGGGACGGAATGAATTTGCAGTATCACTTCTCCCAAACTTTATAAAGGCTGCCGGGGAGTAATCGAGGAGTTCATTTATGACCTTCATCTCTCTGGCTCAACTAGTGCTCCCGTCCAAACCACTGCACTGTGGTAACTCTAAATATTTTCACTTTTTTTCGGTTGCAGGTGGATTGCCCTGTCAAGGCCCCAATTGGTCCAGGATTTGGTCTGGCCACGCCCCCTGTGAGGAAACACAGCTCATCATGTGTTGGTTGCCGTTTGAGGTTTAAGTCTGAGGTATTTCAAGTTTGACGTTATACACTACAGCGCTAGATGTGTTTGGGACCTGTCTCAACTCACGCTTGTTACTTCCTTAGCACAACGCAGACATACAATACATTTTTGTGTATGACACAGGGTTGACATAGATGTACGTCACTCTGAATAACATCATCTGCTATGTCATTATAACGGTAATATTCAACTCTGTCAAACGGTGAACACGGTTAATCAACCTTGTTTCCAGGATTTTCTGTCAGTAACTGCAGCAAATTCTAAATTTACTCAAGGTGAGCTATTATTATATATTTCTATTACTAAAATACCCGACCTACACGCCCTCTAGTACAGAGGCAGAGCTGGAGGCTGATGGAGGGTCATCGTCAGTTTCCCTGGGGGAAGTCGCTGAGGTAGTCAAACAACTCCACAGTGGCAAAGCCCCAGGGACTGATGAGATTCGTCCAGAAATGCTAAAAGCTTTGGGTGGGGAAGGGCTGTCTTGGTTGACACGCCTCTTCAACATTGCATGGAAGTCTGGGACAGTGCCAGAGGAGTGGCAGACCGGGGTGGTGGTTCCCCTCTTCAAAAAGGGGGACCAGAGAGTGTGTGCCAATTACAGAGGTATCACACTCCTCAGCCTCCCTGGTAAAGTGTACTCCAAAGTGCTGGAAAGGAGGGTTCGGCCAATAGTCGAACCTCAGATTGAAGAGGAACAATGCGGTTTTCGTCCTGGCCGGGGAACCACGGACCAGCTCTTTACTCTCGCAAGGATCCTGGAGGGGGCCTGGGAGTATGCCCATCCAGTCTACATGTGTTTTGTGGATCTGGAGAAGGCGTATGACCGGGTACCCCGGGATCTTTTGTGGGAGGTGCTGCGGGAGTATGGGGTGAGGGGGTCTCTTCTCAGGGCCATCCAATCTCTGTACGCTCAAAGCATGAGCTGTGTCCGTGTCCTCGGCAGTAAGTCGGATTCGTTCCAGGTGGGGGTTGGCCTCCGCCAGGGCTGCGCTTTGTCACCAATCCTGTTTGTAATATTCATGGACAGGATATCGAGGCGTAGTCATGGGGGGGAGGGGTTCCCGTTCGGTGGGCTGATGGTCACATCACTGCTTTTTGAAGATGATGTGGTCCTGATGGCCTCATCGGTCGGTGACCTTCAGCACTCACTGGATCGGTTCGCAGCCGAGTGTGAAGCGGCTGGGATGAGGGTTAGCACCTCTAAATCTGAGGCCATGACTCTCAGCAGGAAACCGGTGGAGTGCCTACTCCGGGTAGGGAATTTGTTCGCGAGTGAGGGAACAATGGAGCGGGAGATTGGTCGGAGGATCGGAGCAGCGGGGGCGGTGTTGCATTCGCTTCACCGCACCGTTGTGACGAAAAGAGAGCTGAGCCGAAAGGCAAAGCTCTCGATCTACCGGTCAATCTTTGTTCCTACCCTCACCTATGGTCATGAAAGCTGGGTCATGACAGAAAGAACGAGATCGCGGGTACAAGCGGCCGAAATGGGTTTTCTCAGAAAGTTGGCTGGCCTCTCCCTTAGGGATAGGGTGAGAAGCTCAGTCATCCGAGAGGAACTCGGAGTAGAGCCGCTGCTCCTTTGCATAGAAAGGAGCCAGTTGAGGTGGTTCGGGCATCTGGTACGAATGCCACCTGGGCGCCTCCCTAGAGAGGTGTTCCAGGCACGTCCAGCTGGGAGGAGACCTCGGGGAAGACCCAGGACTAGGTGGAGAGATTATATCTCCACACTGGCCTGGGAACGCCTCGGGATTCCCCAGTCAGAGCTGGCTAATGTTGCCCGGGAAAGGGAAGTTTGGGGTCCCCTGCTAGAGCTGCTACCCCCGCGACCCGACCCCGGATAAGCGGTTGAAGATGAGATGAGATTACTAAAATAATATTGACATGATTAAGCCTTAATGTTAAAACATTTAAACATTTCATTGTGGATTTTAGATCAGGTTATTATGTTATTAGATCAGATTATTATGTTGTTAGATCAGATTATTATGTTATTAGATCAGATTATTATGTTTTTGTGTTCAGGCGACGGGATTAATCACGAATAAAAGTTGACTATAATTGCATAAATTAAATTACAAACTCAACTTGTATTCCGGGCTTTAAACCAGATCACGTTGTAGAAATGGCACTGCTGTGCAAAAACGACTCCCTGAGAGTTTGTGTGCTATGTCATGCATGTGCCCAATGCAAATCAAAACCACCCGCATTCAAATCCCGGAATTCCTTGGCTAACTGAGCTATGAAAGTGATATTCATATATAATTGACTCAGATCACAAATCCAGTCCAAAAATAATCACACCTGACAACCATCCAAATAAATGTAAATGGCTGGGTTGACCTGTGTCTGGGTTGACCTATGTCTGGGTTGACCTGTGTCTGGGTTGACCTGTGTCTGGGTTGACCTGTGTCTGGGTTGACCTGTGTCTGGGTTGACCTGTGTCTGGGTTGACCTGTGTCTGGGTTGACCTGTGTCTGGGTTGACCTGTAGTTCTGACTGAATGCTTTGAGAAAATACCACAGCATGAGCATTGGATCGCTGCTATCCTGTATGATTGGTTCTGGTTCTATTGTCTTTGTCCCTCTGTGTAGAGCCAGGCCTCAATCCATTACTGTGGTACCGAACGCGGCAAAAGGTTCAAAGACCTCGACCCACCTGACAACCGGACCAGAGCCCCGGACCCAAACCCTAAGAAGAACCTGACCAAAAGTGTCTCATCCTGCAATACGGAGCCCTACTCCGAACCAAGTCTCGCAGGTGTGTGTGTGTGTTTAAATCTATGCATGACTGCACGCATTTGAATGTGCGCGCGTGTGCACGTACGTGCGCCTTTACCCACACGCACGCACGCACGTGCACGGGTGCTTTGATCATCCCGAACAGAGTCTCCGTCACAACTCCGAGACCCCTTTGATGTGTAATAAATCTTCCAGTCCGCCCGTTAAGCCGACCATATGGACTAACGTGTTAAGGTGCAAGAAAAGCACGTCTATCTGGTCTGCAGAACCCTTTCTAGCCTACATTTCTACGCCTGGGCGTTTAGGTCCCGAATGCTCAATGGATAAATGCTGTTCCATATCAGACAATATTTACATTGTGTGGTGCCTCAGAACGGCTCTTAGTCATGGTGTACTGGCAAAATGCCACATCCTCACATTTCTGCATAGTTACATAAGCCTTCTCACCAGCACGACTTCAGAGGTTCCAATGCAGCAGTGTGTGTGTGTTTGCAACCTTATGTAGCCCTTATAAACGCAGCAAACAATGTCTCTCCTACGGGGTAACTGAGGTTCCCCTTAAACACTTTTAAACTGCTGTTAACACTCGAAAACGCGCCGCCTGCTCGGTTTCCCTCGGTTGAACGTAAGTTCCTCTCGTCGGGACAGCACGCGGGGCGATGTGTTTGTAGTGTGTGTGTCCACGGGTGTGGAGGAGTTGGCATTGTGTTACCTAATCTATACGTGCCCTGCTGTGCCCGGGTGAATGTCTACATTATGTCTATAGGCGTTATGTGTTGGCGGGCACGAGTGTTTTATAGCGCGGGAGACCATCTGATAATGCCCCATTGAGAGTGGTAGTCAATCTATTTAATTTCATGGTATTGCAATTAGTGAGCTTTTTTTCAGCGTGTGGAGGAAACAATGGAGCTGTGTGATGATTTCTTTGGCAAACAGCCTTATGGCCATTTTACATCAATCATGATAACAAATAAACACAAAGCTAATCACCATTAACAATGCATGATCCCAAGTCCTTTTTTCCAGGATACACCCCTAGGAAAGCCCTCCCACTCTCTGTCCATCTCACTGCAGATAATGTATTGTAATCATCTCAATGCGAAGCTTTTTATTTCCTAAATATTAAAAATGAAAGCAGATTCCCAGGGGAGATCCCGAATAATAACCGAGATCTGAGAGGTTTATAAATCTCCAACGCTGTGGATGGTCTGGCTGGTGTGATGTTGGGGTGATGTTATGGTGATGTGATGTTAGGGTGATGTTGGGGTGATGTGATGTTAGGGTGATGTTGGGGTGATGTGATGTTGGGGTGATGTTGGGGTGATGTGATGTTGGGGTGATGTTAGAATGATGTGATGTTGGGGTGATGTTGGGGTGATGTTAGAATGATGTGATGTTAGGGTGATGTTGGGGTGATGTGATGTTAGGGTGATGTTGGGGTGATGTGATGTTAGGGTGATGTTAGGGTGATGTCGGGGTAATGTGATGTTATGGTGATGTGATGTTAGGGTAATGTGATGTTAGGGTGATGTTAGGGTGATGTGATGTTGGGGTAATGTTAGGGTAATGTGATGTTAGGATGATGTGATGTTTCGGTGGTATGGGGGGTTTGGTGTGAGGTGATGTGAGGGTGCTGTGGTGGTGTGACTGTATTGTGAGGTCAGAGTGGTGTGAAGGTGGGGTGGTGTTGAGTGGATGGAACCTGGTTTATGGTAGTGACATTTGTAACTGCTCTGACTTTCCAAACCCTGTTGGAATGGGAGTGGTTGAAATGGGAATACCGGGGGAAGGATACTGGACACAGCCTTGTAGAGCGGATGACTCCTATACAAGTTAGTGATGACTCCTATACAAGTTAGTGATGACTCCTGTACAAGTTAGTGATGACTCCTATACAAGTTAGTGATGACTCCTGTACAAGTTAGTGATGACTCCTATACAAGTTAGTGATGACTCCTATACAAGTTAGTGACTCCTATACAAGTTAGTGATGACTCCTGTACAAGTTAGTGATGACTCTTATACGAGTTAGTGATGACTCCTATTCGAGTTAGTGATGACTCCTATACGAGTTAGTGATGACTCCTATACGAGTTAGTGATGACTCCTATACGAGTTAGTGATGACTCCTATACAAGTTAGTGATGACTCCTATACAAGTTAGTGATGACTCCTGTACAAGTTAGTGATGACTCCTATACAAGTTAGTGATGACTCCTGTACAAGTTAGCGATGACTCCTATACAAGTTAGCGATGACTCCTATACAAGTTAGTGATGACTCCTATACAAGTTAGTGATGACTCCTGTACAAGTTAGTGATGACTCCTATACAAGTTAGTGATGACTCCTATACAAGTTAGCGATGACTCCTGTACAAGTTAGCGATGACTCCTATACAGGTTAGTGATGACTCCTATACAAGTTAGTGATGACTCCTGTACAAGTTAGTGATGACTCCTATACAAGTTAGTGATGACTCCTGTACAAGTTAGTGATGACTCCTGTACAAGTTAGTGATGACTCCTATACAAGTTAGTGATGACTCCTATACAAGTTAGTGATGACTCCTATACAAGTTAGTGATGACTCCTGTACAAGTTAGTGATGACTCCTATACAAGTTAGTGATGACTCCTATACAAGTTAGTGATGACTACTATACAAGTTAGCGATGACTCCTGTACAAGTTAGCGATGACTCCTATACAGGTTAGTGATGACTCCTATACAAGTTAGTGATGACTCCTGTACAAGTTAGTGATGACTCCTGTACAAGTTAGTGATGACTCCTATACAAGTTAGTGATGACTCCTATACAAGTTAGCGATGACTCCTATACAAGTTAGTGATGACTCCTATACAAGTTAGTGATGACTCCTATACAAGTTAGTGATGACTCCTGTACAAGTTAGTGATGACTCCTATACAAGTTAGTGATGACTCCTATACAAGTTAGTGATGACTCCTGTACAAGTTAGTGATGACTCCTATACAAGTTAGTGATGACTCCTGTACAAGTTAGTGATGACTCCTATACAAGTTAGTGATGACTCCTGTACAAGTTAGTGATGACTCCTATACAAGTTAGCGATGACTCCTATACAAGTTAGCGATGACTCCTATACAAGTTAGCGATGACTCCTATACAAGTTAGTGACTCCTATACAAGTTAGTGATGACTCCTGTACAAGTTAGTGATGACTCCTATACGAGTTAGTGATGACTCCTATTCGAGTTAGTGATGACTCCTATACGAGTTAGTGATGACTCCTATACGAGTTAGTGATGACTCCTATACGAGTTAGTGATGACTCCTATACGAGTTAGTGACTCCTATACAAGTTAGTGATGACTCCTATACAAGTTAACGATGACTCCTATACAAGTTAGCGATGACTCCTATACAAGTTAGTGACTCCTATACAAGTTAGTGATGACTCCTATACAAGTTAGTGATGACTCCTATACAAGTTAGTGATGACTCCTATACAAGTTAGTGATGACTCCTTTACAAGTTAGTGATGACTCCTATACAAGTTAGTGATGACTCCTGTACAAGTTAGTGATGACTCCTATACAAGTTAGTGATGACTCCTATACAAGTTAGTGATGACTCCTATACAAGTTAGTGATGACTCCTATACAAGTTAGTGATGACTCCTGTACAAGTTAGTGATGACTCCTGTACAAGTTAGTGATGACTCCTGTACAAGTTAGTGATGACTCCTATACAAGTTAGTGATGACTCCTATACAAGTTAGTGATGACTCCTGTACAAGTTAGTGATGACTCCTATACAAGTTAGTGATGACTCCTGTACAAGTTAGTGATGACTCCTATACAAGTTAGCGATGACTCCTATACAAGTTAGTGATGACTCCTATACAAGTTAGCGATGACTCCTATACAATCTGTTAGTTGGTTGTATGAGAGATGGAAACCACAGGGTTTTGACACATTGGGCGATGCACTCTCACCGTGTCCAAACTCAACACACTCCATCACATCTTTCATAATGAGTGAGTGCTTGGTTCTGCCAGATGCCGTGCCTTCCAGGTGATATAATTACAGCGGTGCCCTCGCTCTTGGATGTGTTGTTGCTTGTTTTCCTCCTCTGAGACACCACAGTTATGGACACATATCAGAAAGATTTAACAATTCACACCGGGCTTCCCTCTATGTGTCGATGTCACCAATTATGTCGCCTTCCTCAGCCTCCTCCAGTGGGTCACCATTGGCCGTCTGCAGCCCGGCCGTATCCATGGAGACTCCCTCTGACCCCTCTCTGTCACCCTGTTCAATGGCGGAGAAGGAAAAGGAGATAACGGATGAGGCGCAGGAGGTGGGAGAGTCTGAGGAGGAGAAGGCTAAGAGGCAGCTCTACTGTTCTCTCTGCAAGGTGGCAGTCAACTCAGCATCCCAGCTACAGGCCCACAACAGCGGTGAGGAGTCAACAGTCACCTGTTACTGTGTGTCTGGTTGTTTCTTCTCAATGATTCAGTGAGGTGAGAGTGAGGTCAGGCAGGGCCTGTCTCATCTCTGTTGGCACCATGTTGGGCTGTGGAGTGAGGTCAGGGCCTGTCTCATCTCTGTTGGCACCATGTTGGGCTGTGTTGTGAGGTCAGGGCCTGTCTCATCTTCTCTGTTGGCACATTGAGGAATAATCCAGATGTCCAACATTATTAATAATTTGTTGCTGTCTCGGCTTCGGAACTTTGACCCCATCTGACCTAACATTTGTCAGGCACAAAACACAAGACAATGCTGGAAGCCAGGAGCGGCGATGGGGTCATCAAGTCCTTCCCCAGGTCAGGGGTCAAAGCCAAGCTGGCCCCTCCCACCGAGGTTTCGACTGGGCTCCAAAACAAAACATTCCACTGTGAGATCTGTGACGTCCACGTCAACTCTGAGACACAACTCAAACAGGTTAGTTTTACCCGTCGACTCCAAGAGATATCGAAAACAGGTTTGTAATACCTACAAACTCTGAAACAACTGAAATAGGTTAGTCTTATGCAAACTATTAAGACTACACACACTCACATCTATATCAGTTTTTATACCACTCAAATAAAAATCTAATTTTGGGATTTACTGTGCGGTTGTGGGACTTATGTTTGGCTAGTTTTACTGGTTACATATCGACACATAATACAGGGGAGTGAAATAAAGAATAATGTACCACCATAATCAGAAGCACAAACATACAGCGTTTCTAAAGGTTATTGTCAGGTTGTGCATAGATATTTTTGTGTTGTGTGGTTTCGCTGCTAGCTGGAACATTTAGATTTTTATTTGTACGCCAGGTGCTTATGAATATTTATCAGTACATGAGACATCGCTTGGCCTGATTGGTAATAGCCATCTGTTTGTGTATGCCCGTCAAAATCAAATCTACCCTTTATTAATATGTATTTATACATTTAAATTGCCTAAACTTATCTGGGTTTAAGAGAACAATGAACTTGTTGAATATGTTTAATTGTATTTCTAATTAAATGATTCATCTATGAGCTATATATAAATGTTCTGAATCTTTGCAAATTCTATGTTAAAAGCCAACCACATTCCTTTAAACTTTCCAGAGAGATAACTTTCCGAATGTCAAAAAGGTTTTTTGTGAAATACGATAATCTATCAAACCCCTAAAGTGTTAGATAAAATGTTACCTCAACTTAACGATTATTTGCCAGCTGCCCTGCTGATTATAACAGTTATTCATAAAAACTGAGGCACCTAGAAGTGATTTTCTCATATAGTCCCAATATCTCCCCTCAGCACAGATCAAAATATATTCGCACAGACTTTAGCCAACAAGCTGATTGGACAATTATTGAACTAGGATCAGACAGTCTTCATTTCTTACAGGAACTTGTTTCACAATGTCAGATCCGTCTTTAAAGCAACGTGCTCTCCAGGCTTACCTAATGTGGATGTATATGCTTAATCTCTTACCACTAGAAAAGCCTTAAGGACTACAGAAATAGCACAGCCGATTGATAAACCCAAATGCATCTCTCATGACACTAAAGAAATCATGAACTATTCGCTGAATAAATTCTTTGATTATGCTTACATGTTTTTTCTGATCAATTGGCCAGGAACCTGCTGAAGGAAAAAACATTGCTGATCCAGAGGCTAAACTGAGTGCCCTGGCTTAGACCTTCCTCTCACACAACTTTACATCTTTCTCACTCTCCTCCTCTCTCATCCGTGTGTCTCCATCTCTCCATCTCTCTCAATGTCTTCTCTGTCTCACTTCCTGTCTCTCTCAGCACATTAGCAGTAGACGACATAAAGACAGAGCAGCAGGGAAGCCGGCTAAGCCAAAATTCAGTCTCCACAGTCTGTCACCTCAATGCCACCCGAATCTACAGACAGTGAGTAATACATGTTTCTCATTTTGTGATACTTTAGATTCAGTTTTGTTCTGGACTGTTTTTATAATATTTTTTTATAATACACAATAAACTGGCTCTAGTCACAATGTGTGTGGTCTACAGGTTGGGGTTCCTTTTAAATAACATATAATACACAATAAATGTAGACTGGCTTTGGTCATAATGTGTGTGGTCTACAGGTTGGGGTTCCTTTTAAAGATAATATAATACACAATAAATGTAGACTGGCTCTAGTCACAATGTATGTGGTCTACAGGTTGGGGTTCCTTTTAAAGATAATATAATACACAATAAATGTAGACTGGCTCTAGTCACAATGTGTGTGGTCTACAGGTTGGGGTTCCTTTTAAAGAACATATAATACACAGTAAATGTAGACTGGCTCTGGTCATAATGTGTGTGGTCTACAGGTTGGGGTTCCTTTTAAAGAACATATAATACACAGTAAATGTAGACTGGCTCTGGCCTCAATGTGTGTGGTCTACAGGTTGGGGTTCCTTTTAAAGAACATATAATACACAGTAAATGTAGACTGGCTCTGGTCATAATGTGTGTGGTCTACAGGTTGGGGTTCCTTTTAAAGAACATATAATACACAGTAAATGTAGACTGTCTCTGGACTCAATGTGTGTGGTCTACAGGTTGGGGTTCCTTTTAAAGAACATATAATACACAGTAAATTTAGACTGGCTCTGGTCATAATGTGTGTGGTCTACAGGTTGGGGTTCCTTTTAAAGAACATATAATACACAGTAAATGTAGACTGTCTCTGGTCATAATGTGTGTGGTCTACAGGTTGGGGTTCCTCTGAGGAAGGAGGTGTTGGGGCCGTCTCTGGGGTCATGCCTTTTGCAGCGCCACCTACCCCTCGTTGCTGCCGCTGCCATGGCGTCCATGTCCCCGTTCCACATGGGCCCCTCACTTCCAACTGGCCACGCCCTCTTCCAGACACAGCAACTCCCCCAGATCATGTTACATCCAGCCCCGGGGCCTCTTCGAACGGCACACACATCAGTTCTGTTCTCACCATACTAACTCAATTGGACCAAAGCCGGGACAATATGTGACCCAGGCTCGTATCATCATGTGACCCAGGCTCGTATCATTATGTGACCCAGGCCCGTATCATCACGTGACCCAGGCTCGTATCATCATGTGACCCAGGCCCGTATCATCATGTGACCCAGGCCCGTATCATCATGTGACCCAGGCCCGTATCATCATGTGACCCAGGCCCGTATCATCATGTGACCCAGGCCCGTATCATCATGTGACCCAGGCTCGTATCATCATGTGACCCAGGCCCGTATCACCCGGGGCATACAGGTGACTTTCTTACACGGATTAGAGTCTGAGTATCGTTCTCTATTGATAATCTTCAAGCTTGTGTGTCTGTGTTTTTTCATATATGACTTCAGATATGAGTATTGTTTTTGAATAAAAGAAAAATGTTGCTGACCTTGATGTTGTGTAGGTAAAGTATTTTACATTATTAATTGATACAACTACTATGGGCCTAAGGTTCTAATTGTCTGCAATAATCCGAGGTTTTTTGAAACTATGATTTGTCAATTTGTCAAGCCCTCCCATGTTAGCGTTCAAAGGTATTTGGACAATTGGCTTCACAGCTGTTTCATATTACAGTGTCAGACGTGCTTAGGGTTCCTTCAATGATTTGTCGAGTTTTATGCAGAAGAGAAGAGTGGTGAAATATTACCACAAACTTGTGAGAATAGTATAAAAGTGGTACAAAAACAGCTGCTGTGTTTATTCGCATCTTTAGAGCAAACACCAGAGCAGAAAGAAATAGTAGTAATTGTCTAATCTTGATTCCAGGCATTGCATTTCCATTTGGACTGTGTTGGTGGTGGCGAGGAGTCCTGGGCTCAGAGATAGATTGGCATTACTACGATCAGCGGGCACCGGCGCGCCTTGGGCCTTGTGAATTATCTCCACGGCCGTGCTGATGGCTGACAACATTAGGATCAAAGAAGCGTCAACGCAATTAAATAAAGCTATCTTGATGAGGGAGCTAGATGACAGATAGGTCTCTGCCTCCACTGTACACAGAATAACACACTCAACATGGTCATGTTCTTAAACACAAATCCCAGCGTCAGACAATTTCAAGATTTTTTGCCATTCTTGTTTGTGTCACGATCTACTCGCTCAACCAATAGGTCTAGACCAGAATATGCGTCATGGTAACTGTATTTGATTACTAACCCATCTAGAACTAAACAATACTGATCCACTTAGCCTGTTTCTCAGTGAGTAAAAAGCCAGTCAGTCTAAAGCACTCTGCTCCTGTGTGCCTGACAGCCCAGCTCAAATCCATTTCTGGGTCTTATTCAAGAATTTCTGAAATTAAATAGAAGATGCAGATCCTTCATTTGATAATGCGCCTTCGGCAGTTATTTATTACTTAAGGTACAGATAATCTGTCTTTTCTTCCTGCCTGTTTGAGGTAAATCACCACAGGAATGTGCACCGTGACTTCTGTACGATTCTGTTGTGCCAGAGGCCTCGGGGCCCGTTTGCTACATTAAATTGAAATGTTGATTCGTTTAATGTGTCGGGGAGAGCTTCTCGTTTGTGAAATTGTCAACCGCCGATCAAATACATCTATTTGTATATTGCAGACACGATCATTCAAAACGGATTCATCTGTCCGTCACACTTATTTCCAATATTGCTCTGTTCGGTGTCTGTGTAATGTTTACCATCTGAATGTTTTTCTTTCAATTTGCCAGTCTGAGATATGGGTCTGTCCAATCACAAGGGTCCGTTCTCTGCTAGATAGACCCTACCTTTTCCGGTTGAAGTTAATGTCGTTGTGTTTTCCTATTTGCCGTTGTGTTTTCCTATTTGCCGTTGTGTTTTCCTATTTGCCGTTGTGTTTTCCTATTTGCCTTTGTGTTTTCCTATTTGCCGTTGTGTTTTCCTATTTGCCGTTGTGATTTGCACTTCAGGGCCACCGTAGTTTCTGATAGTAAGGTGATTTCCAAAGCGTAAATTGTGCAGAACTACATTGTGGATGACTGAAGTGTGCTCGTGATAATGAGGGTAATACCGGGGTAATAGCAGCAACATTCTCCAGGAGGTGTGGATGTGTCAGTCATTACCATCAGCTGAAGACATCACAGGCAGAACTACTGGAGATCAATTACAATGGTAAGCCTAAAGAATATGATGCCTTGTACCCGAATGGGCCTGTATAGTTCTGGAAATGGTATTCTGGACAGATACGACAAAGAGGAACGTGTGCATGGGTGATGGCATAAGGAGTTTGGAGGACAGGAACTGTCATGACATTCCACCTTGACTGGCTACTAGAGAGGGTGTTGTGATTTTGATGTTTTTGATATTTTCATTCAAGTGGAGGCGGAATTATAAACATTGAACTAATTACAGAAATAATTAAATGGTATTGAACCTCTGAGCTGCTGTATAAAACATAATTTGGTCCAATCAATCCAGACTATTATATCAATTATTGCAGCAGAAATAATGATTAGTATAGGGCTTTAAACCGTCCTCTCTGTGCAGAAGAGAATACTTTCTGTTGGTTCTGTCCGGGTCCTGGAATGATAATTACATCCTTATAGTAGTCTGATTGGACTTGACAATCTGGGGAATTCGACGGATGAAGGTCGGTCGAAATGACATTTTATTGAGCTCTTCGGCGACTTTTAAACATTTTTATACGATAATTCTACCTGGAATGTTGCTTCTGAGGAGTTTCAAGTCCCCTGCGCGATGCCACAGTAGAATGAAGAAATGCATTGCAAAAGAAACTAGATAGCGTACAATTTCTGCTGAAATTGTGATGATGTGTGCTTGCGGCCACCCGTAGTCGACTGTTTACTGATGTCAACTGCCAAACTGAGGTGACACTGCTGCTACATGCACCATAGTATGCAATGTGTTAAACCTATCAGTCATTACTCATGAATACACACTGCTACTGCATGCACCATAGTATGCAATGTGTTAAACCTATCAGTCAATACTCATGAATAAACACTGCTGCTGCATGCACCATAGTATACAATGTGTTAAACCTATCAGTCAATACTCATGAATAAACACTGCTGCTGCATGCACCATAGTATACAATGTGTTAAACCTATCAGTCATTACTCATGAATACACACTACTGCTGCAAGCACCATAGTATACAATGTGTTAAACCTATCAGTCATTACTCATGAATACACACTGCTGCAACATGCACCATATTATACAATGTGTTAAACCTATCCGTCATTACTGATGAATACACATTGCTGCTGCATGGACAATAGTATACAATGTGTTAAACCTATCAGTCATTACTCATGAATACACACTGCTGCTACATGCACCATAGTATGCAATGTGTTAAACCTATCAGTCATTACTCATGAATACACACTACTGCTACATGCACCATAGTATACAAATGTGTTAAACCTATCCGTCATTACTCATGAACACACACTGCTGCTACCTGCACCATAGTATCCAATGTGTTAAACCTATCAGTCATTACTCATACATACACACTGCTGCAAGCACCATAGTATACAATGTGTTAAACCTATCAGTCATTACACATGAATACACACTGCTGCTGCAAGCACCATAGTATACAATGTGTTAAACCTATCAGTCATTACTCATAAATACACACTGCTGCTGCAAGCTTTCATAGTATACAATGTGTTAAACCACCATAGTATACAAATGTGTTAAACATATCAGTCATTACTCATGAATACACACTGCTGCTACATGCACCATAGTATACAATGTGTTAAACCTATCAGTCATTACTCATGAATACACACTGCTGCTACATGTACCATAGTATACAATGTGTTAAACCTATCAGTCATTACTCATGAATACACACTACTGCTGCATGCACCATAGTAGCATATGAAACAGCATTATAAACTGCTAACGCGATAGCTAGCGCGCTAACGCTAGCTAACATGCTAACGTGTAAACAGAGACCCAGAGAAAGAAGTTACCCATCCATTCATTGCTGCAGGCTGTCTGAATGTATGCATAAACTTACAGTAGTAGCTAACGCTAGCTAGCGCGCTAACGCTAGCTAACATGCTAACGATAGCTAGCGCGCTAACGCTAGCTAACATGCTAACGTGTAAACAGAGACCCAGAGAAAGAAGTTACCCATCCATTCATTGCTGCAGGCTGTCTGAATGTATGCATAAACTTACAGTAGTAGCTAACGCTAGCTAGCGCGCTAACGCTAGCTAACATGCTAACGATAGCTAGCGCGCTAACGCTAGCTAACATGCTAACGTGTAAACAGAGACCCAGAGAAAGAACTTACCCATTCATTCGTTAATACATTCTTTCTTTGCTGCAGGATATGTCTGTGGCTGTTGATTGCAGTGTCTGTGGCTGTTGCCTGCCAGCCATGCCTTTGTCAGGAGGACCAGCTGTTCTCATCGATATCAGAGCGCGCTGCCTCCTCCCCCCACCCCTTCCAGAATGTTCCTACTATTTAGCCAATCAACAACCAGAAAATGCTGCTTCACTGTCTATCATTTCAAAAGATTCAGACATGGTCGTATACTTTTAGCTCTACTAACCAGAGTTTTACTCACACAGTTTAAACAATTACATCATGAGAATCCTAAGAACCAGGCGGACATTTTGATGTATAACATGTATCTGTAACCCCAGAAATGTAGGCGCTATCACAATTTACAAACGAACAAAAAAACACCAAAAATCGCTTTCAAATTAGAGTGGAGAAAATCACAGTTTCTATGGATGTCTATGGGGAGGCGCAAGTTGGAAACAAAAGGACATAACGAAATAAATATATATGTTACAGCTTATATTTGAACATTTTGAGTGACAGCACAAATAGATGAACGTTTTGATATGCCATTTGTGTGTAAAGGGTTGAAACTCAGGCAGCAGTAGCAGTTTACAAATGTTCTCTACATTTTCTGCTGAATGGGCTCTCACACTCTAGTTTTGAAGATTCCGTCAATGTATTTCAATGGGAATTAATTAGCGACATTATCGTTAATATTTCGTAAACTACATAACGAAACCTTCTACAAAACAATGCCAACTAAATAGAGTTCGGGACGCACATTTTGACACCTTTTTTGTCCATCTAGTGCAAAAACTGTGGGAGGAGTAGGGGTGGACAAAAGTGATATAATAATAATAACTAGATAGCGTACAATTTCTGCTGAAATTGTGATGATGTGTGCTTGCGGCCACCCGTAGTCGACTGTTTACTGATGTCAACTGCCAAACTGAGGTGACACTGCTGCTACATGCACCATAGTATGCAATGTGTTAAACCTATCAGTCATTACTCATGAATACACACTGCTACTGCATGCACCATAGTATGCAATGTGTTAAACCTATCAGTCAATACTCATGAATAAACACTGCTGCTGCATGCACCATAGTATACAATGTGTTAAACCTATCAGTCAATACTCATGAATAAACACTGCTGCTGCATGCACCATAGTATACAATGTGTTAAACCTATCAGTCATTACTCATGAATACACTACTGCTGCAAGCACCATAGTATACAATGTGTTAAACCTATCAGTCATTACTCATGAATACACACTGCCGCAACATGCACCATATTATACAATGTGTTAAACCTATCCGTCATTACTGATGAATACACATTGCTGCTGCATGGACAATAGTATACAATGTGTTAAACCTATCAGTCATTACTCATGAATACACACTGCTGCTACATGCACCATAGTATGCAATGTGTTAAACCTATCAGTCATTACTCATGAATACACACTACTGCTACATGCACCATAGTATACAAATGTGTTAAACCTATCCGTCATTACTCATGAACACACACTGCTGCTACCTGCACCATAGTATCCAATGTGTTAAACCTATCAGTCATTACTCATACATACACACTGCTGCAAGCACCATAGTATACAATGTGTTAAACCTATCAGTCATTACACATGAATACACACTGCTGCTGCAAGCACCATAGTATACAATGTGTTAAACCTATCAGTCATTACTCATAAATACACACTGCTGCTGCAAGCACCATAGTATACAATGTGTTAAACCACCATAGTATACAAATGTGTTAAACATATCAGTCATTACTCATGAATACACACTGCTGCTACATGCACCATAGTATACAATGTGTTAAACCTATCAGTCATTACTCATGAATACACACTGCTGCTACATGTACCATAGTATACAATGTGTTAAACCTATCAGTCATTACTCATGAATACACACTACTGCTGCATGCACCATAGTAGCATATGAAACAGCATTATAAACTGCTAACGCTAGCTAGCGCGCTAACGCTAGCTAACATGCTAACGTGTAAACAGAGACCCAGAGAAAGAAGTTACCCATCCATTCATTGCTGCAGGCTGTCTGAATGTATGCATAAACTTACAGTAGTAGCTAACGCTAGCTAACATGCTAACGTGTAAACAGAGACCCTACCCAACGCTAGCTAACATGCTAACGCTAGCTAGCGCGCTAAGCTAGCTAACATGCTAACGATAGCTAGCTAACATGCTAACATGCTAACGTGTAAACAGAGACCCAGAGAAAGAAGTTACCCATCCATTCATTGCTGCAGGCTGTCTGAATGTATGCATAAACTTACAGTAGTAGCTAACGCTAGCTAGCGCGCTAACGCTAGCTAACATGCTAACGATAGCTAGCGCGCTAACGCTAGCTAACATGCTAACGTGTAAACAGAGACCCAGAGAAAGAACTTACCCATTCATTCGTTAATACATTCTTTCTTTGCTGCAGGATATGTCTGTGGCTGTTGATTGCAGTGTCTGTGGCTGTTGCCTGCCAGCCATGCCTTTGTCAGGAGGACCAGCTGTTCTCATCGATATCAGAGCGCGCTGCCTCCTCCCCCCCCCCTTCCAGAATGTTCCTACTATTTAGCCAATCAACAACCAGAAAATGCTGCTTCACTGTCTATCATTTCAAAAGATTCAGACATGGTCGTATACTTTTAGCTCTACTAACCAGAGTTTTACTCACACAGTTTAAACAATTACATCATGAGAATCCTAAGAACCAGGCGGACATTTTGATGTATAACATGTATCTGTAACCCCAGAAATGTAGGCGCTATCACAATTTACAAACGAACAAAAAAACACCAAAAATCGCTTTCAAATTAGAGTGGAGAAAATCACAGTTTCTATGGATGTCTATGGGGAGGCGCAAGTTGGAAACAAAAGGACATAACGAAATAAATATATATGTTACAGCTTATATTTGAACATTTTGAGTGACAGCACAAATAGATGAACGTTTTGATATGCCATTTGTGTGTAAAGGGTTGAAACTCAGGCAGCAGTAGCAGTTTACAAATGTTCTCTACATTTTCTGCTGAATGGGCTCTCACACTCTAGTTTTGAAGATTCCGTCAATGTATTTCAATGGGAATTAATTAGCGACATTATCGTTAATATTTCGTAAACTACATAACGAAACCTTCTACAAAACAATGCCAACTAAATAGAGTTCGGGACGCACATTTTGACACCTTTTTTGTCCATCTAGTGCAAAAACTGTGGGAGGAGTAGGGGTGGACAAAAGTGATAATAATAATAATAATAACTAGATAATACAATTTCTGCTGAAATTGTGATGATGTGTACAATTTCTGCTTGCGGCCACCCGTAGTCGACTGTTTACTGATGTCAACTGCCAAACTGAGGTGACACTGCTGCTACATGCACCATAGTATGCAATGTGTTAAACCTATCAGTCATTACTCATGAATACACACTGCTGCTGCAAGCACCATAGTATGCAATGTGTTAAACCTATCAGTCATTACTCATGAATACACACTGCTGCTGCACCATAGTATACAATGTGTTAAACCTATCAGTCATTACTCATGAATACACACACTGCTGCATGCACCATAGTATACAATGTGTTAAACCTATCAGTCATTACTCATGAATACACACTACTGCTGCAATGCACCATAGTATACAATGTGTTAAACCTATCAGTCATTACTCATGAATACACACTGCTGCTGCATGCACCATAGTATACAATGTGTTAAACCTATCAGTCATTACTGATGAATACACATTGCTGCTGCATGGACAATAGTATACAATGTGTTAAACCTATCAGTCATTACTCATGAATACACACTGCTGCTACATGCACCATAGTATGCAATGTGTTAAACCTATCAGTCATTACTCATGAATACACACTACTGCTACATGCACCATAGTATACAAATGTGTTAAACCTATCCGTCATTACTCATGAACACACACTGCTGCTACCTGCACCATAGTATCCAATGTGTTAAACAATGTGTTACCTATCAGTCATTACTCATACATACACACTGCTGCAAGCACCATAGTATACAATGTGTTAAACCTATCAGTCATTACACATGAATACACACTGCTGCTGCAAGCACCATAGTATACAATGTGTTAAACCTATCAGTCATTACTCATAAATACACACTGCTGCTGCAAGTTTCATAGTATACAATGTGTTAAACCACCATAGTATACAAATGTGTTAAACATATCAGTCATTACTCATGAATACACACTGCTGCTACATGCACCATAGTATACAATGTGTTAAACCTATCAGTCATTACTCATGAATACACACTGCTGCTACATGTACCATAGTATACAATGTGTTAAACCTATCAGTCATTACTCATGAATACACACTACTGCTGCATGCACCATAGTAGCATATGAAACAGCATTATAAACTGCTAACGCTAGCTAGCGCGCTAACGCTAGCTAACATGCTAACGTGTAAACAGAGACCCAGAGAAAGAAGTTACCCATCCATTCATTGCTGCAGGCTGTCTGAATGTATGCATAAACTTACAGTAGTAGCTAAGTAGCTAACATGCTAACGATAGCTAGCGCGCTAACGCTAGCTAACATGCTAACGTGTAAACAGAACCCGTTACCCATCCATTCAGCTAGGCTGTCGCTAAAACGCTAGCTAACATGCTAACGTGTAAACAGAGACCCAGAGAAAGAAGTTACCCATCCATTCATTGCTGCAGGCTGTCTGAATGTATGCATAAACTTACAGTAGTAGCTAACGCTAGCTAGCGCGCTAACGCTAGCTAACATGCTAACGATAGCTAGCGCGCTAACGCTAGCTAACATGCTAACGTGTAAACAGAGACCCAGAGAAAGAACTTACCCATTCATTCGTTAATACATTCTTTCTTTGCTGCAGGATATGTCTGTGGCTGTTGATTGCAGTGTCTGTGGCTGTTGCCTGCCAGCCATGCCTTTGTCAGGAGGACCAGCTGTTCTCATCGATATCAGAGCGCGCTGCCTCCTCCCCCCACCCCTTCCAGAATGTTCCTACTATTTAGCCAATCAACAACCAGAAAATGCTGCTTCACTGTCTATCATTTCAAAAGATTCAGACATGGTCGTATACTTTTAGCTCTACTAACCAGAGTTTTACTCACACAGTTTAAACAATTACATCATGAGAATCCTAAGAACCAGGCGGACATTTTGATGTATAACATGTATCTGTAACCCCAGAAATGTAGGCGCTATCACAATTTACAAACGAACAAAAAAACACCAAAAATCGCTTTCAAATTAGAGTGGAGAAAATCACAGTTTCTATGGATGTCTATGGGGAGGCGCAAGTTGGAAACAAAAGGACATAACGAAATAAATATATATGTTACAGCTTATATTTGAACATTTTGAGTGACAGCACAAATAGATGAACGTTTTGATATGCCATTTGTGTGTAAAGGGTTGAAACTCAGGCAGCAGTAGCAGTTTACAAATGTTCTCTACATTTTCTGCTGAATGGGCTCTCACACTCTAGTTTTGAAGATTCCGTCAATGTATTTCAATGGGAATTAATTAGCGACATTATCGTTAATATTTCGTAAACTACATAACGAAACCTTCTACAAAACAATGCCAACTAAATAGAGTTCGGGACGCACATTTTGACACCTTTTTTGTCCATCTAGTGCAAAAACTGTGGGAGGAGTAGGGGTGGACAAAAGTGATATAATAATAATAATAATAATAATATATATGTGAGATTACAATATGTGTCCTTGACCATAGTCAAGCACACATAATAATAATAATATATATGTGAGATTACAATATGTGTCCTTGACCATAGTCAAGCACACATAATACGTCAAGGTCTGGATCGATTAGAGTGCTGAGCGAACAGAACAATCAGTGCTCTTTACGTGTTGGATCCTGGAGAAATGAGCAGGAGTAAAGACCCAAGCGACTTTGACAAGAGCCTAATTATTATGGCCAACTCGCTGTTCTGTTAATGGGCAGGTGGTCATAATGTTTTGGCTCATGTGGGGGGAGAGAAAGAAGAAGAGAGAAATTACAACAAACGTAAAATAAGTTTTACATGGTGAAGAAGAAAGCTGTGTGACTCTTCTGTTTTCTATCTCCTGGCCTGGCTGCATCAGCAGTTTTCCCTCGACTTTTCCCAACATCTTTCCTCTGAATCTGTGACCGAAGCTTACCCAAGAACTGTCAGATACCAACATTTGTTTTTGTTCAATTTTATAACCTGTCACTTTGGAATTAATATTAGCATAAAAACATGTTATATAAATGGCATTTTGTATGTACGTAACTAAAACAAAAGTTTTGGGTCACGTGAAAAGTTCACTAGATTTTATATTAATTATCACATACTTGGAGAACATGTGGTTGTAGTGCAAATAGTAAATATGTGTGCAGTAGGCATATATGTAAAGGTTGAAACTGGTGTGCGTTCATAATAATCATAATGTCCACACCTGTCACGTGCTGTGCTGTCACAGGGTGGTTAGGGGAGAGCACTCCTGTGTATAATGTTGATTAGGAGCACAGCTGTTTTGGGTTTAGCTAAGCACCGGGCATAGGTTAGTTAATCAATGACTATTTAAGGTCTCTGGTTAGGTTCACGGTTGCTGTTTATTTATTTTCTATGTTAGTCTTCCAGAGATAACTCAGATTGTTGCCACAATAACACAATTCCCGCTGCCCTGAAATCTGTCACTGTGGTCTGCCTGTGGAGCTCACGATGGTCCAATATTCACCCTCAGTTTCTCCAAGAACTAATAACTCAACTGGTCCGGCTCGGAAATCACCCCTCACTCGATCACAGCAACAGCAGTGTCGTTCTCCTTTTCTCCTTCAACAAGCCTGGAATATTGCACGCATTTATTCTTCGGAGCCAGAATTGTGAACATCTGTGTGTGGGATTGTCAGGGTAATATTTAATGTTCCACAGCTTGTCAGACACCAGACTCTCTTCTCGTTCTCTCGGACCAAGACAGGTTTTTTCTCACCTCATTTTGTCTGTCTGTCCTACAATATTTTTCCCTGCTCCCCATTTCTTTATTTCAAGTGTCTAACACTTTAACACAGTCTTTTACACTGAACACACACATTTAACCCAGCTTAACACACTACGACGTTGTATCTATAAATATTTTAAAGATAATCATTTCAAGATATCTAGACTGTATGTTTAACCAGTTTTAAAGGAGTTATTCCATATGTATTTGTAACATGAACTACCAATTTGACAACACTCCTGAGGTGTTATATACCGGTATTTCATATTTTTTACATTACTATCCATATACCCCTCACCCTCTTAGTATAATTTATATTGTTCTATTCTTATGTTGTATGTAAGCACCTTCCTGCCAAAGTAAATTCCTTGTACTATGTTCATACATTCATGGCGAATAAACACTTTTCTGATTGTTTCTGTTCTCGCGTTTGCTTTGGAGCTGATTGTTAAAATTTCATTAAGATTAATTGTGTTCTTGTCGCTCCACATTTTCCACATTAAACGCCACATTCAGTTTTTTTCGGCCTGTGGAGGTGGAGCAGAGATGCTTTTCTTTTGCTGGGGAGGGAGAGCTCGGATCTGATTGGCTGAGCCCGAACCCGCCCGGTGTAATGACTTCCACTTTATTTAGTCGGTTCATCTACCAGTCATTTTTTCACCGGTGATGACTCCTGTCCTTTCAATGATAATAAGTTGTCTAGTCATCTGTCGTAATCAGAACGTGTGTTAAGCAGACGACAGATAACAACGATTAGCTACACCTGCAAACTCCAATACGAGCGTTAACGAATCAAGGGTGTCCTCAAACAGAACAACATCCCCAGTTTGTGCAGTCCACTAGGGTGGAATTAGTAGCTATTTGGAATTGGAACACAACCACTGCGTTTCCTCCGATGTAACATCCCCGTGCGCATAATTAATAGGAACCTGGTGTGTCATGTTGTCTCACAGGCAGATATGAGCTGCGCGGTGCTGAAGCCACGGCGTCTCCAGCTTTCACAGCTAGAGTGACGGCATAAAATTAGCATGGCCTTTAAGGAAAATGAAAGGGCACGGGCAACTGCTGCTGTGAGTCAACGTGTATCCCGGCGGCTATAGCGCGTGGGTTGCGCGTGAGATTGTTGTGCAAAAGCTGGTTAAGTAACATTGCGAAAATGATCTATGGAATGTCAGGTGACATTAAGGTGTTGTGAAAGAAGTTGCTTCTCATGCCATCTTTGTGGCCCGATGTGATTGCCACTAACCATTCACATCAATGAACAATGCAAATCCACTAAACATGTACATCCATCAACTAATCACACATCTTAACCATTCACATCCATTAACTAATCAAATCCATGTCGACCGACGTTCGTCTCCACTTTCCCCATTGCGGCAGTAAGCCCTATGTGTAACATAATTTAAAAGCTGTTAGCCAAATGTTTGACTTGAAGCTTACCATGGCACACTGTATGTGGGTGCCACAAAGCTTTGTGAACACTGCTGATGTAATGTGCTGTATGGTGACACTGCTGGCCAGGAACTAAATCCATTACAAAACAGTTATTTCTAACTCACACTGTGCTTAATTAAACCACTTCCGTGTCAGTCCTTTCAATGTCTTGGACATAAACACTTGCCTGATGGATGCAAGGCTCCTGCTGAGTCATCATGGTGTCTCAGACATGCCATGCAGAGAGAGAGAGAGTGAGAGGAAGAGAGAGAGGGGGGAGATCCGCTGTGTCAGGATTGGATTGCATAGTAGGAAAGATGGCCTGAATAATATTACTTTGATCATAACTTGGTATTTTATTTTGCTTTCTATGAAGTATAAGATGTCAATGACAGCAATCCTTCATTTGCCTGGCTTGGTTTGACAACTTTTTTTTTACAAATACCATTAGTCATAGGAGCAAAGATTAACCAAAATGAACCATTTTGACACATAAAGTTCAAGTCAACTGAAAGTAGCTCTTCAGTGTCACTTAGTTGGAAAATGCTGCAAGCAAACCTTGGTGTCGGTCCCACAACTTCATGGGATTGCGTTACAAGAATTGTGCCAAAAATGGAGAACCAAATAAATCATTGTAGGGTAGTCAGACTGTGGAGGAAAAGCTACTCTCCAATCAACACTTTGTCCTTTACAGCGATGCGTGAAATGAATTTATAAGGATTGGCAAAACCACTGATTTTCATATTACCAAGTTGTGTATTCAAATACTGATACGGATACGAACAAGATAAGTCTTCTTGGCTTTTGACACATATCACGTTTTGCTTCATTACTGTTCAGTCCATTGAAATCCCTCCAAATCGAGTAGTGGTGAATATCACGTAGGGTTGTGTTAAACCTATCATGTGTCCATATCTTCAACAATACTGACACTTTAATTCAGAGAAATCTACAGAATACAGTTAGAGAATGTATATTTCTCATCAGCCAGCATTATAGTAGTTGAATGCTCGAGGAACGGGCAGTCACATGTTTGTTAGCAATTTCTAAACAGAGGACCACTTCTTCAAGCCTTGTGGGGGTAGTCGTACAGTAGAAAAAGAAATATTCCCTAAAGCAGTGACATCCTTAACACCTACAGGGGGAGAAAAACAACGTGCTATTTTGGAGTTGGTTGAACTGTACTTGTATTGGATTATTTCTGGAAGGTTGCCTGAGCAACATATGAGCCAATGAGAACAACTATTTACAGCTTTGGGAGCAGACAGAACAGAATGATGGAACAGGGGGGAAAAGATAAAGGGGAACAAAGGAGGGAGAAGACCAAGTGGGAGAGAGTAGAGATATACAGTATGGTGGAACATGAAGTGAAGAAGAGAAGTGACGCAACTTCAAAAGATTTATAGTGTGTCCATTTTGCCTGGTTGGAGTTTTAGGTTTAGTCTAGTCGGTTGAAAACAGCAAAATATCTATCACTATTTCAAACATTATAATTTTTTATACAACAGACAGTTGTTGATAGCATTACAGACTAGATTTGCTGATGTGAAATTGGGCCCTCGTGACAGAAGGCAATTATACCGTAACTCGTCTATTAACTTGTGAACAAATACCGGGTTCACATGCCTAACAGAGAAATCAACAGAGACAAGATAAATAGCTCAGACACCATCTAGTGGGGAAGTAAAGTAGTGCATTTCCGGTAAGAGGAAATGACGTAACAACTGACTTGCTTTGGCACCAATCAGAAACCACTGCACAGAATTCGAAAGGCAACAAGAAATGACCGGAGTTCATACTAGTTGCGTTATCAGAATTCTCTGTAAAATACACATTTTTTTTAATATTGTTTCACTCAACGGGTTTTAGCGGTGCAGGTAAGTCAACATTTTAACGTCGATGTATGGTATAATACCGTTACTGCATAATTTAGATGGATAACGTTAGCTAACTCGACCAAGCTTCCACCCACCGTAGGGGTAAAGCGGATCGAGGACAACAACATTTAGTATTATCAACGAGTTAGATTTCCAATAATTATTCTTCATCAATCGCCTTGTGCCGTATCCAATACTGTTAGCAATGGCGAGGGAACGGGGTCAGAAGAAGTCTTTCCGGCAAAGCCTGGATGACATAAAAGAGAAGATGATAGAGAAGAGGAATAAGCGCCTGACAAACGCATCTGCAACCAACAGAGGACGGGCCAGGGGGATCAGCAGCACAACCAATGGTGAGAAACATTCATTTAATCTGAACGGCGTCTGTGCTATGGTTTCGACCGGTTACTAGGGTATTCGAGAGTGTCATTACTTTGAATACCATAGCTTAGGCAAAGCAATTCGTGGCAAAAACATTTTTTAAATAAACAGGTAACTGAATTCGAATGGAATTAACCAGTGTCATGTTCAATCTGATAATGTAAACATACACACAATCCTTGAACTCTTACCCATTCCTTTTGCACATTGCCTGATTTTGCACCACAATATTTTGCACTATTGCACTACGTTACTTATCTGTATCCTGTATAGTATTTTGCATATTACTATCCCTATATCCCTCACCCTCTTAGTATTTATTGTTTGTATTGTAATAAATTCCTTGTCTGTTCAAACATCCATGGCGAATAAACACTTTTTCCGATTCTGATAAATGGCTTGGCCTGGTTTATATAATACCCTAAAATATCACTGGCCTTTTCTGACAATGCACAGCTGTATTTATTGTGGTACTTTGGTTGTAACTGCCTGTTGCATAAATATGGTATATATTTAGCTAATAATATCTTAACTCATAAGCAGGTAATTTGTCGACTGTCTTTACTAGTCTAGCTTATGCAAACTCCCTCTTCTCTTTGTTGTCCAACAGCAGGCAGCGCACAGCCGATGCTCCTGAAGAACGTGCAGATCAATAACAAGGCCCTTGCAGTGGCCCTGGAGGCAGAGAAGGACAAGGTGAGGCAGGCCAACGGTATCATCCTGCAGATGAAGAGGGAGCAGCAGGCCCTGTTCCTCCATCTAATTCTGCTCAAGAGGAGGCTCAAAGACCAGGAGGCGCAGGCTAGGACCTTGCAGGTATGAGTATGCCTGGGTATTTATTAACGGAAACTAGTTCCTCCTTTACCCTCGTTCATTATATTCCCCCCTGTCTGTTTAGACTAGACCTGCACAGATTCTCGCTGAAACACAGCAGCCAGCAGACTCTTCGAGGTGAGTTATATTGTGTCAAATATCAACTTTTTTTTACATTCAAAGTACCTGTGTTATGCAGCAAGTCTAAATTCCCTCAATCCTTGTGACCTTGTAAATCTCACAAATTCCTCCCAATTTTTCTTCTGAGCAGGAGAATTCAAAGCTGTGCTGCCCCGGAGGATGCAATGACGGTAGATGTTCCACTCTCCTCCATCCGCTCAGGTATATGAAAATGGTTATTACCTGAAGTTATTACACAAAATACATGTCACTTCTAGTGAAATGTGTGGTTACAATGACATCCGTTTGCTTCTCCCAGAGCCTCTTGCAGGTGCAGCACCAGGCGAGAATGGGAGCCAGGTGGGGTTGCCACGGACGGTGGGTGTGCGGCGTCGCAGAGGGGAGGGCAGCAGGAGGCTATCTGAGCGCGTGCGGGCAGGGAACCGTTCCTCCTTCTGTGAGCAGAACCCCAGCGCCCATCTATTACTCCAAAAGGAGGAGTCCGATGTCATAGTAGAGCGGCCAGTTCTAAAAGACGAGAAATGCCTGAACAATAAACAGGAAGTAAAGGCAGAGCGGGACAATCCGATTGGCTCGGAGGAGTCGAGGCAGCGACCTGGAATTGAGCCTGTGGTTCAACCAGCTGGTCAACAGCCGCAACCCCGGACCAAATCAAAACAGGTCGAGCCACAACGGGCCGAATCTGCTGCACGCAGGGCGGAGAGGGGGCGCAAGCCAGACCGCCCCCCGTTGAAGAAGCCCTGGGAAAACTCAAAACCCAGAGCGCGGTCCAAGAGTCGAGACCGCTCGACCACACGGTCCAGAGCAAAGGCGGGAACCGCTGTACCTCTGAACACGTCCCTCAACACGTCTCAGGGCTTCAATGACACCTTCGATTTCGACTGCGAGGACGGAGTTCACCTAACTCCATTTAAGGGTGGTGCCAAGGATGTACCCCGGGCCCCGCCCACGCATGAGGAAGACGAGGAGAAGGAACGCACCATCGAGACTAGTTCATCGTCCGAGTCAGAGGTCAGCCCATACGTTCCTCATAAGCGGAAGAGATGGAGCTCCCAAGAACAAGCTCAGCCTGCCGTCACTCGCCGAGGCCGAGGGCAGATCTCCAAAGCGGCGACAGACAAGGAGAACGCCCCCCCGCCAAAACCTGGGTCATCAAATGGTGAGCGTTCAAATTCCCCACCGGCTGTATTCGTTTAGGACACGCTGCTGTTATGGTCCCAGCGTGTTTCAAATGTTAATGCTCAGGTGTGCTGTTCGTCTCATGTTTAGGAAACAAAATAGTGGTCAGTGGAGTCTCTGAGAAACGACGCACAGACGGCCAACCCCATAAAGCACGGAGAGCGAGCTCTATGTGGAAACAGCCGTTGTCTTCGGTTTCCGCTGAGGCCAGTTCTGCCGAGTCAGACGGTAACTCTTCCGTTGTTCAGGGCTGCGACTTCAGGCGAACACACGAACAGGCCGTGACTGTTGTCACTCGTAGGGGGCGGCTTTCTAAAGTAGCCAATGAGAGAGCCCCCCCACCAAAACCACAGCTGTCAATGGGTAAGCAATGAACAATTTACAAATATACATTTCACTTATAGGAAAGAGCAATTTGTTTCTGACTGTCATCTTCTCTGTCCAATCAGACCCCAGAGTGGAGTCCAGCCCCTCAGCTGGGCCGGCTGAGCTCCTGGTGACTGAAATCCTCTCCACGCCAGGGGGTGTCTTTGACGATCCCGGTCCAATGGCAGAGCAGGAGATTCCCCCAAGTAAGTGGACCTGCTGGAGGGGAATGGCTGATATTCTATGGAGTCTGCAGACCTGTCTTTCTCTGTTTTTATTCGCCAGACTACAGTGTCCCGGACCACGTGTAGATTATGTTGGTTGCTTGTTCTAATTCTGCAGCCTACTCTGTCTATTCTGGCAAATGATGCTCGTTTAGTTATTGATCCACTCCAGTGAAGAACTGTAGAGGATTAGAGATATGGGTGCATGATGTATTGGTGATTACATTGGTTTGGTTTCGCAGATCTCCGCATAAACGAAGAGGAGCCTCCGGTCACCCCAGGAATAGAAGCAGAGATGATGCGGATCGACAGCGTTCTGTCTGGTTTCGGGGGGTCTGCCTTTGAGTCTCCTGGGTTACCGACCAGCAGCACCCCGCAGAAACAGGTCCCCACAGCGTGCAAGAGGAACGGTATGACCCAGACATGCTTTTGCACTGGCCACCGGCTGCGTTGTAATGCTCAAGTCACGGCTTTCCGGAGTTTAGACTATCTAATGAGGGCTATTGAATGTGGACTGACGGGCTCCAACAAAACGTTCCATCCTGACAAACCAGTCAGGAAGATTGAAAAGTGACGGCAGCATTTTCCCATTGATAAGGCGTATATCGCCCAGTGATTTAAACACCGGGTCTAGGGCGCTAGCGCTGATACTTAGACTCTGACCACAGAGACTTATGGGTTACCTTGGACTCAAGCACTGGGGATTAAGGTCTCACCTTGGACTAGCGTTTTAGAAACCGTATATCTAAATCTCTCACTCCTGGTGTTTCTGAACGTTCGGTATCTATTAAGTATTATCTAACCACACCACTTTATTCGCTTCAACTTTTCCACACCTAAAACGCACCTTTCTGTTCTGACCACAGGTGGGCTTGGTGTCAGGGCTGGGCGGGGCTTCAGTCTGAGTGATGTGACCAATCTTACCCCTACAGCCCATCGGATATTTCCTGCAAAGAGCTCCCGAACTTCGGAGCGATGCTCCACTCCAGTTCCCACCCGGAAGAGGCGGTCCACAACGGCGGTGGACTACAAAGAACCGTCGCTGCACGCGTGAGTACATGACATGAAAGCGCAGCATTTAGCATTTAGCATTTACATGTCTGAGTACCTAGGCACACAGGGGGGATTGGAGAAATATATCCTACAAGTTCTTCTGGGAAATAATATTGTTCTTTCCCAATTTGTCTTTGATTCTTTCTCCCAGGAAACTACGGCGCGGAGACAAGTTCACAGACACCAAGTTTCTCCGTTCGCCCATCTTTAAACCGAAATCCAGAAAGTCCATTAAGAGCGGATTGTTGTTGGAGAAATATAACGAGTCTTTTGTTGGATGTCACTAGCTTGTCTTACATCGCTAAACGTTTAATCAATGTTTAACACGTTCAGTTTGACTTTGTGTCGTGAACGTTTTTGTACATATATCTGTTGTATCCAATTAGAGGGCAGCTTTCTGTTTTTTTATGACTTAAACCAAAGTGGATGTAACATGTGAGAAGAACCCTCACTTGAACTTTCCATATGATGGTATCATAAAACGGTGTGCGGACGAGATGTGCACTGTATTAACTGTATAACAAGTACTAGCTTGTTGTTTCTTAACATGGTTTCCCCACGTGTCAATTTCTTTTCATGTTGTACTAGTATGTTTCAAATGTATGTTATGAATAAACAATCTGTTAATTAATCCTGTTTAGCAGAGTAGATCTTGTTCAGACATCTTCATTTTTTATGTCAAATCTTTTTAATGATGTGCATTTTCTTCAAGTTGTATTTGAGAGTTTCTGTCAGTTGCAAATGTAGCAGAAAAACATTGACTCCCAATCCATTAGTTTTAGCTCTATTTTAATCAGTCTATAAAATAGGTTACATAGTACAAAGGCCATGTAATATTCTCTTCCAGACGTTACAAAATCCAGAAAAGTATCTTTATACAAAACAGCAAAACTACATAGTATTGCACGCTCTTTTTTTCTTTTATCTCCAAACTACAAAGGTATCCATGTCCGTTTGCTAGCAGAAATAAGAATAAATTAAGACCTTTTAAGTATTATTACTTTAAATTACAGCACATAAATAAGGATAACCTCTACAAAAATTAGCCATTAGTTCATAGCGTAGCGTTTCCATGGAGGAAAACCAATGCTGGTATTTACCAGGTGCAGTTCCATGGTCCCTTTGTCCTATGGGACTTCATACATGGACCAGCAAGAAGAATGACGACAAGTCTAAACAACCTTTCAATTAAAAAAGAAAAAATAATATACATAGAATATATATATATATATATATATACACATTAATCCAAGAGGATTTAGGAGTTAAGATTAAAACATAGTGATTTAAAATATGTTTTTTGTTTTGGCAGTACAAACTCCAGTAGCATTCATACAAACGTTCACCTCGTAAATTCAGGGTAACAAATCACGACTCAGATTACTATGGTTTTCTTTAAGTACAGAACTAGGATCGTCCCAAACACAAGTGAGGGAAAAACGGCAAAACTGACCCAAGATCAGCATCCAGGGTCAACTTTGCCGTGAAACATTATGACCTAGCGACATCAATCTAGAGACAGGCGGCGATTGATGGACTGACCGTCGTTTCCGATCGCAGACGGTCCATTGTTTTGTGAATGGGGCATATCGTATGAATCTACACGTATATAAGGTCAGCTGTACAGGCGGAGTTTCTATTCATGACATCTGCTTTCCTGAGTAAACAGAAAAGGTTGAACGCAGGAAAAGCAGAGACTAATTTAAGAAGGCAGAAGGGCATGGACGACGAGAGTAGATAAAAAAAAAAAAAAAAAAAAAAAAAAAAAAAAAAAAAAAAAAAAACGGAGACAGAGTATACAGACTAACCTAAACGCACCCGTCCTTTATAGCTATATATCCAACAGATCTTCTGGTAAAATGCAAGTAGAAAAATAAGGAATAAGAAAATAAAAACCTTTTAAAATCACATCTAAGCCACTTCACTCATTGAGAGAAGCCGCTGCTTTTCGTTCATTTCTCGATGAGGCCCGTCTCCTTGATCTTGGTGTAGAAGAACTTCTCCAGCAGGTTGGCACACTTGTAGTACTCGCTTTCGGGGGGGTTGTACTCCCGGCAGTTGGTGAAGATCCGCTGCATGTCGGCCATGAAGAGCTTCCGCGTGGTGTAGTACCTGCTCTTCAGACGCTCCGACATCGTCTTCAGGTCTGGGTTAAAGAACACATCACCATGACTACAGGAAAAAAACCTCTGGCTGGCCTTACATGCAGAACAGCTATAATACTACGTGACCCTGGTTATATTCATGAATTCATATTGTTTCTAATATTAATCATCCGTGGTGCCCTACGTACCCATGGGGAAGCGGATGACTTGGTAGTACCCGGGGGCCTCAGTCTTCTTCACCGGCTCCATGAAGGGCCATGCATTCTGGTGACTCTACGACACACAACATAGCAGTATAAAACAATATGTGTGTGTGTGTGTGTGTGTGTGTGTGTGCATGCGTACATGACCACGTGTGCGGTTCCCCCACCTTGACGTGTTGCAGGATGGTTTTCAGCGTGGAGTACAGCTGATCTGGATCCTTTAGCTCCTTCCTGGAATCACAACAGGAAACAGGAAGTCGGCATGATCCAATGAACATATGAGACATTGCTGATCATCCAGCGTTCCTAAAACAAACCAGTAAACTGGGAGGGCCAATAGACAAAGGAACTGAAAATGATTTACCCTTTGCCCACAGGTTTCCATCCAGTTTCTCCTGGTGACAAAAAGGCGCCAAGTTAAATTTGTGACACGGTCAGCTCGCTCACGTCACTCCACAGCTACAACCCAACAGAATGTAGAGGGCAGAACTAATGGGAATATATTGACATGGGGAAGAAACTCACGTATTCCTGGAATGCTCTCGATGGGAATCTGGCGAACCCCTTCCTTAAAACAGGAAAGTCCTGGGTAAACCTTTCTGATCTGAGCCTGCTTCCTCTCAATTAGCTTCTTAATGATCTGAAAGACAGAGGGAGTTATTACATGGTGAGGGAGTTATTACATGGTGAGGCAGTTATTACATGGTGAGGCAGTTATTACATGGTGAGGCAGTTATTACATGGTAAGGGAGTTATTACATGATGAGGGAGTTATTACATGGTGAGGCAGTTAATACATGGTGAGGTAGTTATTACATGGTGAGGCAGTTATTACATGGTGAGGCAGTTATTACATGGTGAGGCAGTTATTACATGGTGAGGCAGTTATTACATGGTGAGGCAGTTATTACATGGTGAGGGAGTTATTACATGGTGAGGCAGTTAATACATGGTGAGGCAGTTATTACATGGTGAGGCAGTTATTACATGGTGAGGGAGTTATTACATGATGAGGGAGTTATTACATGATGAGGGAGTTATTACACGATGAGGTAGTTATTACACGGTGAGGGAGTTATTACATGGTGAGGGAGTTATTACATGATGAGGGAGTTATTACATGAGGGAGTTATTACATGAGGGAGTTATTACATGAGGGAGTTATTACACGATGAGGTAGTTATTACACGATGAGGTAGTTATTACACGGTGAGGCAGTTATTACACGGTGAGGGAGTTATTACACGGTGAGGGAGTTATTACACGGTGAGGGAGTTATTACATGGTGAGGGAGTTATTACATGATGAGGGAATTATTACATGGTGAGGGAGTTATTACATGATGAGGGAGTTATTACATGATGAGGGAGTTATTACATGATGAGGGAGTTATTACATGATGAGGGAGTTATTACATGATGAGGGAGTTATTACATGATGAGGGAGTTATTACATGATGAGGGAGTTATTACATGATGAGGGAGTTATTACATGATGAGGGAGTTATTACATGATGAGGGAGTTATTACATGATGAGGGAGTTATTACACAATGAGGTAGTTATTACACGGTGAGGCAGTTAATACATGGTGAGGGAGTTATTACATGGTGAGGCAGTTATTACATGGTGAGGGAGTTATTACATGGTGAGGGAGTTATTACATGATGAGGGAGTTATTACATGATGAGGGAGTTATTACATGAGGGAGTTATTACACGATGAGGTAGTTATTACATGGTGAGGCAGTTATTACATGGTGAGGGAGTTATTACATGGTGAGGGAGTTATTACATGATGAGGGAGTTATTACATGAGGGAGTTATTACATGGTGAGGGAGTTATTACACGATGAGGTAGTTATTACACGGTGAGGCAGTTATTACACGGTGAGGGAGTTATTACACGGTGAGGGAGTTATTACATGGTGAGGGAGTTATTACATGATGAGGGAGTTATTACATGATGAGGGAGTTATTACATGATGAGGAGTTATTACATGAGGGAGTTATTACATGGTGAGGGAGTTATTACATGATGAGGGAGTTATTACATGATGAGGGAGTTATTACATGATGAGGGAGTTATTACATGATGAGGGAGTTATTACATGATGAGGGAGTTATTACATGAGGGAGTTATTACACAATGAGGTAGTTATTACATGGTGAGGGAGTTATTACATGGTGAGGGAGTTATTACATGGTGAGGGAGTTATTACATGGTGAGGGAGTTATTACATGGTGAGGGAGTTATTACATGGTGAGGGAGTTATTATATGATGAGGGAGTTATTACATGAGGGAGTTATTACACGGTGAGGGAGTTATTACATGGTGAGGGAGTTATTACATGGTGAGGGAGTTATTACATGATGAGGGAGTTATTACATGATGAGGGAGTTATTACATGAGGGAGTTATTACACGATGAGGTAGTTATTACATGATGAGGTCTATGGGTCATAAATGAATAAGATGTCTTTCGATCTACTCCGAGGATTGATCAACAGATACTTATGGGAGGGGGGTCATCTTTTAAAGCTTGGAAAAAGCATGAGGGAGATGTGGGAATAGTAGTGTTTCCAGAGCCAGGTGTTAGACCAAGTTTACCGATGTTTAGCCTAAACTTAACAGCTTTCTCCGCATTAAGTCCCACAAGGTGAAACATTCCTTCTTTAACACTTGTTACGGGCATTTATTTTGTCCTCACAGGTATTTTTAAACACACACACACCCACACACACCTCTTTCTGCTTCTTGATGATGACAGAGAACTCTGTGTACGGGATGCTGGGGTTAAGCTCACAGCCCATTAAAGTGGCTCCCTCATAATCTTTGATGTAGCCCACATACTTCGCCTTGGGAACCTTGATGTCTTTAGAGAAGCCCTGAGAGCAGGAGTGGATGAAAAAGCCAGAGAATATATGTTCACACAGTTTTGATTATTTAAAAATATCAACTGAGACACAGGACTCTACTGCCCAGTCTGTTATTTTCAAAATAGAAACATGTACAAAATGTAAATATTAAACGCACACATTAAGAAAAACAATCAAGGTGACACTGACAATACAAAGTTTGTTTATCAGATACATTTTTCTTTCAGCTTTCCTTTTTCACTTTAGGGATACTTAAATAGTGTTTAAAAGCAGTTTTATCCAGTTCTAACTAGGCGTGCCTTATTGCCAGGACAGGGTTTGGTAAATTGTCCACAAATATATTTTTCACAGTTTTGTCTCTTGAAAACCCATACTGAGTGCACTGCTTTTTTCAAGAAGCAAATGGGCTACTGACCTGTTTTTTAAAGTAGCCAATGGCATACTCGTCTGCGTAGGTAAGGAAGTTCAGAATGTCGTGCTTGATGTGGTACTCCTTCAGATGATTCATCAAATGAGTGCCGTATCCCTGAAAAACAAACACAAGGACTCACGGGGCACCGATTGGTGAAGAAAAGCCAAACAGGAGTCATCTTTACTTCATTGTTCGACTGGGAATTGTCTTCTAGCAATCCGAGTGTGCATATAAATAAACATATATCTGTTCAAATCTTGAACTTGTCGCAGACATATTCAGCTTTGTCACTTAGCTGATACTAATCTAATAAACACACTGGACCTGGGGACCAGCTGTCCAGGTGAATCTAACTAGCAAGCAATTGAATAGGTACATGATTAATATCACGTTATCAACAACATTTTTGACATGGTAGAACGAGCGCAACAATAAAACATCCGTTTAGTCTAATTTGCAATGTGGGGACTTTGCAATAAGCAGTTCTTGTTTATGTTACCCATCCATCAGCTATTAGGTGTATGGTTAAACAGAGTGAGACAGAGTCTGTTAATTGGCTTGGTTTCGTGGAAATGACCAAGTAGAGGAAGTCCTGCCTGGCTACATTTGGCATAGCTATCTGACTTTTCTACAGACTAAGTGTTTTGATAGCTAGGTTACAACTTTATACAAGCTCAATTGAGCCAGAGAATGTGAACGTGTGATAACGTCAATGATCGTAAGAAATAGAAAGACAATATAAACACAGATCTGGGATCCGGCAGAAGAAGCTGCCCTCTGACTTCGTACCTTGACCTGCTCGTTGGAGGTGACAGCACAGAACACAATCTCTGTGAATCCCTGAGAGGGGAACATCCGGAAACAGATCCCTCCAATCACACGGCCATCTTTGATCAACGACAGAGTCTTGTGCTTCCTGTTTGCAGAGGAATCACACACACGGTTTGCTTAAACGATGTAATCTCAACAGCGTATACTATCAAAGTGAGCACAGCGTCTTCTTTAGGACCAAAGAGGAGCAATACTCAAAGTACAGTTGTTGCCACTATTGACATTACAATGAAAGGTCAAAAATATATTGTGCAAGGTCATATAAATCCCTGTAAAATGTAACGAATTGGGCCGCGCCAACAGTGTTCTTATTTTGTTGTCTGCAGATCAGGCTGGCAGTGTGCATTATATTGTTCTCCATGTGGATCAGTCTAATAGTGTCTGTTATATTGTTCTCTATGTGGATCAGTCTAATAGTGTCTGTTATATTGTTCTCTATGTGGGTCAGTGCATTAGTGTCTGTTATATTGTTCTCTATGTGGATCAGTCTAATATTGTCTGTTATATTGTTCTCTATGTGGATCAGTCTAATAGTGTCTGTAATATTGTTCTCTATGTGGATCAGTCTAATAGTGTCTGTTATATTGTTCTCTATGTGGATCAGTCTAATAGTGTCTGTTATATTGTTCTCTATGTGGATCAGTCAAATAGTGTCTGTTATTTTGTTCTCTATGTGGATCAGTCTAATAGTGTCTGTTATATTGTTCTCAATATACTCGTCGGGTGTAGTGTGGATGAAGCCAGGTGCAGAGCCAATGTATCCGTTTGGGTCAGGTTTATTTAAAGACGCAAACTCAAAACAAACCGTAAACGGCGACAAAAACACGTACTGGTCGAATGAAAGGAAAATGCGCATATAGCGACTTAAAACAAGCACCTTCAAACAACAATTCTAACGTGTTACAAAAACACTCACCTCTACAAACAATGTGACATAGAACAATGCGAAGCAACGAGTGCACTGCTCGCGACCCTCTTATATCCCATTGATTATAAGTGCAAACAGCCGTGAGACAAACGTAAACACGGAAGTGAAACATGGAAGTGCATCACCGAAATATGTCCGTGTAGCAACGCCACCACACCAATCGTGACATATGTGGATCAGTCTAATAGTGTCTGTTATTTTGTTCTCTATGTGGATCAGTCTAATAGTGTCTGTTATATTGTTCTCTATGTGGATCAGTCTAATAGTGTCTGTTATATTGTTCTCTATGTGGATCAGTCAAATAGTGTCTGTTATTTTGTTCTCTATGTGGATCAGTCTAATAGTGTCTGTTATATTGTTCTCCATGTGGATCAGTCTAATAGTGTCTGTTATTTTGTTCTCTATGTGGATCAGTCTAATAGTGTCTGTTATATTGTTCTCTATGTGGATCAGTCTAATAGTGTCTGTTATATTGTTCTCTATGTGGATCAGTCTAATAGTGTCTGTTATATTGTTCTCCATGTGGATCAGTCTAATAGTGTCTGTTATTTTGTTCTCTATGTGGATCAGTCTAATAGTGTCTGTTATTTTGTTCTCTATGTGGATCAGTCTAATAGTGTCTGTTATATTGTTCTCCATGTGGATCAGTCTAATATTGTCTGTTATATTGTTCTCTATGTGGATCAGTCTAATAGTGTCTGTTATTTTGTTCTCTATGTGGATCAGTCTAATATTGTCTGTTATATTGTTCTCTATGTGGATCAGTCTAATAGTGTCTGTTATTTTGTTCTCTATGTGGATCAGTCAATTAGTGTCTGTTATATTGTTCTCTATGTGGATCAGTCTAATAGTGTCTGTTATATTGTTCTCTATGTGGATCAGTCAATTAGTGTCTGTTATATTGTTCTCTATGTGGATCAGTCTAATAGTGTCTGTTATATTGTTCTCTATGTGGATCAGTCTAATAGTGTCTGTTATATTGTTCTCTATGTGGATCAGTCAATTAGTGTCTGTTATATTGTTCTCTATGTGGATCAGTCTAATAGTGTCTGTTATTTTGTTCTCTTTGTGGATCAGAATAACAGTGTCTGTTATATTGTTCTCTATGTGGATCAGTCTATTAGTGTCTGTTATATTGTTCTCTTTGTGGATCAGTCTAATAGTGTCTGTTATATTGTTCTCTATGTGGATCAGTCTAATAGTGTCTGTTATTTTGTTCTCTATGTGGATCAGTCAATTAGTGTCTGTTATATTGTTCTCTATGTGGATCAGTCTATTAGTGTCTGTTATATTGTTCTCTATGTGGATCAGTCTAATAGTGTCTGTTATATTGTTCTCTTTGCGGATCAGAATAACAGTGTCTGTTATATTGTTCTCCATGTGGATCAGTCTAATAGTGTCTGTTATTTTGTTCTCTATGTGGATCAGTCTATTAGTGTCTGTTATATTGTTCTCTATGTGGATCAGTCTAATAGTGTCTGTTATATTGTTCTCTTTGCGGATCAGAATAACAGTGTCTGTTATATTGTTCTCTATGTGGATCAGTCTATTAGTGTCTGTTATATTGTTCTCTATGTGGATCAGTCTAATAGTGTCTGTTATATTGTTCTCTATGTGGATCAGTCTAATAGTGTCTGTTATATTGTTCTCCATGTGGATCAGTCTAATAGTGTCTGTTATTTTGTTCTCTATGTGGATCAGTCTAATAGTGTCTGTTATTTTGTTCTCTATGTGGATCAGTCTAATAGTGTCTGTTATATTGTTCTCCATGTGGATCAGTCTAATATTGTCTGTTATATTGTTCTCTATGTGGATCAGTCTAATAGTGTCTGTTATTTTGTTCTCTATGTGGATCAGTCTAATATTGTCTGTTATATTGTTCTCTATGTGGATCAGTCTAATAGTGTCTGTTATTTTGTTCTCTATGTGGATCAGTCAATTAGTGTCTGTTATATTGTTCTCTATGTGGATCAGTCTAATAGTGTCTGTTATATTGTTCTCTATGTGGATCAGTCAATTAGTGTCTGTTATATTGTTCTCTATGTGGATCAGTCAATTAGTGTCTGTTATATTGTTCTCTATGTGGATCAGTCTAATAGTGTCTGTTATATTGTTCTCTATGTGGATCAGTCAATTAGTGTCTGTTATATTGTTCTCTATGTGGATCAGTCTAATAGTGTCTGTTATTTTGTTCTCTTTGTGGATCAGAATAACAGTGTCTGTTATATTGTTCTCTATGTGGATCAGTCTATTAGTGTCTGTTATATTGTTCTCTTTGTGGATCAGTCTAATATTGTCTGTTATATTGTTCTCTATGTGGATCAGTCTAATAGTGTCTGTTATTTTGTTCTCTATGTGGATCAGTCTAATATTGTCTGTTATATTGTTCTCTATGTGGATCAGTCTAATAGTGTCTGTTATATTGTTCTCATGTGGATCAGTCTAATAGTGTCTGTTATTTTGTTCTCTATGTGGATCAGTCTAATAGTGTCTGTTATTTTGTTCTCTATGTGGATCAGTCTAATAGTGTCTGTTATATTGTTCTCCATGTGGATCAGTCTAATATTGTCTGTTATATTGTTCTCTATGTGGATCAGTCTAATAGTGTCTGTTATTTTGTTCTCTTTGCGGATCAGAATAACAGTGTCTGTTATATTGTTCTCCATGTGGATCAGTCTAATAGTGTCTGTTATTTTGTTCTCTATGTGGATCAGTCTATTAGTGTCTGTTATATTGTTCTCTATGTGGATCAGTCTAATAGTGTCTGTTATATTGTTCTCTTTGCGGATCAGAATAACAGTGTCTGTTATATTGTTCTCTATGTGGATCAGTCTATTAGTGTCTGTTATATTGTTCTCTATGTGGATCAGTCTAATAGTGTCTGTTATATTGTTCTCTATGTGGATCAGTCTAATAGTGTCTGTTATATTGTTCTCCATGTGGATCAGTCTAATAGTGTCTGTTATTTTGTTCTCTATGTGGATCAGTCTAATAGTGTCTGTTATTTTGTTCTCTATGTGGATCAGTCTAATAGTGTCTGTTATATTGTTCTCCATGTGGATCAGTCTAATATTGTCTGTTATATTGTTCTCTATGTGGATCAGTCTAATAGTGTCTGTTATTTTGTTCTCTATGTGGATCAGTCTAATATTGTCTGTTATATTGTTCTCTATGTGGATCAGTCTAATAGTGTCTGTTATTTTGTTCTCTATGTGGATCAGTCAATTAGTGTCTGTTATATTGTTCTCTATGTGGATCAGTCTAATAGTGTCTGTTATATTGTTCTCTATGTGGATCAGTCAATTAGTGTCTGTTATATTGTTCTCTATGTGGATCAGTCTAACAGTGTCTGTTATATTGTTCTCTATGTGGATCAGTCTAATAGTGTCTGTTATATTGTTCTCTATGTGGATCAGTCAATTAGTGTCTGTTATATTGTTCTCTATGTGGATCAGTCTAATAGTGTCTGTTATTTTGTTCTCTTTGCGGATCAGAATAACAGTGTCTGTTATATTGTTCTCTATGTGGATCAGTCTATTAGTGTCTGTTATATTGTTCTCTTTGTGGATCAGTCTAATAGTGTCTGTTATATTGTTCTCTATGTGGATCAGTCTAATAGTGTCTGTTATTTTGTTCTCTATGTGGATCAGTCAATTAGTGTCTGTTATATTGTTCTCTATGTGGATCAGTCTATTAGTGTGGATTGTTCTCAGTCTATAATAGTGTCTGTTATATTGTTCTCTATGTGGATCAGTCTAATAGTGTCTGTTATATTGTTCTCTTTGCGGATCAGAATAACAGTGTCTGTTATATTGTTCTCCATGTGGATCAGTCTAATAGTGTCTGTTATTTTGTTCTCTATGTGGATCAGTCTATTAGTGTCTGTTATATTGTTCTCTATGTGGATCAGTCTAATAGTGTCTGTTATATTGTTCTCTTTGCGGATCAGAATAACAGTGTCTGTTATATTGTTCTCTATGTGGATCAGTCTATTAGTGTCTGTTATATTGTTCTCTATGTGGATCAGTCTAATAGTGTCTGTTAGATTGTTCTCTTTGCGGATCAGAATAACAGTGTCTAACTCACGGATCAAACACCAGGCGTGTGATGTATTCTTTGGGCATGCGAGGCAGCTGGTGGGAGAAGACGTTCTGCAGTCCCACCAGCCACATCAGGATCCTCTTGTTGGGCTTCTGGTTGAGGGAGTTCCCGATGACATGGAACTCTATTACCCCCCTCCTCTCCTCCAGGCGTGCCGCTTCATCCCGGGCTGAGTGGGCAGACAGTAGGTTGGTCTGGGGGAGAAGAAGAGCACATAAGCCAACCTCATAATCGCCAGCTCCTATTACAGGTAGTACAGTGTCAAGTTAACTTAGAATGTCAGCTAACAGGCAACGAGTCGATTACAGTCAAATACATATTAGCTGGTTTTAAATGGCATTGGAACATGACTGATGACTTATGTATGATAAGATTGACTGGTTGCGTTTGATGTTACCTCTGGTCCCAGCATGGAGGCGGGATCTGTGATTGTTGCCATGACTTCGTTTATGAGTTCCATGGGGATGTCGCCAACTATCCTGGGCTTCTTAGTTTCCTCATGGGCGAGCGGCTCCGATGGCCTTCGTTTCTCCCCACCTACACAGGCAGACGGTGTTAACTTATCGCTGGACGCCGATCGAAAACCTGACCTCTAAAAAGGTATTATTTCAGGGGCCCAAGCTGAAAGTGGACCTGTGCCTCAAGCCAGTTGGGTTTACCTGGGCTCGGTTCCAGAGCAGCGGCGGCCTTTCTGGCAGGGCTGACACTGCCACAGCTGGACAGGTCTACTGGCACCGGGCTGGTGCTGTAGTACAGAGGCCTGGCCACCGGAGGCGCACTAATCACTGGCATAACACACAGGGAATATCATCAGACCAGGTGTTCAGTCTTTTTCTTCCTGTCCTCGCTATTTAACATTGAACTAATTTAGATTTTAACAGACTAGCTGGTTAGCTTGCTAGCAAATGTTTACTGACAGTAACATTCAGTGGTGTTTGTAGGATAGCTATGGTGTCCCAGTCAGATCAAATGAAGTGTTTTTATTGAAAGGGGCATTTTCAAATTTGTGTGCTGTATTATCATAAAATATCTCTCATTTCCTGGCATTTTCCTGGCATTTATGACATTTAGTCCACTCACGGTCTGTTCCAATACAACAACTAACATTGAACAGTGTCAGAAATCATTGTGCTATGAAAATAGATTCAAATAAAAATCCGGAAATATACTTTCTAAAGCTTGTGTAACTCTTGTCAATCGAAAGTGAATGTAAGTATTTCAAGTGCGCTATAAGGGGAGGTTTGATTTGAACTGGCGCTGCTGTAATTCAGTAAACGTCCACAAGGTGGGAGCAAACCTCTCCTTGAAGTATGCATTGTGAGTTTTCTACAACATGCCTTGTTATTATTATAACACGATAAAATAAACATAAAATTACTCATGCCAATTGGAATCCCTTTTGGAATGATTAGACAATAGGTAGTCATATAAATCACAACATGTGTCAACATGTCTTGGACATATCTTAAGGTTTGAAAGTCATGGGGAAAAACTCAGAGGGAAACTATGTTGGACAAGCTACAGGTCAAAGGTCCTAAGTTTTTACATGTATGGATGGCGATCTGTCCACCTGAGGATCCGGCCAGGAAGTCCTCGCTCCAGATGGGAGAGCTGTGGCTGTACACCTCCTCCTCCAACATGGAGAGGAATCTACAACACACAGACAACATCATCACACCAATGGAAAACGGGAACTTGTACCCCTGCGGGAATACCAAACATGCTATTGTTTTGCTAAAGTGTTAGGTAAAGGGCAAAGTGTCTAATTCAGGTTAGGGCAAAAATTATGTTTAGACATTAAATGTTAAGTTTAGGGTTAAGTTGAGTTCAGGATTAAATTCAAAGGCAATCAACTTTGGTGTCCCCGCTTAGCTAGGTTAGGTGTTGGCGTACGTGTGTGCTTGAGTGTGCATTTTCGCATGCACAAATGCACCTCCGTATGACAGAGTGTGTGTCTTACTTGGGGAAGTGTGTGAGGATGAGAGTGCGTTTCTCCGGGGGTAGCTTGTCTTTCTCCTGCCGGGCCTGTTCCAGCAGCTGTTTCCTCATCACGGTGAAGACGGAGCGCAGCAGAGTACGCCCGAAAATCTGGGTCGTCTCGTACCGAGGTAAACTGTCACAGAACTGGGGCACGTTGCAGTAGCACAGCCATCTGTTAAAAAGACCACAGAAATGGGTTTCAGAATGGGTTTCATTGGTTCTAAAAGTGTCCGGAAATAAATTAAATTAAGAAAAATGTTGACAATGTCGATAGAACATTTATATAATATATAATACTATATAATATATGCATGCATTGGTGCCAACGTGCATGTAATCAAAAACATAAAGCCAGCCGCCCATAATGTGTCTGTTATAAGAGCCGCGTCATAACACGGCGCCTGCTACCTGGTGTAGTTGACCTTGTAACCGGCGACATCATCGGCAGGCGCCCGCTGTCGTCTCTGCGACGGCGTTTCGAGCTGCCAGTAATTGATTTGGTTCAGAAACATCTTGGCCAGCTCCACGATGGTCTGACGTTCCTTAGATGGGAGATGGCTGAATTTGTACTGGACAAAGTTATTTACCCCCTGTTGAAGGAACACAGCAGCGATGTAGTCCAAATAAAATGTACACATTGTGTACAAATTAAATGTGAGTGTGTGTGTGTGTGTGTGTGTGTGTGTGTGTACTTGCCTGCTCAATGCTGGGTTTCTCAAAAGGGGGACTCTCCTGTGCCTCGACAACAGGTTTGCCCATTTGTAGGATGCATTTCCTCAACAGCTGAAGGAAACAAGTAGACATTATTAAACAGATGCACTGAAGCAATGTGTTGTTGATCTGCGGAGACTCGGCTTACCTTGAAAAGGGAGAAGTAAACCTGTTTGGTGTCGGCGTCTTCCTCTTTGTGGACACATGTGTACAGGTACTCCACATCTAGCACGATACCCAGAAGCCTGTTCATCTCCTCCTCCGATACGTTCTCCAGATGTGTCACGTGATCACCTGAAATGGGAAGACAGTTGATGAGAAACAAACCGGACGAGAGGAAAGGACAGGCGAACAACAAACTCTTATTGTTTAGTTCCTGACTTCTCTGGAACATTCCACTAGCCAGTAGCATGCCTTCATCTCACTCTGAGGCCTGACCACTTGCCTTCAGTGTCTAACCAGTGCTCTCTGCCCTCTCTCCGCCGTCACTCCGCCCACTCTCCGCCCCTCTCCTTTCAGACATACCCAGTGCTCTCTGCCCTCACTCCGCCCACTCTCCGCCCTCTCTCCACCCCTCTACTACTTTCAGACATACCCAGTGTGTGGGAACAGCTTCGACAGCGCTCCTGCAAATTGACAGTGTTGGGTTGCTGGTCCATACGAGGTGGGGTAGGAGGTGGGTTCTGGCTCTTCCAGCCATTACACTTACAGGCCCCCTCAGCCTACAGTACAGAGTAACAAGGATAAGTACAAATACGTACAAACACAAACATGGCGTTAATGGAGTTTATTTTCGCAATCTCCTGGAGTCTATTAAGAAAATGGAACAGTACACATTAAAATACACTAAATCTTCATAAAAGTAACAATTAAACTAGAAAAAAAACAGAAAAATGGTGTGTGTGTGTGTAGATGTGTGTTGCCGTGTCTTTTTACAGTTCTTGTTGTGGCATAAAAGTGAATGTGTCACTTGCCTGCCGAGTAAGTTAAATGGACAAAAGGTTTGTTTCAAGGGATTTTGCTGATATTGCTTCTTTATAATGAGCAATACTATGGGAATGTGACAATGTAAATGGAAAAAACATTTCCTTGTAATTTGAGATATATTCAAAACCACTATGGTGTTCATGAACCGCAAGCTTAAGGTGCTCCCTGTGAAACCATCAGCACGCGTAAGTGTATTATACACATTACATATTTGGGACAGGAAACGTGCAGCATAACGCTTTAGACATCCACATTTTCTGACATTTGTTAAGCAGCTTGGCAGTCTTATCTAGGCCTTCCTGGTGGTGGGATATCCCTGTCACTACTGGAGCTGCGCACGGACACATGCGCAACGGACCACAACAAACTCCGCCCCCCCCCCCAAGCAGCTGTTGCCCTGTCAAAACAAAGACGCCGTGTCTCTCTTATAGAGCATATCTGCACACAAATACCTGTCTATTTAACAACTGTGCATTGGCAGACCGCAGAAGTGCACAGCCAGTGTCGCATTGGGAGCAATTGCGTCCCTCACACACCCCGCTTTCCTGAAGACAGTGTTCACATGTCCACTCCCACTTCAGACAGACACATTACAATTGTGATAATAGAAAAATGGCAACACCAGAATGAAAGTGATTTGGTTTATTTCCATTAGATACATTTGTAATAACTAGATTTATTTGGGATATTTCGGGGGGGGAAACAAGCGGCGCGATTGCGCCAATGGCTTCCTCTGCTGCGCTTGCATTTCGGTGAGCTTTACACCGCAAGCCCAGAAGAGGCATTTGAGACAAAACCATGCAAAACATATTGCAAAATAATAATTCAATAACCGCTCGGTTAAGCTACCTTGCACGACGAATACACTCCGAGCTTTTCCAGTTTCTTCGGGCGCGTTGAGGAGCGGAGCTGCGCCTTCTTCACGGCGATCCGTGCGGCTCCAACCGTGGCACCCGAGCCCTCCGTCCCCCCGGCGCCCGGAGCCGCAGGAGCCGATCCCGCTGCGCCGATGGCCGGGGAGCCCTGCTGAATCCCAGCGCTCTCGGACATCACAAACACCGAGACCGAACGGGACCCCCCCGACCCGGGAATACAGGCGTTTGCTCCCGTTGTCTATTCCACTGCCGGAGAAGCAGACATGGCGCTCATCCCTGTTTTTAATTTGTCATTGTAGGTTCATTTTCTCTCCACTAGGGGAGACAAACTGGGTATTCCAGTAGGCAATGACTCAGGGGAGAGGTTGCAAAACAATTAACCATTTATAGTGAGATTTTCAAGGTCAAATGTAAATGGTGTGCGTAAGACTGTGCCATTGGCCTAGGCCTGTGGTGCAGACGAAGGAAATGTTTTAAACTCAATAAGAAAGTGCCTAGTCACACAAAAATATACAACAACATACTTTTTGATTGTTGGAGCATTTTTAAATGCATAGATATTTTGTTATTCTAGCTATATAGCCTACTACACTACCAAAAGTTTGGGGTCACTTACACATTTTATTGTTCTACAAATACATGTCCATTAAAATAAAATACATCTGAAATAGTATAAACAGTATCCATGTTGTAAATTACTTTTGCAGCTGGAAACAGATTATTTTTTACTGTGTTATCCACATAGGCGTCCAGAGGCCGATTATTAGCAACTATCAGTCCAACGGCGCGTATTACTTTGAAAACAAATACTAAGTGACTACAAACGTTTGCATGTAATTGATTGTTTTCATGGAAAACAAGGACATTTTCAAGTTATGTTTTCATGGCGAAAAAATAAAGTGTCTAAGTGACCCAAATGGTTTGAACGGTGGTCGTGTGTAACTCAACATCTGTCTGAGAGCCAGGGTGTGGACACTAATGTGTCCTTATCACTGTGACCACCTGAGGCAAAGCTGAAGTCAAAGAAACTGACTGATCCGTACACACATGTGTATTTTCCTGCGTGCTGCAACAAAGTGTCCACGGGAATACAAATTACAACATACATCCCTATTTGTTAATCCATTTATTCATAATCACTGTTATGATGATGCACCAGCTAAACCCCGACAGTGGAACCGACCAGTCTTGTTTTTCTCTTCTACAGCTGTTACATTGTTTACTGAAACGTTAAAAGACGGCCAGTTGGTTAGTTCTCAATCAGATCTGCAACCTGCTCTGTTCCGACAGGAATTCTACACCAGACAGTGTAGAATTTGGTTAGTTGTCAGATTTGCACCCTTCTCGGTTCCGACAGAAATTCTACACCAATATCTGTTCTAGTGGGATGCTGATTAATAAAAAAGAGCCTCCTGGCTTTAGATCATCAACAAATGAAATATGTTAAACGCAACAGAATGTTAAAAAAAATATGAACAAAAAGAAATGTTGTGTATTTTCTTTTGTTGAGAAAAACGTCCACGACATTCCACTAAAAAAAGCAAGTTGTTGTTTGTTGTTAATAACACTACAAACATTTATAATAAAGACCACCGTAGATTATAATGTTACCGTTTTTGTGAGAAAAAACAAACAAAAAAACATAAATCCAAACCCAGACCAAATCTGTTTCCTGGTAACTGTACAATATTTTAGGATTATCTAGACAACTCCTAGCAAGCATTAGTCCTGTCAACTGTAAATCAAAAAGTAGACTACATTGCAACACCCTATTTACAGTGTATATATATATATATGCATGTATAAACATTTATATATTTATTTATATCACACCGGCTGTAATCATGACAAGATATATTTATGAGCATCATTAGTGCAAGGCATGAGTATGACAGATCTGGGAACAATTAATGACCAGAATCGAAGGTTAACTGTGAGTAACAGCTCCAGGGTAATAAAACAACACAACAGAGTATGTGTGAGCATGAAGCGTTTTAGCATTCGTGTGTGTGCGATTATATTACAGCATTTAGGTCTGGGAGGTAAACAAAGACGTACAAACCGGTGTTTAACCGCACGCTTGTTTACGTGTATCGTCTTTATATTACAATATTTAATCATCCGCCAGCCTAGTTCCCCCTGTGGGAACATTTGAATATATACATTTGAATATGCACATACACATACTCGGTGCAACACATCCCACAGCGCGGTTACAAGGGGGGTCTCTGATCTCATGAAGGGCCATTTGGGAAGTACCCATGGCGACAGTCTCAACAATCTGCTGATGAAGACCACAACCAGGGGTTCCTTCATCATCCCCGTACGTCTCAGCAGGTGGAGGACAGCTTCTTTCCCAACCAGCACCTTATGATGTCGTGGAGGGAGCCCCACATCCTGACCTGACATAATGACAGTCTGTGTCGTTGTGGAGCCGGGATCAGTGAGCTCGGTGAATCCCTGGTAAATCAGTCCTGTCGGCACGATGCCACCCTGTGCCGATTAGCAGGGGCGAGGGGGCTGTGGGTTGTGTTGCTTACCCGAGTAAAGTTCCTTGCAGACTTTAAGGTCAGAAACGCAATACTATAAACCTTTGACGAACACCACGGGAACACCGACACCGAACCCTAGAGGAGGCCTCCAGCCCTTTAGCCAGATTGGCACTTAGATTGAAGAATAGTCGCGAGCATCATGGCGTCGCCAGTGGCGATAGAGCCTGTAGATAACACCTCATATTTGGGCCGCAGAATAAATCTCACACCAGAAACATATTTCCATGTCCAATATCAACATTTCAAGCGACTGAAAACATTTATTTGATTTTGGCAAGTAAAACCCCAAATGTTCAGTCTTTACTCTAATTGTCTAACGTCTCCCTCGACTCTCGCGGCCTCTCAAATGCCGTCAACGGGCTGTCCCCGAAGAAACATGTCCGCTATTAAATTTGCTTCTCAATATAAATTACTTCATTTCCAGGATTCCAACACGCAAGTGTTTCGATGTTATGTATGTTGCAATTCAAATTCGGTTGAGGAAAAAGCGTCATAGTTCTGCCCGTATCGTGCGACCCTCCCTGAAATCTTGATTAAGTGCTTGAAAGTGTACAGCTAGCATATGATTTGGAATGGAGCGCTAGAAGCAGACAGGATCCCAGGTTGGACCCATGACAGGGGAGTATGCAGCTCTACACTAGTGCTTCTAAAGGTTACGGGGAGGCTGGCATGAGAGTTCATTAGTCCAAGACAAAGACGAGACCAGACAGATGAAAATGGAGGGAAAGTTGTAGGACCAACATACCAGAAAACTGCATTTTATCTTTAGCCGTAAGTATTTTACTCTGGCAAGCCTTGCGAATTTTGTCTTATCACACCCGCCTTTGTTTTTTGGGTGGACATTCCTCGGCTCGAAAGATTTGCTTTGTCCCGCCGGAAAAAAGGTAAAACATTGATTTATCGTAATTTTAGGCTTTGTAGTGATACATGCGTCCATTATTCCAACAAACAATAAAATGTAAAAAGAAGAAACGTTAAAAAAACAACATAACGAAAGAGTTTTACAAAACGAGCGAATAGAGTTTGTAGCCATCCCGAAGGGAGATCAGCCACCCTACCCCTTAGTCTGGCCTCCACCCAATAGGCAGAAGAGATTGGGTAGGAAGGCGGGCATACATTTCAGAAAAGGCGGAAAGTGGGAGGGGTCTCAATTAGTAACAGCAGAACCAGTTGCGGGACAGGGAGAGGCAAGGGGCGGTGCCTCTCATTAGTTGCTGCGGAATAGAGGAAAAGGGGAGGAGGCCACCCGTTTCTGTTGCTGCAGATCACAGAGTCTTTCGGGGTGGAACATCGCATTAGTTTACTGCAGTGGCAGTCGGGCCATTGGTCACATTAGTTACTTCAGTGTGGTAGGGCATTTGCATTAATTACTGCAGTTTGGAAGGGGGCGGGGATTCGCATTAGTTACTGCAGCAGGGAGCCTTGGTTGGCTGGGCGACTTCCGTTAGGTCGACACCCCTGTTCCGCCCACTGCTAGCTCCTGGGGCCGCGGGCTCGTTCTTGGGCAACCTTTTAGCTGGATGGCGTAAAGGAGACAACGACAAGAAAACAACAACGAGGAAACGTCACAAATTCCGGCGACTGCAGAAGATCGCCGACCGAATCAGGATACTTTCTCTCAATCCAAGTGAGGCGAGGTCACAGGGTGAGAGGTACCTACCAATAGCCATGAAGATCTCGTTCACATTCATAGATGTCTTGGCTGACGTCTCCATGAAGAGCAAGCTGTTGTCGTCCGCGTATGACTGGGCATCCTGGGAAAACAACCATGTCAAAGACAGTTCATTCTGGCCTCTCCGTGAGTTGGTGCACAATCAAATGCACAATTGTTGGTTCGTTTTACTGTCACGCCTGCAGCCGGCTATTACCCAACTGTTGTGTGAGTACTGGTCATTCACTGATCTGATTTCAGTTTCCTGGCGCTCAAAGAGTATAAATATTTGTCAGTCCTCAAAAATGTAATTTCAGACAGTGAAAAAAATGCTTTTAGCAGAAACTCTATTGGTTAGGATATCAACACCGACAGCACCAACACAAAGCAAGCTGTGATATACAGAACCAAGGGACACAGAAGCAAAATAGTACAACGTACTTTTGGTTGGACGGAAACTTATATTATTTTCCCCATAATGTGTCATTTAATTAAAACCAAACATAGCCTTTCCTATTGGCAAACAAGCTATTTATTGGAATACAGCTTAATCCCCAACTCATGATGTCAAATTGTCAAGGACCAAAACTGTGACATTCCTTATGTTATCTACAGGAGACTGTACTACCAACAGAGACAGCATGCATGACAGATCTCGTTCTGGGCGGGTGCCAGCATGTCATGTCTCCATAACAGATATACTTTTGGGTGGGTGTCTGTCACATCCCTTATAATAGTTATACTTTTGGGTGGGTGTCTGTATGTCATGTCTACATGACAGATTAGATAACACCCATGACTCTATATTTTGTTTTCCTTTAAGTGCTAATTCTCCACAAAAAACAAGCCCCAAGCTATCTATATCATAGAAAAAAACTAAAAACCATGCTACGCCACTACTCTACGTTCAGAAGGCCTAGCTAGCCCACACATCAATACCAATGACATGTGCACATTATTGAAGCCATGTAATGACATAAAACATAGACCACAAACATGTGCAAGGTATCATATGTCGCTAGGACGGATCTTGTCATTTGTTTCCTTATGCCATTTCAAACTAAAAACATACCACAGGAAGCAACCACATTATACAGTGATTACAGACAGATTCTGATTATCCACGCCTACAACATGTTTCACACCAGCCAACTGCTCCCTTCATTGTCGATTAGGGAAATAGCACACATATTACAGCCACACCCATTGACATGCAGAGTGCCATCGAGTTCTCCATTCCGTGTCGCTTGTTAAAACAAAGCCCCAGTCTTTCAAACTCACAGCCAGCAAGGCTGAACACACAGGTTTGTTAAAATGACAACGGAGCGAACTAAAATGACGCTAGGGCTCACCTGGAAATCCACGGTTCTCTTACTGGCTAGGTCAGCCTTGTTCCCGGACAGAGCGATGACGATGTTGGGGCTGGCTTGTCTCTGCAGCTCCTTCACCCAGTTTTTGGCCCGAGCGAATGACTCCTACACGACAGGCAACATTCACATGAACATGGACGTTAAATACGCCTTGCCATGTCTTGTGTGCTGAAGAGGGAAATCGTAAACACATAACCAGAACAAAATATTCTCATAAGAACGGCGAGACATCGCGTCGCCACTTGCCTCGTTGGTGATGTCGTAGACCACGATGGCGGCCTGCGCTCCTCTGTAGTACATGGGCGCCAGGCTGTGGTAGCGTTCCTGTCCCGCCGTGTCCCAGATCTCGAACTTCACCGTGGTGTCGTCTAGACAAACCGTCTGGGTCAAGAAGGCAGCTGGGAGAAGACCAGAGGGGTGTAAAATACATACCAACGCGAACAGGCGCTTGGTCTTCACCAACAGAGTAGCACCCAGTTCCTGACAACACATTTGCTATCGAGCTACACCTGATGTTTAGAACCAAACAGTGATGCGTCACCAAAACCGGGGTTCTGCCGTTCGTATTAAATAAGGAGAACGTTGGCGGGCACCTCCTATTGTGCTCTCCTGGAACTCGTGGAACTGGCCCTTGACGAAGCGAAGCACCAGGCTGGACTTGCCCACGGCCGACTCCCCAAGCAGCACCAGTTTGAATTGGCAGATCTTGTTCCCGGCGTTGGGGCCATTGGGTCGCGTAGCTCCTCCCCTATTGGCCATGGCCCAATCAGATCCCTGGTCAGTGGCTGTCCCGCACGTCCGACTGCACTGTCAGGGCTTCAGCTGCAGAAGTGAAACGAGAAGGAACATAAAAACGACGATCAGAATCATTACTCAGATTATAACGTTAAGACGGTTGAGGAAAAGATATTAATGTTTTTTTATTAGGTCGTTTTTGACACAACTTGAATAAGCACACCTGCAGTGGCCTTCAGTGCGTATTCAGACCCATTAACGTTTAACACATTGTGTTGTGTTATAGAACTAATTTATAACTGACTAAAATAAGTCTACACACAAGATCCCTTAATGACAAACAAACACTTTTTTCACAAATGTGTCAACATATTGAAAAGAAGACAGAATGATCATGTATAAAATAATTCAGACCAGTTATTCAGTACCACCACGTATAAGCTCCCTTTTCTATCCATCACAGCATTGAGTAATTGTACCGGCTTTGCACACCTGGATCGGGGCAGTTTCTCCCACTGTTGCTTGTAGGTATTCCCCCACAGGTGTCAATGGGGTTAAAGTACATGCTTTAGATGGGCCACTTCCAAACCTACACACTGCTATCAGTCTGGTGCTTCTGTGCAACCGGATCAGGTGTTCTTAAGGGACTGTATTTTCGCTCCATTCATTCCTTCCTTCCTAAAACCTGTGCAGTTTCCCAGTCCCTGCGAAGCATCCCAATAGCATGTTGCTCAAGCTTCACTGTAGAGATGGCTTTGGCCAGGTGATGAGGAATGTCTTGTTTTGACTGGGCGGAGCTTGCCATTCAAAATTTAGTTTGATTTTGTCTCATCAGACCACAAAATAATTGTCCTCTTGCTCTTATGAGTTCTGCAGACGACATGTCATATGCTTTAAGTGTGGCCTTTAAAGTAGCCACCATGAAGGCCTAAATTATGGAGTCACAGAGAAGTTCTCATATCTCACAAGGGCATGTTCTCAAATCTCTACAGAGAAACCGGAAAGCTCTGTTACAGTGGCCATTGGGTTCCAGGGCCCGGCCTGTGCAAGGTCCTTCATCCCTTGTTACTTAGTCCACAATCATCTACAGAGGACAATGGAGCGTTCCTCTGACAAGCGCTGTATATAGTGGGACAGGTGTACGCTTATGTAAATCATGTGCAATTAATTGTTTTTGCCACAAGTGGACTCCAATCAAGTTTTAGAGACAATGCAAGGTTGCTCAAAACACGCAGCTTGCTTAGAAGCTGACAGATCAAGGGATCGGAACAATTACATGAAATAAGTTGGCTTGGAGAACGACATGCAGGGGGGTTGCAGGGCAGCCACCTGAGTGCCTGGCTGCCATTAAAACCAAGTTGCCAAAATAAACACGGCTGGTGCCTGTCAGACCTGGATGAACAGCGCAAATCGTAGCAGAGTTCGCCTTAATAGACCACCGCATGGTGGATCACCGACCTGCCGGTTTCAAACGGTTCTCTCTCATTTTGTGTCTACTGAAAGCCACAGAACCGTGCTGTCTCATAGTGCATGCAATCACAAAAATAGAACAGTGAGATCACTATAAACGTTACCATGTTCAAATAGACACACACACACACACACATTGTAACTGACAGGGAGCTTCATCTAAAAAGTATCGAAACATCAGCAGAAGCGAAGAGGAGGCCCAAATTCTTTTACACTGAGAAAACCAGGAACACCCTTTCTAGGTACTGAAATTTTACCCATAGTAAAACCTGGTTAGGAGGAACAAACTTTATAAATCCTACTAACCAACAGAGTATGAATACTAATTCTTCATGAGACTGGCATATGTGTACTATTGCATAGACGCCTACACAGATAATGCAATGTAACTATAACTATTGGCCTCGGTACATGTAGTAGAGAAGGTAAACATGCATACTAAGCGGACAGCAAAAGGACATGTCATCTTGTCAGTAGCATTTGAGATGGAAAGTAGACAAGCACTGGTATAATTAAACTAAAATAGCAAGGATAGTTCACAGTTCTAATACACTATTAGTGTCACTAATATCTACCACAGTTAGGCAGCGCAAGATAAGGCTCACTTTATTTTCGCATGAAACCAACTTGGACATTGAGAGGACGCCATTTGCCAATGCTATCCCAACTTGCGTTAGCCAACTCAACACGACCAAGCCTCGGTCACAACATTAGCCAAGTACATATAGGTTGGTTGTCGAGTTAACTAGCTAGCTCATTAACTACACTAACTAACGTGAAATGGCTAGTGGTGATTGCTAGCTTCTGTAGCTAGCTGAATGGGTGGCTACAATAACAAGTCCGATTCCATATGTGAGTGTATGATGATGTGATGATGGAGCAGACCAGCTAGTCTATATCAACGTAAAAACTAGGTAGAAAATAAAGCATACGAGGCGCATTACATATTAAACATAAACAGAACAGGGTAAACGAGCAATATATTTAAAAACGACGGACTGACAAACCCACGGTTTCTTCCCAAGTGTGGGCCAAGGCCTATTCTCTGCGTTTTTCACACTCAATGTTAGCATAGCATGATAGCTTGGTACAGAAACCAACGTAAATCCACCACTTGTCACGACATTTAGCTCTACTGTACCTGAGTGCCAGGCGATGTTAATCAACACAGAACACCACACCAACAGTATACACACGGGATAAATAGAGGGCAGTGCACAAACGTGTTGTTAAACGTACAAATAATCTCAACAGCCCCGATGATCGCGCCTCCTTTTTCTTCTCGCAACTTCGCCTTTAGAACCAAAACACAAACAGCCCATAAGCTCCGCCCCCTTTGCCACGTCACTCCACCCCCTTTTCCACGTCGCAGTGCGCGTCTCCTGCGCGACAGGTGAGACGTCGGAAAAAATAACATCTCATTAATTATACCGGTAAATAAAAAAATAAAAAATGTAACGTGATTTTTAATTATGCGGATGATTCGGGATCAATAGTGTAGAACAAATAGGTAGTTGCATGTGTGCAGAAAAACTCAAAGCTAGAGTAAAAACGTGTGTAAAATGAACACTAAGAAGCACTTTCAAAAACGTAAAAAAGGAATTGTGTAGGCTGTTTAATTCAAGCATTATCGGCTCAGCTTATCTAATCAGACATGGACGGATGTATGTATGTTTGCTTCTGTGTTTCAATTCTCACTCTTTGCTTGCAGTACCCTTCTGTGTCTTTTGTACTTTAATCAAAATGATTAATCATGGACGAATAACCATCTGACTCACAGATCGCCCATATCCCACAAACAAGAGTGCCCAATACTGACCTAAATACTGAAAAACGATTAACACTCATTTAGGAGAAAAATGCTGCTATTATTATTTGAACCAGTAGAGGGAGCTCAATAGTTACAATGATACCGCACCTAAACATCCCTTGGTTTTCTCCTGCCCTCAAAACAACGGGTAATCAATGAACCAAACATTTAAAATCAATATTAATCGCCGGGTACTCTTTATAAAGATGTGAACTCATCCCATGCAAGGTAAAGCCTTCTTCAACCTGAGGGTAGTGGCAGTGAGTGAGGAACTTGGAAACATGTTTAGCAGAACACCAGCAAAGTACTGTACAGCATCAGCAACTGGTGACTGTCTCTCTATGGTAATGTGCACCTTTTCATTTTTTTAATTTAACCTTTATACAACTAGGTAGGCCAATTTAGAAGGTTGTCTTGGATGCCTGGACAGACAACAAGATGGTTATTAATCTGCACGTGCCTACTTTACTATAACTAAATTTGATTTATTGTATAGAAAAGGAGCATCTGTTCATATAAAGTAAGATCAGAGCATATGCAGTGTTTGGGCACCCAGACATTATTTTATGCTTAATATCACACTGAAAAAAATATGTCTGACTGGCAGCAATATGGCAATAAATGAGACTATTCAACTTCCTCATATTGTTATCAACTAGGAAGACGTAACAAATGTTAGAATGTTAGAAAGTTTGAAGAACAGGCGAAGGTGTCTGTGTCACGGCGTAATAGAGCACTTTCTAAACACACAATAAATATATAGCCTGGTTTCAATGGTTTCAATAAACACAGTTCAAGGATAATTGCCATATGCTACACAGATGACGAGGGCTGAGCCAGGATTAAATGAGCCACTTGAAAGTTCGTCTGTATTTTGTAACAATCAATGACAAGTTTATAGAGTGAAAATCAAAGGATTTATTTTTCATTTTTTAATTTAAAGTTTATTTGACCTTCATTTAACCAGGTAGGCCGATTCTAGGTAACAAATTCTCATTTGCAACGGTGACCTCGAGAGAAGCTGGGGATTGAACCCAGGACATCAAACATACATACAAGCAATTATGAACAGTTATGCTATTTGTGTATTTCCTGTGAACTTCAGCATGACTTAATGTAGAGTACATAAAGTAAATACTGTATATATAAAATATAAAACCATGCAAAGCCAAAATTCATAGGAGGAATTCTGGACACTTTATGGTTATTGATTTACACCTTTTCTAAGTTTGACATTCTTCTCACATGAGTGCACCAGTATTATCAGTATTATGAGGTGTGTACAAACAGAGTGTACTGAAATCTGTGTTTTGGTCGATAAGATGAGTGTGTTTCTAGTTTTTAGAATGTGAATGAAATTTGCATTCTCTGTAATCCTGTTGTTTCAGATAGAGAATGTCGTAAATATGTTCTAGACAGTGGGTTGATCATTTCGAGGGTTTTCTGTTCGAAAAGTAGCCTCGTAGAACAATCATGATCTTGCAAACTCAAATTGTGTTTCCGTGTAGGCTGGTGGATGAGAGCTCATTGAGCTCATGAGTCAGGTTGTTTTCTATTCATTAGGCAGGCATTGACAATATGCATGAAGCCATGGAAAGACTGGGGCCATGTGACCTTTAAAGTGACATCATCTGATCCATGTGCCTTGTTATTTGGCACGGGACGTCAGAACACGTTCTGCCTCTTTACAGGTAAAATTACATGTCTCAGAGAAATGGCCTGGTTGTACCTTGTCTGTGGTTTCAGACTAAGGGGACCAGGTCAGTGGTATAGTATCTTGAAATCAAAGAACAAATTCAAACTCAAATTCATGTTATGAACTTCCTGTAAAGATAAATATTTAGCTACTTTAGTCAAAGCTTGTAGCTAAGCAAATGCTTGGACGTTAAATTGTCTTGCTTTTGGAATTAAGCAAAATATTTATGTTCATGTTGTTCACAAATCCAGTTTTAGCGTGTTAGCAACTATGAAAAAAAACACAGTCAGTTTTATACATTGTCATTTGTCCCGATCAGGATGTCTTGATACGAGCTTTGACGGGATTTTTATGACAGATTCCGGGCTGATGTTCTGGATCTTTCAGTTGAAGTTTCCAGTGGTGATAGGAATTTAGTGAATTCCTCTTTGTTTAAAACGGATATAGAGCACATCAGAACAATGACACGGTGCAATTTGAAGGTAATGACACGGCGCAATTTGAAGGTAAAACAAAAAAAATGTCAAAAAATATTAAAAGGTTACATCCCTACATTAATGGAGAATACATATCTACCTTAATAGCAAATAATTGTTATATAACAAAATAGACTAAGTCAATCAGAGAGCCAAATGAGCAGGTCCATTTACTTTTGTAATTCGGGTTTCCAAACGTCCGCCAAAACGAGACATTTGAACCAGCCAGCTCTGCAAGATGTTGATGTGTGAGAGACTTAACGAAATGTGTTGTGGCAGCCAGTGACTGTTGTCAATTTGGACAATATGGAGGGTATTAGAGAAAATACGGACTACCGTGCAGATGCAATATTTATGAATTTGGTCTGATAATCCTATATTGAATAGTCAGGATTTTTTATATGTACATACTTTGTTTTGTAGTAGTAATGATGAAATCTCCTGTAACTCTGAGGAGGCACTATCAGGACACACACACATACGAGACTTTGCCAAACCATTTCACCGCTCATATAATAGCTTGAATGTGCATCCAAAGATAATTCCCTGAATAATCTCAGTGGGATCTTTTATCCACAATCTTTGACTTCCAGAATTCAAAGCGAAGTAGACAGTTTTCCCCATAACCACACAACATGGAGAGGTTGCCCTTGAAGGTGGACAAAATCTCAATTGAATAAGTTGCATCTTTCTTTATACAAAATTCGTACGAGGAATGACAAGGTAATGCATTTGCTCAATGACTGCAACATAAGTGAGTGTGAGGCCCCGCCCTTCAGGAATGACTCGGACCCACGCACATTTCCACATTGCAACTGCTGACCTCAGTACCACGGCCATATCAGAAAGCATTTGAAATGGCGAGTACGGATACAAGCGCGACTGAATACAGGTGATTTATTCAGATGCTAAGCCCAGTTATCGTCCCTAGCCTCTATGTAGTGACAGGGACACCCATGTAATGTGATAACCACACCAATCATATCCTTCCCAGTCATTAATGGTGAGAGGTCAGCATGTCTTTAAAGTCAGATTGTTGTGTAGCTGTAACATTCATCTGAACATGCAGACAGGCGCCTACTTAGTACCATTGAGAGATTGTGAGTTGCAGTACACTTGAGCTCACCAGATCTAGAGCAAGGCAGCTCAACTCATACTTGCAGGACACCACATGACCCCAATCAGGGATTGATTTCAATATGGAAACCAGGTAGCTACCAGCACATGTTCCAGTCAGCAGGTTATGAACTCCATTCAGCCGGTTACAGTCCAGGACCACATGGTCTATAGGACAGACCAATAACGGTTTACAGTAAAAGTATTACAGCAGATATTCCACATTTGTTAGCCTACAAATTCCCCCTGAATATCACAATATTCCAACCTGAGGGTGGATGTCAGGCTTTACCTCTGACGGTGCAGCCATTTTACTGAACTAGTCAGAGAAGGTACAAAATAACACTTCACCCCAATCACAAGAACATTAAACATTAAAGTGAAATAAATGACTGTCCGTTAAATCAATACAGAAGACACAAGTAACGATATGTCAATTTTAATTCCGGGCAGAAGCACAAGCAACAGCTATCAATTCAATTGTGTCAAACCTGAACACCAAGGATTTCTACAGACAATCAATTGAAGACATCTGAAGACAGACACAGAAGCCTCACAAACATAGACAAGTTAGTAAAGCCTTTGCATCTTCCAAAGTTCAGCAGATGACAGGTGTAAGTGATGTCATCAGAAATGGTTAGGTCGACCGCACTCAAATTTTGGACAACGGTGGCGGCAGTAATAGCAGCATTCACGGGAGCAGCCTCTGCGTCCACAACGACGACAATCAATGGGACCATGGCGGCCGCCATCGTCGTTATACGTCACGGATGTTACGACAGATGCAGCAGGTGTGGAGGCAGTGTTGGATGTGACAGATGTTGCAGTGGCAGATGAGCCGCCATTGTCCGAATTCACTAGAGAAAGTACCAGAAGAACGTAAGATGAGGAGCGCATGTGTTCTGATGTTTAAATACTGATGTTCTACAACATAAACCAATAACACAGGATTGTTAAACTCAGATGAAATATCACACCAGTGTTGAGAGAAATGCCCTAATGCCATTTTAACATGAAATCAGTTATCAAGTTACTCAATTAAACCTGAATAAAATAGAAGAAGTTCAGGTTAATATGGCATAAGAACACTACAAAAGCAAACTCCATTTACACTTGCTGAGTCCAGTAAATATAAAGAACCAAGATGTTATCCAGAGAATATTAGCATGTAGGCATCGTCCTTAAAAAAAAAAAGGTTAGATATTTATAAGTAAGCGATGGACTACTTGTCTATATGTATATGCATGGGTCACATTTAGATTTAGGCAGGTTTTGCTAGTTAAACAGCAGCTCCAGAAATTAACTCTGCAAGTCCAGTATAACACATCTCTATAAGATCAGCTTTATCCACCCCAGACATTTGATTGGAATTACGCATTCGGAGGAAGTTCAGATCTAAAATTAAGTGTTGTTTTGCCAGGCCTAAAAGTGTCATTTAACCATAAAAAGTGAATAACTTAAACTAAGGTACAGCAGCATCCAACAGTGTTGTAAGTCTACAAGGGAAATAACGACAAAAGAATAACAAAATGTTTACCTAAAAGTCCATTCAGAGAGTCTCCATCTGGTGTCTGGGCTCCACCAGAAAGGAAACAAGAAACTATAGAAAAAAGGTTAACAGAAGTTGAAGGCACAGTACAAAAAGCAATGCTAAAACACTACTAGGATTGAGTCAGGAAAATCAATGAATAACCCCAAACAAACCCAGCTACCCCAAGATAAACATGTATGAACAAACCATTCACGGTCCCAACAACCAGCGCAACAAACCAGAATCCTTTCATAACTCCCATTATAGAATGAGTATCAACAATGAATATCCCGCTAGCAGCTGTAGGAGGCTTATATAGGATAGCTGTGACCCTTTACCTTACCACACCTGGAGCCAATTATAGCTTAACAGGCTTGATTGAAATGCAATGTTCAGATAAGAATCATAGAGAAGGAAAGAGGTGCCCTCTATGTATAACTGCCATTATGGCTGTGTTTAGTGGTGGGCAGAATGACGTTTTTTTACAACATCCCCAAAAATCCCAATGTTCACACACACATACTCACATACTTTGAAGCGCGTCTCACTAAGTCTGTGAGGTCTCAGGACCGTCCCACTGTCAAATCTGTCAAGTGCGCGAGGGCTCTCTGGGAGATATTTGGAGCCCTTTATGCACACTTTCAGTATGTCCCCATTTCTGCAGACTTTGCCTGAGGGAAGTGCATTGTGACCTGACACACAGGGCCCATGATCCTTGTTTTCTTGCGGACTGGGATGAAGGTGGCAGACTTGAAGCAGGCTGGGACGCTGCATGACTCCAATGATTTTTTTTAATTTGTCTGTGAACACAGCAGATAGCTGGTCAGCACAGTGCTTGAGGGTGGAGGCAGAGACTATCAGGACCAGCTGCCTTCTTTGGGTTTTGACTCTTGAAAAGTATTTTTGCATCCCTTTCCAGTATACAGTCCCATTGTGGCTACAGGAAAGGTGCTGTTTGATGCCAGTGTGGTCTCAGGGGAGGTGTCAATTGTGCTGGTTTGGGTTGTGGGTTAGAAATGGAGATGACGGTCTGATGCTGGTGGAAGGAAACAGCTGACGAAGCAGTGCAGACAAAACTCCTTCTTTGTCTCTCAAATCTCCGCAGTAAAACTGCTTTAGGTTGATGGCAAGTTGCAGATCGTCTGTGGCCTGGGGTGATTCGCATTTGTTATCTGTTTGATCCCTCTCCAGACCAAACAGTGTCATTCGCTGCAATATGTTGTTTAGGTTCCAATGATGGTGCACTTCTACACAGCCAAGGACAAGGGCAGACACGCTCCCCATCAGACACAAAGATTGACCCCCAACTGATTGTGCTACAGTAATGCACCACTGGTCTACTGACTAGCACATTCATGGCTAGCGCTCACATTCCATTTCACTGCTACTGTATGGTTATTTAGGTTTGATTATTACTTCTGTACCAACATTTCAAAGCAAGTTTCTCATGGGTAAACCTACTTTGTAATAAAAGCTGATTTTGATTGCAAAAAATAATTCAAAAGCAAGGAAACATCTTGACCATCTTTCGGTGTGAATAAGCATTCTCCATTGCAGGTTTGAATACATTTCTATGAAGCTATGTTTTTTTCAAAAGACACACTTCTCATTAAACAGGATACAACGCAATAAACCGATCATACTTCTTCAGGGTTACTGCAGGTATCAGCCAATCTCATTTAATGCTTTTTCATGCCCTTTTTCATGCCACTTTAAACTAATTTCATGCCCATGTCCAACTGCAGATACTTTCACACACAAATTGTGAGTGAATTGTTTATATAAGACAATCCAAATTTAACTGTCAGATTGCTTACAAGAAGGTTTACAGTCATTAAACGCAACACAAAGTGCTTCACAAAATAATAACACAACAGAAATACAAATATTTAAAAGCTCGTGTCTCTGCCCCGCGGATCTCAAAACAACATGCACTGATAATTAAAGTAATGAACCTATACTGCTTACGGCAGTAGGCAAATTCGACAAAATCATGTCAACCCCCTGTCCTCCCTACCACCCCATTCCCACACACTCGCTGCAAAATGCCTCTCCGGGGTTTACCATCGACGCCAGGGCCTGAATTTCGTTAGGTGGGTCACATGGGTGATGTAAACATTATGGGGGAGAGAATAACTTCTGATGCATCTGTCTAATTTAATCATCTTCATTTATTAATATCTGCAAATTTGTATGCATAAATTGTGCATTTCCAGTTGTGCAACATGTGGGTGGCCCCGGCAGACTATCTGAAAGTGGTTTGAGGTTAATAGGTCACTGCTAAAAAAAGTATTAAGATTTCCAGTATTTAAATGTATTTTTTTTAAATGTATGTTTTAAATGTTTTATGAAAAAACAAATTATGTGCAACATGTAAAAGACCTTAAGTAAATTGAGGTTTTGAAGTGATTTCACAAAAAAAGATTTTTACAGTTTTTAAATGTTTATTAAACGTCTCTTACACCATTTCCTTAAAAAAAACAAAGCTGTGCAAAATGTGGGTGTACTCTATAAAACAATCTGACAGTGGTTTGAAGTTTCAAGGCCAAATGGTTAAACAGCTATTGAATTAATAACGTTGAGACTTGTACTTTATTGACGGTCCCTAACTATAAGCACGCGGAGGTTTCTATCCGTCTATATCACCGGGTGTAGTGTGGCTGCTTGCGGGAAAACCGGACCTGATCCCAGGCTCCGAATATCCGGTGAATATCCAATATCCAACCAACTTTTACCTCGGTCTGAGATGAAGCAAATATATTTGTGCGGGAATTTCTCGCACTATAAAAACTAACCTTGCGGGAATGGCTTAAATTATGCGCAATCCCCGCAATCCCGCACCGAAATTCAAGCCCTGGACGGGATTTACCAGGTTCTGAATAGTTCATCTTCCAACCACTTCTGCTGAAACTTGCATTTTCCCATCATTAGATATTTCCTCCATTCTTTCACCACAGCACTCACTCACTCACTCACTCGATAGACAGCAGACTCACTCACTGCACCTTGCATTACTAGCATCAGGTGTCGGGACTTCGTGCACCAGCCGTACAAAACAGCCAATTAAAAGGTTTCGCCTTTCAACCATTTCGCTATACTTCCGATCAAAATTTGATTTAGATGTTTATATAGTCAAAATAAATCATGAAAAACAATGTTTTTATTCCATCAAGTTTACATAATTTTTAATGCCTTTGAACATCGAATTTCATGCTTTTTCATGCCAATTAATGCCTTAATTTTCACAAAATTTATTTAATGACTTTTCATGCTTTTTAATGACCCGCGGAAACCCTGTTCTTACCGTCAAGTTGTAAACCTTGTAACTATAATGGATACATTTCTAAACAGGCGATATTAAGCTAAATATTTTCTTAACCACTGATACATGTAGTGCAAACAAAGCATCTACATTTGTGAAAGCGCTCATCTTTTGATATTCTTCCCATGTTTGACCAATTTATTTTAATTGCCTAATCTACCATCAGGAGAGGGTCTCAAATCAGGGATTGATTTCAATATGGAAACCAGGTAGCTACCAGCACGTGTTCCAGTCAGCAGGTTATAAACTCCATTCAGCCGGTTACAGTCCAGGACTATGTAGCGCTCCCCTCAATATGTACGTTAATGAGGGCAGGGCTTTTGAGTTCTTTTAATGTATTTATCAAATGTGTTTTAACCCTGAATAACTCAGTTTTAAATATTATTTTGGATCACTCTTTTAATGTACACACATGAAATGTTTTTTTAACCTTCCTATGAATTCACCTTTCTTAAGTAATAGTTTTAACAAAGATTTTTTACCATAAGTGTCTTTATATGTCTCTCTCAGAATAAAATGATAACCTCTTTCCAGGTAAGTACTAAAGTAACACAACACACAAGGTTTTAGAAAAATATATCTCAATTATTTACTCAATAAAGAAAGTATTATCTCCAATGAAATAAGAAAATGAAACAAGGATATGGTTATTCTTTTTAAACCTTCAACATAAAATGTCACTCTTTTTCTTAAAAAGGAAAATACTGTCAATACTGTACCATAAATGCAGACAACAATTTAAACCCTATTAACCTTCAAATGAATTAATTCAGAAAAACTCAATGTACCACGTCAAAGTAACTTAAACCAACATACTTTGTGGGCCCACACACACCTTAATGCAATCTAAAGCCGGCAACCAAAATTATTATAAAACTACAATACCGTAGCAGGCCTGATGCGGTGCTTGTGTTCGTTGTGGCCCAAAACTTAATGGCCGTTTCACTCGTCAGCGAGCCAACAAAATAAAGGATACCTGGAGTGAATGATTCTGTCCGGTCCTTTCCCCAACAGTCACAAAAACAGGCTCAGCATCCGATCAGCATTTCACCACGAACTCCGTTGGTTTCTCTTTTCTCCGCCACGTTTCCAGTAAAACTCACGAGAGAAGTCCTGGTTGCTCCAAGCTCTGTCTGAGTCTTTTCACTGTCTTCAGATCGAAAACAGCAGATAAAACCCTCAAACTGTTCAACTGAGGGAGTCAAACTTTAACTAGAAAATGTCGTTCACTTGTAATGAACGGAATCCAGCCTATACTTCAAAATGACTAAGCGTTAGCATTAAACGTTAGCAGCAACACAAAAGTAAACAGTCTCTGAACTTCGTGTAGAAATTCCTCCCGTTTCTCAATATGCAGCTTGTCACTCTTCTCACTGGTTGTCGTGTAAACAATCATAAGACACAAGTTACACACTGGTTTGTGCACTACTAATTCACCAATTAACCCAGAAAATCTCCGTGTCACGCTCACTCTTCTGCTACTCTCTCCTCCCGATCTCCGTGTCGCAAAACCAAACCCCCAGACCGCTGACTCTCCGCTTAATCGTTATTAACCCCATAAATGCTGGTCTAGACAGTCTTCGATATACATTAACTTTTAAATAACACAATATACATATGATCATTTTTAAACTGCTTTTAACATTTTTTAAATGAAATTTAACCTTTTTAATCACACTATATATATGCTCTGATTATTAAATGATATGCCTACTACAATTATCACTTATCACCTCATGCCATTTTAACCGGGTTACAACTACATTGTCGGTGGAACAAACCAATAGCTTTAACGGTTTACAGTGGAAGTCTTACAGCAGAAACCCCACATTTGTAAGCCTACAAATTCCCCCTGAATATCACAATATTCCAACCTGAGGGTGGATGTCATGCTTTATTTTTGACGGTGCAGCCATTTTACTGAACTAGTCAGAGAAGGTACAAAATAACACTTCACCCCAATCACAAGAACATTAAAGTGAAGTAAATGACCGTTGAATCAATACTGAAGACACAAGTAACGTTATGTCAATTTTAATTCCGGGCAGAAGCACAGGCAACTGCTATCAATTCAATTGTGTCAAACCTGAACACCAAGGATTTCTACAGACAATCAATTGAAGACATCTGAAGACAGACACAGAAGCCTCACAAACATAGACAAGTTAGTAAAGCCTTTGCATCTTCCAAAGTTCAGCAGATGACAGGTGGAAGTGATGTCATCAGAAAGGGTTGAGTCGACCGCACCCAATTGGGCAACGGTGGAGGCAGTAACGGCAGCATACACGGGAGCAGCCTCTGCGTCCACAACGACGACAGTCAATGGCATTGCGGCCGCCATCGTCGTTATACGTCACGGATATGACGTCAGATGCAGCAGGTGTGGAGGCTGGAGTGTTGGATGTGACAGATGTTGCAGTGGCAGATGAGCCGCCATTGTCCGAATTCACTAGAGAAAGTACCAGAAGAACGTAAGATGAGGAGCGCATGTGTTCTGATGTTTAAATACTGATGTTCTACAACATCAACCAATAACACAGGATTCTTACACTCAGATGCAATATCACACCAGTGTTGAGAGAAATGTCCTAATGCCATTTTAACATGAAATCAGTTATCAAGTTACTCAATTAAACCTGAATAAAATAGAAGAAGTTCAGGTTAATATGGCATAAGAACACTACAAAAGCAAACTCCATTTACACTTGCTGAGTCCAGTAAATATAAAGAACCAAGATGTTATCCAGAGAATATTAGCATGTAGGCATGGTCCTTTAAAAAAAAAGCTTAGATATTTATAAGTAAGCGATGGACTACTTGTCTATATGTATATGCATGGGTCACATTTAGATTTAGGCAGGTTTTGCTAGTTAAACAGCAGCTCCAGAAATTAACTCTGCAAGTCCAGAATAACACATCTCTATAAGATCAGCTTTATCCACCCCAGACATTTGATTGGAATTACGCATTCGGAGGAAGTTCAGATCTAAAATTAAGTGTTGTTTTGCCAGGCCTAAAAGTGTCATTTAACCATAAAAAGTGAATAACGTAAACTAAGGTACAGCAGCATCCAACAGTGGTGTAAGTTTACAACAAGGGAAATAACAACAAAAGAATAAGAAATGTTTACCTAAAAGTCCATTCAGAGAGTCTCCATCTAGTGTCTGGGCTCCACCAGAAAGGAAACAAGAAACTATAGAAAAAAGGTTAACAGAAGTTGAAGGCACAGTACAAAAAGCAATGCTAAAACACTACTATGATTGAGTCAGGAAAATCAATAAATAACCCCAAACAACCGCAAGATAAACATGTATGAACAAACCATTCACGGTCCCAACAACCAGCGCAACAAACCAGAATCCTTTCATAACTCCCATTACAGAATCAGTATCAACAATGAATATCCCGCTAGCAGCTGTAGGAGGCTTATATAGGATAGCTGTGACCCTTTACCTTACCACACCTGGAGCCAATTATAGCTTAACAAGCATTTAACAGGCTTGATTGAAATGCAATGTTCAGATAAGAATCATAGAGAAGGAAAGAGGTGCCCTCTATGTATAACTGCCATTATGGCTGTGTTTAGTGGTGGGCAGAATGACGTTTTTTTACAACATCCCCAAAAATCCCAATGTTCACACTCACATACTCACATACTTTGAAGCGCGTCTCACTAAGTCTGTGAGGTCTCAGGACCGTCCCACTGTCAAATCTGTCAAGTGCGCGAGGGCTCTCTGGGAGATATTTGGAGCCCTTTATGCACACTTTCAGTATGTCCCCATTTCTGCAGACTTTGCCTGAGGGAAGTGCATTGTGACCTGACACACAGGGCCCATGATCCTTGTTTTCTTGCGGACTGGGATGAAGGTGGCAGACTTGAAGCAGGCTGGGACGCTGCATGACTCCAATGATTTTTTTATTTGTCTGTGAACACAGCAGATAGCTGGTCAGCACAGTGCTTGAGGGTGGAGGCAGAGACTATCAGGACCAGCTGCCTTCTTTGGGTTTTGACTCTTGAAAAGTATTTTTGCATCCCTTTCCAGTATACAGTCCCATTGTGGCTACAGGAAAGGTGCTGTTTGATGCCAGTGTGGTCTCAGGGGAGGTGTCAATTGTGCTGGTTTGGGTTGTGGGTTAGAAATGGAGATGACGGTCTGATGGTGGTGGCAGGAAACAGCTGACGAAGCAGTGCAGACAAAACTCCTTCTTTGTCTCTCAAATCTCCGCAGTAAAACTGCTTTAGGTTGATGGCAAGTTGCAGATCGTCTGTGGCCTGGGGTGATTCGCATTTGTTATCTGTTTGATCCCTCTCCAGACCAAACAGTGTCATTCGCTGCAATCTGTTGTTTAGGTTCCAATGATGGTGCACTTCTACACAGCCAAGGACAAGGGCAGACACGCTCCCCATCAGACACAAAGATTGACCCCCAACTGATTGTGCTACAGTAATGCACCACTGGTCTACTGACTAGCACATTCATGGCTAGCGCTCACATTCCATTTCACTGCTACTGTATGGTTATTTAGGTTTGATTATTACTTCTGTACCAACATTTCAAAGCAAGTTTCTCATGGGTAAACCTACTTTGTAATAAAAGCTGATTTTGATTGCAAAAAATAATTCAAAAGCAAGGAAACATCTTGACCATCTTTCGGTGTGAATAAGCATTCTCCATTGCAGGTTTGAATACATTTCTATGAAGCTATGTTTTTTTTCAAAAGACACACTTCTCATTAAACAGGATACAACGCAATAAACCGATCATACTTCTTCAGGGTTACTGCAGGTATCAGCCAATCTCATTTAATGCTTTTTCATGCCCTTTTTCATGCCACTTTAAACTAATTTCATGCCCATGTCCAACTGCAGATACTTTCACACACAAATTGTGAGTGAATTGTTTATATAAGACAATCCAAATTTAACTGTCAGATTGCTTACAAGAAGGTTTACAGTCATTAAACGCAACACAAAGTGCTTCACAAAATAATAACACAACAGAAATACAAATATTTAAAAGCTCGTGTCTCTGCCCCGCGGATCTCAAAACAACATGCACTGATAATTAAAGTAATGAACCTATACTGCTTACGGCAGTAGGCAAATTCGACAAAATCATGTCAACCCCCTGTCCTCCCTACCACCCCATTCCCACACACTCGCTGCAAAATGCCTCTCCGGGTTTACCATCGACGCCAGGGCCTGAATTTCGTTAGGTGGGTCACATGGGTGATGTAAACATTATGGGGGAGAGAATAACTTCTGATGCATCTGTCTAATTTAATCATCTTCATTTATTAATATCTGCAAATTTGTATGCATAAATTGTGCATTTCCAGTTGTGCAACATGTGGGTGGCCCCGGCAGACTATCTGAAAGTGGTTTGAGGTTAATAGGTCACTGCTAAAAAAAGTATTAAGATTTCCAGTATTTAAATGTATTTTTTTTAAATGTATGTTTTAAATGTTTTATGAAAAAACAAATTATGTGCAACATGTAAAAGACCTTAAGTAAATTGAGGTTTTGAAGTGATTTCACAAAAAAAGATTTTTACCGTTTTTAAATGTTTATTAAACGTCTCTTACACCATTTCCTTAAAAAAAACAAAGCTGTGCAAAATGTGGGTGTACTCTATAAAACAATCTGACAGTGGTTTGAAGTTTCAAGGCCAAATGGTTAAACAGCTATTGAATTAATAACGTTGAGACTTTACTTTATTGACGGTCCCTAACTATAAGCACGCGGAGGTTTCTATCCGTCTATATCACCGGGTGTAGTGTGGCTGCTTGCGGGAAAACCGGACCTGATCCCAGGCTCCGAATATCCGGTGAATATCCAATATCCAACCAACTTTTACCTCGGTCTGAGATGAAGCAAATATATTTGTGCGGGAATTTCTCGCACTATAAAAACTAACCTTGCGGGAATGGCTTAAATTATGCGCAATCCCCGCAATCCCGCACCGAAATTCAAGCCCTGGACGGGATTTACCAGGTTCTGAATAGTTCATCTTCCAACCACTTCTGCTGAAACTTGCATTTTCCCATCATTAGATATTTCCTCCATTCTTTCACCACAGCACTCACTCACTCACTCACTCGATAGACAGCAGACTCACTCACTGCACCTTGCATTACTAGCATCAGGTGTCGGGACTTCGTGCACCAGCCGTACAAAACAGCCAATTAAAAGGTTTCGCCTTTCAACCATTTCGCTATACTTCCGATCAAAATTTGATTTAGATGTTTATATAGTCAAAATAAATCATGAAAAACAATGTTTTTATTCCATCAAGTTTACATAATTTTTAATGCCTTTGAACATCGAATTTCATGCTTTTTCATGCCAATTAATGCCTTAATTTTCACAAAATTTATTTAATGACTTTTCATGCTTTTTAATGACCCGCGGAAACCCTGTTCTTACCGTCAAGTTGTAAACCTTGTAACTATAATGGATACATTTCTAAACAGGCGATATTAAGCTAAATATTTTCTTAACCACTGATACATGTAGTGCAAACAAAGCATCTACATTTGTGAAAGCGCTCATCTTTTGATATTCTTCCCATGTTTGACCAATTTATTTTAATTGCCTAATCTACCATCAGGAGAGGGTCTCAAATCAGGGATTGATTTCAATATGGAAACCAGGTAGCTACCAGCACGTGTTCCAGTCAGCAGGTTATAAACTCCATTCAGCCGGTTACAGTCCAGGACTATGTAGCGCTCCCCTCAATATGTACGTTAATGAGGGCAGGGCTTTTGAGTTCTTTTAATGTATTTATCAAATGTGTTTTAACCCTGAATAACTCAGTTTTAAATATTATCTTGGATCACTCTTTTAATGTACACACATGAAATGTTTTTTTAACCTTCCTATGAATTCACCTTTCTTAAGTAATAGTTTTAACAAAGATTTTTTACCATAAGTGTCTTTATATGTCTCTCTCAGAATAAAATGATAACCTCTTTCCAGGTAAGTACTAAAGTAACACAACACACAAGGTTTTAGAAAAATATATCTCAATTATTTACTCAATAAAGAAAGTATTATCTCCAATGAAATAAGAAAATGAAACAAGGATATGGTTATTCTTTTTTAAACCTTCAACATAAAATGTCACTCTTTTTCTTAAAAAGGAAAATACTGTCAATACTGTACCATAAATGCAGACAACAATTTAAACCCTATTAACCTTCAAATGAATTAATTCAGAAAAACTCAATGTACCACGTCAAAGTAACTTAAACCAACATACTTTGTGGGCCCACACACACCTTAATGCAATCTAAAGCCGGCAACCAAAATTATTATAAAACTACAATACCGTAGCAGGCCTGATGCGGTGCTTGTGTTCCTTGTGGCCCAAAACTTAATGGCCGTTTCACTCGTCAGCGAGCCAACAAAATAAAGGATACCTGGAGTGAATGATTCTGTCCGGTCCTTTCCCCAACAGTCACAAAAACAGGCTCAGCATCCGATCAGCATTTCACCACGAACTCCGTTGGTTTCTCTTTTCTCCGCCACGTTTCCAGTAAAACTCACGAGAGAAGTCCTGGTTGCTCCAAGCTCTGTCTGAGTCTTTTCACTGTCTTCAGATCGAAAACAGCAGATAAAACCCTCAAACTGTTCAACTGAGGGAGTCAAACTTTAACTAGAAAATGTCGTTCACTTGTAATGAACGGAATCCAGCCTATACTACATTGTCGGTGGAACAAACCAATAGCTTTAACGGTTTACAGTGGAAGTCTTACAGCAGAAACCCCACATTTGTAAGCCTACAAATTCCCCCTGAATATCACAATATTCCAACCTGAGGGTGGATGTCATGCTTTATTTTTGACGGTGCAGCCATTTTACTGAACTAGTCAGAGAAGGTACAAAATAACACTTCACCCCAATCACAAGAACATTAAAGTGAAGTAAATGACCGTTGAATCAATACAGAAGACACAAGTAACGTTATGTCAATTTTAATTCCGGGCAGAAGCACAGGCAATTGCTATCAATTCAATTGTGTCAAACCTGAACACCAAGGATTTCTACAGACAATCAATTGAAGACATCTGAAGACAGACACAGAAGCCTCACAAACATAGACAAGTTAGTAAAGCCTTTGCATCTTCCAAAGTTCAGCAAATGACAGGTGGAAGTGATGTCATTAGAAATGATGGGGTCGACCGCACTCAAATTTTGGACAACGGTGGCGGCAGTAATAGCAGCATTCACGGGAGCAGCCTCTGCGTCCACAACGACGACAATCAATGGGACCATGGCGGCCGCCATCGTCGTTATACGTCACGGATGTGACGTCAGATGCAGCAGGTGTGGAGGTTGGAGTGTTGGATGTGACAGATGTTGCAGTGGCAGATGAGCCGCCATTGTCCGAATTCACTAGAGAAAGTACCAGAAGAAAGTAAGATGAGGAGCGCATGTGTTCTGATGTTTAAATACTGATGTTCTACAACATAAACCAATAACACAGGATTCTTAAACTCAGATGCAATATCACACCAGTGTTGAGAGAAATGTCCTAATGCCATTTTAACATGAAATCAGTTATCTTTTACTCAATTAAACCTGAATAAAATTTTAAAGTTCAGGTTAATATGGCATAAGAACATTAAAAAGCAAACTCCATTTACATTTACTGAGTCCAGTAAATATAAAGAACAAAAGATGTTATCCAGAGAATATTAGCATGTAGGCATGGTCCTTTAAAAAAAAAAAAAGCTTAGATATTTATAAGTGAAAGATGGACTACTTGTCTATATGTATATGCATGGGTCACATTTAGATTTAGGCTGGTTTTGCTAGTTAAACAGCAGCTCCAGAAATTAACTCTGCAAGTCCAGAATAACACATCTCTATAAGATCAGCTTTATCCACCCCAGACATTTGATTGGAATTACGCATTGGGAGGAAGTTCAGATCTAAAATTAAGTGTTGTTTTGCCAGGCCTAAAAGTGTCATTTAACCATAAAAAGTGAATAACTTAAACTAAGGTACAGCAGCATCCAACAGTGGTGTAAGTACAACAAGGGAAATAACAACAAAAGAATAAGAAATGTTTACCTAAAAGTCCATTCAGAGAGTCTCCATCTAGTGTCTGGGCTCCACCAGAAAGGAAACAAGAAACTATAGAAAAAAGGTTAACAGAAGTTGAAGGCACAGTACAAAAAGCAATGCTAAAACACTACTAGGATTGAGTCAGGAAAATCAATAAATAACCCCAAACAACCCCTTGATAAACATGTATGAACAAACCATTCACGGTCCCAACAACCAGCGCAACAAACCAGAATCCTTTCATAACTCCCATTATAGAATGCGTATCAAAAATGAATATCCCGCTAGCAGCTGTAGGAGGCTTATATAGGATAGCTGTGACCCTTTACCTTACCACACCTGGAGCCAATTATAGCTTAACAGGCTTGATTGAAATGCAATGTTCAGATAAGAATCATAGAGAAGGAAAGAGGTGCCCTCTATGTATAACTGCCATTATGGCTGTGTTTAGTGGTGGGCAGAATGACGGTTTTTTACAACATCCCCAAAAATCCCAATGTTCACACACACATACTCACATACTTTGAAGCGCGTCTCACTAAGTCTGTGAATATGTTGTTAATCGATTCAATTTATATTTGTGTATCTTGATCATATGCACTAAACGCTGGCATCGTAATGTATGTTTTACAGTGCTTCCCAAGTAAAGGTTTGTAAAGGAAAACAGCTTCATTCTTTCTCTTGGGGAAACTGTTAGCTATCTGCCGAGTTACTGTAGCTGGCAAGTTCGCGCCAGACACACACAGAAGCAGGGGAAGAATACGCGCAATTTGAGTTAATTACACTGCTGCACAGTCCCAGAATATGACGTAATTACGTCGGTAAGCGTGTTAGTGAAGGCGGGGCCACGGGGTGATATTACGTTTGGATTGCGGAAAAACTGATTCAAAAGGAACACCAGGCTTGCTGCATTTTGACAGTGAACACGATTTTTTTTAACAATAGCCTTCCATCACCATATCATTGAAATTAATTAATGTATTTATTTAATAATGTATCTCAGGTGCCGGTAAGCAGTTCCGGACCGTTCCGGCCCACTTTAACCAGTGTCTGTGAGGTCTCAGGACCGTCCCACTGTCAAATCTGTCAAGTGCGCGATGGCTCACTGGGAGATATTTGGAGCCCTTTATGCACACTTTCAGTATGTCCCCATTTCTGCAGACTTTGCCTGAGGGAATTGCATTGTGACCTGACACACAGGTATGGAGCTAGAAGAGTCTCAAAAAAGATAAATGCACAGACTAGATTTACAAATATGCACACCGGATTCATACATGCACAGACTACATTCACAAATGCACACACCGGATTCATACATGCACAGACTACATTCACAAATGCACACACAGGATTCATACATGCACAGACTACATTCACAAATGCACACACCGGATTCATACATGCACAGACTACATTCACAAATGCACACACCGGATTCATACATGCGTACAAGATTCACAAATACACACACCAAATTTAAAAAGCACATAAGTTTCACAAATGCATACAAATTGTTTAAATGCACATAGCGAAATATATCTTGATTTACAAACTGCTTGCGTGCAGTGAATTTGACTGCATTTGTGTGTGGATTCTTTTTGAGACTCCCCTGACGTGGATCAACACACAAATGCATTTTTTTAACAGAGAATGATCTGCAACCAATCAGATATCTTCCTTGTTTTAGCCAATCACAAAACGCACACCACGTGGGAAATTGAATGGGGATGGTGTCCACTCTTACATTTTGTAATTCTTAAATGCACTTTCAGCATGCATTTCTGCAATACCAACAGTATTCATGTCACACTGGTTTACAATGTAATGAGATTTTTAAATAAATATGTAATAAAAGTTGAGAAACGTTGGCTGAAACGATGTAAAAAATAACATTGGAGTGAAATATAAAAGTCCACGAGGGCGCACTGTGCTAGGCAATGTAAAAGCAAACTAGCTAGCTTTCTTCAGAGTCATGAATATTAAAGAGTGAGTACCTTATTTAGATGAAAAAGGTGGAGCTATATTAAATCATACGAACGTTTATCTGGCACCTGTAACGTTACTTTAACATAACAGGCGCAGGGTGGTTGAACAATCACGTTTTGAACGCATGAATTGTAACCCATTTGGCGTTCCATACGTATCACATACAGCGCGGTGTGAACACGTTCAAGTGAACAATCTCCCACGTGGTGTGCGTTCTTGTAATTGGCTAAAACAAGGAAGATATCTGATTGGTTGCAGATCATTCTCTGTTAAAAAAATGCATTTGTGTGTGGATCCACGTCAGGGGAGTCTCAAAAAGAATCCACACACAAATGCAGTCAAATTCACTGCACGCAAGCAGTTTGTAAATCAAGATATATTTCGCTATGTGCATTTAAACAATTTGTATGCATTTGTGAAACTTATGTGCTTTTTAAATTTGGTGTGTGTATTTGTGAATGTATGAATCCGGTGTGCATTTGTGAATGTAGTCTGTGCATTTATGAATGTAGTGTGTGCATTTGTGAATGTAATGTATATGTGTGCATTTGTGAATGTAGTCTGTGCATGTATGAATCATGTGTGTGCATTTGTGAATGTAGTCTGTGCAGGTATGAATCCGTGTGTGCATTTGTAAATCTAGTCTGTGCATTTATCTTTTTTGAGACTCTTCTAGCTCCATACACAGGGCCTATGATCTTTGTTTTCTTGCGGACTGAGATGAAGGTGATGGACTTGAAGCAGGCTGGGACGCTGCATGATTCCAATGATTTTTTTTAATTTGTCTGTGAACACAGCAGATAGCTGGTCAGCACAGTGCTTGAGGGTGGAGGCAGAGACTATCAGGACCAGCTGCCTTCTTTGGGTTTTGACTCTGGAAAAGTATTTTTGCATCCCTTTCCAGTATACAGTCCCATTGTGGCTACAGGAAAGGTGCTGATTGATGCCAGTGTGGTCTCAGGGAGGTGTCAATTGTGCTGGTTTGGGTTGTGGGTTAGAAATGGAGATGACGGTCTGATGCTGGTGGAAGGAAACAGCTGACGAGGCAGTGCAGACAGGACTCTTTGTCTCTCAAATCTCCGCAGTAAAACTGGTTCAGGTTGATGGCGATTTGCATTTGTTATCTGTTTGATTCCTCTCCAGACCAAACAGTGTCATTCGCTGCAAGCTGTTGTTTAGGTTCCAATGATGGTGCACTTCTACACAGCCATCGTGGAGTCCATACTCCCCTCTTCCATCACCATCTGGTTCACTGCAGCCTCCGCCAAGGACAAGGGCAGACACCCCCCCATCAGACACAAAGATTGACCCCCAACTGATTGTGCTACAGTAATGCACCACTGGTCTACTGACTAGCACATTCATGGCAAGCACTCACATTCCATTCCACTGCTACTGTATGGTTATTTAGGTTTGATTATTACTTCTGCACCAACATTTCAAATCAAGTTTCTCATGTGTGTAAACATACTTGGTAATAAAAGCTGATTCTGATCGCAAAAAAATTATTCAAGAGCAAGGAAACCTCTTCACCATCTTTGTGTGTGAATAAACATTCTCTTTTGCAGGTTTGAATACATTTATAAGAAGTTGTGTTTATTTCATAAAAGACACTTTTCATTAAACAGGATACAACGCAATAAACCGATCATACTTCTTACGGTCAAGTTGTAAACCTTGTAACTACAATGGATACATTTCTAAACAGGCGATATTAAGCTAAATATTTTCTTAACCACTAAGATACAGGTAGTGGAAACAAAGCATCTACATTTGTAAAAGAGCTCATCCTTTGATATTTTTCCCATGTCTGACCAATTTATTTTAATTACCTATTCTACCATCAGGATATAGTCTCAAATCAGGGATTGATTTCAATATGGAAACCAGGTAGCTACCAGCACGTGTTCCAGTCAGCAGGTTATAAACTCCATTCAGCCGGTTACTGTCTAGGACTACATTGTCAGTGGAACAAACCAATAGCTTTAACGGTTTACAGTGGAAGTCTTACAGCAGAAACCCCACATTTGTAAGCCTACAAATTCCCCCTGAATATCACAATATTCCAACCTGAGGGTGGATGTCATGCTTTATTTTTGACGGTGCAGCCATTTTACTGAACTAGTCAGAGAAGGTACAAAATAACACTTCACCCCAATCACAACAACATTAAAGTGAAGTAAATGACCGTTGAATCAATACTGAAGACACAAGTAACGATATGTCAATTTTAATTCCGGGCAGAAGCACAGGCAACTGCTATCAATTCAATTGTGTCAAACCTGAACACCAAGGATTTCTACAGACAATCAATTGAAGACATCTGAAGACAGACACAGAAGCCTCACAAACGTAGACAAGTTAGTAAAGCCTTTGCATCTTCCAAAGTTCAGCAAATGACAGGTGGAAGTGATGTCATTAGAAATGATGGGGTCGACGGCACTCAAATTTTGCGCAACGGTGGCGGCAGTAATAGCAGCATTCACGGGAGCAGCCTCTGTGTCCACAACGACGACAATCAATGGGACCATGGCGGCCGCCATCGTTATACATCACGGATGTGACGTCAGATGCAGCAGGTGTGGAGGTTGGAGTGTTGGATGTGACAGATGTTGCAGCGGCAGATGAGCCGCCATTGTCCGAATTCACTAGAGAAAGTACCAGAAGAACGTAAGATGAGGAGCGCATGTGTTCTGATGTTTAAATACTGATGTTCTACAACATAAACCAATAACACAGGATTCTTAAACTCAGATGCAATATCACACCAGTGTTGAGAGAAATGTCCTAATGCCATTTTAACATGAAATCAGTTATCAAGTTACTCAATTAAACCTGAATAAAATAGAAGTTCAGGTTAATATGGCATAAGAACACTACAAAAGCAAACTATATTTACACTTGCTGAGTCCAGTAAATATAAAGAACCAAGATGTTATCCAGAGAATATTAGCATGTAGGCATCGTCCTTTAAAAAAAAAAAGCTTAGATATTTATAAGTGTGCGATGGACTACTTGTCTATATGTATATGCATGGGTCACATTTAGATTTAGGCAGGTTTTGCTAGTTAAACAGCAGCTCCAGAAATTAACTCTGCAAGTCCAGAATAACACATCTCTATAAGATCAGCTTTATCCGCCCCAGACATTTGATTGGAATTACGCATTCGGAGGAAGTTCAGATCTAAAATTAAGTGTTGTTTTGCCAGGCCTAAAAGTGTCATTTAACCATAAAAAGTGAATAACGTAAACTAAGGTACAGCAGCATCCAACAGTGGTGTAAGTTCACAACAAGGGAAATAACAACTAAAGAATAAGAAATGTTTACCTAAAAGTCCATTCAGAGAGTCTCCATCTGGTGTCTGGTCTACACCAGAAAGGAAACAAGAAACTATAGAAAAAAGGTTAACAGAAGTTGAAGGCACAGTACAAAAAGCAATGCTAAAACACTACTAGGATTGAGTCAGGAAAATCAATAAATAACCCCAAACAAACCCAGCTACCCCAAGATAAACATGTATGAACAAACCATTCACGGTCCCAACAACCAGCGCAACAAACCAGAATCCTTTCATAACTCCCATTATAGAATGAGTATCAACAATGAATATCCCGCTAGCAGCTGTAGGAGGCTTATATAGGATAGCTGTGACCCTTTACCTTACCACACCTGGAGCCAATTATAGCTTAACAGGCTTGATTGAAATGCAATGTTCAGATAAGAATCATAGAGAAGGAAAGAGGTGCCCTCTATGTATAACTGCCATTATGGCTGTGTTTAGTGGTGGGCAGAATGACGGTTTTTTACAACATCCCCAAAAATCCCAATGTTCACACACACATACTCACATACTTTGAAGCGCGTCTCACTAAGTCTGTGAATATGTTGTTAATCGATAGAATTTATATTTGCGTATCTTGATCATATGCACTAAACGCTGGCATCGTAATGTATGTTTACATAGTCTTTAGCGGGCGCATTTGTTTCTATACGTTTTTTACAGAAAATACTTCAATATTGTTGTTAACTAACTGTAAACACTGAGATGTACTTTTGTTCTTTGTAGTTTTACAGTGCTTCCCAAGTAAAGGTTTGTAAAGGAAAACAGCTTCATTCTTTCTCTTGGGGAAACTGTTAGCTATCTGCCGAGTTACTGTAGCTGGCAAGTTCGCGCCAGACACACACAGAAGCGGGGGAAGAATACGCGCAATTTGAGTTAATTACACTGCTGCACAGTCCCAGAATATGACGTAATTACGTCGGTAAGCGTGTTAGTGAAGGCGGGGCCACGGGGTGATATTACGTTTTGATTGGTCGTTAAGCGTGTTTGTGAAGGCGGGGCCACGGGGTGATATTACGTTTGGATTGCGGAAGAACTGATTCAAAAGGAACACCAGGCTTGCTGCATTTTGACAGTGAACACGATTTTTTTTAACAATAGCCTTCCATCACCATATCATTGAAATTAATTAATGTATTTATTTAATAATGTATCTCAGGTGCCGGTAAGCAGTTCCGGACCGTTCCGGCCCACTTTAACCAGTGTCTGTGAGGTCTCAGGACCGTCCCACTGTCAAATCTGTCAAGTGCGCGAGGGCTCTCTGGGAGATATTTGGAGCCCTTTATGCACACTTTCAGTATGTCCCCATTTCTGCAGACTTTGCCTGAGGGAAGTGCATTGTGACCTGACACACAGGGCCCATGATCCTTGTTTTCTTGCGGACTGGGATGAAGGTGGCAGACTTGAAACAGGCTGGGACGCTGCATGACTCCAATGATTTTTTTTTAATTTGTCTGTGAACACAGCAGATAGCTGGTCAGCACAGTGCTTGAGGGTGGAGGCAGAGACTATCAGGACCAGCTGCCTTCTTTGGGTTTTGACTCTTGAAAAGTATTTTTGCATCCCTTTCCAGTATACAGTCCCATTGTGGCTACAGGAAAGGTGCTGTTTGATGCCAGTGTGGTCTCAGGGGAGGTGTCAATTGTGCTGGTTTGGGTTGTGGGTTAGAAATGGAGATGACGGTCTGATGGTGGTGCCAGGAAACAGCTGACGAGGCAGTGCAGACAGGACTCTTCCTTTGTCTCTCAAATCTCTGCAGTAAAACTGGTTTAGGTTGATGGCAAGCAGTTGTTTAGGTTCCAATGATGGTGCACTTCTACAGAGCCAAGGGCAGACACAAAGATTGACCCCCAACTGATTGTGCTACAGTAATGCACCACTGGTCTACTGACTAGCACATTCATGGCGACTGCAGGCTCGCAAGGAGCAGCTGGGGTTAGGTGTTTTGCAATTTCCCAGGAGGAACCGGGGATCGAACCACCAACCTTCCGATGGATAGACAACCGACTCAACCCACTGCTGCCCCGGTAAACCTACTTTGTAATAAAAGCCGATTTTGATTGCAAAAAATATATTCATGAGCAAGGAAACCTCTTGACCTCATCTGTGTGTGAATAAGCATTCTCCATTGCAGGTTTGAATGAATGTGCGAAGCTGTGTTTTTTTCATGAAAGACACACTTTTCATTAAACAGCATACAACGCAATAGACCGATTATACTGCTTACTGTCAAGTTGTAAACTTTGTAACTACAATGGATACATTTCTAAACAGGCGATATTAAGCTAAATATTTTCTTCACCACTAAGATAGAGGTAGTGGAAACAAAACACCTACAGCTGTAAAAGAGCTCATCCTTTGATATTTTTCCCATGATTTATCAATTTATTTTAATGGCCTATTCTACCATGAGATGGTCTCAATCAGGGATTGATTTTAATATGGAAACCAGGTAGCTACGAGCTCGTGTTCCAGTCAGCAGGTTATAAACTCCATTCAGCTGGTTGCAGTCCAGGACTACATTGTCGATGGAACAGACCAAAAGCCTAAACGGTTTACAGTGGAAGTCTTTCAGCAGAAACCCCACATTTGTGAGCCTACAAATTGCCCCTGAATATCACAATATTCCAACCTGAGGGTGGATGTCAGGCTTTACCTCTGACGGTGCAGCCATTTTACTGAACTAGTCAGAAGGTACAAAATAACACCCCAATCACAAGAACATTAAACATTAAAGTGAAGTAAATGACTGTCCGTTAAATCAATACAGAAGACACAAGTAACGTTATGTCAATTTTTATTCCGGGCAGAAGCACAGGCAATTGCTATCAATTCAATCGTGTCAAACCTGAACACCAAGGATTTCTACAGACAATCAATTGAAGACATCTGAAGACAGACACAGAAGCCTCACAAACAGACAAGTTAGTAAAGCCTTTGCATCTTCCAAAGTTCAGCAAATGACAGGTGGAAGTGATGTCATTAGAAATGATGGGGTCGACCGCACTCAAATTTTGGACAACGGTGGCGGCAGTAATAGCAGCATTCACGGGAGCAGCCTCTGCGTCCACAACGACGACAATCAATGGGACCATGGCGGCCGCCATCGTCGTTATACGTCACGGATGTGACGTCAGATGCAGCAGGTGTGGAGGTTGGAGTGTTGGATGTGACAGATGTTGCAGTGGCAGATGAGCCGCCATTGTCCGAATTCACTAGAGAAAGTACCAGAAGAAAGTAAGATGAGGAGCGCATGTGTTCTGATGTTTAAATACTGATGTTCTACAACATAAACCAATAACACAGGATTCTTAAACTCAGATGAAATATCACAGCAGTGTTGAGAGAAATGTCCTAATGCCATTTTAACATTAACCTGTTTCTTTTACTCAAGTAAACTTGAACATTTTAAGGTTCAGGTTAATATGGCATAACAACATTAAAGGAGAACTCCATTTATATTTAATGGAATTGGCAAATCTATAAAGTACAAAAATATTATCCAGAGATTTAGCATGTAGGCATGGTCGCTTCTAAAAAATGACTTATATATTTATAAGTGAAAGAGACGACTGTATATGTAAAGGTCACAATTAAATTACTTCTATGCTGGTTTTGCTAGTTAAACCGCAGCTCCAGAAATGAACCCCGCATGTACAGAAGAATTCAAGATTACTTTTATACGCCCCAGACATTTGATTGGAACGACATATTGGGAGGAAGTTCAGATCTAAAATTAAGTGTTGTTTTGCCAGGTCTAAAAGTGTAATTTGACCATAAAAAGTGAATAACTTAAACTAAGGTAGAGCAGCATCCAACAGTGGTGTAAGTCTACAAGGGAAATAACGACAAAAGAATAAGAAATGTTTACCTAAAAGTCCATTCAGAGAGTCTCCATCTAGTGTCTGGGCTCCACCAGAAAGGAAACAAGAAACTATAGAAAAAGGTTACCAGAAGTTGAAGGCACAGTACAAAAAGCAATGCTAAAACACTACTAGGATTGAGTCAGGAAAATCAATGAATAACCCCAAACAACCCCTTGATAAACATGTATGAACAAACCATTCACGGTCCCAACAACCAGCGCAACAAACCAGAATCCTTTCATAACTCCCATTATGGAATGAGTATCAACAATGAATATCCCGCTAGCAGCTGTAGGAGGCTTATATAGGATAGCTGTGACCCTTTACCTTACCACACCTGGAGCCAATTATAGCTTAACAGGCTTGATTGAAATGCAATGTTCAGATAAGAATCATAGAGAAGGAAAGAGGTGCCCTCTATGTATAACTGCCATTATGGCTGTGTTTAGTGATGGGCAGAATGACGGTTTTTTACAACATCCCCAAAAATCCCAATGTTCACACACACATACTCACATACTTTGAAGCGCGTCTCACTAAGTCTGTGAGGTCTCAGGACCGTCCCACTGTCAAATCTGTCAAGTGCGCGAGGGCTCTCTGGGAGATATTTGGAGCCCTTTATGCACACTTTCAGTATGTCCCCATTTCTGCAGACTTTGCCTGAGGGAAGTGCATTGTGACCTGACACACAGGGCCCATGATCCTTGTTTTCTTGCGGACTGGGATGAAGGTGGCAGACTTGAAGCAGGCTGGGACGCTGCATGACTCCAATGATTTTTTTTAATTTGTCTGTGAACACAGCAGATAGCTGGTCAGCACAGTGCTTGAGGGTGGAGGCAGAGACTATCAGGACCAGCTGCCTTCTTTGGGTTTTGACTCTTGAAAAGTATTTTTGCATCCTTTCCAGTATACAGTCCCATTGTGGCTACAGGAAAGGTGCTGTTTGATGCCAGTGTGGTCTCAGGGAGGTGTCAATTGGGCTGGTTTGGGTTGTGGGTTAGAAATGGAGATGACGGTCTGATGGTGGTGGCAGGAAACAGCTGACGAGGCAGTGCAGACAAAACTCTTCCTTTGTCTCTCAAATCTCTGCAGTAAAACTGGTTTAGGTTGATGGCAAGCAGTTGTTTAGGTTCCAATGATGGTGCACTTCTACACAGCCAAGGGCAGACACAATGATTGACCCCCAACTGATTGTGCTACAGTAATGCACCACTGGTCTACTGACTAGCGCATTCATGGCGACTGCAGGCTCGCAAGGAGCAGCTGGGGTT